>CM069145.1:44808017-45408017 GCA_035221665.1 Okamejei kenojei
AAGTTGGACAAAATGGGAGAGACAGAGACATCGGGTGTTTGAAAAAAAACAACAGAGGTGAACTATTCAGGAGTTGCAGATGCTGGTTTAAACCAAAGATAGACACAATATGCTGGAGTAACTCAGCAGGACAGGCAGCATCTCTGGAGGGAAGGAATGGCTGACCTCGGGTGCTGTCTTGTGGAACTTGCACATTCTCCCTGCGACCACATGGGTTTCCTCCAAGAGGTCTGGTTTCCTCCCATATCCCGAAGATGTGTGGGTTTATCAGTTAATTGGCCTCTGCAAATTGCCCCGAGTATGTAGGGAGTGGATGTTAAAGTGCGATAACATAGAACTAGTGGGAACGGGTGATCGATGGTCAGCTTGGACTTGGTGTGCCGAAGGGGCTGACTGTACATAGACACAAAAAGCTGGAGTAAATCAGCGGGTCAGACAGCATCTCTGGAGAAAAGGTATAGGTGCCGTTTCGGGTTGAGATCTTTCTTCAGACTCTTTGCAGAACTCTTGTCGCAGAACTTCTTCAAAGTAGGCGTACCTTGAGGAGATTTCACAGTGGAGCAGACAAAATATGTAGGAAGGAACTGCAGATGTTGGTTTAAACTGAAGATAGACACAAAAAGCTGGTGTAACTCAGCGGGTCAGACAGCATCTCTGGAGAAAAGGAATAGGTGACATTTTGGGTCGTGACATTTTGTAACATTGCCTGTCTTACATACCATTTCTATCTCCTATGCTATTTGTACCCTAAATCTTTGCTACTATTCAGAGGCATGTGTATAATTCCCTTCAGTGTCTTTTTACCCTTGCTGTTTCTTAACTCTACCCACAAAGATTTTACATCTTCTGACCCTATGTTGTTTCTTGCTAAGTTATGCATTTAAGTTGTATTTATATGTAGGCATGGATAGGGTAAACAGTCAGAACCATTTCCCAAGATGGAAATGTCCAAACAAGCTTGAAAGTCAGAAGGGGAAAGTTTAAAGGAGATGTATGGGGCAAGTTCTTTAACACAGAGGGTCTTTGGTTGCCTTGAATGCGCTGCCAGGCTGGTGGTGGAAGCAGGTTCGCTAGTGGCATTTAAGAGGTTTTTTAGATAGGCACATTAATATGGCAATAGAAGGATATGGAGGGGGAGGAGATTATTTTAACATGGCATCATGTTTAGCATGGACATTGTGAGTTGCAGGGCCTATTCCGACACTGTATGTTATGGATCTATTAACGTAACGTGGGAAAATGTTATCTTTTAATGGTTCATCAATTACTACACTGCCATTTTGCCCTGGTTTGCTTGCATAATTTATATAATTTAAACCTTTGGTGCAGAGTCTGTGGTACAAACTCAAAGGAGCCAAATGGACAACTTGTCACTGCATCTTCCATTATTTGCAGTTCATCTTTTCAGCTGATGTTGCGGTTTTTTTTACCAATGAAAAGGGTAACAGTGAATTAATGAAACATGACTTCAAATATATTTTCCTTGGTATCCGTGTAGGCGCTAGTAATAAGATTTACATATTTCTAAATAGCGCAGTGCTTAAAAGACAATGGTTAAGATAATGGAAGGCTTAGATATACTTCATGTGGAGAATCAATTTGAGACAGATAAATGTACAAGGACCCTGGGACCTCTGGGATAAATCTGGGTTAGGTGCCTGAAGCAAAGGATCATCTTCCTATCGATTACAAAGTTGGCTTGTTGTAATTTATCCAGACTCCCATAATACATTATATTCGGGAGGGAGCTTGTCTATTTCCTGACTGTATAAGGTTGAAGGGTTGTAGTTTGCAGTGTACCCTGGTCTCCTGGACTTCTCTGTGAGTGGTCCAAGAACACTGATGCAATTATCAAGAAAGCTCATCAGCGCCTCTACTTCCTGAGAAGATTACGGAGAGTTGGTTTGTCAAGGAGGACTCTCTCTAACCTCTACAGGTGCACAGTAGAGAGCTTGCTGACCGGTTGCATCGTGGCTTGGTTCGGCAACTTGAGCGGCCTGGAGAGGAAAAGACTACAAAAAGTAGTAAACACTGCCGTCCATCATCGGCTCTGACCTTCCTTCCATCGAGGGGATTTACCGCAGTCGCTGCCTCAAAAAGGCTGGTAGTATCATCAAGGACCCACACCATCCTGGCCACACATTCATCTCCCTGCTACCTTCAGGTAGAAGGTACAGGAGCCTGAGGACTGCAACGACCAGGTTCAGGAATAGCTACTTCCCCACAGCCATCAGGCTATTAAACCTGGCTCGGACCAAAACCCATTATCTGTTATTTGCACTTTATTAGTTTATTTATTCATGTGTGTATATATTTATATATGGTATATGGACACACTGATCTGTTTTGTAGTAAATACCTTCTATGTTCTATGTGCTGAAGCAAAGCAAGAATTTAATTATCCTATCAGGGGCAAATGACAATAAACTCACTTGAACTTGAGTGCTTGGGAGGATAATTAACCTGTTTAAACACAATGCAAGCAGACTGGGAATGACACAAAGCCTAACATGTACCATGTCAACGTGGACGGAGGAACTGTAGTTGCTGGTTTAAAATGAAGCCGGACACAAAAAGCTGGAGTAACTCATCGGGTCTAAAACGTCATCTACTTCTTTGCTCCAGAGATGCTGCCTGACCCGCCGAGTTACTCCAGCTTTTTGTGTCTGTCATCCATGTTGATGTGGGATGTGTGCTGGAGCGTCTTCCTGTATTTTGATTGGTCATTAGGCTGGGCTTATGGTGTGGCAGGACATGTTTACTAGATCATTGTCCATCGATAGAAACGTATTGGACGAAAATTTCACCGAGAGTCAACTGTGAAGTTGTTGGAATGTGAGGGAAGAACAGCAAGAGGGGGAGGGGAGAACTGTGAGAGGGGCTGGGGAACACATTGAAAGAGAGGGAGGTGAGAACTGTGATGAGGGAGGGATGAACTGTGAGAAGGGGAGAGCTGAAGTACGAGAGGGGGAGGGGAGTACAGCACCAGGAGGGCGACCCACGAGAGGGGCAGGGGAGAACCATGAAGGGGGGGGAGAACATGAGAGGGGGAGGGGAGAATGGCAAGAGGGGGAGGGGAGAATCGCAAGAGGGGGAGGGGAGAACTGTGGGGGGGAGGAGAAAACGGGGGAGGGATGGGGGAGAACCGAGAGAGGGATTCTCATTCAGAATGTTGCACAGCATTAGACAATTTAGCCACTAAACATGTTCCACTATTAATCCAGACCACCGCTAAGGCGCAAATTAACTTGCGCAAAACAGAAACTGCTGAAGAAATTCAATGGGTCATGCAGCATCTGTGAAGGATGGTCAATCGATAGTTTGGGTTGAGATCCCGGATCAGAATTGAAGACTGGAGAAAACATATCCAAAATGAGCATTCCGTGCAGAGACTCTGCAATGGTGTAATAAAATGGACACACAAGACTGCAACTGCAGCAATCTGCAACGAAATACAATTTTATTTTATTTACTGCAGTTAATAGCATCTGCCGTCTCGTTTGTCCCCATAAATTAACAATTACTTTGCTCGTTTCCATAATGTTATATATCCTTAACAAATGCCACAGCACTAACAACACTTTGGGGGCAACATTCCCAAATGCCGTTACTACGTATGGATTATTTTCTGCTGTTATCGCCTTCAAAATACCATTTCATGTTCTGCTTAGCTGTAATCTCTTCCTGGGGAAAAATATTTGGATCTATTCCCACACCTTCCCCCCCCCCCCCCACCCCCTTGTCATGGAATCACTTGTTAAACCAGCCTCAATCCTCTAAATGTTGAATTCTCTCTCTCTTTCTCTCCTGAATTCTCCCCCTCTCTCTCGATTATGTGCTCTCACTCGCATTCTCCCCCTCACAGTTCTCCCTCACCTCCCCCCTTGGTGTTACCCCCCCCCCCCCCCTTCCTCCCCCGGTCCTCCCCTCTCGGTTTTCCTCCGACCCCTATATTTCTCGCCCCTCCCCATCGGTTCTTCCACTCCCAATTTGGTTTTCCCCCAATTTCGGTTTATTCCCTGCCTCTCAGTACTCGTGGTACTCTCCCCCCCTCAGACCTCTCTCCCTTGGCATGTGACTGCCCCAAGTCACGCGATCCCCCCCACCGATATGCAACCGCCTCCTCCGTCAACGTGGACTCCCTTCATCACGCGGTGCAATCCTCCACCGTTATGCGGCACCTCACCCTCCTTCACACACCACCCCCCCCCCCTCCAGTCATGTAGCCACCCCCCTCTCCATCACACGGTGTCCTCCAATCCCCTCTCTGGAGGGCCCTATTTCCATCTGGTGGCGCCCCCTTCCGTTTAGGGACATCTTGCCCCCATCCCCCATCTCACGGTGCATCTCATTCTCTCTCGCTGTCTCTCGCTGGCTCTTCTCTTTCTATTTTCCCATCTTTCACTCATCACCCACAGTTTTTTCACTGTTTTCTTTTGTCCTCGTTTTTTCTATCATTCCCTCTCGCTAACTACGAACAACTCCTGATGGAGTTGATCTTCCACTCAATTTTCTTTTGGCATTTGTGCTATATTTGTGGGTGAAATTGAATTCCCTTTGAACCGACTTCCAGTGCAGTTGATCGGAGGGTTAGTTAAAACTAACCGCTCGGTATTGCAGACGTGTATGACTCCCAGGTGTGACAAAGTCACGATTTCCAAATTAGGTTTAACAAACAGGAAATGTGGATTAATGGCAAGACTTCTGAGAGGTTATAGATTTTGCAGTGACTGCATGTCTTCAGCTCAGAGAGAGCTGAAACAGTTGTGAAAAGAATCAATACTGCAACTGGAAATTCTCGGAACATTCTTTGGAGACACATCAGATTAAAGATGGGAATGTAACCAATTTGCTAGAGGTTATTTTTTTTGGTCACAACAACATTGTTTGAAATTTAGTGAAGAAAGAAAAAAATTCGCTGTCCCATTTACTGTTTCTGGCTGGGTCCTCGCAATAGTAATCTACATTGGCCCAATGCCCCTGTCCCACTTAGGAAACCTGAACGGAAACCTCTGGAGACTTTGCGCCCCACCCAAGGTTTCCGTGTGTTTCCCGGAGGTTTTTGTCAGTCTCCCTAATGATCGAAAATCGTTTCCGCTTCTTCGCTGGAACATAGAAGAAGCGGAAACCACTTTCGACCATTAGGGAGACTGACAAAAGCCTCTGGGAACCTCCTGGAACCGCACGGAAACCTTGGGTGGGGCGCAAAGTCTCCAGGGGTTTCCGTTTAGGTTTCCTAAGTGGGACAGGGGCATTAACAGTGCTGGAGTACTCAGCGGGTCAGGTAGCAAATCTGGAGAAAAATTTCACTACATTTCAAAATCTTCGCCAGAGATGACGCCTTTTGTGTATCTTTGGTATAAACCAGCACCTGCAGTTCCTTGTTATTACATTGATATTTAGAAAACCTAAATATTGTAATATAATAGACTACACCTCTTCCACCATGTCTTTTGTAAGAATATTGTTACAATCTCCCTGCTTCCCTATCCACTGCAGCAGCTCTCAAGATCAGGCTTTCCATTCCAGGAATTTGAGGACCAGAGGACATAGGTTTCAGGTGACGGGGAAAAGATTTAATAGGAATCTTTTCACACAAAGGGTAGTGGGTGAGTGAAATGAGTTGCCAGAGGAGGTAGTTGAGGCAGGGACTATCCCATATTTAACAAACAAACAGGTACATGGATAGGACAGGTTTGGAGGGATATGGGCCAAATGCGGGCAGGTGGGACGAGTGTGGCTGAGACATGTTGGCTGGTGTGGGCAAGTTGGGCTGAAGGGCCTGTTTCCATGCATTATGACTCTGACTATGACTCTATGACAGGGGTCGGCAACCTTCGGCCCCCGGGCCGAATGCGGCCCATAACCCGACATCATCCGGCCTGCAGGCGTATCTTTTCCGTAGTCATCCGGCTCACAGACTTCCTTCATCTCCAGTACCTCTCGGGCCCAAGGCGCCCAGGTGCAGTGACGCAAGGAGGCCTGCGCTGGCGGCCGCAATTGTGGAGCCGCCGAGCGCCCGAGCGGGGCCAAGCTCTGGCTGTACCGCATACTGCGCAAAGCCACCGGCACAGCCGCGCACCTTCTGTGTCTGGGCTTCACTGACGGACTCAGGATTGTCAATAGGCCGGGGATGAGGGAGTGTGAGTATTTGAGCCAACGCCTTCAGGACAGAGCCAAAGCAATGGTCGTAGGTACGCCGTTAACGTGAGCGCCTGTAACTAAGGGCCAGCGCTCCGGGTGGCGTCCTCTAAGGGACGGGATCTATGTGAATACGTGATTTGATGCCTGCCATCCGGGGCGGGATTTATGTAAACACGTGGTAGATGTGGCCCACCATGTGCTCACAGACATGCGTCCTAGCCCATATGCAGAACAAGGTTGTCGACCTCTGCTATATGACTTTGACTCAATGACATCTAAAAGGTCCCACTCCCCCCATCCTCTCCTTCTATCCCTCTCCTCCCACAATGTTTAAATAACATTAAACAGCAATCCTCGCCCCCTCCTCATCCCCTCTTCCACTCTCTCCCTCTCCTTACAACAATGTAACAAATCTCTCATTGCTCTGGGAGTCCTGTCATTTGTTAAACATTGTAACAGGCAGAGCAAGTGGAAAAGTGTTCAAAAGTGGATGTTGTTAAATTTAAAATGTGAATAAGTTGTAAATTATAACATCAATCCGAACTAAACTTGCCACAGCACACCCCAGGACACTGGTGTGTAAGGTGGGCCAATAATTGTAACACTATCATGTACCGTTATGGCATAGTTTTAGGATCATGCTAACATAGAAACATAGAAACATAGAAATTAGGTGCAGGAGTAGGCCATTCAGCCCGTTCGAGCCTGCACCGCCATTCAATATGATTCATGGCTAATGCATGCACACACTCACGCAAACAAACAAGATGAGAGTTTGTTATATATATATATATAATATAAATTTATATATATATATATATATATATATATATATATATATATACTAGACCAAGTGCAGACCCGTTGGGTCTGTTCCCCTAATGTGGGCAGCATGTGGCGTCACACACACTAACTACCACCCCTCACACAAGCTAACTACCCCCCTTGATATTATATTAATTTGCTCCTTTTACGCCCTATCCACTGACGCACATCACCCAACTCGCAGGCGCATCTAGAGGGGGAGGGGGGTTAGAGAGTGAGGGCAGAGAGAGAGTGGGGAGAGACAGAGAGAGAGGGACAGAGACAGAAGGGCAAGAGACAGAGGGAGGGGGGTGGCGGGGAGGACGGGTGGGTGAGGGATGGAGGGTGAGGAGGAAGGGTGGAGAGGGAGATGGGGAATGAGCAACTGGGGAGGGGGAGGGGGAGATGGGAGAGGAGTGGGGGAGGGAGATGGGGAGAGAGTGGGGAGGGAGGAGAGGGAGAAGGGAGAGAGATGGGAAGGGGAGGAGAGCGGGGAGGGTAAAGAGGATACCGGTAGGGGAAGCGGGTGTAGAGGGGGGAGGGTGGTGAGGGGGTAGAGAGTGGAGGGGGAGGGTAGGGAGGGAGGGGAGAGGGAGATAGGGAGAGAGTGGGGAGGGGGAGATGGGGAGAGTGAGTGGGGAGGGAGAAGGGAGGGGAGAGAGAGGGATGAGGATGGGGGAGGGGAGGAGAGCGGGGAGGGTAAAGGAGGGAGATGGGTAGGGGGACAGGGTGGTGGAGAGCGGAGAGGGTGGGTGAGGGGGGTAGAGAGTGGTGGGGAAGGGGAAGGGGAGGGTGGGGTTCTTAAGGGTGTGGTAGGGGGGGAGGCGTGGGTGATAGGGGAATGAGATCGGAGGGGGAATAGAAAGAGGGAGGGAGAGAGATGGGGAGTGAAGGGGAGGGGGATGGGAGAGAGAGGATGAGGGATGGGAGAGGGGAGGAGGGTAAGGAGACGGGTAGGGTAAGGGTGCTTCTCTTTTTTTTTCTGGTTAGAGGGGGGGGGTGGGTGAGGGGGGTAGATCTTCAGGGGGTGGGGGAAAAAGGGGAGGAGGGAGATGAAGAGGGGGAGGGAGAAGAAGTGTGGATGTAGGGGAATAGGTGGAGGGGAGAGTTTTTTTCCTTTAGGAGAGGGGTAGAGAGGGAGAGAGGGAGAGAGGGGATGGGGAGAGAGAGAAAGGGGAGGAGAGAGGGGGGGAGGGGGAGGGGGGGAAAAGTGTGGAGTGATGGGAGTAGGGGTATCGGGGAGTGGTGCAGGAGAGAGGGGAAGGGGTGGGGGGAATGGGGGTGGGGGGAAGAGGGGTGGGGGAAGTGGTGGGAGGGAGGATGAGGAGGGAGGGGGTGAGGAGAGAAGGAGGGAGGGGGGGAGAGAGGAGGGGGAATGGGAGGGGGTGAGAGAGGGGTGGGGGAGAAGAGGGGTGGGGGAGGTGGAGAGAGGAGGGAGAGGAGGGAAGGGGGAAGGGGACAGAGGACGAGAGTGGAGGTGGTAGGTAGAGGGGTAGGGGAGAGAGAGAAGGGGAGAGTGTGTCTTTGTGTTCTTTTTTTTTTGGCGTGAGGTGGGGTGGGAGTGGCCTTGGGGGGGGAAGAAGGGAAGGGGGCGATGGGGGGGGAGACTTTCACTCTTCCTGGTTTAAGAGTAAGGGAGGGAGGGAAGAGGTGTAGGGGGGAGTGGTGGGCGAGAGGCAGGGGGAGGGGTTCTTGGGCCCCCCGAATTGAAAGATGGCAGTGGGGTGAGAGGGGTCCTTGTTGGGGGAGAGAGGGATGGGGGGTTGAGGGGGGGAGGGGTAGGCGGATGGAGAGGGGGCATTACGGAATGTGGGGAGTTTGATGTGAGGGAATGTATGGAGAGAGGGGGAAGGAGTGATTCTTATAGTCTCTCTTCTCCGCGGGGAGTATGGGGGTTTTTTTTTCTCGTGGCTGAGGAAAGTTTTGTATTTCAGGGTGAGAAAGGGCTTATTTAATTGGAGGGGGGAGGGGGTAGGGTAATTTTGAGTGTGTCTCTTTTTCCTTTTATTTTATTCTTATTTTTCCCTCTCTTTCCTTTTCCTGATCTCCCCTTATATTTGTGGGTTTTTTTCTTTTTTCTTTCTTTTTCCTCCATATGTTTTTCTTTTCATTTTCCCTCCCTATTCCCTCTATATGACTTTTCTTTGTCCATACACACAACACCCCACCCACACCCCCCCCCACAACATCACACCCTAATACCCCAATTGCGCCCCCCTCCTCCCACGCCCCACCCCCGGCGCATATCGACCAACAGGCTGCGTGGGGGGGCGGGAGGGGGGGGGGTGGCTGGGGGGGGCCCTGGGGCTTGCAAGGGCAGATGTCAAATGAGATCCATTCCGATTGGACATCTGTGAGCATTGGGCATTGTGACATCACACGATGGAACGTTCACCAACAGCAGTTTGATTTTTTTTAAGATTTTGAAAAATTGGGGGGGGGGAGGGGGGGGAAGGATTTTATTAAAAATTGTGTACGAAAAAATGTCTAAATGTAATGTGGAGTGCATTTGTGAATGTAAAAGTGTAATGTCTAGCAAAATGGAAAAAAATGGCGGCGTTTGAGGGTCTGGTTTTGGCGGACCAGGGAATCAAAGGTCGAAAATGTTATCTGAAAAAAAATGGAATGTGACACACACCCGGTCGGTCAGCAGACACACACACACACACTCACACACACACACACAGTTTTAAAAGTAGATAGATAGATAGATAGATAGATAGATAGATAGATAGATAGATAGATAGATAGATATAATGTATCTAACTAAATGCAGGCAGGTGGGACATGTAGTTGGTCGCCATGGGCAAGTTGGGCTGAAGGGCCTGTTTCCACACTGTATAACTCTATGACTCACTGAGCCTATGAGTGATCGGGATCTGGAAGGATGGAGGAGATCTGGAAGGAAGTTGCTGCCTGAGGAGGTGATGGAGGTTGGTACTCCCACTTAAGAAGCATCCAGGCAAGTATTGAAATTACCATGGAGGCAAAGGTGAAGGACCATATGTGGGTAAATTAAAGTAGTATAGAAGCATTAGTAATATAAATTTTCTTCCCCCTTCACCCGCCATTGAATCCATCTACACTCACGTTGCCTTGGGGAAAGTGCCTAGTCCAGGACTACACACACTCTGGTTATTCTCTCTTCTTCCCTCTCCTGGACCCTGGAGGCACACACTACCAGAATCAAGAACTACTTGCTGCTATCAAATTCTTGAATGGATCTCTCATATGTTAATGATGTAACTCCGATCTTCCAATCTACCCGAAGAATGAACCCAAAGAATTTTACCTGCACTTTCCCTGTAGCTATAACTCAATATTCTACCATTTGTTTATTCTTTTTGCACTACGGGATGTACTTGTCTGTGTTATGATCTGCATGGTTAGCATTGTGAACAATTTTTTTCACTGTGACTCATTACGCGTGTCAATAAAAAAATGGGAACCAATACACAGTGCAGTCATTGGTGTGGGCACGAGAGGCGATGGGCATGCTTCTGTCCTGTATGATATTCCAGTAATTGCCACCCTTTCAGCTGCTGGGAAGAGTGGGCTACGAACGATGCTTATGGTCAAAGGGGTGGCAGAGGAACCAACACAGACTTCTGAATAATAGCACATCCAGGAAGCCAGCCAGTGCAAAGGGCATTCATCACACACAAGCACTCAGGGCGGCACGGTGGCGCATGGAGAGCTACTGCCTTACAATGCCAGAGACCCAGGTTCGATCCTGACTACGGGTGCTGCCTGTATGGAGTTTGCACGCTCTCCCCGAGATCTTTGTTTTCCTCCCACACACCAAAGACGTACAGGTTTGTAGTTTAGTTGGCGTGGGATAATATGTAAAATAATTGTCCCTTGTGTGCACAGGATAGTGTTAGTGTGCGGGGATCGCTGGTTGGTGCGGACTCGGTGGGCGGAAGGGCCTGTTTCCACGCTGTATCTCTGAAAATCTCTTGGTTGGTATAGACTTTCTTCATGCTTGAAAACAGCAGTGAGTAACAACATTTTGGAGGTGGCATGATTTAGCATCAACAAAATGTAAATTTGATGTTTGGCTATTGCTATTGCGTACCTCCAATGGTCCAATTGCACTTGTTGCTGTTTTATGATAAGTAGTTTCATGATGAGAGATGCAATCAAATAGATTTGGAAATTTGGATTGATTAGAAGTCTGAGCCAGAAGATTAACACAAAGCTGTGATTGAAGCAATGTGAATGATATGTTATAAACATAGAAACATAGAAAATAGGTGCAGGAGGAGGCCATTCGGCCCTTTGAGCCAGCACCGCCATTCATTGTGATCATGGCTGATCGTCCCCTATCAATAACCAGTGCCTGCCTTCTCCCCATATCCCTTCATTCCACTAGCCCCAGGAGCTCTATCTAACTCTCTCTTAAATCCATCCAGTGGTTTTGCCTCCATTGCTCTCTGTGGCAGGGAATTCCATAAATTCACAACTCTCTAGGTGAAAAAGTTTTTTCGCCTCAGTCTTAAATGGCCTCCCCTTTATTCTAAGACTGTGGACCCTGGTTCTGGACTCACCCAACATTGGGAACATTTTTCCTGCATCTAGCTTGTCCAGTCCTTTTATAATTTTATATGTTTCTATAAGATTCCCCCTCATCCTTCTAAACTCCAGTGAATACAAGCCTAGTCTTTCCGCATATGACAGTCCCGCCATCCCAGGGATGAATCTCGTGAACCTACGCTGCACTGCCTCAATCACAAGGATGTCCTTCCTCAAATTAGGAGACCAAAACTGTACACAATACTCCAGATGTGGTCTTACCAGTGCCCTATACAATTGCAGAAGAACCTCTTTACTCCTATACTGAAATCCTCTTGTTATGAAGGCCAACATTTCATTAGCTTTCTTTATTGCCTGCTGCACCTGCACGCCATCTTTCAGTGACTTGTGTACAAGGACGCCCAGGTCTCTCTGTACCTCCCCCTCACCTAACCTAACCCCATTGAGATAATAATCCGGCCCCTTGTTTTTGCCACCAAAATGGATAATCTCACATTTATCTATATTATACTGCATCTGTCACGCATCTGCCCCCTCACTCAACCTGTCCAGGTCATCCTGCAACCTCCTAACATCCTCTTCACAGTTCACGCTGTCACCCAGCTTTGTGTCATCCGCAAACTTGCTAGTGTTGCTCCTAATTCCCTCTTCCAAATCATTAATATACAGTGGCTTGCAAAATTATTCATAACCCTTGAACTTTTCCACATTTTGTCACGTTACATCCACAAACGTAAATGTATTTTATTGGGATTTTATGTGATAGAACGTCACAAAGTGGCGCATAATTGTGAAGTGGAAGGAAAATGATACATGGTTTTCAAATTTTTTTACAAATAAAAAAATTGAAAAGTGTGGCGTGCAAAAGCATTCAGCCCCCTTTACTCTGATACCCCTAAATAAAATCCAGTGCAACCAATTGCCTTCAGAAGTCACCTAATTAGTAGAGTCCACTTGTGTGTAATCAAATCTCAGTATAAATACAGCTGTTCTGTGAAGGCCTCAGAGGTTTGTTAGAGAACATTAGTGAACAAACAGCATCATGAAGCCCAAGGAACACACCAGACATGTCAGGGATAAAGTTGTGGAGAAGTTTAAAGCAGAGTTGGGTTATAAAAAAATATCCCAAGCTATGAACATCTCACGGAGCACTGTTCAATCCATCATCTGAAAATGGAAAGAGTATGATACAACTGCAAACCTACTAAGACATGGGCGTCCACCTAAACTGACAGGCCGGGCAAGGAGAGCATTGATCAAAGAAGAAGCCAAGAGGCCCATGGTAACTCTGGAGGAGCTACAGAGATCCACAGCTCAGGTGGGAGAATCTGTCCACAGGACTACTATTAGTCGTGCACTCCACAAATCGGGCCATTATGGAAGAGTGGCAAGAAGAAAGCCATTTTTGAAACAAAGCCATAAGAAGTCCCATTTACAGTTTGCCACAAGCCATGTGGGGGACACAGCAAACATGTGGAGGAAGGTGCTCTGGTCTGATGAGACCAAAATTGAAGTTTTTGGCCTAAATGCAAAACGCTATGTGTGGCAGAAAACTAACACTGCACATCACCCTGAACACACCATCCCCACTGTGAAACATGGTGGTGGCAGCATCATGCTGTGGGGATGCTTTTGTTCAGCAGGGACAGGGAAGCTGGTCAGAGTTGATGGGAAGATGTATGGAGCGAAATACAGGGCAATCTTGGAAGAAAACCTGTTAGAGTTTGCAAAAGACTTGAGACTGGGGCAGAGGTTCACCTTCCAGCAGGACAACGACCCTAAACATACAGCCAGAGCGACAATGGAATGGTTTAGATCAAAGCATATTCATGTGTTAGAATGGCCCAAATCCAGACCTAAATCCAATTGAGAATCTCTGGCAAGACTTGAAAATTGCTGTTCACAGACGCTCTCCATCCAATCTGACTGAGCTTGAGCTATTTTGCAAAGAAGAATGGGCAAAAATTTCAATCTCTAGATGTGCAAAGCTGGTAGAGACATACCACAAAAGACTTGCAGCTGTAATTGCAGCGAAAGGTGGTTCTGCAATGTATTGACTCAGGGGGGCTGAATACTTTTGCACGCCACACTTTTCAGTTTTTTATTTGTCATAAAATTTGGAAACCATGTATCATTTTCCTTCCACTTCACAATTATGCACCACTTTGTGTTGGTCTATCACATAAAATCCCAATAAAATACATTTACGTTTGTGGTTGTAACGTAACAAAATGTGAAAAAGTTCAAGGGGTATGAAAACTTTTGCAAGCCACTGTATATGGTAAACAGTTGCGGCCTCAACACCGAGCCGTACGGCACTCCATTCGCCTCTGCCTGCCATTCTGAAAAGGACCCGTTCACTCCTACTCTTTGCTTCCTGTCTGCCAACCAATTTTCTATCCCATGTCAACACCCTACCCCCAATACCATGTGCTCTAATTTTAGTCATCAGTCTCCCAAAGGCTTTCTGAAAGTCGAGATACACTACATCCACTGGCTCCCCTTCATCCATTTTACTTGTTACATCCTCAAATTCCAGAATTTCCCTTTAATAAATCCAAATCTTTAATAAATGCTGACTTGGACTAATCCTTTTGCTGTTATCCAAATGCTCCATTATTACCTCTTTAATAATTGACTCCCGCATCTTTCCCACCACCGAAGTCAGGCTAACTGGTCTGTAATTCCCTGTTTTCTCTCTCGCTCCTTTCTTGAAAAGTGGGATCACATTAGCTATCCTCCAGTCCACAGGAACTGATCCTGAATCTATTGAACATTGGAAAATGATCACCAATGCGTCCACTATTTCTAGAGCAACCTCCCTGAGGACCCTGGGATGCAGACTATCAGGCCCAGGGGATTTATCATCCTTCAGTCCCATTAGCCCTACGCAATACTATTTCTTGCCTAATGATAATTTCTTTCAGTTCCTCTACCCCCTTAGATCCTCTGTCCTCCAGTACTTCTGGGAGATTGTTTGTGTCTTCCTTAGTGAAGACAGATCGGAAGTACCTGTTCAACTCTTCTGCCATTTCCTTGTTCCCCATAATAATTTCACCCATGTCTGCATTCAAGGGACCCACATTTGACTTTGCTATTCTTTTCCCCTTAATATTTGTAAAGAAGCTTTTACTGTCCTTCTTTATATTCCTGGCCGGCTTCCCCTCGTACTTCATCTTTTTAGCCCGTATTGCCCATTTTGTTTCCTTCTGTTGTCCTATGAACATTTCCCATTCCTCTGGCTACTCTTTGCTGTGTTATACATCTTTTCTCTTAGTTTTATTCTATCCCTAACTTCTCTTGTCAGCCACAGTTGCCTCCTACTCCCCTTAGAATCTTTCCTCCTTTTTGAAATGAAATGATCCTGCGTCTTCCGGATTGTGCACAGAAATTCCTGCCATTGCTGTTCCACCATCGTTCCTGCTAGGATCCCTTTCCAGTCTACCTTGGCCAGCTCCTCTCTCATGCCTTCATAGTCCCCTTTGTTCAACTGCATCACTAACACTTCGGATTTAACCTTCTCCTTCTCAAATTGCAGATTAAAACTAATCATATTATGATCACTACCTCCAAGCGGTTCCTTTACTTTTAGTTCTCTTATCAAATCTGGTTCATTGGACAACACTAAATCCAGAATTGCCTTTTCTCGGGTCGGCTCCATTACAAGCTGCTCTCGACATTGGATTTATAAGGAATTGGCTTTTGAAGGAATATCCGATTATTAATATTGTATCTGGCTGAGTTGCCATACCCTCAATAAACTAACATTTCCATCTGAAAATAATTGTGAAACCAAGACAATTATTAATTCACGACCCTATAGCAATAAACTGTGTTCAACAACAGCAGTGTATCTGTAAACTGTATTAATCTACTAGCAGTGCAGCCACGAGCAGAATTCATAAGCAGGAACAAATCTATGAGCGGCATTGATCATCACCAGGTTACAGGAGGAACAGCATAGCCACAAGAACATGTGAATATAAGAAATGGGTGCAGAAGCAAGCTATTCAGCCCCTGAGGCTGCTTTGCTTGTCAACAAAATTGAGGCTTATTCTCTGCCTGAAAGCCATTTCCTTCCCTGTGTCAATATCCCCTGATCCCTCTAATATCCAGAAACCTACACATCTTTATTTTTGAGCACTGAGCCTTCATAGCCAAGAGGATAGAGAATTCCAAGGACTCTCTGAGTGAACAAATGTCCTCCTCATTTTAGTGCTAAATGGTCTTGTTTTTAGATTTTGGCCCTTGGTTGTAGACTCATAAGTTAGGGGATAGCGCCTTCAAAGAACGTTGCTTGTTTCAGAATGCCGACCCAGCCTATTGAACTGCTGAAACTTTGCTGCACCCCCTCTAGCCCGATCATTTTTTTTTAGATGGGGAACCAAAGTTGTTTGCATTAGTCCAGGTATAATCTCATTAAAGCATTGGTTAGACATGTTCACATTCATACTCGGATCCATACACTATAAAGGCCAGCATAACATTTGTTTTCCTAACAACCTGCAGAGCTTGCATGATATAGTTAATACTGACTGACATACAACGATAACTAAATTCTTTTGAACATCTATATCCTGCAATTGTTCACCATTTGGAAAGTGGTTAGCATTTCGTTATTTCCGCTGCAGAGGTACGCAACCTCACATTTTTCCATATTGCACATTTTTTCCCCCCACTCACAATTTTTCTATGTTCCCATAAAGTCCCGTCCCACTTAGGCGACCCCACTACAACTGCACCTACGACTACAGGATTATCGATTTTCTCCATGGCGATCAATTTTTGGTTGCAGAACATGTTTCAACATGTTGAAAAATTTGCGGCAACCATCCTGAGGCCGCGACTAGTTCCCAGAATGCGGGAACTCCTCGCGACCATGAAGGAGACTCACCAGAGACCACCAGCGAACATGTGGCGACCATGTGGTTCTCATGTCACGAGCACAGAGTCTCATGCACTTCCCTAAAAAGTTGCCTAAGGGGGTCAGGCCCTTTAGCATCCTCATCACAACTCATGTTAGTTGTAGCCAGGAGCATATTTATAACCAGCAGTATAGCTGTGAGCAATATTGGAAAGTAATATTGGAAAGGTACAGTGTAGCCATGTGTAACACTATTGTATAATATTATTGTATAACAGCAATAACTATAAAAAGGATATCATTAAGCTGGAAAGAGGATATTGCCAGGACTAAAGGGGGTGAGCTATGGTGAATTCAGACCCCTTCACTTTTTCCACATTTTGTTACGTTACAACCTTAGTCGGGAACTGTAACAAAACCTTAATGTCAAAGGCTTTGCAAAAGAGGCCAACATGTGGTTTGCCTTCGTTGCAAGTGTTGGATCCGCCTGTTCACTTTATGCACTAGAACAATTAAATCCCTCTGAACTCCACTGATGTAGACAATGGGTTAATAGCAGCAGTACTACAGCCCTGAGCAGCAATAGTTGGTAGCATTTTAGCCATGAACAATGTAGATTTAATCTGCAGCATTGTAGACTTGTGCAGTTTCATAAACAGCAGTCCATACATGAACCTCTAGCACAGGGGCCGGCAACCTTGTTCTGCAAAGGGGCCGGGACGCATGTCTGTGAGTGGATGGCGGGCCACGTGTACACATGGGACCCGGCCACATCCCGCCCCGGATGACAGACATCAAATCACGTGTTCACAGAAGGTAGACAGGGGCGATGAGGAGATTCAGCGAGTGAGGCAGCCTTATGCAATCCTTGAATGTCTCACCCGCTGAGTTTCTCCAGCATTTTTGTCTGCCTTTGATTTTTCCAGCGTCTGCAGTTCTTTCTTAAAGGTATTCACAGAAGGTGCGCTGCCGTGTCGGCGGCTTGGCGCAGGATGCGGTACAGCCAGAGCTTGGCCGCGCGCTCGGCCGTGCTCGGGGCGGGAACTTGGCCATGCGGTCGGGGTGGGTGCCCGGCGGGCTGGATGATTACGGGGAAAAAAATCCGCCTGCGGGCTGGATGATTTTAGGCCCGGGGCGCCGTAGGTTGCCGACCCCTGCTCTAGCATTATATATGTAATGTGCAACACATACTAGACATGAGCAGTGATCCCTTCAGCTGTGTTGACTTTAACAGTGTCCATCAAGTGCACTGCACAGTTGTAATAAATGACTGTAACTCTGTGGCCACCAGCAGATGCAACGTAGCCATGAGGAATAAAAACTGCACATAGTTGCAAATTATTCCTGCTCATAACTACATTAGTTTGATGGTGAATGTGCCCAGTGTCAGTGCTCCTGATGATTACAGTTCCCGATACACAGTTACAGTTAAAGATTGCACATCTGTGAAGCAATGAAGTTCATGGTTGCACTGTTATAGATTACTGATCGACATTCACTCACGTTAGTCATGAGCATTTATCAGCAGAGGCAGTGGTGCAATAATTTATAAACAGTGTGGCAATGAGTAGTGTTAATTGTGAGCCGGATATCTGTGAACAATATTCACTGGTAAATTTCAGGAAAAGTCAGGAAGTTTGATCAGTGCAGCTGTGAGCAATAGTGGAAAAGCTGTGCAGCCACGAGGCCACGAGGCATTTATCAGCAGTTGTGCACACGTGAGCAGTAACGTTCTGCAATGGTGTACATATGAGCGGTGTCCGTCAGCTGCGGTGCAGTATTATGCAGCGGCAATTGTTAGCGTCAGCGCAGCCTTGAGAATAATCAGCAGCTGTGCAGCATGAGCAATGTTGAATGCACTGTAATACCCTGCAACCTTGTCGATGGGGCAGTGTTCATCAGCAACGATGCAGTCATGAGTAGTAATAATCGACAGCAGTGTGCATATGAGTAGAGTTCATCAACAACAGTGCACTTCTTCTGCATTAAGCTACAGCTGTGTAGGCATGAACAGTATTCAGCACATAAGTGTTGAAAGAAGCCGTATAGTTATAAACAATATTCTAATCTGCAGCTGCCTGCAATATTCATCATGCGTGTTGGAACTCTAAATAACATCCATCTATAACTATGGAGGCCTGAACAGCACCTGCCAACATCAATGTAGCCATGTGCTTTGATGCTAGCACATACTGTTCACTTGGCACTTAGTCTTATGAACAGTGTAGACATGAGATTGGAAGGCACTGGGCCTGTACTCGCGGGGGGATGAGGGGGACCTTATTGAAATTTACTGAATAGTAAAAGGACTGGATAGAGTGAATGTGGAGAGAATAGCTCCACTTGTGCGAGAGTATAGGAGCAGAGGCCATTGCCTCAGAATTGAAAGGACATATCATTAGAAAGGAGATGAGGAGGCATTTCTTTACTCGGAGGAATTCATTCCCACAGACAACCGTGGAGGCCAAGTCAATGGATATTTTTAAGGCGGAGATTGACAGATTCTTGATTAGTAAGGGTGTCAGCAGTTATGGGGAGAAGGCAGGAGAATGGGATTGATCGGGAAAGATAGATCAGCCAAGATTGAATGGCAGAGTAGACTAGATGGGCCAAATGGCTTAATTATGCTGCTAGAATTTATGAACTTATGACATGAGCAAAGTATGTTTGTAATGTGCTATGATTGTCAATAGTTCAATAATTATCATCTGCAGTGTAAGACCAGTAGTGTGCAGAATTTATGTAGCACTATAGCCATGAGGGTCCATCATTTAACCCATGTCTAAGCATGAGAAGTATTCAACTGTGACAAAATCCAGGAGCAGGTTTTGACAGCAGCAGTGTTACCATGAGCTGCGATAATCTGCAGCAGTGCAGCCTGAAGCTTTATTTACCAGCAGCATAGGATATGCAGCCTTTAGCAATATTGATCGGTGGTAGTGTATCCAAGAGTTGAATTAATCTGCGGTTGAACAGCCAGGAGATGTTTGCACCCCTAGCTGTCCTGAAATGAGCAGTATTCAACAGCAGTAGACTAGCCACGGTAGGAGTAATCTGTAGAATTGTCGCTATGAACAGTATTCATCATCAATAGTGCAGCCAACGGCAGTACAGATTAGGAGCACCACAGTCATGAGTAGAATTAAACTACATGGTGTTCCCATGAGTAATGCATCTTGGTCGCTGTGGTAGCATGGGCAGCATTAATCAGCACCGCTGTACCCTGAGCAGTAATAATCCGTAGCACTGCAGCCTTGAGCAGCATTAATTAGCAGCAGTGCAGGCATGAGCAGTATTATTTGTGCCACGGCACCTATGAATAATATTATTCAGCAGCACTATAACCATTGGTAGCCTTGATCTTCATGACATATCCATGTGTAGTATTAATCAGCAACCATGTTACACTGTAGGTATTCGCAGTAGTAATTGGCAGCAGGGCAGCCATGGGGAATATTCAATGAAGCCATCAGCTGCAGCAGTTAATCCTTGAGCAGCTTTTATCGGTGGAAGGGTAATCTTGAGTAATATTAGTCTGAGCCAGTGCCCCTGAGTTACTTGGGTATCAATGAGCAATATTTATCTGTAGCTATACATTGTATTCATCAGTAGTAACAATGAACAGTACTTGCAGACTCAACATCAGACTCATTAAATAGACACTATTGAACAAAGTAACAGATTTCGAGGATGTAACTAGTAGCGTGGATAGGGGAGAACCAGTAGATGTGGTGTACCTGGACTTATAACCATATAACCATATAACCATATAACAATTACAGCACGGAAACAGGCCCTCTCGGCCCTTCCAGTCCGTGCCGACCATTTGTTTTCCCCTAGTCCCATCTACCTGCACTCAGACCATACCCCTCCATTCCCTTCACGTCCATATACCTATCCACTTTACTTTTAAATGTTAAAATCAATCCTGCCTCCACCACTTCTGCTGGAAGCTCATTCCACACAGCCACCACCCTCTGAGTAAAGAAGTTTCCCCTCACGTTACCCCTAAATTTCTGTCCCTTAATTCTCATGTCATGCCCTCTTGTTTGAATCTTCCCTACCCTCAATGGGAAAAACGTATCCACGTCAACTCTGTCTATCCCTTTCATAATTTTAAAGACCTCAATCAAGTCCCCCCTTAACCTTCTGCGCTCCAAAGACTAAAGACCTAACTTGTTCAACCTTTCCCTGTAACATAGTTGCTGGAACCCTGGCAACATTCTAGTAAATCTCCTCTGTACTCTCTCTATTTTGTTGACATCCTTCCTATAATTAGGCGACCAAAAATTGTACACCATACTCCAGAATTGGTCTTACCAATGCCTTGTACAATTTTAACATTACTTCCCTACTCCTATATTCAATGCTCTGATTTATAAAGGCCAGCACACCAAAGGCTTTCTTTACCACCCTATCTACATGCGATTCCACCTTCAGGGAATTATGCACAGTTATTCCTAGATCCCTCTGTTCCACAGCATTCCTCAATTCCCTACCATTTACCATGTACGTCCTATTTTGATTTGTCCTGCCAAGATGTAGCACTTCACACTTAACAGCATTAAACTCCATCTGCCATCTTTCAGCCCACTTTTCCAAATGGCCCAAATCTCTCTGTAGACTTTGAAAATCTACTTCATTATCCACAACACCACCTATCTTAGTATCATCTGCATACTTATCCAATTTTCCACCCCTGGCAGATTCGGAAATGCAGCCACGTCCGTTTGTTTTTCCTCTCCCACTTTCACAGTGATTATACATCTGGTCTTTCTTCTACCTGGAGCAGATCCATATACTGCTCTCCCATTACTGCTAAGTTATTGCGATGGAAGTCTCAGGTCGAGGAAACATTGATCCAGCCACTTGAAATAGGAGAAAGTCACCTCTTGTATCTTGATGAAGTTGGAAAAGAGACCATGACCGTGACTTTGATTGACAGCAATCACTGTCCTGGTTCTGTCATGTTTCTGTTTGATGGATACTTTGGTACCATTCTATACACAGCGGATTTCCGTTACACACCCACCATGTTCTGCAGCGCGCCATTGAGCGCACGGAAAAAAATAGATGCTCTATACCTGGACAATACAAATTGTGACCCTGAGTCAGTGCTGCCTTCCCGTCATGAAGCAACCAAACAGATCAAAGAAATAATCAACAGTCACCCAGAACATGATATTTGTCATTGGTCTCTATAACTTGGGGAAAGAATCCTTATTAGAAGAGCTGGCCCTGACCTTTAAAACTTGGATAGTAGTGAGTCCTCGAAGACTTGAGATGTTTCAACTGCTGAAACTGAGCGATGTGTTCACTTCAGAGGTGGGGACTGGAAGAATCCAAGTGGTAGATCAGAACGAAATTAATCGATTTAATATGATTAAGTGGAATCAGCTCCATCCCACGATTGCTATTGTCCCAAAGAGCCGCAGACTGAAAGACTTCCAGAAGGCTTTCGATAAGGTCCCACATAAGAGATTAGTATACAAACTTAAAGCATACAGCATTGGGGGTTCAGTATTGATGTGGATAGAGAACTGGATGGCAAACAGGAAGCAAAGAGTAGGAGTAAACGGGTCCTTTTCACAATGGCAGACAGTGACTAGTGGGGTACCGCAAGGGTCCCAGTTATTTACAATATACATTAATGATCTGGATGAGGGAATTGAAGGCAATATCTCCAAATTTGCGAATGACACTAAGCTAGGGGGCAATGTTAGCTGTGAGGAGGATGCTAGGAGACTGCAAGGTGACTTGGATAGGCTGGGTGAGTGGGCAAATGATTGGCAGATGCAGTATAATGTGGATAAATGTGAGGTTATCCACTTTGGTGGGAAAAACAGGAAAGCAGACTATTATCTAAATGGTGGCCGATTAGGAAAAAGGGAGATGCAGCACGACCTGGGTATCATGGTACACCAGTCATTGAAAGTAGGCATGCAGGTGCAGCAGGCAGTGAAGAAAGCGAATGGTATGTTAGCTTTCATAGCAAAAGGATTTGAGTATAGGAGCAGGGAGGTTCTACTTCAGTTGTATAGGGTCTTGGTGAGACCACACCTGGAGTATTGCATACAGTTCTGGTCTCCAAATCTGAGTGTGAGGATAAAGTGATTAAACCCTATTAAAGAAAGGAGTTTTTAAAGAGAATTCAAACAGAGAGGGGCTGGAGAGGAGATTCTGACAGCAGTGTCTGAAAATTGCCAACCCATCCTTGAGGCCTTGAGTAAGAAGAGATAGCTTTGTCTCGCTAGAGAAGGGGGTGATGTAGAGAGATCCCTATCAGTGGAAAGGAGTGATGGATGGGACCCTAGTCACTATAGCTTAGCTTTAGTGCTGATATAGGAAAACTGAGAGGGTTCACTAGGAGGTGAGCGAAAGTGGCCAGGTCATGAGCAATTGAGCATGCTTAATAGAAAAAATGAATATTACAACACACCCCTGGTCAAGAAATTGCTCATTACCATGAACATGCAATGTATGATGTGGGAGGTACGAGGGGATGAACGGTGGGTTGTACCTACAGATTGTGCACCTCCGACTCTGATTGAGAGAGGTCCGGAGGAGAAATTGAAGTAAGATTTTGTGTACTCCCTGGCTTCAGTGTGTCTCGAGTTGGAGAGGCACCCGGTCTGCAGACTCGTAAAATAAAGAAATCTCTTGCTTCCAGGATTTAGTCTTTGAGTATTTATTGTGAGCATAAAGGGTATCTCACATTGAGGAAGGACATTATTGCCATAGAGGGAGTGCACAGAAGGTTCACCAGACTGATTCCTGGGATGTCAGGACTGTCTTATGAAGAAAGACTGGATAGACTTGGTTTATACTCTAGAATTTCGGAGATTGAGAGGGGATCTTATAGAAACTTACAAAATTCTTAAGGTGTTGGACAGGCTAGATGCAGGAAGATTGTTCCCGATGTTGGGGAGGTCCAGGACAAGGAGTCACAGCTTAAGGATAAGGGGGAGATCCTTTAGGACCGAGATGAGAAGGACTTTTTTCACACAGAGAGTGGTGGGTCTCTGGAACTCTCTGCCACAGAGGGTAGTGGAGGCCAGTTCATTGGCTATATTTAAGAGGGGGTTAGATGTGGCACTTGTGGCTAGGGGTATCAGAGGGTATGGAGAGAAGGCAGGTACGAGATACTGAGTTGGATGATCAGCCATGATCATATTGAATGGCGGTGCAGGCTCGAAGGGCCGAATGGCCTACTCCTGCACCTAATTTCTATGTTTCTATGTTTCTATTCAAGGATGTGCTCAGACTTACCTGGGAAAAATGCAAGATTACCACTGATTCTTGGGAGTGCTGGGCCCACGTTAACTCAAAGTAGGGAAGAGGCATTTGGGATGTTAGTAGTGTCCTGAATCCACACTTTGGGTGCGCACAGAAGCTCTGCATTAGCAGCAGAAGGGGTGCACCAGAATCTGCACCACCTGATCCATCTGTGGAAGAGCCTGTGATTCCCATATCATCCACCTCAAAACTTGCAGAACCAGAGAAGAGGCAGGTCGCCCGCTAACTCGAGGTAGTGCCCCAGTGGTGTAAACAAGAGACATCAAGCCACACACCTTTACCCCAACTCGTCCAGGCCAACCAAGATGCCTCATCTATGATAGTCTTATGTGCCCACATTTGGTTCATTTTCTTCTAAACCTTTCATATACTTGCCCAAATGTCTTTTAAATTATCATGAATTGTAGAACTGTAAGTAATAATCATAAGCAGCAGTATTTATTTGTACCATTGCGTGCATGAGGAGTATATGTCTACAACAGTGCCATCGGGAACAACATTCATCTGCAGCATTGTAATCACGAGCAGTATGAAACTGTAACAGTGTATCTTTGTCAGCAGGGAATTCATGAGCAGGATTCATAAACACCAATGTCGTCACCAAGATTTAAAAAAAAGACACAAAGTAACTCAGCGAGTCAGGTAGCATCTCTGGCAACATTTCGAGTCGGGACCCTTCTACAGACTGATTATGGCGGCAGGGAGTAAGAAAGCTGGAAGAGGGGCGGGGCAGGTAAAGCCTGGCAAGTAATAGGTACAAGATAGTCACAAAATGCTGGAGTAACTCAGCGGGACAGGCAGCATCTCTGGAGAGAAGGGATGGGTAACGTTTCGGGTTGAGTACCTTCTTCAGACTCGATCTGAAATGCCACCCGTTCCTTCTCTCCAGAGATGCTGCCTGTCCTGCTGAATTACTCCAGCTTTTTGTATCTATCTTCGATTTAAACCAGCATCTGCAGTTCTTTCCTACACAAGTAATAAGTAGATGCAGATAAGAGCGGGGTTGGGGGTTGAAGATGGGCAGAGGTTTGGACAAAGGCCAGAGATGAAAAGACAGAGGGTTTGAGACACAGGGTTTGAAGAGTTACGCATTGTGAAGCTGGAGGAAGGACCAAAAGGGGAGGGGGAGGGGAGAAATGGATATGAATCCAGGTAGAGCAGAAGAGAGAGAGAAAAGGGGAGAAATAAGGGGGAGAGTCACCAGTACCAGCATAGTTATAGGCAACTATCAGCAATGTGAAGGTACAAGCAGCATTCACAAGCAGGAATGTAGCTATGCTTAGTTTAGTTTAGCGATACAGCACGGAAACAGGCCCTTCGGCCCACCGAGACTGCGCCGACCTGCGATCCCCTACACTAGCACTAGGGACAATTCACAATCTTTACTGAAGCCAATTAACCTACAAACCTGTACGATGAAAGCCCACGCAATCACAGGGAGAACGTACAAACTCCGTACATACAGTACCCATAGTCGGGATCGAACTTGGGTCTCTGGCGCTGTAAGGAAGCAACTCTATCGCTGCGCCACCGTGCCACCCCTATGTGAAGTATGCATCATCCGTTCTGTGAAGTACAATTCACAATAACAAACCAATGTCAGTACAGAAGCATGATATTATTAAACAGTATTCATCAGGTGCACTATGACCATGCCTAGTACTCATTGGCAGTACTATAACCATGTCTGATGTTCACCATGTCCATGAACATTGATTTTTTCTAATTCACTATATCCTATATTGATCAGAAGCAGTGTAGCTATAAGCAGTTCACTTGCCCCATTGTTCTATAAACTAATTTAGTTTTAGTTTAGTTTAGTTTGTCACATATATCGAGGTACCGTGAAAATCTTTTTTTTGTTATCCAGTCAGTAGAAAGACTATTCATGATTCCAATCAAGACACACACTGTACACAGATACAGGATAAAATAATTAATGTTTAGTGCAGTAAAGTCTAGAAAAGTCAGATTAAAGATAGTCTGAGGGTCTCCAATGAGGTAGCTGGTAGCTCAGGACTGCTCTCTCGTTGGTGATAGGATGGCTCAGGTGCCTGATAACAGCTGGGAAGAAACTTCCTGGATCAGGTGCTATGCGTTTTCACGCTTTTATTTTGTGCCATCTAGAATTTTGTAATTCTTCACTAATTCTTACTCAATTGTTTAGCATCTTCTGGGTGAATCCTAACAATTAGGTTGATTCCTTAAGGGCCTGTCCTACCAGCATCCGACTCCATGCGGTGAGCGCACTCAAACCGGCAGCGGGGGCCGCGCGGAGGTCGGGTGATCCCTGTACAGGGCCGTTCCCAACAGCATGCTCCTGCATGCGAAGAGCGCGACCAAACCGGCAGTGGGGGCCGCGCGGAGGTGGGGTGAGTGGCGCAACGCGGCGCAAAGTGAGGCGAACCTGGAGCAAAGTCTTAAAGGTAAGTTCGCCAGGACGGAGAGGGACACACAGAGAGGGGCACAGAGGCACACACAGAGAGGGGCACAGAGGCACGCACACAGAGGGTCACGAAGGCCCTACAGAGAGGGTCACGGAGGCACGACGTCGAGGCGGTGTGTAATGCGTCGAGGCGACTGCGAGCCGACAAGCCGTTGCCGCGCGGAATTTTTTAACATGGTCAGTTTTTCGGAGCCCCGCGCGATGTCGGGACGAACTCCGCACAATTCCGCACGGCTCCGGCCTGCGAAGTGGGACCGGCCCCGCGACGCCGGACGGCTCAAGCGACCACGTTAGGTCGTGCTCATCGCATGGAGTTGCATGCTGCTGGGACAGGCCCTTAACAGTTCACCTCCTTTTGTTGAGTTAAACTATTGCTGCTTAAAACTCAAATACCCAATCGTTTTACCTACACAATCCAGATAATTAGAACAAAATGTGTAAAAAATGTACTGTCAGTTCTACGGTGCCCAGATTCGTGTATTCAAACATTTTCTGCGCTGTTCTTTTCTTCGGAAGCACAGCTGTCCCCTTAACCCACACGGAGCAATGCTGTTTAAAATATGCTGAGTATTGAACACTGAGGCTGGCAAATGCAGGGAGCAGCAAATAGGTGGAACATTGTGCACCTTCCTGGGAAATAAGTGCATGTTGTAGGTCGCACCTCTGACAGCCAATTTCTGAAGCAGCTTGGAATGGCTGGCGTGTATTAAATGATATCATCAGATGTTTACTTGACATTAAGAAAACCTCAAGCATTTTTGTGGATTGTGCCTGGGCAGATTTCCCATTGACATCTGAATGAAAGGGAAACGGGGTTAGGAGGGAGAGATAGATCAGCCGTGATTGAATGGACCGAATGACCTAATTCTACACCTATCACTTATGATCTTATGATAACAACTAGGAATCTATTGTGCGCAGTACGTCTTTTGTGTGATTTGTGCATAAAATTGTGCAAATGGATCTTTCTTCTGAACACCTGTCCTTTCATTCCAAAATTCTAGTTATTTTCCACTGACTTCCAATCTCACTTTTGTGGGTCTTGTTTTAAGTTTCCCCTCATTATCCAATCGAGCAGCCATAAATGTTCTGCAGTAAATCTCAATATGGCTTCACACATCTGTAACACTGGCCATCACAAAACCCTCTCATATGATATGATCCTTGAGAATGCCAAATGCATCTATCTGGATCCAAGATGATCTATCTCTGCTTTGCTACAGGACATTTCATAGCTTCCCCTCTATCTAAACTACTCGTGAATAGAGTAGAACTAAATATAAAAGCATAGAATTTATGGGGGAAAAAGAAATTGATGGCAGTGAGTCAAAAAGTTGGATCGCATCGTATTCGAGATTCCCAAGTGGCTGCAGAGATTGTAAATCATTAAGCGAGAATTTACTAATTGAGTGACAGTCTGCAATTTGCCTCGGGTACCAATTATTTTGGATGTGATAAACATTGTTATTGAGCTTTGCACCCTTTCACATAGGTATTGTGTCAATGGAAGCTTATCTTGTTCTCGAATGATTTATGGCTCTGAAACTGGACACAGGACCCAATATTAGGTAATCAACTTAGCTTTCGTCTTGAAATCACAATTGACTTTTTGGTTCTATGTTAATGTTAATAACATAGGACGTTATTAACAACCCATGTTTAAAAAGGAATCTTCCAGGGGGTTGTTCTGTTTTCCACCCACTTGCAACTTTAGGAAAATTAGCTTATTCTTAAACTGATAACCATATAACCATATAACCATATAACAATTACAGCACGGAAACAGGCCCTCTCGGCCCTTCCAGTCCATGCCGACCATTTGTTTTCCCCTAGTCCCATCTACCTGTACTCAGACCATACCCCTCCATTCCCTTCACGTCCATATACCTATCCACTTTACTCTTAAATGTTAAAATCGATCCTGCCTCCACCACTTCTGCTGGAAGCTGATTCCACACAGCCACCACCCTCTGAGTAAAGAAGTTCCCCCTCACGTTACCCCGAAACCTCTGTCCCTTAATTCTCTGATGGGATTACATTACATCAAAAAGCTAAATTAATAATTAGTAACTCCTCCGTAGGGGCCTATACCACTTTCATGACCTAATTCACGACCTCTGCCGAGTTTGCCCTTGACTCATACTCGCAGCATGGTCATCACAAGGTCGTAGAAGGTCGTAGGAGGTCGTAGGTAGGTCATAGCAGGCTGTGATGCTAGTCGTAGGTACTCGTGGCAACAAGTAGGTCGGAGGGGGGGGGGGGGGGGGGAGGGGGGGTTTCTAGCCTGATGAAAAATGTCCACAAAGAAAAAAGGTTGTGAATTGGGCTGTGAAAGTGGGACAGGCCCTTTATTAAAGTGGAAATGTTTGAGCTGATTTGCGAATTGTAAATGGTACCTTGTACTGATACCCTCGTACTGCAACTGTTGGCATCATGGTGCTAATGAGATGTAGACTTAAGGTGGTCAGAACTTGGTCTTGACACCACATATCCCATAGTGTAGGCTCACAATGGAGTATTCAGAATACAGCACTCAACTGCATTGGCTCTTGGTTTATGTTCCACTGAGTATCCCCACACCAATCCCTCCCATCAAACCTCAACCCCCCGATTTTCTTTTTTTTCTGGTTCTCTGGTTTTCCATCAATCATTGAGTGGATTTATCACGAGAAAGTTGGTGGCACCTTATCAAATGTATTTTGGAAATCTAAATAATCTTCAGGTTCCCCGTTATCAACTCTCACTGTCACATCCTCAAATAATTTGTCAAAATGATTTTACATCATGAGTGTCATGGATCATATAAATTCCATAAATAGTCATAAAGCTTAATTACATCCAGTCTGTCCTAAAAGTACACCACATCTGCTGGCTCCCTCTCACATACCCGTATTCCCCTGCAGGTTTGTCAAACACAATTTACCTTTCTGAAATCCATGTTGATTCTTTCTAATCCTGTTGCTATTTCCGAAGTGAGCTGTCAACAAGTCAACACCTCGCCAACAGTCTGTCTCATCCCTTCCCTGTTTTTATTATTTTAAGTATGTCTTAAATGTATGTTTCAATGTTTCTTGGTATGTTTTATGTGGGTGGTGGGGGGGGGGGGATCGGGGGAAACTTACCTCGACGGAGAGGCGATTATTCTCCGTGTCGTATCTCCGTCGCCCCCTGCGGCCTACAATGTGGAGTGGTGCAGCCTTTTCTGGAGACCGGCCCGTAGCTTCAAGCCATGGGCATGGCGCGGACTTACCATCACAGAGCCTGCGATCCCTTCCCGGGGATCGCCAGCGGAACTCCAACGGCGGGGCCTGTGGAATTTAACACCAGAAGAGTCTGACTCGGGAGCTCCATGCCGCGGAGTGTTCCGATCCGTCCCGATGCTGGAGGTTCGATCATCCCGACGAGAGGGCTTGAACATCGGACCGTCGGCAGCGGCAAGTGCGGAGGGTTCAAAGGCCCCGACCATGGGTGAACAAAGGAGGATGATGACTGAACTTTATTGCCTTCCATCACAGTGAGGAATGTGGATTCCACTATGGTGGATGTTTATGTTAAATTTTATTTTATGTGGCTGTGTGTACCGTTGCATTTCACTTAGTATGGCTGCATGGTAATTCAAATTTCACTGTACCTTAATTAGTTAAGTGACAATAAATGCGAACGAACTTGAACTTGTCACATTTTTAGAACATTCTTCTTCGTTGCCTCCGACTGATGTTGAGCTAATTAGTCTGTAGTGCCCTGATTTCACAAGCCCTCTTTTAAATTTGAAATGGTTCCTTCCATCTGCACTTCCTTACAACTAATACTAATACACTTTAACTCGTTTTATTTGAGTTTAGTTTAGAGATACAGCGCAGAAGCATGCCCTTTGGCCCACTGAGTCCACACCGGCCAGCGATCCCCGCACATTAACACCATCCTGCACACACTAGAGACAATTAACATTGCACCAAATCAATTTACCTCCAAACCTGTTCGTCTTTGGAGTGTGGGAGGAAACCGAAGATTTTGGAGATCATACACGCAGGTTGCGGGCAGATCGTACAAACTCCGTACAGACAAGCACCCGTAGTCAGGATCGAACCCGGGTCCACGGTGCTGTAAGGTAGCAAATTTACTGCTGCGCTACGGTGCTGCCCCAGTCTTGGTACTCAAGCATTTTTGTGAAGTTAATTGTAACCTTTTCCGTGAGGGATATCAGCCATATGTGGGCAAATGGGATGAGTTTAGATAGGGCATAGTGGACGTGTTAAGGTGAACGGTCTGTTTCTGTGCTGTATGACTCTGACAAGTTATTCTTTAATTGCTCCATCATATTTTGTTCTTCATCATCATTTCTGACTGCAAGGAACCTTCATTTTATTTCCTTATTTTTCTTTTTACATAGCTGTAAGAGGTTTTACCTCTTTTTCTATGTTTATAGTACTATTTTTTATTGGTACTATACTGTACTATAGGTACTATACTGTACCTATTTTCTATGTTTACAAATTGTCTTTATGCTCCGTGTAAGTTTACTCTCATTCTCAATTTTTGCTCTCCTAATGACTCACTCGATCCATTTAATCCTTACGCTCACTACTTTTTCTGCCATTATCTTCACATCTTTTTCCATTCATGGTCAAGTCGTGTCACAATGCATCTTTGCCCAAGAAGGCTTAGTTGATAGATAAAGTTTGGAATCAGGCCCTTCAGCCACCGATTCTGAACCGACCACCGATCCCCATACACTAGTTCTATCATACACACTAATGACAATTTACAGAAGCCAATTAACCAGCAAACCCGCCGTCTTTGGAATGTGGGAGAAAACCGGAGCACCCGGAGACAACCAACGCGGTCATAGTGAGAAGATACAAAATACAGATTAGCACACGTGGTCAGGAATGAACCCGGGTCTCTGGCGCTGTGAGGCAGCAACTCTACCACTGTGTCACTGTGCTGACCATGTGTGGAGTGGTCTGACAGTATAATACACTCAGCCTATGAGTGGTGAGTGTCTACTTCTGTTCACCGAGTAAAATCATTTGCATACCTTTATGATTTCCAGACTTTTTTCCTGAGCAAGTCACACCATGCGCAAATTGTACATAGTCATTTAATGTTCAGAGTGATTAGGTAAGTGCCGTTTGTTTTAAGTGTCCTACAGCTGCCACTTAAAGAAATAATTTGGGCAAAAAAATGAAACTTCAATAACATTAAAAGCGAGTTGTACATAAGTGGATTTCATTCTATTTTGTTCAGATAATTATCTTTGATAGTCCAGTTAATAATTGTTTCAGAGGAAAGTGTAATAAAAATAGATGAGTGAAAATGTGTTTTTAAAAGGAGCAGAGTGAAAAATAGTGACTAAAATGATAACTTAGACTTTTCAAGCTAACAGCAGAGGCAAAGGGTATAATTTTCTCAGTGAGCTGAATCCATGTCCCTGTAATCACTGTTTCCATCTCAATGTTTCCATGAAATTCATCCACTCCCTCCCCAACCCTCAACGACCTTCTTCAAATGAAGGCAGCTCTCTGCGGATTCAAAGGGTAACCTTCTATTTTTGTCCCAAAATGTTCAGAAAGGTTCAAGTGGGAAGAGGAACAGCGTTGCCCTTTCATGGTCATATTTTACTCAAGCCTTCACAGCTTCTTTCTCTGAGATGCTATTAGCATGAAACGCGGTTAAAATGAAAGTGGAGTGACTTGTCATAGAGCGAGTCATAAAGCCATACAACATGAAAACAGGCCCTACGGCCTAATTTGCCCATACCGACCAAGATGACCTATCTACACTAGTCCTACTTGCCCGTGTTTTGGTCCATATCCCTCTAAACCTTTCCTATCCATCTACCTGTTGGGGCCTCAAGTCCTGGCAACATACTCGTAAATCGTCTCTGTACTCTTTCCAGCATCACTGCATCATTCCTTTAACAGGGTGACCAAAACTGAACACAAATGGGGCCTCACCAACATTTTGTAAAACTGTAACATAACATCCTAACTTCTACAGTCAATATCCTGAATCATGAAGGTCAATGTGCTGAAAGCCGTTTTGACCATCCTATCTACCTGTGACACGACTTTCAAGGACCTATGTACCTGCACTCCTAAATCCCCCTGCTCAACAGCACTCCCCAGAGTCCTGTCATTTCACCGTGAAGGTCCAGCCCTGGTTTAACTTTCCAAAATGCAACTCCTCACACTTATCTTCATGAAACCCAATTAACTATACCTCAGCCCACTTGCCCAACTGATTAAGATCCTGCTGTAATTTTTGATAACCATCTTCGCAATCTACGAGGCCGTCCACTTTAGTGTCATCACTGGAACAATATGGATCACTTCTTGTACTACCATGTTCTTGTTTTCTCATTTTGATTTACACTAATGTCTTAGTTTCTTGACCTTTTTCTTTCTTTTCGCTGTCTCACGGGTTATGTGTAATTTATGCATCATTTATATTTTTGTGTGTTGCCTCAGTCTATGTGCCTGTGATGCTGCTGCAAGCAAGATTTTCATTGTAGCTGTGCCTCGCCAAACTTGGGCCTATGACAATGAACTTGACTTGACTTAGCTTGCCTTTATATTTTGAAAGTCACCTCACAAAGAAAGGGATTGATTATAAAATTCATCACGCACTTCATTGTTCCACCACAGCCTTTGTTAATCTGAGAGAAATGGTGACTGAAGATTAAGATCTCAGATTTAGCACAAAACTCAGGGTCATCTGTACGGAAGTGATAACTACCCCCTGTCCGCATCTGGAACCTGGACCTCTATATGACATCTGAAGGCGCTTGCAAAGTAGCACCATAGCTGCCTCTACAAAGTCTTCCTAATTTATTGGATTGATCGGTGACCCAGTGTCGGTGCCCTTCTGCACTTAGTTAGCTTGGCTGGGCAGGCCATACCCTTTACCAGACTCCTGAGACAAACATTGTAGGAAAGAACTGCAGATGCTGGTTTAAATCAAAGGTAGATACAAAATGCTCGAGTAACCCAGCGGGACAGGCAGCATCTCTGGAGAGAAGGAATGGGTGACGTTTCGCGTCGAGACCATTCTTCAGACTCTGAAAGGTTCAGACTCTGTTGAGGCAAACATTTCAGTCTGGGCTTTGTCAGAGGGAACAGAGAAAAAAAAGTAAGAATGTACTCAAGGCCTCCTGGAAGAAAATCCACATCTCCACTGGCTAAAAGTGAAGAAGGAGCATTGATGCATCAAGAGTACACAGATATCTTGTGTACATGGCTGAAAGAGCACACCATCTCGCTCATCAAGACTATCTGTGGAAGAGTCTGAGCCCCACGTTTCTCTTCAGAACCCACAAAATCAAAACAAAAGTTTAGTTTTTTTAGTTCAGTTTCGAGATACAGCATGGAAACAGGCTCTTCAACCCACTGAATCCATGTCAATCGTCAAACACCTGTACACTAGTTCTATGTTATTCCAGTTTGGTATTCTCCACACTAGGGACAGTTTTACAGAAGCCAATTAACCTACGAACCTGCACATCTTTGGAATATGGGAGGTGACTGGAACACCTTGAAAAAACCCAAGCACCCTAGTGAGAAAGTACAAGCTCTGCACAGACAGCTCCTGTGGTCAGGAACGAACCTGGGCCTCTGAGGCAACAGACAAAATGTGTAGGAAGGAACTGCAGATGCTGGTTTAAATCGAAGATAGACGCAAAATGCTGCAGTAACTCAGTGGGACAGGCAGCATCTCTGGAGAGAAGGAATGGGTGACATTTCGGGTCAAAACTCTTCTTCCGACAGACTTCAGCCTAAAGAAGGGTCCCAACCCAAAACCTCACCCATTCCTTCTCTCCAGAGGTGCTGCCTGTCTCTCTGAGGCAGCAGCTCTACTGCTGCACTACTGTGCCATCCTGAATTGTCCTCGATCCCAAGAGACTGAGAAGATCTGCCATGTTTGCCTTTGGTCTGATATGGCCTCTGACTTTGACAACATCCACCCTCATGGTGACAGGCCTTTGGCACCTCTGTTGAAGTAATAGACCTGTCCTTTTTGAGTTGATACCTTTATTTGACTATCAACATCATTATGCCCTTTTTGTTTCCCTATTGAATGTGTAACATCTACTTCTGTTTATCAATGTGGGTGTTGTGACTGCTCACGGTGAACTGTGTTCACAATGTTGTCAATCTATACTTTTACCCGTCCCATTTATAGGACTATATTATTTCCAATCCTTTTGGCCCACTACACCATATCTCTCTTGATTAATTGAGCCCATCACTTTTAGAGATCATCACCCAACTGGTTTAAATGTAATCTTGCTGTACATCATTGGTTCATTGGCTTCATCTATTCTTCCCTGAGATTGATGGTTTTCTTTAGGAGGGTTATCTATGTTGCTGCTGAGTCAAGGAGCAATGTCACTGGTTATATTTGTACTAACATCTTGGCCTCTAATCTTGACCTCTTCCACAGAACCGCCCGTATGTGATACCAGGTGTATAGTTTGCAGCTGAAACTTAACTTCTTCAAACATCTCCTATTTCTTACCCTGTGTGGCTTATCTCAGACTTTTCATCAACCTTTCATGTCCTCTTGAATTTAATCCTCTGTAAATACAAATTTCTAATCCATATTGTACAGACATTTCCTCGAAATGCAGGATTTTTTTTAGCTGCTCATGTTGCAGTCCACAATACATGTTGGAAAAATTAACTCTGTTTCATGTAGTAGCTATTCTCTCTGACTGGACTGGATTCCTGCCCAGCTGATTGGTGAGTATGATGTCGGGACCAGTCCCGCACAACTCCATACGTCTCCGCGGTTCGAATTGGGACCGGCCCCGCGCGGTCGTACGTCTCAAGCGACCACATTTGGTCACGCTAGACGCATGCAATCGCATGCTGGTGGGACAGGCCCTTAAATATACTCCTTGGCCCTGAACTCTCTCTATCTCACTTTTAAAAGCCTCTCACTGTCCCTTTAACTGTTAACAGACTCTCCCAATCAACCTTTGCAAGTTCCTGTCTAATGCCAATGAAATTAGCCTTGCTCCAATTTAAGACTTTAGCGTGAAGAGCAGTCTTATGTTTTACCATAACTATCCTGAACTTAATAGAATTATAGTCACTGGTTCTAAAGTGCTCCCCCACTGACAAACCTCCCACTTGTTTAGCATCATTTTCTCAGGGTCCTCTCTCTAAAAGGGCTATATACATTTCGCTTTTGAAAAATTTCTGAGACTTGACAAGTTTTACCCTTTCTAATCCCTTACCACCATAGTAGTACCAGGCAATGTTAGCAGGGGGAATATTATTCCTACATTGATCTTCTAATTCTTGCTGGCTGCATTACCATCCTGTCAAACTGAATACAGACAATTCATCTTGTTCTGTACATATCTGATGATTAGAGCCAGGATGTTTAGGCACTAAAAAACTCTGAAATAGGCAGGCAAAAGGGCATAATAAAATTACAAAAAAGGCACGAAAAAGGCATTTATTGACAAAAACACACAAAAAGGCATATATTTCCATCACCAAAATATGGTTAAAAATTATAATACTACGATATATTACATTAAATAACCAGTTGTTGGTTGCACATAATTACTAGCATTTTTTTTTAATTATCTGGTGTTAAACTATGCCGTCTGTCAGACAGAATATGCTTCAGTTGTGAAAAACGTATTTCCACCTCAGCTGAGGTCACTGGTGCATACCCAAAACAAGCTACAGACTCTATATTCATGTCAATATCTTGTGCATTATAACTACCTTTGAGAACTTTAGCTATGTTTTGTATTTCTTCAAGATTTTTGTTAGCTAAAATCACTCTCTCACATTTTCCTTGTATGTCTGGAGCACATTCTTCTTCAAAACAGGTGACGATTTCTTTTATCTTTTCAAAATTTGCAGTATAGTAGAGTACAGCAGAGATCCATGTACCCCACCTAATCAAAACGGGCTGATGAGGTAGCGGAATATCGGGTGCCATTTCCTTGAAGAACTGCACATGTGACACATGCGGGCATCATGCCGAGTGAGGTTGCGGGCCAGGCGTCCGCCATCAAAACGGGCATACGCAGTGTCTCGACTTCAAGATGGGCGTATGCAGCATCGCGTTGGCGTACGCAGTGTCTTGACGGCATACGCAGCGTTTCGACGGCGTACGCAGCGTCTCAACGCCATACGAAGAGTCTTGATGACGCACGCAGCGCCTTGATGGCGTACGACGTCGAGACACTGCATACGGTCGTCGAGATGCTGCATACGCCCTCAACGCACCTACGGGCCGACAGGCCGTTGAGGCGCCGGCTCTGTGACGCTGACAAGCCAAAGATCGGCAGTTCGTCCGCTGCTCTTCGCCGGCCACGGGAACAGCCAATCTTTGGCTTGAGGCAGCGTGATAGAGCCGGGCCGGGCCCGGAGGGGGGAGGAGTGGAGGATGTAAAATCGGCAGCGAAATAAGGAAAATGTTGGGGTCCGGGGGGAGATGGGGGGAGGAGAGCCGGGCCGCAGCAGCGAAAATCGCCAGCGAAAAAGAAAAATTGCGGCGTTTATGGAGGAGAGCCGAGCGGCAGCAGTCGTTATGGTGGCTGGCCAGCAGGAGGCCACAAAATGAGTGATTGTGGGGTGGGGGGGGGGGAAGGATTTTATAAAAAAATGTGTACATAAAAATGTCTAAATGTAATGAGGAGTGCATTAGTGAATGTAAAGGTGTAATGTTTAGCGAAATGGAAAAAATGTTGGAGTTTGAGCGTGTGGTTTTGGTGGGCCATGGAATCAAAGGTCAAAAATCTGACACACACACACACACACACACACACACACACACACACACACACACACACACACACACACACACACACACACACACACACACACACACACACACACACACACACACACACACACACACACACACAGAAAAGTATATAGATACAATATTGATGATCTGTCCAAGCAATTGAAAGCCAGTAATACTGGGTGCATAATTGGTAAAACTAGTGAACCATATATTATGTATGCAGATGATCTTGTGGTTTTTAGTCCATCTAGCGCTGGTCTCCAGCAGCTCCTTACTATATGTTCTGTGTTTGGTGTGGTACTTGATATCAAATATAATGTTGGTAAGGGTGCTGTTCTGATCTGTAGAACCAAAGAGGATAAATGTCTAAAATTTCCTGATTTTAAATTGTCTAACAATAATCTTAGTGTCTGTAATAAGATAAAATATTTTGGACATTTTATTACAGAACAAATGACATATGATGAGGATATTTATAGGCAACGATGTACGCTGCAAATATTCTCTTACGTAAGTTTGGTGCGTGTACAGATGTGGTGAAGATGTCTCTGTTTAGAGCATATTGCACACCACTCTATACTGCCCTACTTTGACAAAAGGAAGGAACTGATAGAAAGGCGCTTTCTTGCTAATTAGAAAAACGTGTTTTTCTTTCAGCTCTCTGTGATGGAATTTCTTACTTCTCTGGTATAAATATTATCAAATTGTACTCAGAGAAGACTTATTTTGTTCACCATTGTGTAGAGCATATCTCAAATACCCTAAAACAAGCAATCTCAAATTTGACAAAATTGCCAGTTGCTTCCTTTTGTGAAATTAGGGCAGTATTCTGCACATCTGTGACTAAAGGTGGCCTAGAGAACATTGCTAAGGAAACCTAGATGATGTAGTGCTAGTGAAATGTTTGTAGCTGCAGGAGTCAGTACCTTAGAAGCTCTCCTAAGAAATCATATGTATACATTTATTTGCAGGATTAATGACTGAAAATGTAATTATCGTGGTCTTATCAAATGTAATTTTTAGCACTTCACGCTATCAATCCCAGTTGTGGAGACATTGGTATAGTTGTTGTAGGACACTGATCTTTCTTTTTATTCTGGTTTTAAAATTGTATATTGTGTTTTTGTATATAATTTATGATGCTCTTATAAGTAATTTACTAAGCTCTTATATGCATTTTATGATGTTTTTATATGCAATGTTGTTTTTATGTAATGTCATCTCTTGTCTGGATCTTGAGTCTGAAATAAAGTTTAATAAAGTTTAATAATAATAATAATAATAATAATAATAATAATAATAATAATAATAATAATAATAATGGATTTATTCTCTTCATTATCAATTCTGCCCTGTTTGCATTCACAAGTCACACATGGTTAAACTGCGGTTTGCCCTTCAGATTCAACATACTTCTATGAGGAGGTTCCAAAATCCACTCTTTCTATTCCTCAAGTCTAAGCTTTCAAAGCCTTGAATCTGGATTGCCATTGTAATATTGAGATGTTCTGCTTCATTATGGTTGTATTGAACATTCTTAGCAAGATTAAGAGGTCCAGGAAACATGGCTGTTTCAATGGCATCTCTAGACCATGAACACTTCCACAAATAACATTACAACCCAGAGAGCAGTTGATCACTGTTCTTAAAAAAAAACTGCTTTAAAGCAACAATTACCATTTTTCAACAATACTACATTTACTACAGATGATGAACATTTTCCCTCATGCTTCTCACCTTTCCTTTTCATTTTCTTCATTTCTTATTTTCTAATAGTTATTTAAAGAACATTAGATTGTTCTTTCAGATGGTATTATCTTGAAGATAAAACAGGACAGCACTCACACAGGCCCTTTGACCCACGATGTCCCTGCCAAACATGATGCCAAGTTAAACTAATCAGAATCAGAATCAGAATCACACTTTATGTACTCGCCAAGTATGTTTTGCAACATACGAGGAATTTCATTGGCTAGGTCAGTCATACAATTAAAAGCAACAGATCACCCAAAAACACATTTTAACATGAACATCCACCACAATGACTCCTACACATTCCTCACTGTGATGGAAGACAAAATAAAGTTCAAGTCCCTTCCCTTAGTTCTTCCTCGGTCGTGGGCCTCGAGACCCCGTTGACGGGATGGTCTTGACTCCCATAGCCTGCGGCGTTTGGACCCTCCGTGTAGAGGCGATCAGCTCCCTCATCTGGGGGATGTCAGCTCCCCTGCGCCGGGCGATTGAACCTCACGTTGGGGCTGGTCGAACCTTCCGCGATATTTGGAGCTTCCCGACTAGCCTCTCCCGACTGTGAGCTTGATGATAAGTCCGCGGTGGGAGCGATCCCAGGCAAGGGATCAGCTCTGGTGTTAAGTCCGCGCCCTGCGATAGGGCTCAAAGTCAGTCCGAGGAAGCTTCCTGCTCCTTCAAAGGAAGGCCGCAGAGCGCGCCGGAGAATGTGATCCGAAAATTAATCACATCTCTGGCAAGGTACGAACTTGAAAAAAAGTTTCCCCTTCCCCACTCCCCACTCCCCCCTCCCCCCTCCCACCTCCCCCACATAAAACAAACCGAAGAACATTAAACTTTCAACACACTAAAAAATAACAAAAGAATGAAAAAACAAACAAACTGCCGGCAGGGTAGTCATTGTCCCATCTCTCTCTGTCTGTAACCTCCTCTGCCTGCATTTGATCCATGTACCGCCATTCTCTGCATAACCATGTGCCTATCCAAAACCTCTTAAATGCCTCCATTACCACCCTTGCCAGCCCATTCCAGGCACCCACACTCTCGTCATGAAAATCATGTCCTGCTCATCTTAACTCCTTTAAAATGTTAGTTTCAAAATTAATTGCTTATTTTTATCCAGGCAACCAGAAGCTCCCTGTGCTTTTTCATTTTTTAAAGTGTAAAATATTTAAGCCTTAGTCGGGAAGAGGGTGCTGCTGTTGATTTATATTCCTTATTGTCAGTTTCCTCTTTGACCTCGCCGTCGTTCTAAATGCTGCCTCAAAGAGAGATTGTGGGGCTTGAACCTTGTCACATCACGGCTCCCAATTCCCTGGTGCTCATGTCATTAACTCTGATCTTTTTCATTATTCTGAACCAAGTGTAGCACAGTCTTCATCATTTCAGACTGACTGACATATAGATTAAAAGAAGTCTTGCACATCTTAGAAATTCTATTCCATTTGCTCCATTTACTCATGTTCCCTTTAAACAGAGAAGCAGATAATTAAAATCTTCGAGAAGAATAATTTTGCTATTTCCACTAATCCTTCTAATCTCTAATTTTCTCTACTTGGAGGTACTAATGAAACAAGCACTACTTTATCTTTGTTCCAAGCATGTTGACTCTATTTATACACCAATCCTCTCTAACCACAATCTTTTATCAAGATCAACATTCCACGTGCCCTTTCAATCTCTCTGAAATATGTAATATTCCCATATATTTATTCCCCATTCTTTCACTAAAACGAGGAAAAAATCCTGGGTAATAATGGAGAATATTCTGCAATTATTATAGCTATCTTTTAATGCGCTTCTGCTTTGTATTACAATTCCTTTTCCTTTGAGTTTTTAATGACCTGTTTCCTCAATATTTATTTCAATCGTTTGTTCCTCTTCTAGATAACTAAATTATAACATTATCCTCATCTATTTGCAGATCCCAGTTTGATTTGTTTACTTACTTACATTTTCCATCCCACCTTCTTGCATCCTTCCTTGATTAAATATTTAATCGGTCCTCTGTTTAACCATTCCGCAGCATATTCGCACCCACTCTGCTCAGATGTAGTTTATTCTTATGGAATAGCTCTTGTAAGTCCTTGGTTTACTAACAGTGCCTAACAAACCAAAATCCTTCTTCATGGATCATGCATAATGCATTGATTTAATTCTTGTCTTTTCCGAAGCTCGCACATGGACAGAGAAGAAATCTTGAGATTAGAGCTGACTGTGTCTCAGAGGTAGTACTCTTGCCTGAACACAGAAGGTTATGGGTTCAAGTCTCTTTTCAAGTTAAGCTGAAAATCCATGCTGATTACAACCGCAAGAAATGCTATACCTGTCCCTTCACCTCCCCCCTCCACTCCTTTCAGGGACCCAAGCAGTCCTTCCAGGTCCGACAGAGGTTCACCTGCACCTCCTCCAACCTCATCTACTGCATCCGCTGCTCCAGATGCCAGATGATCTATATCGGTGAGACCAAGCGGAGGCTTGGCGATCGTTTCGCCGAACACCTCCGCTCGGTCCGTAATAACCAACCCGACCTCCCGGTGGCTCAGCACTTCAACTCCCCCTCCCATTCCGTATCCGACCTCTCGGTGCTGGGCCTTCTCCACTGCCAGAGTGTGCAAGACCGCAAGTTGGAGGAACAGCACCTCATACTCCGCTTGGGGAGTCTGCATCCTCTGGGCTTGAACATTGAATTTTCTCAATTCTGTTAACCCTTGCTGTCTCCTCCCCTTCCCACCTCTCCCTCAGCCCTCGGGCCCTGGCATTCCCTCTCTCTCTCTATCTCTCCCCCCCACCCTAGTCGCACTAGCTTCTCATTTTCACACTACAAACAGCTTACAATGGCTTGTTCCCTTTATCATCGATACTTTTTTGCATATCTTTCATTCATTGTTCTTTATCTCTCCACATCACCGTCTATATCTCTCGTTTCCCTGATCCCTGACCAGTCTGAAGAAGGGTCTCGACCCGAAACGTCGCCTATCTCCTTCGCTCCTTAGATGCTGCTGCACCCGCTGAGTTTCTCCAGCCTTTTGTGTACCCTCAATTCTCCAGCATCTGCAGTTCCTTCTTTAACAACAACATGCTGATTACAATACTGAGAGAGGGTACACTATCAGGACAATGGCTTAGCTGAAGGTTCAGGCTGGTCTGCAAGGTCCCACAATGCAGAATTGCAGAACATAAAAATTCTACTAGCTACAGATTAATCCCTCAAACTCTGTTATTACAGTGGATTAATTAGTTGTGGTGTGTGTGAGCTCACTGTATCAACATTATCTGCTTCATTTTCCATGTTACAACTCCAACCATCTTTCATAAGCAATTCATAGGCTGTAAAATATCTTGCAATATCTCTACCCTACGTAAGTGCAGGCCTATTTTTTTCATTATGCTTCTGAGCTTTTCTAATCTTCTAAATTCATCATGAAGCACCAGGGCTTTGTTTGCCAACATCATTTTTTTTTAAATTTCAAAATATACTTTATTCAAGTGATAAATATATACAATACATGAACCTTGCGGAAAAATCCATCCGACATTTTCGGAGGCTGTACAATAGATCAATACAGTTTAGACATTTCTTTTCCCCAAATTTCCACAAATCCGTCCCCAACAATGGCGTGGGATACCTTCCCTTATTTTGAGGGGCGTCTCCACCATACCGTGCCCCCCATGTCCAGCGGCGGAAGGGCCTTAGACTGTGGCGCTCCCCCACCGAGCCTTGGCGTTGGCTGCACCGAGCTTCAGTGCGTCCCTCAGCACGTACTCCTGCAGTCTGCAGCGGGCCAGTCGGCAACATTCCCTGACGGACATCTCGCTCTGCTGGGTGGTGAACAATGCTCCGGCAGACCAAAGGGCGTCTTTTACCGAGTTGATGACCCTCCCGCAGCACTCGATGTCAGCCTCTGAATGTGTCCCTGGGAACAGTCCGTAAATCACCGAGTCCTCTGTGACGGAACTGTTCGGGATAAAGCGTACCAGGGACCCTTGCATTTTTCTCCAGACTCTTTTAGCAAACCCACACTCTGTAAAGAGGTGGGCAACTGTCTCCTCTCCATAGCAGCCGTCCCGAGGGCAGCGTGCGCTGGCAGTGAGGTTCCGACGGTGCAGGAAGGATCTGACTGGGAGGGCTCCCCTCACTGCCAGCCAAGCCAGGTCTTGGTGCTTGTTGGTGAGTTCTGGCGATGAGGCATTTTGCCAGACAAGCTGGGCAGTCTGCTCAGGGAACCACGCCACCGGGTCCATAGAGTCTTTTCCCTGCAGTGCCTGCAGGACATTCTGTGCTGACCACTGCCCGATGGACATGTGGTCAAAGGTGTTGGTCTGGAAGAACCCTTCCACCGACGACAGATGGGGCGGCAATGTCCAGCTGACTGGCACATTGCGTGGCACCTGCGCCAGGCCCATCCTTCTCAACAACGGGGACAGGTAGAACCTCAGCAGGTAGTGACACTTGGTGCCCACGTGCCTTGGCTCTACACTCCGCCTGATGCAGCCACACACGAAGGTGGCCATCAGAATGAGGGCGACGTTGGGCACGCTTATACCCCCGTTGACTCATGCTTCCTGCATGAACCAGAGTTTTACTGGTTTCTCTTTGCAATATTCCTTACAAAACACATGGGTGACAAGTCAGCAGGGACTGTTGGTCCAGACTACAAATGTTGCTTGAATCCCCAGCCAGTCACGACTGTATTTCCAGCTGGATTGCTAATCTCCCATCTTCCCCTGAGTCACCTCTTGAATCTTGTTTGGTGCCATTCGTATTTATTTCCAGACTTTGCCAGGTGTCCTCAATATTCACTCAGGAAATTAGACCTTCCAATCTCTTTCAGAGCATAATTTGTTCCAAAACCTCCTTCAGTTAATTACTCTTTAACTGCCTACTTCCTATATGTCATTTTTTTCTTCAACTTTGCTTCTGTAAACTCTCTTTCTCCCTCATTCCCAATGTGTCAGATTGTCTCCAGCTTCTCAGTTGGCAATGTTCTTTAATTTAGTAGATTGCATCTGGAAGACCATTCCTCCGCATAGAACTACTGTGGATTTTGTATGAAGCTTGCACTAATTACTTCAGCTTGCACTATTATGGTCTGTTTACAACTGATAATTTATTGTATTATTGTTATTGTATATATATTTGCAGTATTGTTAATGTTCTGCAAAAGCCTCAAAACGTGAGAATTTCATTGTTGTATTCCTGGTGCATATGCCAATGAAACGTTGTTGACTGTTCACTCGTTACATTAACTATCATTAGTCAAGGTATTAAGTACAGAAGTTTGGACTGTGGCAATGAATTGCAAAGATTCACCATCAACCGCAGGAGATGCAAACACATCCCTTCCCACCCAAACTACCCCCTCCCCAGGTACCTTACCCTACAACTGCAGGAGATGCAACACATGTCCCTATACCTCCTCCTTCGACTATGTCCAGGGACCCTGACTGTGCTTTCAGGTTAGGCAGAGGTTCACTTGCACCTCTTGCAACCTCATCTACTGTGTCCGTTGTTCAAGATGTCGACTCTTATATATCGGTGAGACCAAATGTAGACTGGGCGATCGTTTTGCTGACCACCTTCGCTCAGACTGCCTGGACTTACCTGATCAACCGGTTGCCAAAAACATAAATTCCTCAATTAGGCTAATCGCTAATTGAAGGAACAGCATCTCATATTTTGCTTGGATAGCTTACAACCCAGTAGTATGTATTTAAGAAGGAACTGCAGGTGCTGGAAAATCGAAGGTAGACAAAAGTGCTGGAGAAACTCAGCGGGAGCATCTATGGAGCGAAGGAAATAGGCAACATTTTGGGCCGAAACCCTTCTTCAAACAGTCTTCAACATTTATCTAACTTCAAGTAAAGGGCCTGTCCCACTGTACGAGGTAATTCAAGAGCTCTCCTGAGTTTTTTTTTAAACTCGTGGTAAGTACGTAGAATGTACATTGCGGCTATGTCGGAGCTCATGGATGTCTTGCAGCGACTTGTAATGCTAACGGCAGGTACTCGGGAAACGCAGTAACTCGTGAAGTTTTTTCAGCACTGTGAAAAATGTCCACGAGAGCCCCGAGTACCTACGAACGGCTATTACCGTAATTCTCAGAGTTCGAATCAGGGGAAACTCAGGAGAACTCTTGAACTACCTCATACAGTGGGACAGGCCCTTAACCCCTGCACTACATCTCTCTCCATCTCTCCCCCACGCCACCCCCATGATTTGAGAGGTGGGGGACATAACCCCAAGTTTTTGTAATCCGGATTTTAAAATCTCCACTTTCCGTGAGAGTGGAGGTGGGACTGCTGATCAAGGGCGCTGATATGGATGAGAGAGACGTTGGTCAGCAGGCAATGGGGGCCGGACATGATGATTCAGCGCGATGATTGGAGGAGGGAGGAGTGGGGGGGGGGGGGGTGGGACTGAGGATAGAGTGCGGTGATTGGAGGAGGGAGACGTGGCACAGACCTGCGTCTCATCCACAGCCAGGATCGATCCCGGCGGGGTCTCCGGCGCTGTCCCGTCCCCACCTGAGTGCCACCCCGCCCCCCCCCCCCCCCCCACTGGTGGCCAAAGAGGTCGGGAGTCAGACGGGCGCGGGGCCACCAGGCCCACAGCCAGCGCAGAGAAGCAGTGCTAAACCCAGCTCACTCTGCCTGTCCCACCAGGTGAACCTGCCTGGGCTTACGGGAAATATGGCCAGCATGGAGAAGCAGTGCTGGTGTCCCGTCAGTCCAGTCAGGGCTGTAGGTTAACCCGGCAAGACAGGCAGAGTAGAGTTGCATTTAGTGCTGGATTGAGCCTCCGAAGCCTCGCACATGTGTGTGTGAGTGTGCACATGCGCGCGCGGCCGCCAAACAAATTGTGTGTCCCCCTGTCCCCCGGTCCCCTCCATGTTTTGATAGCGAGTTCTGTGCCTGCAAACAGGTAACAATGGCCCGTTTCCTTTATCATCATTACTTTTTTGCATGTTCTATATCTCTCTGCATCAATGTCTATATCTCTCGTTTCCCTTTCCCCTGACTAGTCTGAAGAAGGATCTCGACCTGAAATGTTGTCCCTTCCTTCTCTCCAGAGATGCGGCCTGTCCCGCTGAGTTACTCCAGCATTTTGTGTCTATCGTTGTGACTCACATGACCTATTCCTGGTCCTATTTTGTACCAATAAATTGAGCAGGTAAGGAGGAAAAAATATTCAAAGCTGGAAATCTAAGAGCAACGCCGAGAATGTTGAAATCATTCAGCAATGGGGAGAAAAACGGGTTAGGAAGCAGGAAAAAGGTCTTGACAAGTGCGTCTGCGGTCGGGAATTTGGAAAAGAATAAGGAAGATGAGTAGGCTATAATCTGGTTAACCTTGGAGGTCACTTACTGAGGAAGCATGATGGGAAAATGGCCAACATAGAATGTTAAGACGGTAATAAATACTGTAGAAGTGTCACAGCACAGCTTAATTAAAATAGCTAAAACTAATACGCTCTGCTGAAAAGCGGGCTTCTTTATCTATTGAAGGGGGATAGCCGTTCGCAGTTCTGTATAGATTTTTATCCTTTGCAACCTTGAGATACAGCTGCATCTTGTCACAGTGTTTAGCAGGCAAGTCTCTCAGAAGTTAATGAACAGCATTTTATTAATAAGTAGATCCCATTAATTTTCCAGAGAGGGATATTGACATCTATAGCATCTATTTGTTCGATATATGGGAGAGAGATTTTCAAAACACCAGAAAACATAAGGATAAAGTTAACTCTTGGGAAAGATAAGATGCAAAGTTACAGTGACATTGATCAATGATGATTTATTTCAACTCCATAAGTAATCATTGTGTCGACCACACACCAACTTCCCTTCTATTGACTCCATTAAAACCTCACACTGCCTCAGCATGACCAGCAATATAATCTCAGACGAGTCGTACCCTGGCCACTCCCTCTTCTCCCCTCTCCCATCAGGCAAAAGGTATAGAAGTATGAAACGCACACCACCAGATTCAGGGACAGTTTCTTCCCAGCTGTTATCAGGCAATTGTATCATCCTGCCATAACCAGATAACAATGCTGAGCTATTATCTACTACCTCTTTGATGATCCTCGGATTATCCTTGATCGGATTTTGCTGGCTTTACCTTGCACTAAACATTATTCCCTTATCATGTATCTATACAATGTAAATGGATCGATTGTAATTATCTATTGTCTTTCTGCTGATTGGTTAGCATGCAACAAATGCTTTTCACTGCATCTCGGTGTACGTGACAATAAACTAAACTAAATGAGAATATAAAAATGCTGTAGGTGCTATGATTATTTTAAGCTAGTCTTATTTGCCCACATTTGCCACACATCCTTCTATAACTTTCCTATCCATATACCTGTGGAGTTAAAAGGTTGCTCCTCAGGTTCCTATTAATTTTTTTCCCTTGCACTTTCATCCTATGTCCTCTGGTTCTTGATTCTACTGCCCTGGGTAAAATGTATCTGTGCATTAACCCTATCTATTCCCTCGTGGTTTTAGACACTTCCGTAGACGTCACTCCTCAGCCTCCTGCACTCAAAGGAATGAGGTCCTAGCCTGCTCAACCTTTCCCTATGGCTCAGGCCTTCAAGTCCTGGTGACATTTTCATAAATCTTCTGTGCACTCTTTCCAGCTTAATGATATCCTTCCTCTCACAGGGAGACCAAAGCTGAACACAATTCTCCAATTGCGGCCTCACCAACATCTTGTGCAACAATATTCCAACTCTTGCAGAGATGATACCTGATCCGCTGAGTTACTCCAGCAGTTTGTATCTTTTTCTATACTCAACACCCTGAATGATGAAGGCCAATGTACCTCGAGCCCTCTTTACCACCCGATCTACCTGTGACGCCACTTTGAGAAAAGTAGACTATTGTGCAAAGGACAACTCTCTTCCTTGAACAGTGGGGATGAAGCAGGTTAAGTGAATGTGAATATTGATGTTAACCAATGGACAATATATACTAAGAAGGCAGGCATCTGTTACCAAAAGGATAACATGCATTTATATGACACCTTTCAGGATATCTCAAAGCTTTTTGCATGTCAATAAAATACAATTTAAAAGTGTTGGACTTTAGGAGGTTGAATGTAAGAGGAGAGGATATAGTTAATTGCAAGACCTTTATTAGCATTGATATGCAGAGAGATCTTGGAGTCCAAGTTCATATCTCACTGAAGGTGGAGCACCAGTAGAGAGGGTGGTAAAGACGGCATATCGAATGCTTACCTTCATTGTAGTACAAGTATGAGAGTCAGGAAGTCATTACGCAGCACTGTAAGACCCTGGTTAGGCTGCATTGTATGCAGTTTGGTCGGCTCATTACAAGAAGGATGTGGAAATTTGGTAGAGGGTGCAGAGGTGGTTTATCAGATGCTGTCTGGATTAGAGGGTTTTTCGCTGATAATCTTGGATTATTTTCTCTGGAATGTCAGTGGTTGAGGCGAGACTTAATAAAAGTATAAATTAGCAAGGCATAGATAGAACAGACAGTCTGAACCTTTTTCTCAGGGTGTATATGTCCAGCCCTAGAGGGTATAGCTATATGGTGAGAGGGGGAAAGTTTAATGGAGATGTGTGGGTCAAGTTTTTTTTTACACAGAAAGTGGTGAGCACTTGGAATGCATTGCCGGGGGCAGTGATGGAGGCAGATACAATGTTAGTATTTAAGGTGCTTTTAGAAGTGCAAGGTATAGGAGGATATGGATCATGCACAGGCAGATGAGATCAGTTTAACTTAGCATCTTCTTCTTCCGTGTGGCGTGCACAGCCTAAAGTTGTTGGACAACTTGTTCTATTTGATCTTCTGTTTGTGCACGTCGAGTTGATTGCATTAGTCGAAACAGGGCGGACCACGTGAAGGTTGCAATCTTCCGCCCCAACTTAACATCATGTTCGGCGCAAACATTGTGGCCTGATGGCCCCGTTCCTGTGCTGAACTGTTCTACGTTCTATGTTAAATAGCAGTAGGGAGGGAGGACCAAATATTTGTGGCAAAATCACATCTGTGCGTTGTACTCCTAAAAGGGACAGTCTATTGTAGTCTTCTCGCTTCATGTGGAACCTGTTGATGATATTGCTGTAGTATAATTCTATACCTGGCCCTTCCAGATGCTTTTTGTTTCAGTACATTGTAGAGTTGCTGCTGTGCAAATCTGTCTGTGGGTGGGATCTGAACAATAACCCACCGGATGTCAATACAAGTTACATGATGTAGCCCTGGAGCATGGCATGAACTAGCAACCTTCCACCTGACAAGCTTGAGAGATTCCAACTAAACAAAACTGATGTTGGTCATGGAAAGGGCACTGTAACTAGCTTCATACAATCCCGCGGGGATAGACCATACAATTCCTTTTTGCACCATTTAATGAGGTGAAATCATCCTACATTGACTGTCTGTACATCCATTGCAACTCGTGAAGTGAAAGGATAACCACTGTTTGAGAAATGGTGGTTCTGTCTTCAGTGTTGATTGATGATTCACACGCCCAGTCACAGATAGTTTCCCACAGGCTTTCATTGCTGAGTGGCATAATTAAACAAAAATAAATGTACGGCTGTATTTCTGATATAGCAGAAATTAGATGCTAATTGGATGTTAATTAAATATCATTGAACATTTCATCTATCTCAGTCAGTCAAAACTGTGAGATACATTTTTTAATTACTTGCTTTTTACACTTTTCCCAGTTTTAAAAGCATCTTGCAGGATGGTTACCATGAGGAAGGATGTGCTTCATGTGTTATTATTCTCCTGGGTGGCTAGTCGAGATCAGGTGCAGCACATGTTAATGGGCAGAGGGCTAGTGAATCCCGAGGGAAAGGGGAACATCATTGATGGAGAATGGGAATGGTACTGAATGGGATGATTATCACTGATTCAGCACAAGATTAAAGGGAGATCTACTACATTTGTAACAATGACAGGTATTGATGGAGAAAGTAGGAGTGATGACAGTAATCAGGTCTGGTTACAACAAGACATGCTTGAATTTTGATGTCAAGTTATGAAGATGCAGTCTCTCATTTGGAATCACACAGAAGACCAGCCTGTATGTGCAGTTGTGTTTTTCCCCACTTCATGTCACATGCTTGGCTTGTCCTGCAATTCTCATTATAGTTTTGGCAACTGAAATCAGACCATGATATTAAGTTTTAGGATGATTTGACTGCATTAAATCTGTATCCCTCTACTCCTTTACTACCAATGTATCTGTCCAATGCCTTTGAAATGCTGTAATTTATTTACCCCTACCATCACCCCTCGCAGCTCGTTCCGTATTCCTACCACCCCTTTGCATGATCTTCTAAACATTTTTCATTTCTCACCATCAACCTATGTCCTCTAACTTCAGGCCCCCTACCCAGGGAAAAAGACTGAGCACCACCTCATCCATGCTCCTCATGATTTTATAAGCGTCTTTAATGGTTGTTCCTCAGCCTCTTATGCTCTAAAGTTAACAAACTCATCCTTTTTAGTCTCTCCTTGAAGTCTTCCATTGCCGGCAACTCCACTCTCTCTTACATAATCTCATCCTTCTATGGCAACAAGAACTGTACCTAGTATTCCAGATGTGGTCTCATCAATGTCTTGCACAGAAGGTGAGACGATGCCCCAATTCTTGTACTTAATGCCCCATCCATTGATAGCAAGCGTGCCATATGATTTCTACAACACCTTGTCTACCGGTGTTTTCAGTTACAGGGAACTATATGCTGAAATTTATTAGTGCGGGTGTCAGAGGTTACGGGGAGAAGGTTGGAGAATGGGGTTAGGTGGGAGAGATAGATCAGCCATGATTGAATGGCGGAGTAGACTTGGTGGGCCGAATGGCCTAATTCTGCTCCTACCACTTATGATCTTAAGACCTTCTTCTCTTTCGCACTCTTTCCATTGTTGCCACATCCTTCCATTGGTGTGGCAACCAGAACTGTACAACACCCCCAAGTGCGGCTTGTACTATCTTAGCACAGCTGCTGCATGACATCGCAACTCTTATACTTAGTGCCTTGGCCTACGAAGACAAATGTGCTAAATTTATTCTTAAGTACCTTATCCACCTGTGTCGCCATGATCAGGAAACTGTTCCTGCACCCAGGAATCAAATGTGTTTTATTATTGTTTGAAGACGGTCTCGACCTGAAACGTCACCCATTCCTTCTCTCCGGAGATGCTGCCTGTCGCATTGAGTTACTCCAGCTTACTGTGTCAATCTTGTGTTTTATTATCATATACCCTGGAGTGGAACAAATTCATACTGGCAGCAGCAGCATGACGGGTTAGTAAGCACAGTGCTCAATATATAATACCATAAACAAACAAAAAAAAACAGGTTAACAAAAATATAGTGCAAAAACAGAACAAAGCCCAAAGTACCTAATGCAACCCAGGGTGTTCTTAGTTTGGAGTTTAGTTGGAGTTTGCAGTATTCAATAGTCTGATGTTGTTGGGAAGAGGTTGTTCCTGAACCTAAACATTACTGTTTTCAGATTTGTATACCTTCTTCCAAGGAGTAAAATGAGAGCGTTGTTAGGGCGGTGTGGGTCCTTGATGATGCTGGCTGCCTTTTTGAGAGTGCCTCTTATAGATCCCTTCAATGGTGGGGAGGTGAGTATCTGACATGGACCAGGCTGTATTCAACACTTTTTGTAATCTCCTTCGTTCCTGGGTATTCGAGTTGCCGAACCAGGCCGTGATGCAACCAATCAATATGCTCTCCCAAGATAGAAACATAGAAACATAGAAATTAGGTGCAGGAGTAGGCCATTCAGCCCTTCGAGCCTGCACCGCCATTCAATATGATCATGGCTGATCATCCAACTCAGTATCCCGTACCTGCCTTCTCTCCATACCCTCTGATCCCCCTAGCCACAAGGGCCACATCCAACTCACTCTTAAAGATCTTCCTGTACATCTTGCTCCAAAGATCCCTGCCATTTACTATACATGTCCTATCTTGAATATTTACCTCAAGATCCATATATTTCTTCTGAATAAGTCTGAAGAAAGGTCCCAACCCCAAACATTATCTGTCCATTTCCCTCTACAGATGCTACCTGGGCCACTGGAGTGAGTTCCTCCAGCAGAGTGCTTTTTCTCCCTGCTATTCCTCAGTGCTTCCTAGGGTCTTGCCATTCGCCGTGGGCATCAGAAAACCTTACATAACTACATGAATCAAGTTCTTTCTCTCCTATTTTTGGACTGAGGTAATGTGAGAAGCATGGATAGGGCAGACATGTGGATAGTTTGTGAGCTGTTCATGGTTTCTACCATTTGTGCAGGACTGTTGTATAATTCAAAAGTATGACTTCTACCTGATTAATGAGGCTATCACTCCTTGCATGTACAACTAATGCATGTCTGTAGGAATGACTCATCCACGAGCCATAGCCAGGAAAGTTTGTATTCTTGGAATGTATCTGCTAGAACTGCTCATTTATGTACTTTGAGGAAAGCTCTTAAAAAATAAACATATTTTGCATTGATTTCTCCAGTCATTTTCTATTATTTAAATTGGATTAGTAAGTGTTGGTGCTTATGGATAGACAGTTTGATTAAAAATGTTTATTCCTTGTGAAGAAGTCATTTTTTGTTGTATTAATCAAACCATACCACACTGCCACTCTTAAGTATATCAAGGAATAATATGCAAGTAAAAAGCAATTAAATTATGAAAGCCTTACTGATTGCAATAGCCCAATGAAAACTAAATGAAACAAAATCAACCAGAAACCATATGTAATTTTGAGGACGCGTTGTGGCCAAATTACTGGTTCCAAAATTGAGTTTGCTCCCTGATATGCCAGTGAAGTTTAAATTTGGGTTTAAAGCTTGGGTTAATCGTCATTAACCATATCAATCAGAAACTATTGCTACTCCCAGTTTTATTTTAATTGGAAGTGAAAAAAACAGAAACCACTTTGTTTAGTTCTTGGCAAGATACTCACCTGTATTTTTGTTCTCCATCTCCATTCCAAACTGATCAGACAACTGGGATATAATCTGACTTGACCTTGATCTCAGTTGCAAATACCACGTTGAAGCCATCGCCAAGATGGCTTATTTCCATCTCCAAATTAACGTCTTATTGCGCTAGTGGTATTTTGATCTTAGATTATTTTTCTAAGATCGGTGCATAAAATCTCCCGTATTCAAAGAGTCAAACAGCCAAAGAGTCAAAAAAGTTTATTGTCATGTGTCCCTGACAGGACAATGAAATGCTTTCTTTGCTTAGCACAACAGAACATAGTCGGCATTGACTACAAAACAGATCAGTGTGTCCATATACCATTATATACGTAAATACACACATGAATGAATAAATTAAATTGAAGTGCAAATAACAGTAAAGGGGTATTAATGTTCAGAGTTTTGTCCGAGCCAAGTTTAATAACCTGATGGCTGTGGGGAAGTAGCTGTTCCTGAACCTGGTCGTTGCAGTCCTCAGGCTCCTGTACCTTCTACCTGAAGGTAGCAGGGAGATGAGTGTGTGGCCAGGATGGTGTGGGTCCTTGATGATGCTGCCAGCCTTTTTGAGGCAGCGACTGTGATAGATCCCATCGATGGAAGGGAGGTCAGAGCCGATGATGGACTGGGCAGTGTTTACTACTTCTTGTAGTCTTTTCCTCTCCAGGGCGCTCAAGTTGCTGAACCAAGCCACGATGCAACCGTTCAGCATGTTCTCTACTGTGCACCTGTAGAAGTTAGAGAGAGTTCTCCTTGACAGACAGACTCTCCGTAATCTTCTCAGGAAGTAGAGGTGCTGATGAGCTTTCTTAATAATTGCATCTGTGTTCTCGGACCAGGAAAGATCTTCAGAGATGTGCACGCCCAGGAATTTGAAGCTCTTGACCCTTTCAACCATTGACCCGTTGATATAAACAGGACTGTGGGTCCCCATCCTACTCCTTCCAAAGTCCACAATCACTTCCTTGGTTTTGCTGGTGTTGAGGGCCAGGTTATTGTGCTGGCACCATATGGACAGTCGCTCAATCTCTCTTCTATACTCTGACTCATCTCCATCATCTCCCACAACAGTGGTGTCGTCAGCGAACTTGATGATGGAGTTCGCACTATGACCGGCTACGCAGTCATGAGTATAGAGTGAGTACAGCAGGGGGCTGAGCACGCAGCCTTGAGGTGCTCCCGTGCTGATTGTTATCGAGTCTGACACATTACCACCAATAGAACAGGCTGTGGTCTGTGAATGAGGAAGTCGAGGATCCAATTGCAGAGGGATGCGCAGAGACCCAGTTCTGCGAGTTTGCTAACCAACTTGGAAGGGATGATTGTGTTAAATGCCGAGCTGTAATCGATGAATAACAGCCTGACATATGGGTTTTTGCTGTCCAAGTGGTCCAGAGCGGAGTGGAGGGCCAGCGAGATCACATCCACCATTGATCTGTTGTGGCGGTAATCGAACTGCAGTGGGTCCAGGTTTTTGTCAAGGTAGGAGTTGATTTGCGCCATGATCAACCTCTCAAAGCACTTCATCACCACAGGCGTTAGTGCCACAGGTCGATTGTCATCGAGGCACGTCACCTTGCTATTCTTGGGCACCGGTATTATTGATGCCCTTTTGAAGCAGGTGGGAACCTCAAACCTCAGCAGTGACAGGTTGAAAATGTCCTTAAAAACTCCAGCCAGTTGGTCCGCACAGGTTTTTAGGACACGACCAGGTATACCATCAGGTCCAGACGCTTTTCGAGGGTTCACCCCTCTGAAGAATTTCCTTATATCGGCCTCTGTGACTGAGACTGAAATACCATCACACCGAATGGGGGCTCGGGAAGGCACATCGGTGTTTTCCCTATCAAAGCGTGCGTAAAACGCATTGAACTCGTCAGGGAGTGATGTGTCGCCGACATTCGAGCTGCCTCCTGGTTTTGCCTTGTAGGAGGTGATTGCATTCAGGCCCCGTCACAGCTGCCGAACATCTGTCTCATCCTCCAGCTTGGAGCAGAAGTCCCTTTTGGCCTTTTTGATGGCCTTACCAAGGTCGTATCTGGACTTCTTGTAGACCACTGTATCATCAGACATGAATGCCCGGTGTCTGGTCTTCAGAAGAGTGCGGATCTCACAGTTCATCTAAGGTTTCTGATTGGGAAACACTCGGAAGGTTTTGGTGGGGATGCAGTCTTCCACACATTTCTTAATGAAGTCTGTAACCACTGTGGCGTATTTGTTCAAGTCCGTTGCCGAGTCCTTGAACATTGCCCAGTCTACAGACTCCAAACAGTCCTGTAGTTGTTCGTCTGCCCCCCCCCCCCCCCCCCACCCCCTACCAGCTCTGTACTGTCCTCACCTCTGGGGGTGCGCTCTTTAATTGCTGCCTGTAGGCAGGGAGAAGCAGTATGGTCGGATTTACCGAAGTGAGGGCGAGGGATAGAGCGGTAGGCATTCTTGACGGTGGTGTAGCAGTGGTCGAGGGTGTTTGGTCCCCTGGTGCAGCAGGAGACATGTTGGTGGAAGTTAGGGAGCGATTTCTTGAGGTTTGCTTTATTGAAGTCCCCAGCAATGGTGGTAAATGCCTCGGGGTAAGACGTCTGGTGTTTGTTGACCACGGGGTGCAGCTCCTCCAGTGCCAGACGGACGTCTGGCTGGGGTGGGATGTAGACCGCAGTCAGGATGATGGAGGTGAATTCCCTCGGAAGGTAGAAGGGATGGCACTTCACCGCCAGATGTTCGAGGTGTGGAGAGCAGGAGTTGGACAGGACTGCCACGTCTGAGCACCACGCAGAGTTGACCATGAGGCAGACACCCCCTCCTCTACCTTTCCCAGATGCCAGTGTACGGTCCATACGGTGGATGGATAACCCTTCAGGCTGGACCGCTGAGTCTGGGGAGCTGGTGGTGAGCCATGTCTCTGTGAAACGGAACTCAGAGCATTCTCTCAGCTCCCTTTGATAAAGCAGCCTTGCCCTTAAGTCCTCCACTTTGTTTTCAAGGGACTGTACATTTGCCAGTAGGATAGTAGGGAGAGGGGGTCAAAGTTCCCTGCGCTTCAGTCTGACCTGAAGTCCTGCCCGCCGGCCACGTTTCTGGACACAATGGAGGCTTCCCCTTTGTTTCCAGGTACTGGGTTGACTGCACCTGCTGTTTCTGCGAACCTGCACTGGAACGGGAATTCCCTCACAGACGGCAGCTCCAGCTCCGTAATGAACGGGGGTTCCCTCAGAGTCAGCAGCTCCAGCTTCATTGTTCCTGGGAGATCCAGCCCGTCGGATCTGGAGGTCATCCTGGGGTTTCCAGGTGCCGTACCTGGGTCCTCAGTCGGGTCGGGTGATTCCCGGCCAGCGTGGGAAAGTTTAAAGTCCGGGGCTCCCACAGCTGCGGGAGATCGCGGAATTGCCAGCACTTTCAGCTGCCCAAGCAGCTTGTCTGAAACGGCACCGATTACTGCCGTTTCCCTGATTCAGGTAAGTTGTTGGAAGTTGTAGTTGAGCCTTTTATGTTCTGGAGCTCCGCAAAAGTCGCCGCAGGCAGGCTCCATCTTGAAGATCCTCCTGGTTACCATATGCAATTAATGTGACCATATTCTGGTTACCATGTGCAAAGAATGTGACATTAGTTTCAGTTTAACATCCATCTCAGACAATGAACAATAGCAATTGCCTGAAAGGAAAACTGAAAATGATATAAATACCCAGCGAGTTAGGTGAATGCATGGAGAAGAAGAATAGATGGTTAAGTTCATTCAGGTCAATGCCTTTTCAACAGAACTAGGAAAGGCTAGAATTTTGGAAGGACCTGGGAGAAGGAATATAATGTGAAAAAATGCCTCCCTATAGCACATCACTTATTATAGCCATCCAGTCTGAATAACAACCTTCCTCCGTCGTGTTCTGTCTCCTACCTTCAAGCCAATTTTATATCCAATTGGCTCGCTCACCCTGGATCCTCTGTGGTGCACAGAAAAGAAAAGCAGAATATTTTTTAGGTGGAGAGATATTGGGAATTCTTGGCGCACAAGCAGATCTCTACATATATCATTGACGGCCAATACGCAGGTGAATAAGCAAAGAGGAAGTGAAATGGTGCATTGCACCATTGTAGGAGAGAATTTGAATTTGAAGAGAAAATCTCTTATTACAATTAAATAGGGCTTTGGCGAAACTTCATATTGAGTATTGATACAATTTTGGTTTCTTTACAAAAAAATAGATATTTATGCTAGAAGGAGTGCAGTGAAGGTTCTCTCGACCAGTTTGAATATTTGCCAGAGTAATTGAGTGGAGTAGAGTCATGGTCATATAGCAAGGAAACAGGCCCTATGGCCCAATTCGGCTATGCCAATTAAGATGCCCCATCTAAGATGGTCCCATTTGCCGGCATTTGGTCCATTTCCCACCAAACCTTTCCTATCCTTGTACTTGTCCAAGTATCTTTTAAATGCTGTTATATCCCTGCCTCTGCTACCTCCTCTGGCAGCTTATTCCATGTACCCAACATCCTCCAAGTGAAAATGTTGCCCCTTGGGTTCCTATTACATTTTGTCCCTCTCACATTAAAGCTCTGGTTCTTGATTCTCCTAGCCTGGGTAAGAGATTCTGGGCATTCACCGTATCTATTCCCCTCATGATTTTATACACCTCTATAAGATCACCCCTCAGCCTCTTGGCTCAAGGGCAAAAGCCCTAGGCTGCCCAACTTTTTTCTGTAGCTCAGGCCCTTCAGTTCTGGCAAAATCCTTGTAAATCTTCTCTGCACCCTTTCCAGCTTAATGGCATTCTTCCAAAATGCTGGAGAAACTCAGCGGGTGAGGCAGCATCTATGGAGCGAAGGAAACAGGCAAAGTTTCGGGTCGAAACTTTTCTTCAGTCAGAATCATGATAGATCTCGTTAAGAAACCTCATGCTTTAAGAAACCACTAAACTTTGTCATGTGCCTGTGTTTGATATTTGATAATTGCTTTCCCTCTCTCTCCATCCCTACCCCTTCCAGTTCTTCAACCAGTCGGACATGACCCAGATTATATTTCATCTCTGTTTGCTTTGTTGTCACCTGCTCCTAGCTAACAACGATCTATTTTACATTTAGCTTGATTCTACATTCTTCTTGATTCTCATCCCTTTTGATGTCTCATGTTCACACACTTTACCCTTATGTCTGTGTCTCCTTCGCCATTGACTCTCTGAAGAAGGGTCTCGACCCGAAACGTCACCCATTCCTTCTATCCAGAGATGCTTTATGTCTCGCTGAGTTACTCCAGCATTTAGTGTCTATCTTTGGTACGTTGCACCGTGAATGCAGAAAGCTGTCTGGTATCAGTTTAACAAGCAAATCCAAGCTAGATCAGTAAATTGCCAATGATTTTATGGAGATGAAACCTGTTCCCTTAGCCTGTGGCAATGTTAATATGATATTGCTGTTACTATTTTGGGACAAACAGTTTGAACTAACAGAACATAAGAGAATAGAAAATGAGAAAAGTGTTAAGCTATTTTTTGAAACAGTTTTTGCATGGTGCTTTGATTGTTTTCAGAGCTGCGTGCTATAGGTAAGCACTGGAACTGTGCCTTTAAAGCAGGAAATCTACATTTCACTTATACAAAGTTTGCCCTTCCGACCACCAGTTGGGGAAAGCAGCTTGAAAGGAAAGCGTGTGGGAGAAAGGGTTACAGAGTAGTGCCTGAATTTCCAAACCTGGTCTCTTGCCATTCACAACCCAGTAGAGCACAAGATTGAGCAATATTCTGTACAATCTCATGACAGCTTCTAATGCAGTGCATTTGTCAGAACTTCTTCAACCCAGACACAATCTAAGGGGGTGCACAATGGCACAGATGGTGGAGCTGCTGCTTCAAGGCACCAGAGACCTGGGTTCTATTCTGACCTTGGGTACTGTCTATGTGCAATGTTCTCATTCTTCTAAATCTCTATCTCTTGACTACCTTAAAATAGTAAGATTAAACGAGAACTTACCAGTTTGAAGTTTGATCTTTATTTTATGAGGAGTCGAGTTGAGGGACTACGTGAATAGAAGCCCGTACAGCCGTTGGTGCGTCAATCTTCAAAGCAGCGGAATGAATTCACAGCTAACAATGACCGAAGTATAACGGTAAGATGATAAAACTAGAACTACCAGATGAGATCTATGAGGGTGGGAGCGGAGGGCACGCAGTCCCTCAACTCGACCCCTCATAAAATAAAGATCAAACTTCAAACTGGTAAGTTCTCGTTTAATCTTACTATTTTACTTCGGAGTCACGTGAGTGACTACATGAAGACTGACTGTGAATTCACGCCGCAAATCGAAATCCGCTGTTCACACTGCCTGGATTGACTCAAAAGTCGTTAACAATCAATCATGCATCATTAGCACATTTGTTAAATGAATAACCCAGTACTCAAAACAGAATCAGCAAACATCCCAAGCCTTCAAATCGGCTTGTGATAAAATCTCTGAAAGTCAGCTCACTGGACCATCCTGCGGCCGCGAGGATATGGTCTATTGGCACGTCCATCGCCCTTGCCGCGGAAGTATGCCGCCCTGGTGGAATGAGATTTGAATTTATCAGTATCAATTCCAGCACTTGCCAGGACCCGCTTTAGCCACCTTGAAATTGTTTGCCTTACTGTGTGTGTTTTTTTGTGACTAATAAACAATGCAGACTCTGTTCCTCTCAGAGGTTGATAATCTCAATGTAACGAGATAAATGTGAGACCACACATCATCTGCGGGATATGCTGAAAACACAACCTTACATCCTGTCTTCCTCTTCTATTATGTTTAAGCAAATCATCGACATAGACTGCCGACACATGCAGAACGTTTGTACACGCTGAGCTGAAACCAAGGCCATAAGCATGACCACCTCTATAGATGGCTTGTAACCGGAGTTGGCAGTGTGTGTGTGCCAGATCAATGCATGTAAGGTTCCCTAGCCATTTGTAATACATGCAGGCCAATCTGGCACTACCAAACCCTGATCTTCCTTGATCTTTTGCAAACCTGCTGATGAGACCATTCTCCCAATGCAGTGTCTACTGCTACTGCCCCTGGTTCCCATGAAACATATCAAGGTAACTGACGATTTAATCGAGATGCAAACAAGTCAATATCTGAATCCATACTGAACAATCATTTGGTTAAATACATACATCCATTCAATGTTGTCATTAAACTGTAAAGGCAAATAAAGTGCTGAAAGCCAGATATTTTGGTCAATACACCAGCTCCAATCTGGTTAGCCAATCTATCACAGGACTGTGACTTAACTCCACCCATGTGGTTTACATATGCCACTGCTGTGGTGTTGTCAATCTGAACCTGCACATGCAGATCCCTCCTTGTAGAACAATAAGCTTTGAGCCCATACCAGGTGCCCAAAAACTCTAAATAATTAATCCCTCTTAGTTGAAGAAGCGATGTCTCATCCACATTCCATCTGCCTCCGCAACTAGAAGACATGTCCGTTGCACCCCAACCCAGTGCACTTACATCAGTCTGTAATATAAATGATGGTGGTTCCACGAAAACCTTCCTAAAACTTGTTGAAACATTTGCTATCCACCATTGTATGTCGGCAATCGCCCCAGCTGACAACTGCATAGGCCTATCAAAATGGCCCCTTTGTATTCTCAGTGCCTGTTCCTTTGATCGTTGTAATTGTTGATGATGCAGAGGAACCATACTGCACAGCTGGAAATGCTGCCACCAAACTTCCCAATTAACCTGGGTACTTGTCTAATTGAAGGCCTTTGTTCTCTAACGAGATTAACACAGTCCTCAATTAACTGATTCAATTTGTCCCTGGGCAAAGTCACCAACATGTGAATTTGAATTAATGGTAAATCCCAGATAATCAATAATTTGGACTGGTGATAATTTAGATTTATCTGGATGAATCACAAATCCCAATTTCTCAAAAGTGAAAATTTGCTAACAACTGAAAACTGATGATTGAGTTTCAGCATGAGTCTTTCCAACAATCAGAATATCATCCAAGTAGGCCATTACCACATGCCCCTTAGCTCTGAGTAACGCTAACACAGGTTTTACCAATTTAGTAAATAACCTAGGAGCTGAAGTTAGTCCATTCGGCAATGCCCTGAATTGCCATAGCTGCGTCATCCAATTAAATTTCAAATACCTTCTATCATCCTCATGAATAGACACTGAGTAATACGCATCCTTCAAATCAATAGTTGCCATATAACACCCTTTGGACACTAGATGTTTGGCCGTGATAAAGGTTTCCATTTTGAAATGCCTATAACAAACAAACTCGTTCAAACTTGATAAGTCCAAAATAATTCTACACCCCCCAGTCTTTTTAGATCTGGGAAATATATTTGACACAAATTGTCGACTTTGATAGACAGAAGGCTCAATTACCCCTTTCTTATGCAACGACTAAATCTCTGCTTGAATAAGCACTTTTTCTTCATCTGGAAAAACAAGTTTACGACTAGGAAAATGTTGATTAGGTAGACTGTCCTTAGAGTAAAACTCAATTTTCACCCCTTCAATACTACTAAGTATGAACAAATCAGATGTCAACTGCTGCCATTGTTTGAGAAACAATTTTAACCTTCCCCCAATTTGAACAGGAACATCAATTAATTTATCGTCTGTTGATGTTTTTCTTACCTGCATCTTTCCTTGCGGACCTTGTTGTCCTCGACCTCTTGTGGAGAAAGGCACCTTCCCCCTCAGGCTGGCAGCCTGCCAGTTCCGAAATTGGAAAGCTGAACGGCTCGTTCCTTCTCCTGCATCCACATTAGTTCCTTTCCAATATGGAGAAAACCTTTTGCCCTGCTTACCAGCCGGCTTAATGAGGGCCATAGTTTTAACATCTTCATGACAATCTTTGACTCTTTTCGCTAGGTTACCGCCAAACAACAAATTTTGTGGTGGTACAGTGGGTGGTTTGCACAAACTTGCCAAACTTGGATTAAGCACTGGCCTAATAGCAGCCCTCCTGATGTTGTTGATTTCAAAAAACGCACTGCAAAGAAATCCCAGTCCATCCTGGTGTGCGTCAACCACATTGCTTGGGTCAATCACTTTCACCACAGCTGTAATACCTGCTGCCAACAGTTTCAGCACTTTTTGGAACTTCATCTCCTGGGGCCTAGCAGGCATGCCCATCTGTGACCAAATTTGGTGATTCACCACCGGCACCTTCAGGAGATCACAATTAATAGGAGCCTTATAATCTTTTGCTGCTTCCTCCAGAGCTAGCTCCTGTAACTGGTGGGAGAGCATATACTGAATGGCTTCAGCCAATTCCCCATCAATCGCCTCTCCTGCCTCTCTAGGCTGAGCAAACTTCCCAGCAATATTCGGGATTACCTCCACCCGAACTTCTTTTCTGCTCTCCCCCAGCATAGTGTCATCAAAGTGCACTGATGGAACATCCTCCTCACAGGCAGGATAGTTCTGCAGCCCTGAAACAGGCGCTGCTAGCACAAGCTCTCCATCAGCCTGGCTTGGGCACCACTCCTCCTCACGGAGCTGGTCCCTGTCGAGCATTCTCTGTAATAAAATCTCGACTTGGGAGAGCCGTGAGCAAACGGACTCTCCAATGGAGGGTATAACCTCCTGGCCCGACTCATCTACGGGCCTCACAGACTTGCTAGTGGCCTTCCGCCCTACTGGCAAGCCTGCACTGCCCCCCGGCAGTGGGTCCGCAACCACTGGCTGTGTAGCCAGCACCGGACCAGGTGTACCAGACGGGCCTCCTTCCCCAACATTCTCCTGGACATTCTCCTTTCTAGCTGCGGAGCGCCTCGCCGACACCTTCTTTACTTTCTGCAACATATCTCCTTCTAACCGTCGCAGAAATGACCTAAGATAAAAACTTCAACAATCTTACCTCCGTTTTTTAAACTTACCGCTCGGAGGAGCGCTGCTGCTCCAACCGCGACTACACCAGCGTCTGACGTCATGACGCACCAACGGCTGTACGGGCTTCTATTCACGTAGTCACTCACGTGACTCCGAAGTAAAATCAAGGATTCCGTGTTAACCTTGAATGACTCGGCTTTCACAGGCCTCATTGAAAGTGAATTGCAAAGATTTGCAAACAGCTGTGAGAAAAAAAAAAATATTTTCTGTCCTTTATGAATCAGCATGTATAGATTTATTTGCAAACCAAAATTCCTTAGTTTAATAATATTGTGTTTGCCTTTCTTTCTACCAAAGTGACCACCATTTTTTCATATAATATTCCTTCTGGCATCTCCATGCCCACTCACATATCCTGTTGCACACACTTTGTCTAGACTTCACAGGTCATTTTCCCACCAGCTTTACATGGTGAACAAACTAACTATATTATCATTTTTTTCCCTCATCTGAGCAGCAAGTGGAAAAGGGCCAGGAAATGATTTGGAAGAGGGAATTAGGAGCAACACTTTGCGGATGACACAAAGCTGGGTGGCAGTGTGAACTGTGAAGAGGATGTTAGGAGGTTGCAGGGGGACCTGGACAGGTTGAGTGAGTGGGCAGATGAGTGGCAGATGCAGTATAATATAGATAAATGTGAGGTTATCCACTTTGGCAGCAAAAACAAGGGGGGAGATTATTATCTCAATGGGGTTAGGTTAGGTAAGGGGGAGGTACAGCTAGACCTGGGTGTCCTTGTACACCAGTCACTGAAAGTTGGTGTGCAGGTACAGCAGGCAGTGAAGAAAGCTAATGGAATGTTGGCCTTCATAACAAGAGGATTTCAGTACAGGAGTAAATAGGTTCTTCTGCAGTTGTATAGGGCTCTGGTGAGACCACATCTGGAGTATTGTGCACAGTTTTGGTCTCCTAATTTGAGGAAGGACATCCTTGTGATTGAGGCAGTGCAGCGTAGGTTCACGAGATTGATCCCTGGGATGGCAGGACTGTCATTTGAGGAAAGATTGAAAAGATTAGGCTTGTATTCACTGGAGTTTAGAAGGATGAGGGGGGATTTTATAGAAACATATAAAATTATAAAAGGACTGGACAAGCTAGATGCAGGAAAAATGTTCCCAATGTTGGGTGAGTCCAGAACCAGGGGGCCACAATCTTAGAATAAACGGGAGGTCATTTAAGACTGAGGTGAGAAAAAACTTTTTTACCCAGAGAGTTGTGAATTTATGGAATTCCCTGCCACAGAGGGCAGTGGACGCCAAATCACTGGATGGATTTAAGAGATAGTTGGATAGAGCTCTAGGGGCTAGTGGAGTCAAGGGATATGGGGAGAAGTCAGGCACGGGTTATTGATAGCGGACGATCAGCTGTGAGCACAATGAATGGCGGTGCTGGCTCGAAAGGCCGAATGGCCTCCTCCTGCACCTATTTTCTATGTTTCTATGTTTCCATGAAACAAAAGCTGGGTGCTGAGAAGATGAGATCGCTGGTTATGTTGAGATGGGTTGTATGGAGAAATGTGCAAAATCAGACAATGAGAAACCTTTTATGGTCTAGGAATGTTTTGGAAAAATTGGGTAAATCTTTGGCCTGCTCAGGTAACCTTAATGTTGCTCATTTAGATGGAAAAATATTCTCCAGTCTCATTAAAGGATTTGGGTATTTCTGTGCTGGATGATTGATGTCCTAGTTTTAATTATCCTTCCCTCATAATGGCCAATTGACTATTTACTATGAACTGTATTTGTCCTTCACAGTGCTGAACTGAAGCCCTTTTACCTAACCCCAATATATCTGAAAATGTTGTCCAAATGTTTATGTATTGTGATTCATTAGCACATAACGCTAGAGACCCGGGTTGATCCTGACCGGGTGCTGTCTGTGTAGAGTTTGCACTTTTTCCCTGTCACCACGTGAGTTCACTCCGGGTGCTCAGGTTTCCTCCCACATCCCAAAGATATGTGGTTTGTGGGTTAATTGGCCACTGTAAAATGCCACTGTTGTGTGGGGAGTGGATTAGAAAGTGAGTGTATAGGAAGACACGGCGGATGCTGGTTTACACCGAAGATAGACACAAAATGCTGGAGTAACTCAGTGGGACAGGCAGCGTCTCTGGAGAGAAGGAATGGGTGACGTTTCGGATTGAGAACTAGTGTGAACAGGTGATTGATGGACTTGGTGGGTCGAATGGCCTGTTTCCATGCTACATCTCTAAAAACAAAACTACCCTTGTTTGCCTTGATAATCTTCCCCGCTCATATTGGTTATGAAGAACTCTATTCAAATTATTCCACATATTTAAGCCATTTGTTTTTGTCAGCTGCATTGTTTTGAAAGGAAAACTAAATTTTGTATTATTCATTGAAAATACAAACTGACATATTTTATATTGCTTAAAAAAATCAGCAGTGTCTGGAAATAGTGTGAGGAGTAAATGCTCAAGTGGGAATTACAATTCATTAGCTTGTGCTTGAAAGAGGCTACAGTGTGCTCAACCAACAAGTGCAGGATTTGCAGTTCCTGCCTTTTCTTCCCTAGAATTCTGTTCTGGGTAAAATGAGCAAGATGATTCCTGGCAAGCTGTTAGATCTGGCACATCACAAATCATCACTTATCTCTGAAGTGTAATAATTAAACCAAACCTATGACAGCCCAGGTACAGGCAGAGAAATAAGGGGTTGAATAAGAAGCTTTGTGGTTGCCTGATATTTAATCTAAGATAGGCATGAGATACATAAGGCAATGTGTCACATCAGAGAACAGAACTTCTCTCTGTATAAACAGTAACCCTGAAGAAGAGTCTCGACCCTAAATGTCACCCATTCCTTTTCTCCAGAGATGCTGCCTGACCCACTGAGTTACTCCAGCATTTTGTGTCTATCTTAACAATAACCCCAACATAACTAAACATCATAAATACTCCATACTTTCGCTTTATTAAAGAGTTGTTTTATTGCTTAAAAGATGTGTTCAGACTTTTTTCCCCATTTCATGCACATAGTTTGAGCACTCTCCTATGAGATAAAACACACTCAGAGCATAAGCTGTCCTTCCTCTGGTCTATTTTAGGATCATTGTGGAGTCCTGTACCTGCAGGTGTGTCTTCTGCTGCACTGGTGTCCTGGTTGTGTTTGCATTCACTATTTGCTCAAATATTATTAGAAATTAAAAAAATAATCACATTGATGGCACTTTCATGAGCCATTGTGACCCAGAACTTGCTGGGAATTGCTTCACACTTGCCCTTGTTGCAAGATATGTCTCTGAGTCGATCCACTATTTCCTATTTTTCGCAAATTCTCTCACAGCTGTGATTCTGAAGAACAGTCCCGAAATGTCACCTCTCCATGTCCTCAACAGATGCTGCCTGACCCACTGAGATACTCCAGCATTTGCTTTTTGTAAACCAGCATCTGTAGTTCTGTGTGTCTACATTTTACTGTTTCGCTGTGAAATTCCCTCAAGGTATATCCACCTTCAAGTTCTCCTCTCTCCGATAGAAGTACTGTGAGACCCTCCCTCACTGCTCCCCTTCTGTGATTCTGAAGAGTGACCCAAAACATCACCTATCCATGCCCTCCCGAGATGCTGCCTGACTCGCTGAGTTACTTCAGCATTTTGTGCCTGTGTCTGCTTTGTCTGTATGTTTCCCTTTAAAGGCCATGCCTGTCTTTGATTTGCACATAGTCACACTGACAGAAAGGTGGAGATGCCATTAAACTGTGAAATGAAATGTTTCCATGTTTTAAGAAAGAAAGGAAATTTAATCTTGTGTTGTAAGTACACAGCTCTGAGAAATTAAATGATAAATAGTAAGGCTTTCGATTAGCAGTAATGTTGTTGAAATATATTTCACTTGAAATCTATCACTCAATCAATCTTGTTAATAGATGAAATTATTTCTAATGGAACCATAACAAATTGATACCCCTGTTTAATAATCAATGAGTTTCCATGGTGAACTTTATTATTGAGGTTTGGAAAATGGTTTGGATTTCAAGGTATAATTAATCCAGGAGTAGGTTCATGCCATGATTTGTATACGTTATATATTCATAAATATAATCAATTTTTAAAAAAAATATGACTTTCTGTTTGTAGTCGTTTGGGGGCTGACAGGTTTCTCCAGCTAATGTTTGGCAGCAAGTTCTTTCAACACTGACTCTGGTTTAACTGAGTACCAGGAATGGAAAGGATTCCACAAGTAGGCTGAAATATTAGTCTTGACTCAACAAAAGCACACTCACTGCTGAGTCAGAAAGTTGTAAATCGTTCTTCCTTCCTTCTGTTTAGTAATAAAAAATGCTGCATATGCTTCATACTCAAACCAGATGAAAGGTCATTAACTTGAAATATTTGCTCTGCTTTGAGCTTTTCCAGCATCTTTTTAACTTCTATTTTCAACTTATTGTGCCCAATCTCTGCCACTTCCATCGCTTATTTTAAGTTGGCCTTTACCATTTCTTGTATTTGTAAAAGGCTTCCCCTCTTTGGCTGTCGGCCAGATTCATCAAAAATATGGATATAATAATGGGAAAAGTAAGGAATAGCAAATGAGCGGCAGGACAACAAAGGACTCAGATGTGCTGACTGTTGAAGGAAGAGGGTTAATTTTACATAGTTCAGCTTGTGCCATGTGAAAGGAGTGTGAAGATGTGTGAGGCAGTTTACCCTGATATTCCCGATGAGAAGCAGCAGCAGCAACTGTGACCAAGAAGTGGAGGCAGTTCTGAAGTTATCATATAGTCATACCATCGTATATAGCAAGAAGCAGCCCATTCAGCACAACCCGTCAAAGCCAACCACAAAGTCCTAGCTGAGCTATTCCTATTTGCCTGCATTTGGTCCATATCCCTCCAAACCTTTCCTATCCATGGACCTGTTGCTTACTATACAGTAATGGCACTGGTTTCTCTTTCGGCTTGCATGTACCCTTTTTAGTGTTGACGGTGTGCATGCAGGCTGAGAGAAAAAGATGTGTCATATTTATTTCAAACCAAGCCATGCAAGAGTGAAGGTAGACACAAAAAGCTGGAGTAACTCAGCAGGACAGGCGGCATCTCTGGAGAGAAGGAATGGGTGACATTTCGGGTCGTGACCCTTCTTCAGACTGATCTCAAACCGAAACATCACCCATTCCTTCTCTCCAGAGCTGTCACTCCAGCTTTTTGTGTCCATCTTCGGTTTAAACCAGCATATGCAGTTCCTTCTTACACAGTACATGAGGGAGATATATAGGAATGGGAATAGTTAGTATCCTAATTCTATCTATCTACCCTCCTCCATTTGTGCAATTAGCTAGCAAAAAGTTGTTGATGTTTTATTAAGATTAATTCACTCCCTTCAAGCTATTCAATAAACCTTTTACCTATAACTGCTTTGTGTCTAATCCCAGTCTCTTGATTTCCCGGAGCTCAAATATCTATGATTTCAGCCTTGAATGTGCTCAACAACAATTAAAGACAAGGATGGCACGGTTGCACAGCAGTAGAGTTGCTGCCTTACAGAGCCAGAGACCCGGGTTTGATCCTGACTACGGATGCTGTCTGTACGGAGTTTGTACTTTCTCCTCGTGACCTGTGTGGATTTTCTCTGGGTTCCCCGGCTTCTTCCCACACTCCAAAGACATCCAGGTTTGTAGGTTAATTGGCTTGGTATACTTGTAAATTGTCCCTCGTGTGTAGGATAATGCCTGTTTCCGTGCTGTATCCCGAAACTAAAACGATTCATTGTCTTCTGGACTTGAGAAATCATAATATACGTCGAAGCCTGAGTGAAAAAATCTCAGTTGTAGAAGGATTTGAGTACGAGCAGGAGGGTTTACTGCAGTTGTTCAGGGTCTTGGTGAGGCCACACCTGGAGTATTGCGTACAGTTTTGGTCTCCTAATCTGAGGAAGGACATTCTTGCCATAGAGGGAGTACAGAGAAGGTTCACCAGACTGATTCCTGGGATGGCACGACTTCCATATGAAGAAAGACTGGATAGACTCGGCTTGTACTCGCTGGAATTTAGAAGATTGAGGGGTGATCTCATAGAGACTTACAAAATTCTTAAGGGTTGTTCAGGCTAGATGCTGGAAGATTGTTCCCGATGTTGGGGAAGTCCAGGACAAGGGGTCACAGTTTAAGGATAAGGGGGAAGTCTTTTAGGACCGAGATGAGAAAATCGTTTTTCACACAGAGAGTGCTGAGTCTGTGGAATTCTCTGCCACAGAAGATAGTTGAGGCCAGTTCGTTGGCCATATTTAAGAGGGAGTTGGATATGGCCCTTGTGGCTGAAGGGATCAGGGGGTATGGAGAGAAGGCAGGTACAGGATACTGAGTTGGATGATCAGCCATGATCATATTGAATGGCGGTGCAGGCTCGAAGGGCCGAATGGCCTGCTCCTGCACCTAATTTCTATGTTTCTATGTAAACAGTCAGTGCTGCAGGTAAGTATTGCTGCTGGCTCACATCCCCAATGACCTGGGTTCAGTCCTGGCCTCCTGGCGTACGGATTTCCCATAATCAAAAAATGAGCTGGTTGGTGGGTTAATTAGCTCCAGTGAATTGCAGATGTGGGCTACGTGATTCAGATGAAAGTTAATGAGTGACTGAGAGAGAATAGGTTATGAGGGAAGGGAATTATCGAATTACTCTGGGAAGGGAATGATCGAATTACTCTGAGACACTGCTTTTGCTTGATGGGCCTAATGGCCTCCCATGTCATTTGGAAATATGAAACAAGAGCTTCACCTGACACTGTGCCAACTGATTCTGATGTGTCTAGCTAGAGGAAACAAGTTTTGTTTGCTTGTTCTATGTACTCCCTTATCAGAGAATGACTATCAATTTATCCTCTTAAATTCCGACCAAGTTCAATCAAATTAATCTTTCGTATTGTGAAAACCAGCTACATAACTCTGTGCACGTAATCAATCCTCACAATCTAACGTTTAATGGCCTGGAAATATTCTGGTGAATCTGCTCTGCATTTCTGCCAAGGTTAATATATCATTTTTAAATGAGAGGGAAAGTTTGAAATTTTAATAAAGGGCAATTTAAAGAAACGTAGAACGGAGTCTTGCATTGGTAATCCTGGTGAGATAATGTGAGTTCCCTCTGCACTGCAACCCTGATCTCTGAACAATGCTGCTGGCATCAAATTGTTCACTATCTTGTCTGTGTTGCTGCAAGGTAATTTAATGAGGGAGCTGCTGCTCACTCAAGGGAAAGTAGACCTTCTTCCACATTCTCTTGTACTGCATGACTGTGTTCAATAGTTCATTTTCTTGAAAATTGCGCCTTCATTTTAAGAGCCTGCAGGCTTACTGTAAGTAGCATCTGGTTTATTGAGTATTCCAGCTGTCAGACTGTCCATCAACCATGTGATTAATCCTGGCAGATTGCTGTTTGCCTTTAATCAGACTGTAATACCCAACCTGATGTATCTCCAGCAGATTTTCATTGAACCGCTGCACACTTTTTCATGGAAACCATTCCCTATTGATACCTCACATTAATAGGAAACTTGCATCTAAAATAACATGCTTAGCATGCAGAACACAGTTTGGTTTCATTTTATGGGGGCAGGTTTGTTTGGAGGCAAATGTGAAACAGACCATTAGAAATCCGTCCATGAACCCCATGAATGATTGGTTAATTTTGGCTAACATCTAACTTTTCCCATGTTAAAAACTAATGGCTGGGATCTTCCACCTCTTCTTAATATTACAATGTCAGTTGCGTCACAGTTGTAGCATGTGACTTCAAGTCATGATGGTTTTTAATTGAGTTTAGTTTAGAGATAAAGTGTGGAAACAGGCCCTTCGGCCTACCGAGGCTGCACCGACCAGCGATCCCCGCACATTAACACTACTCTGCACACACTAGGGACAATATTTTACATTTATACCAATCCAATTAACCTACAAACCTTTCTGTCTTTGGAGTGTGGGAGGAAACGGAAGATTTAAAAAGAGATAATAACAATTTTTGGCAGCTGGCACTATTTTGGCAAGCAGGATAAGTTAGTGTGTGCACAACAGAAGTGCCCAAAGTAGAACGTTGATGACACAGACTCGGCCAACTAGGAGCCTTGGACTTAGCAACAAGAAATATGTTGTTCAATGGGTTTTATAATAACTTGCAAGATTCTTTGATAATTAATTGAAAAATGAAGTGGACATCCAAATGTATTTGATTGTTATTGTTAGAGATTTTGGCTGTGCCTTCAGGTAGAATATTACATTACTCTACAATGGGTCTTCTTCTTCTTTCTTTCGTGTGGCGTGCACAGCCTAAAGTTGTAGGACAACTTGTTCTATTTGATCTTCCGTTTGTGCACGTCGAGTTGATTGCATTAGTCGAAACAGGGCGGACCACGTGAAGGTTGCAATCTTCCACCCCTACAATGGGTCCATTCAAAGGCTCTGCCTGCTGTTAAACACAAGGTTTGTTGTGTATGATATAGATGGCGCTAGGCAGCTGGTGCATACTTCTCATGAAGTTACTCCAGTGGGATATATGCTGCTAAGAAGCAGTGTAGTTGTTGTATGTTGCATCACATCACAACAATGTGGTGAGAGTCCCAGTTTGTTATACCTGCCCTATAATGGGTTGCAGAGAGATGTGTGAATAGAGCATTTCAATCCGAGTACTGTACATGTTTTCTGGCATTATACAATTTCCCCCCATTATCTGAATATTCACCTCTTTACTAAATATGCGACTTTGGTTATCACCATTCCTATCCTGTGGCAATAATTAAACTTAATTTAATTTGCTGTAAAGGCCTTTGGGGGAATCTGAGAATATGAAAGACATTTTATAATTGCACGTTCTTTCTCTATAATGTTAGGGGTTACCGGCTATCATAATACTAACTATAACGAGGACCTTTAATCACACTTATTACAGTTTTCTTCTCATTTGCAGAATGCCATAGTCATTGACCCCCTTGCAGTCCATGAAGACAAACTAAGGCCTTTGCTGGAGAAGAGGCTGGAAGGTATTGTCAGTGAAGCTGCTTGGATGGCAGACTCTTCCTGCACACGTGACCAACACCGCGAGCACATAATAACAGAGTGCAACGCAGTGCGCCAGGCACTTCAATCCCTACTGTTGGAATATATGAGTAACGTGAGTTATTACATTCTCTTGCTTATTCTTTATAAAGTGATTATCCGTGTTGGAGTTGCATTAGTTTTTATTAGCAGTGATGTTCAGAAATATTCTGAGAATATGAAACCTTCAGTTGTTTAATGAAGCTACTGTTCAAAAATGTATCAACTAATCATGAGAAGGGTAATAGCCCTTACAGTGATTAGACATTTTAATTGAGAGTAGTGGTATATATTTTCCACTGAGTCTGTGAATCGAATGCAAAACATTAGTTTGTAACGTAATGCTCTGTTAGCGCTGCGATGAGCAGTTATATTTTACTAGTAGGGGGAGGGTGAGGGGAGGAAACTAGATCCTCGTGTCTGAGGATTCCAAACTTCATGGTCTGTAAATGGTATATGCCACATCGAAATATTCACCCCTGCATTTTCCATCTCAGGAAAGTAAAATAAGAATACAGAAGTTCGAGGAACAGGTAATGTAATTCCATGTATGATGTCTGAACCCATGAATGTGCCTCAATGTTTCAAAGTTCTGATTTGGCCATCATCCGATAAACAGTGCCAAGAACAGGCTTTCCAAACCCTTGCCACACTATGTTCACGAGCCGGAAAATAATAGTCCTTACAAATATTGCTGAGGTTTTGAGTGACAAATTATCACAAGTCCTGGTAGTGGGAAGAAAAGAGCTGGGAAAATGGTGTACATACGTTCAAATCAAAGAGATTAGAAGTGAGTTGTTAACAAATCCCTGTGAATGGTTAGGAGTGTGTTGAAGTCCAGGTCTGAGTGAAATGCCTTAGTATTCCTGTGGGATACCAAATGTGTGAATGCCACCAATAGAAATGCTGATTAAATTTGTAACAGCATTGTCAGTGGTTACCTTTCTAACTGCTAAACACTTAACCCAGTTGCCATTAATTGGAATAATTGGTGCCGCAGTGGCTGGCGTCCTGGAGAGATGGCAGATGGCATCATTACTGCAGCTGTGGAGATTGAATTTAAGCTGTAGTGAGCATCACCACAGTGTAGGAAATACTGGATGGTATCATGAAAATGATTAAGCTTATTTACCCAACTTTGCACTTGTGGCTCATTTGTCATCTGTCTTAATGAGAGCTGGGACTAAGTGGGCTGTGCTTTTGATACTTCGAGGTCTGCAGTAAAAAAAGATAATTTGGACTGAAGGATGCGAGCCCTTGTAGGATTGTCCTGTTGTCGCCAAGAATTAAAGTGCCAGGACACTACTTCAATCAGCCTGGAGAAAAGTTCTGATGGTGTTAAGAAATTGTGCTTTAGCAGCACTACCTGTTGGTTAGAGAAATTCATAGGAGTTGGAGAATTAAGTTACTTGACTGAGAGTCAACAATCTGGTATTGAAACAGCCATTGGCTTCCGAGGAGACAGAGGAAACCGGAGATTTATTCATTTAAAGAATGTGGATGTTGTGAGCAAACCTATTAATTAATACCCGCTGTTAATTGCCCTGAAAATGGCGGAGTTATCTTCCCTCAGAGGCATTAAACAACCAAATGGGTTTCTACAACATTCTGATGTATTAAAAGTTTGAGACTAGCTTTTATTGTTCCAACTACAGCTTTATGTAATTAGTTGAACGTTAAATTCCTCAGCTGCATTGATGGGATCTGAATTCATGTCTTTAGATCAATGCTCCAGACCTCCGAATGCTGCTCAAATGACATAATGTCGTGATGATAGACAAGAATGATGAGCATACATGAATTGGGTGGTTGGAAGAACAGCTTCTTGAGTTGCCAGCTTATTGCAGATAAAAGATGAATCCAAAATTGTCTCAGTGTTGGGAACCAAAGTGAACCTCAATTGGGGTTCCACTGCACTCAGCATTTGATCCTTTGCTTTAGACTTAAATAATGAGGATCATGTTATAGTGCTTTGTTTATGATGCTAAAATTAGTTGTAATTTTAAGTGAGGAGGGAAACAATAATTAGTTGTAATTTTCAGTGAGGAGGGAAACAATAACCTGGAAGGAAAGGGCTGTTGGTTACGAGACCAAAAAAGTGGCACTTGGAATTCACTTCAAAGAAAATGTGAGATAGTGCATTTGGAGAGGAGAAACAAAGCAAGAGATTTCACAGTAAATGGTCGGATATTGCAAAGTGTTGAAGATGAGGGGGTGGCATGGTGGCCACATCTGAAGAACTGGCCTAAGACTTTAGGGCATCCTCTAACATCACCAAACAATACCTCAACAAATCAATAAAATGTATTGATGTATTACTTATTGACATTTGAATCTGTGGGCTTGGTCATTTGATGGGCCGGTCTCAGGACTTCAATGATAAATTGCTATGCTCTCCTGTGTTGATGAGTTGAGGTAAAATGATTGAAATGTGACCACCAGGTGACAGAGCACTTTGGTTGTACATAAACATGAGATTTTCTTGGCTGAAGATGACGACTAATATTAGTTTACTTTAATGATAGATGAAATGAGGGTACAAAAAATGATGTGGTTTAATACAATCCTTCCTGTTCTGTCATTAGAACATCTATTTAATATTAATCCTTTCTGAATTAATTTGTCTTTAATACGATAGAGATTTGTTATAGTGATCTCAATATTTTTCCTTACCTTGTTATACATCTGATGTTAGTTATTAATTACAAATCTCTCAACATAACATCACAGCGTATCTGGGTCTTTACGGCGTTGAGCTGAACATACACTTCACAATAGCTAAATATTATACTGTAGCACACTCCACATGTACATCCTCAGGGCAATGTAATCCAGGCTTGGTACAAATCATATTATGTGCTGAAGCAAATGATACAATCGGCGCTGAAATTAAAGTTTTCTACGCTTCTTTGGTAAGGAATTGTTTATTTATTTTGTGCATGTGCTTTATATATTTTATTTGCCAGGAATAAATAGAAGCACATACTGAAGTGAAAGTGGGTCTTTAAAATATTATTAAATCTTTACTTTGTGAAGAAGAATGTCCAGATCTCATAATATCATCGGCTCAAAGGGCCAATTGGCCAACCTGCACCTATTTTTTATGTTTCTATTGATGAATCCAGACATTTTACAACTTCTACTGTTTGCAGGAAGACCAGGCCTGATGTGAACTAAGTAAAATAATTCAGTAATTCATTGTTAACTTATATTCTTTAGAAGTTTTCATTCATTCTTAAACTTTCTTATTATCTCTTTTTAAATGATATTCAACTGCAGTCACTATGACATCTCAAACGCTTTGCGGTTGCTTTGAGTGTAACTGCTGGCCAGGTGTACCTCTGGCACTTAAAATGAGGGGAATAAAGTGACAACAAGCTGAACACAGATAGGCTTTATCATTTGGCAGTAGCATTTGATACGTGGACTGCATATCATCCACTCTGGAAGTTACACGTCATGATTGAATGGCGGAGTAGACTTGATGGGCCAAATGGTCTAATTCTGCTCCTATCACTTGTGAACTTATGAACTTATGTGATGACTACCTTTGTAAAGTATTTCCATGTTGCTCCCTTGATTACGCATGTTTTGGGTGAAACAGAATGGAGTTAAATGCACGTCTATAGAACTTGTATACATGGATATTGGAGAAATTCAGAAGTAAAAGTTAGCATTGGCACTTGCTTACTATGATTCCTTTGGGTGAGCAGTGCAACAGGTAGCTATTTCTACGATCTTCGTCTGACACTTTTACTAGCTTTGATCGCGTTTATGTGTATTGGCTTTGATACGTGCATGTTGTCCTGATGGAGTACATGTATTTATTTGCTTAATGGCCCTTCTAATTCTGCAGCATATGTGTGCAGACTAAATGCATTTTTGTGACTGGCCTAGAGTGCAACAGTTACAGAAAGATTAATTAATTTGATAACACTAATATGCAGCTGTGCTCCGAGACTCCACAACTGCATAAGGTATCGGCATGAGTGAGGGGACCTTTAAGCAGAGGTCCAATGCATCTCCAGCCCTGGTTGATTCTTTACTCCATCTACCTTCCGCACATTGTTGACAGTTTACAATTGGGATCAGCACTTTCCCGACTTTCACCAGAACCTGAAGTAGATTCCTGACAGGAAACACCTCTCCACAGATGTTGCCTGATCTGCTGAGTTCCTCCAGCACTTTGTATTTTACTCAAGATTCCAGCATTTGCAGTTCCTTGTGTCTCAGCCAGAATGATTACTTTTCCTGACTCAGATCTTAGTAATCAAACCTAAGATCTTTTGCCCGTGGTGGCTGCGTTTATCCATTTCATTTCAGCTTTAAGTAATACTTTTGCCATACTTTACAGATCAAAGCTTTATTGCTATGGATCATGGCAGAAGGAAACACAATAACTGCATTTAATGGAGTATTGAAGGAGCAACTATTCATAACTCCGAGAGAAAGGAAAGTTATATCAAATTTTCACTGAATGTTTGCACTGTCACATTGAGTCTGTATGAATTATTTCAAATTCAAAATGAAAAATAGATTCTAATTAATTTATTCAGAAAAAATGCTCATCAATTCCTTCACTTCCATTTTTCACCTATCATTTTGTAATTATTTTTCTAGCAGAAAACAGTTTTTCACAACATGTGTAAAGACCTGATGCCAGTTTAGTACCAGATTCTGAATCATTTTCTGGTTCAATGGGCATCTCAAACCCAAACCCACAGGATCTTTTCAAGAATTAAAAACTGATTGAGTATCCATTCAAAAGATATCCTTTGTACATCATCTTATACTTTACTTTCTTCTCCAAAGGTACTTGGTAGGTACTATGTAGCCTCATAATACCAAGATTCAAGGCCTTTGTTAAGGCCCGTGTAAGAATTTGAATAGTTGGGACAGCATTCATGATACTGATGCAGAGCACTGCAATGAAGATCAGTGGATCTCCAAAAGACCTCCATGAATTATCTGGGGTTGAGTTCAGAATGTTAAGCTTGTTGAAATATAGCCATCTTTTAAAGTGAGTTTATTGAGAGCAAATGCACATGTGAAGAGATCATCAAAGGTGCTCCATCTTCTTCTGAATCTGCCTTGTCTAATTTCAGAATGTCAGTTTCTGACATCGTCTGAGGAATTCAAAAGCTTTAACTACATTTTAGAACTAAGGATTAATGCAAAATAATTAGTATCTCTACTTGTCAAGATGAAAGCATTATTTCAGACAATTCTATCCATCAATCACTCTTTCCAAACTTGAGATTGGCATTAAACAGTAAAAACATGTATTACCACATAGTCTAAAAGGCCATTGATTTCAGGATGAAATATGTGCAGGCACTTAATAATTCTGTTAATAAATTTCCTAAGCCATGACTTCTGTCACCTTAAAGGACAAAGCATGGAGATAATATCAATTGCAAAATCACCTCCAACTCACTTTCAATCTTGATAGCTTTTACATAAGTCACAAATTACATTTTGCCTGACTGTGAATGTGATAAATTATTTCATCCTCCCCAACCCCCCTCGCTGCCATCCTTCTCGCTTTATCTGTTGCCTTTGACATAATTGCCTACAGTATCCCATTTCAATGTTTCTTCTTCATCACCCATTTAGGAGGTACTAGCCTGGGTTATTTTTCGTCAGAAAACTATCTATAACTCCTTTTCTGACCTCTGGTGTCCCTCAAAATACAATCCATGGTCCATTCTAATTTCTCTTTTATGAGTTACTCCTTGTTGATATAGAAACTACAGTCAGACTTTCTATCTGCAAGCAAATAACAGCCATCCCTATTCACCAATACTCGACCCCCTCCACAATATCTCAATTGTCAGACTGTATATCTGTTTAATGTTGGATTAGAATTAATATCCTGTGATAGGCACGGAGAGCTCTGAAACATGGTGTTTGGACACCTTCCTATCCCATGAGGATGGGTGTTTTTAAGCCTCCTGCTCCCATTAGCTTTCCAGCACCATTCATGACCAGATATGATTGGAATGCAGAGCTTTGATCAGATCCATTATTTGTGAGGTTCTTTAGTTTTGAGACACAGCATGGAAACAGACCCTTCTGTCCATCGAGACCATGTCAACCAGCGATCACCCAAACACTAATTCTATCCTACACACTAGGGACAATTTTTACAGAAGTCGGTTAGCCTCCAACCCTACACGTCTTTGGAATGTGTGAAGAAACTTGATCGCCCAGAGAAAACCCACGTGGTCACAGGGAGAACTTACAAACTCCCTACTGACAGCACCTGTAGTCAGGATTGAACTCAGGTCTCTGGCGTTGAAGGGCAGCAATTCTACCACTGTGCCACCCATGAGATTAGCCTTTGTGATTGCTATTTGTGATTGTTAAAACTATTAGATTGCTATTTATCTTGTTTGAAATTGAGTCCTGTGTTGCAGCTTGAACAAGCTGTACCTCATCATTTTAAGGTGCACCTGGTGCTTTACAACGCTATCCATTTCACACTCCCATTGAACCAGTGTAGATCTTCAAGCTTGACGGTAATGGTCGAGTGAGACACATGCTGGACCATGAGATTGCAGATTGTGGTGGTGCATGTTTCTGCTGTCACTGCTTATGGTTCACAGTGCCAGCTTTGAGCTGCCAGATCTGTTCTGAAGGGTGGGAATTGCTGTGAGCAGTTTGGTGTTAGTGGGTTTGGTGTGGGTTAACAGTGATTGTTGTGGGAGAAGCTTTCTGTTCGCCAAACAACTGTTGCTGGAAGGTCCCGTGGTCAGCAGGAACTTGCCAGGAACTTACAAGTTCTAGTGGGATGTGAGAGGGGCTTTCTGTCAGCAAGGATTGATGTGGCAGGTGATTTCTGTGGGAGAGGCTTGCTATGAACTGGAACTGTTCTGGAAAGAAGGGTTTGTTTTGAGCATGAAGAGGAAGAATAAGAATGGGTACATAACAGCCAGTATACTTGTATTGTCAGATCTGTGAACATTCCCCTTTTCTCTAGCCACATAGAAGGCGAACTTCAGAAAGGAAGGTGCGGTGACAAACTCATTGGTACCACAGATCTGTAAGTATCATGTATTGCCATTTTGTTAGAAGTATCTAGTTAGGGAGATCCATTCTTCAGAAGAATGAGCCATACTGGCCTTTTCCTAAATGTTATTTTTGGATGTTCATATGACAATACTGTATGGACTTTACTGGATCTTACTCCCATGGTAAAGGCCAGTGAAGATTTGGACCACCCTCTTTAACCTGATCACCCTCTTTGCTCATATCCACACTATCCTGCAACACAGCCTTGGATTATCCACTGAAGGTATTATTTTCATGTTTCTTTATTACATATCAGGTTGATGTGGCTTTCAGAGCATTCCCATTCCACCATTTATTTCCCACAAGCCATTCCCTCACCTTTGAGTTTAGTTTATTGTCACATGTACCGAGGTGCAATGAAAAGCTTTTGTTTTGTGCTAACCAGTCAGCGGAAAGACAATATATGATTACAGTCGAGCCATCGGCAGCAGGCACGGAAATTGCTTTCACAACATGCGGGGGACACAATTTCCTGGCGTTTGCGCACGCGGATGTGCACACACACACACACACACAAATGCGTGGCTTCGGCCGTGGGTCTCTGTGGATGGTAACATCGGGTACTGACCTGGTTGGTGACCGACTCCGAACTCCAGCAACAGCAGCTTTGTCCGCCCCGAATCGTGGGGCTTTAATCGGCCCGTTCACGGGGTCTTTCATCGGCTGGCAGGGGCTTCAACATTGGGAGCCGCGATCGCCTCGATGCAGCAGTTTGATTTTAAGCCGTGCCAGGCGCCGAAAGGCCCCGCGGACGGGCCAATTCAGCCCTTTGAAAGCGTCTGATAAAGTCCGGATTACAAAACATGGGGGGAGGGGGGGGGGAAGTTGTCCCCCACCTCTCAAAGCGGGGGGGGGGGGGACGTATCCCCATGCCCCCCCCAGGATTTCCGCCCCTGATCGGCAGTGTGCTGATACTTGATAAAGGGAATAAAGGCACCTGCAGCTGCAACTGGAATTGATAAAAAAGAGGAACATCGATGGACAAATCTTCATTGAGGTGAGTTTTGTAAAGATAGTTGCCTGCTGCCCTGCTTTCCTACCACAAGAGTAAATTACACAGGGGTAATTTATAATCATCTGAAATGGGTCTAAACCATCAGCAGTTCTTAGCAAATGGGCTGCAGTGGTAGAAGTGTATACGTCTGTACATGCATTAGTCAAGCATTGGTTGGGTGGTGGGGCTGCTCTGTCAATGGGCAATGCTTTAGGATTCTTCTCCCCTTATCTCTCTTGTTAGTTCATCATTCAGGCTGTGCCAGATCAGCAATAATGACTTTCCTCATCCTCAACCATAGTAAATGGTTGAATATGTGTTCTGCAGATGAAAATAAACAGATGTATTCAGTGGGAAAAAAGAACATAGATATTAATAGTATACATAATTAAAACTCTGATCTTGTGCTCTTCCGGTTTGCGGGTTTTCTATATTTGAGCAAAAACGGTATGCGATAACGCTACGAACTTTTGGCAGGTTACCCACCGTTCTCATGTGCTGCGAGTGCAACAAGTTTTGTTCTGATTGGTGGTATATTGTAAAAGTTATCGAGGTTTAAAAAATGTATAAACCGCGCGTGCGCAAATCCATCCCATCACCTACAGAATGCTAGCCAGATCTATGATTGAATAACTGCTTACCTGGATAATTACAGTGCCAAGAGCATCAAAGCAGAAGATTTCTCTGAAGTGCAAACGTTCAATGGTGCTTTGTTTGTCACATATGCTTCTGCACAGTGAATTATTTTTGCATATTATACATGCAGGCGCCATCATGTTTTGGCGTCATTTCCAAAGTCTGAAGTCTGGTCAACCCGCGCGCTCGTTGTACTGGAGAAGCTCCCGCTAAACAACGTCCCATTCCTCGTCCAGTCAACTTTGTGACCTCCTGCAGCCGACCTTGAAGGCATTGGAGGCATTACCCATGCGGTTCACCCTCCTATCGGCCCTTGTTCCTCGCGTCCGACGTCTCCCGGTCACGTTGTTCACTGTGCCTTTGGGAGGGTCTCTCCGACCGACGAGCCTTTGGGTCTTCCACGTGAGCACCATGGCCACGGCACCTCAGAAAGGTATGAGCATGTGCATAGTGTTATAATAAGCATACATTTAACAAGATTGAGATATTGGATTGATTTTGCAATTATGTCCAGTTTTGTACTATCTCAGGAAGTTATGATCTCACGTACCTGAGCACCTGTCAGAGGGCAACATTCCAAAAAACGCTTAGCATCAGCAACAATTCACAACATTCATTATTCTCCTGTAAATCATGGGAGTAGACAGATAATTGGATTAATTAGCAAATGTACTCCGTTTCAGGGCCAGCGAATGAAACACCAAAAGCTCTAAATGGGAATACTTACTCCTTAATTACACTATAAAGTGTTGCAAACAGAACTGAGAGATTTAATCTTCATTCTCCGAAAAAGTTTGCCCCAGGAGCAGATTTGATGAAGAGAATGTTATGGATGGGTTGGTATGAGTAAATGTTATTATTACCAGTATTTAAGCTTTCCACAATGATTGCATCGTGTGGAGGCTTTATGTTCTTCATTTCGAGGGCATGCTGATTCCATTAATTATATGCACAGGTACTGCAAAGCCAATGTTCTTGTGATCTTTAAATCAGCGACTCAACATTTCGAAGGGAAATGATTTATAACTGCGCAAGAAATGGGATTTTTTTTTCCCCGACGAGATGGAATTAAAATTCCAGATGCCAAAGAAATGTAAGTTATTTTCATAGGAATGATTGATGCACTCTTCACACTTGACTAGTGCCTGATGAAGTCTTCTCCAACGCTAGTTTGCCTAGCTAAAACTTGCACTCTCAAATTGCAGCTGAATGCATTGCCTCAGATTGATGCGACTGAAAGAAAGATTAAATTTGATGTGATACTTCTGATCTATATGTGCACCGTTAAAAGTTGTGTTGTGTGGATGTTTAAATTCCTGCTCTTTTGTTCCTGTGTGGAATAACACAGTTACTAAAACCAACTGTCAGTGCTGACAGCTCGCTGTGGATTAGTAGTAAAAATAAAATTTGTGGACACCAGAATAAAAACAAAGGTTGGTTGGCATACTGTACATTACTGCAAGGATGAAAAAAAGTAAGTTAACATTTATCATATGTTTACATAATCCTTCATAATCCTTTAGGGATTAAGGTGGCACAGTGGTACAGCTACCACTTTACAGCGCCTGAGATCTGGGTTCGATCCTGACTGCGGGTGGTTGTCTGTACGGAGTTTGTACATTCCCTCCATGACCTGCGTGTGTTTCCTCCGAGATCTTCGGTTTCCCCCCCACGCTCCAAAGACGTACAGGTGTGTAGGTTAATTGGCTTGTTATAAATGTAAATTCTCCCTAGTGTGTGTCGGATAATGTTAATGTGCGGGGATCGCTGGTCGGTGCGGACTCGGTAGGCCAAAGGTCTGTTTCCGCGCTGTCTCTTTAAAACTAAAAACTATAAACTAAATCAGAATATAGGGATCAAGCTGACCAGTGATGGCACTCCTGCATTGCAAAAAGTGCTGTACAATGAAAAAAGTGAGACACGGACTCTCAGTTTGCTAAGATATATAAGATCCCATATCACTTCACCGTAAAAGAGCATGAAAGTTCCCAATGGTATTCCAGTCAACATGACTCCATTAAACACAGCACTAAAAGCAGATTAACCAGTCTGTCATCCATTTATTGTTTGTGCAATAAAATGAATATTGTAAAAAGATGGCTGCACTTCCAAAGAAAATATTTGTTGTGAAGTGCTCCTGGGCATGCTGAGGACATATTGAAGAAAATAAAATGAAAGGGCTTACATTTATCCATCACTGTGCACAACCTCAAGATGATCCATGGCATTTTACAGCAATTGTGCATTTTGTGAATTGTAGTCACTGTTGTAGATGCAGCAGGTCTTTTGTGTGCAGTAGGCTTAAAATATAGAAGGTGACAATATGTATGACCAAGACAATATTTAAAAAAAAAAAAAAAATGTTGATTGTTCAATAAATGAGGGAAAATCTCTCTGCTCTTCATCAAAATATCAGATCTTTTACAATTGACCTGAGCTCACCCACCCAGCATTGCCAGATCAAACTGAATTATAGTGCTCTGGAGAAATATGAACAAGCAATTTTCTGACTGAGCTTGGCGAATGTTAAGGTCCTGTCCCACTTTCACAACTTAATTCAAAACCTCTGCCGAGTTTAACGGACCTATTTTAAAAAAAAAATCAAGATCGTGGTAATCTATGAACTCCTACGACCTTCCATGACTATGTTCACGAATTCCCACGACTATTTCGATGCCCTCCTTAAACCTCTGTCTCATGGTGCGAGTTGGCCCACGAGTGACCCTGAGTTTTCACTCATGGTGATCACGTAGCGGGAACGCCGGAACTCGCACGAGCAACTTATCGACTCGTGGCTCTAACGGCAGGTACTCGGGAAACTTGTTAACTCGTGAAAAGAATCAAACATGTTTACCTTAGTGACTCGTGAGTCTACCGTGGGAACTTTCTTATAATCTGTTCGTTCGCTCGAGTAAAAACTGAACCAAAGATAGACAAAAAATGCTGGAGTAACTCAGCGGACCAGGCAGCATCTCTGGAGAGAAGGAATGGAGTTGAGACCCTTCTTCAGACTTATCCGAAACGCCACCCATTCCTTCTCTCCAGAGATACGGCCTGTCCCGCCGAGTTACTCCAGCATTCTGTGTCTATCTTCGGCCTTTCTGCGATGATCTGCCACTTGTCCTTTATTACTGAGGCGCCTGCCCTGTGGCTTCGTATTCGTCACTCTGTCTCAATGAACGGCTTTAGGACGCGGTTAAAGACCTGCCGGAGGGGCAAGTCTGGGGCGGTGGGTGGGATGTGTCCACGTGTGATGCTCCATCCACCCCCCGGGGCCGAGAGTGTGGGATTGGGAAGGAACTGCAGATGCTGGTTCACACCGAAGATAGACACACACAATGCTGGAGTAACTCCGAGGGACAGGCAGCATCTCTGGAGAGATGGGATGGGTGAGATTTCGGGTCGAGACCCTACTTCAGACTTCTCCAGAGATCCCGCTGAGTTTACTCCAGTAGTTGGTGTCTATCCCGGTGGCGGGGAGCCGGGCTTGGCAGACCCACCGCCTCTACTTGCCGGTCAGTCCGGTGATCATTGCCCTCCGCCCGGGATGCAGCGGAGGTTTGCACCCGGTGAGTTGTCCAGCGCTCACGGTGGACGAGGGAGGACAGCAATAGGCCAGGTGAATGAATGGCAGCACATAAATGAGTCAACCTTTAACATTTCTTTATTTTATGTTTTAATTTACAAGCCGCTTCACGTGAGGCAAGTTTTATTTTCAGTCCGAAGAAGGGTCTCGACCCGAAACGTCACCCATTCAACGATAGACACAAAAAAGCTGGAGTAACTCAGCGGGTCAGGCAGCAACTCTGGAGAGAAGGAATAGGTGACTTTTCGGGTCGAGATCCTTCTTCAGAAGACGAGCCCTTATCCAAAACGTCACCTTCTCCAGAGATGTTACCTGGCCCGCGTTGTTCCTCCAGCATGTTGCGTCTGCCTTCCGTCTAAAGCCTTGGGATCTTCGCCGACGTGAAGACGGTGCGAAGCCCCCGCGCCCGGTGCAATGGGCGGGGAGCTGGAGAGGGGAGGGAAGGGGTCACACACATGGCCGGGAAGCAGAGGGGTGGGGGTGGGGTTGGTGACAGACAGGGCCAACAATGAGATGGAGAAATACAGAAACACCGACGTGCAAAGGAGACCTACAATAGCGCATGATATCTCTCGCATTATGGCGGGTGATTGTCGCCTGTCCGCTGTTTCTGCCCCTAAAGCCTTGGGATCGTTGCCCTTTGTGTTGGCGTGGAGGGTGAGGGGGCTATTGTGCTGCTTGATTGCCCCCTGCTATCATAGGGACAGGGAGGCACAGCGGCTTTTGAGACTGGTGGGCAATCACTACCAAAGTGTCTGCCTGCAGTCAGCACACCTCTCCTACACATGTCTCCCGCACTAAGACCATCCCGCAGAGAATGATCCCAGCACCCAAGAGCCTTGTCTGTCACCCCCCACCCCCAACCACCCTCCACCTCAACTTACGCCTGGGCACCAAAGTAGCTCAGGAGGCGACCCCTGAGGTCCGTCTCCCAACAATCTGATGTGCAACTGATGTGAAAGAACAGCGGCTGCGGCCGGCACCCGGACACTCTCACACATTTACCTTTATTCACGGTTGGCTCAAGGGTAACCGGAGAGGAACTTGGTAACTCGGGAGAGGAACTTGGAACATCGCAGCAATGACATACCCATGGGAACTCGGTTAAACACTTGATCATAAACTTGAAATCTCGTACGTAACCACGAGTCTGTTTTTTTTCTTTCACTTGGGGTCACTCGTGGGATGACTCCCACCGTGAGACAGGGCCATTATGAGTAAAAAGTTGCAATTTCTTTCATCCCAACCATTTTTTTACTCGTGGACATTTTTTATTGGAGTGGAAAAAATGTCCCTTCTTACCTGATGCCACAAGTACCTACGGCTAGCATAACGAGCCGCTACGATATATCTACGAACTCCAACAACCTCCTACGGACTCGTTACGAACATTCTGCGAATTTGAATCAAGGGGAAAACTCGGGAGAATTTGTAAATAACTCGTGAAAGTGGAACAGGCCCTTTAGACATAGAAACATAGAAATTAGGTGCAGGAGTAGGCCATTCGACCCTTCGAGCCTGCACCGCCATTCAATATGATCATGGCTGATCATCCAACTCAGTATTCCGTACCTGCCTTCTCTCCATTCCCTCTGCTCCCCCTAGCCACAAGGGCCACATCTAACTCCCTCTTAAATATAGCCAATGAACTGGCCTCCACTACCCTCTGTGGCAGAGAGTTCCAGAGACCCACCACTCTCTATGTGAAAAAATTCCTTCTCATCTCAGTCCTAAAGGATTTCCCCCTTGTGCTGGACTTCCCCGACATCGGGAACAATCTTCTTGCATCTAGCCTGTCCAACCCCTTAAGAATTTTGTAAGTTTCTATAAGATCCCCTTTCAATCTCCTATATTCTATAGAGTATAAACCGAGTCTATCCAGTCTTTCTTCATAAGACAGTCCTGGTGAACCTTCTCTGCACTCCCTCTATGGCAATAACATCCTTCCTCAGATTTGGAGACCAGAACTGTATGCAATACTCCAGGTGTGGTCTCACCAAGACCCTATACAACTGAAGTAGAACCTCCCTGCTCCCATACTCAAATCCTTTTGCTATGAAAGCTAACATACCATTCACTTTCTTCACTGCCTGCTGCACCTGCATGCCTACTTTCAATGACTGGTGTACCATGACACCCAGGTCGCGCTGCATCTCCCCTTTTCCTAATCGGCCACCATTTAGATAATAGTCTGCTTTCCTGTTTTTCCCACCAAAGTGGATAACCTCACATTTATCCACATTATACTGCATCTGCCAAACATTTGCCCACTCACCCAGCCTATCCAAGTCACCTTGCAGTCTCCTAGCATCCTCCTCACAGCTAACATTGCCCCCCAGCTTAGTGTCATCTGCAAACTTGGATATATTGCCTTTAATTCCCTCATTCAGATCATGAATGTATATTGTAAATAACTGGGGTTCCAGCACGGACCCTTGCGGTACCCCACTAGTCACTGCCTGCCATTGTGAAAAGGACCCGTTTACTCCTACTCTTTGCTTCCTGTTTGCCAGCCAGTTCTCTATCCACATCAATACTCAACCCCCAATGCCTTGTGCTTTAAGTTTGTATACAAATCTCTTATGTGGGACCTTGTCGAAAGCCTTCTGAAAGTCCAGGTACACCACATCCACTGGTTCTCCCCTATCCACGCTACTAGTTACATCCTCGAAGAATTCCACAAGATTCGTCAGACATGAGTTACCTTTCATAAATCCATGCTGACTTTGTCCAATGATTTCACCACTTTCCAAATGTGCTGCTATCCCATCTTTAATAACTGACTCTAGCAGTTTCCCCACTACCGATGTTAGACGAACTGGTCTGTAATTCCCCGTTTTCTCCCTCCCTCCCTTCTTAAAAAGAAGGGTTATGTTTGCTACCCGCCAATCCTCAGGAACTACTCCAGAATCTAAAGAGTTTTGAAAGATTATCACTAATGCATCCACTATTTCCGGAGCTACTTCCTTAAGTACTCTGGGATGCAGCATATCTGGCCCTGGGGATTTATCGGCCTTTAATCCATTCAATTTACCCAACACCACTTCCCGACTAACCTGGATTTCACTTAATTCCTCCTTTGACCCGCGGTCCCCTGTTATTTCCGGCAGATTATTTATGTCCTCCTTTGTGAAGACGGAACCAAAGTAGTTATTCAATTGGTCCACCATATCCTTGTTCCCCATGATCAACTCACCTGTTTCTGACTGCAAGGGACCTACATTTGTTTTACCTAATCTCTTTCTCTTCACATATCTATAAAAACTTTTGCAGTCAGTTTTTATGTTCCCTGCCAGTTTTCTTTCATAATCTATGATCCATCTATTACCCAATGCTCCACAGCTAACACCTTCATACGTTTAAAGTCATTATCATAAAAACATTCACCAATAATAGTGCCCATCGTTTAGTTTAATGTACGTGATACACACAGGGATTTTCCATCTCTTCCAACCATATCCTTTCTCACAGCATGCAACTGTGGGACATGTAGCACTGCACAAATTTTCCCGCCCATCATTCAAATATTGAAACAATCTTTCCAGTTGAATTTGCAATTCACATGCATTTGTCTAAATTTTGTGAATTGTATTTGTTGGTCATAATGTTGTCTCTAAAATGGAGAAACCAAATGCACGGATGACATTGTCGCACATCTGCACATCTGCTGCATCCTCATAGATCTAGTGACCCAAGATCAGTCCTGATCTCCAATGCTGTAACTGTGGAGCTTACACATTCTCTGGGAATCCAAGCGTGGGTTTCTCCCGTTTCCTCGCACATTCCTTATTGATACTTCAATTGACTTCTAATATTGACTAAATGAATTACTTATCGTGTAGTAAGTATGTAGTTGGGAGGTGAATTAGGATGGGGTGATGGACATGTGAGAGAGCATAAGTTCCAGGAACATAAGTGAGATGAGATTTTAAGTTGCAGCTCTTCTCTGCCATTTCAGGTTAATGTGTAAGATCTTTTAGCACAATTCAGGTATTGGCAGCAGTTGCTCCAGTATTAATCTTTATTCCTTAATCAATATTTTCAATGATTCTACACTCACATTTCTCCTTCTTAAATGGAGTTTAGATCATTAGCAAAAGAACCAGGAGCAAAACAGGGATGCAACCTTTTTAAAAAAGGGCACTCTTAGATTCCCCCCAAAATGTGCTGAGAGAGGATCCTATATGTCATTAAAAAGAAAATTAGATGTAAGAACATTAAATTTAATTGCTATCGAGAAATAGTGAAAATTTACTAATTCAAAAGCTCTTTCATAATGGATTAAATAGCATTTTTCACTGCTGTATCTTTGCATTGCATTTAATATATTACAACAGTAACTACACTTCAAAAGTATTGGACTGTTTGATAATATTTAGGGTGGGAACGATGCTATAATTCATTTTACTTAATATTTTATTGCATGCAGTTTATTGTGAGAAGATATAGATTCTTCGTTCAAGTTCAAGGTTTCAAGGTCAGTTTATTACCACATGTACCAATTAAGGTACAGTGAAATTTGAGTTACTATACTGCCATACTACTTGAAAAGCAACAAGACACACAACTACTTAAAGGTTAACATAAACATTAATCACAGTGGATTCCATATTCCTTACTGTGATGGAAGGCAATACAGTTCTTCTTCCTCTTGTTCTCCTGCGGTCGGGGCAGTCAAACCATCCACAGTCGGGGCGATCAAAGCCCCCGCAGCCGATGATTGAAGCATCCGTCGGGATGATCGAAACTGCCGCGTAGGGCCGTTGAAACTCTCTCTGCAGTAAGGAGCTCCCAAATCGGCCTCTTCTTACCAGAGACCGCGGTTGTTACAGTCCACAGCCCCCGTGGTTGGAGCTTCAATCCCCGGCAAAGGGATCGCAAGCTCCGCGATGTTAACGTCCCGCAGACTCCTGTGGCTTGGAGCGCCGGGTCGGTCACCAGGAAAGGCTGCGCCACTCCACGATGTTAGGCCGCAGTGGGGGAGGAGATACCATACGGAATATAATCGCATCTCGGTCGAGGTAAAGGGCCTGTCCCACTTTCACGATCTAATTCACAAACGTTTTTACTCATGGACATGTTTCATCATGTTGAAAAAACACCCCGACCTACTTGATGCCACGAGTACCTACGCATAGCATGACGACCTGCTACAACCTACCTACGACCTCCTACGACCAACCTACGACCTCGTGACGACCATGCTACGAGTATGAGTCAAGGGCAAACTCGGCAGAGGCCGTGAAAGTGGGACAGGCCCATAAGCGATTCAAATAAAAGTTTCCCCCAACTCCCCCCCACCCCACCACCCCACCCCCACATAAAGCAAACCAGGGAACACTAAAACATACAGTTGAACTTCATTGTTATTTCCAGATCTGAAAATCAGATTTTCAGTTATTTCATTTTTGTCACATTGAGAGTGGTAGGTACCTGAATGCATTGCCAGGGGAGGTAGAGGTTTGTGTATGAAATTATTGTCAATGCCAAATCCCCTCATAAAAATGGGCAAACTCTCCGACAACAGATGGAGATAATTAATGGTGCCAATATCCTTGCACAGTTTATGAACACTTGTGATTACTTTGCCAAAGGTTTTTGCAGAAGAAGCTCTAGTGACTCAAAGAACTTATTAATCAGCTGAGAAATTTTGGGATTGATAGTGCTGGCATTCACTTTAGATTGCAAAATGCACCCCCGCTTCGTTCATTTTCCAATTAGCTCAGTTGGACATTGGAAATGGTGGTAAATGAATATATGGAATTTGTGTAACAGTGTTGAAAGGTCCCATCAAACGAGGCTCTCTGGCAAATTAATTAGATTTACAGTCCAGGCAATAGGTGAGCCTGATGATCAATGTACGATGCTGACTAATATTGTGTCAATATTATGCACTGACATAATACAACCTCTTTTCACCAGCGGATCTCAGGAGCATTGTAGTGATGGGACCAATAGGTGTGTGGATGCTGACAGGGAAGGAGAAATTGTAACACCGTCACTGGAATTTGGAATGATGGAAAATGGATTATTTCAACAACCATTTGCATTTATGTAATATTTTCAACACACTCAGAGTGCTGTATGGGAAAATTCTCAAATGAAATTTGGTAGTGAGCCACATAAGAAGAAATAAAGAGCTTGGTTATGACATTAGGTTTTAAGGAGTAACTTGGACAGACAAATTATGCAGGCTTAGGAAAGGATGCCAGAGGTCTCAGGTCTCAGGTCTCAGGCAGCGGAAGGCACAGCCGCCAATGATACAGCAGCAGACATTGGATATGGTAAGAGGAACACCAATGTGTTGGAGGGTCATATGGCAGCAGAAGCTACAGCGATAGGGAGAAGGAGTCAGTAACTCAGGAAATTCTCATGAGGTAATCCTCTTCCTCGTTGCGAACATGGACTTTGTCTCTGGAACTGTTGTGCTATCATGTTGAGTGCTAAATTCTGCACTCCATATCTTTCCAATCACTCTACCTATTGTACTTGAGTTTGGCTTGATTGTATCCATGTAGAGTTTATAGATTTGATTGGATAGCATGCAAAACAAAGCTCATCACTGTGCCTCCGTACAGGATATGGAACAGGACTGCATAGAAACAGGCTCTTCGGCTGCTGATGCTGTACCAGCCGCAATGCCAATTTAAATTAATCCCTTCTGTCTGCACTAGTCCATATGCCTCTGACCCATGCCTATTCATGTTCCTGTCTAAATGCTGCTTCAACAATGCTGTCATATATGCGTCTACCACACCTGCACCTACACTGCTGTCTTATCTGCTTCTACCATCCGTACTTGTGCAGATGGATGGAAATAATTTGAGGTGACACAATGGCGCAGTGGTAGAGCCACTGCCTCACAACGCCATAGACCCGGGTTCAATCCTGACTACGGGTGACGTCTGTGTGGAGTTCGCATATTCTTCCTGTGACCACGTGGGTATTCTCTGGTTGCCACGGGGTCCTCCCACATTCCAAAGATGTATAGGGTTTGTAGGTTAAGTGGCTCTTAAGGGAAATCAAAAACAGCATTTAACTAAAAGAGAAGACATATAATATTGCCAAGATTCATGAGAAGCTAGAGGATTGGGAAGCTTTTAAAATCCAACAGAAGATAACTAAAAAGGCAATACAGGGTGTAATGGCAATTTCAAACATTTCCAATCTCCAACTTTCCATTGCCATTACTACACAGGCAGGGATGAGTGGAACCTACGCAAACGATAAAGAAAACGGATCCTCCAGTTTAAATGATTCATACCAGGAATTCCTTATTTTCATACAAGCCGTAACTTTCCGTTCTCTCTCTCTCTCTCTCTCTTCTGATAAAAACTGTACCTCTTTCCCATGTCTGCTCCAGTCTGATCTAGCCACTCCCTGTGACTACGCTATATGTAATGTCCTACAAAGCATCAAGAGCTCGCGTTCAAAATAATTCTGCATGAAATATCGAGACAAAACAATAAAATATACTAACTAGCCTAAGCATGAATGGCTCCTACAAAGGGAGAAAAGATGAAATATGAAGATAAGCTAGCCATTAATATAAAAGAGGATGCCAAATGTTTCTTCAGATATATAAAGAGTAAAAGAGAGGCAAGGGTGGACATTGGGCCGCTGGAAAATGACGTCTTCCCCTCCTCTGGTTCCAGTGGCGCTGTGAGTCGACTGCTTTGCCTGCAGCGGGTTTGTTGTTTTGACTTTTTTTTTTGTTTTTTTAGTATGTCCTAAAGTATGTTTTAGTGTTTCTCTGTATATCTTGTGTGGGGGGTGGAGGCGGGGGGAATAGGGGTAAACCGTTTTCAGCCTACCTCGACCTCGACGGAGACACGACTTTCTTCCTTGTCGCTTCTTCGCCATCCTCCTCATGGCCTTACAGCTGGTTTGGTGCGGCCTTTCCCGACGTCGGGTCCAGAGTTTCAGCGGTGGCGCGGCAGGGACTTTAACATCGCGGAGCGGGTCGGGGCCACCGGAGAAGCATTCCGACCACTGGGTGCGGGCCAACAACAGCTGTGTGTTGACATGGATAGATTCAGGATCAGTTCCTGTGAATTGGAGGATAGCTAATGTTATCCCACTTTTCAAGAAAGGAGCGAGAGAGAAAATGGGGAATTGCAGACCAGTTAGCCTGACTTCTGTGTTGGGAAAGATGCTGGAATCAATTATTAAAGAGGTAATAATGGGGCATTTGGATAGCAGTAAAAGGATTAGTCCAAGTCAGCATGGACTTATGAAAGGAAAATCATGCTTGACTAATGCTCTGGAATTTTTTGAGGATGTGACAAGTAAATCTTATAGAGACTTACAAAATTCTTAAGGGGTTGGACAGGCTAGATGCAGGAAGATTGTTCCTGATGTTGGGGAACTCCAGAACAAGGGGTCACAGTTTAAGGATAAGGGGGAAGTCTTTTAGGATCGAGATGAGAAAATCATTTTTCACACAGAGTGGTGAATCTGTGGAATTCTCTGCCACAGAAGGTAGTTGAGGCCAGTTCATTGGCTATATTTAAGAGGGAGTTAGATGTGGCCCTTGTGGCTAAAGAGATCAGGGGATATGGAGAGAAGGCAGGGACAGGTTACTGAGTTGGATGATCAGCCATAATCATATTGAATGGCGGTGGAGGCTCGAAGGGCCGAATGGCCTACTCCTGCACCTATATTTCTATGTTTCTATGTTTCTAAAATGGTTGAAGGGGAGCCAGTGGATGTAGTGTATTTAGACTTTCAGAAACCCTTTGATAAGGTCCCGCACGGGAGACTGGTGACTAAAATTAGCACACATGGCATTGGGGGTAGGGTGTTGGCATGGATAAAAAATTGGTTGGCAGACAGGAAGCAAAGAGTAGGAGTGAACGGGTCCTTTTCAGAATGACAGGCAGTGGTGTGTGGAGTGCCGCAAGGCTTGGTGTTGGACCTGTCCCGAAGTCGGCGTTTCGACCATCTGGACCATCACTACCAGAGGGCTTGGACATCGGGCCGTCTGTAGCGGCGACTATAGAGGGTCAGGGCCCCGACCACAGGTGAACAAGGGAGGAGGAGGACTGTCTGAACTGTATTGCCTACCACCACAGTGAAGAATACTGTGGTGGATGTCTGTGTTGAATTATGTTGAGTATTGTGTCCTATTTTAATTGTAACGCTGCATTGTAAATTACATTTCACTGCACCTTATGGTGCATGTGATAAATAAATTTGAACTTGACTTGGAGATGCAGTAATGGGAAATAACGAAATGGCAGATGAATTGATTAAGTTTTATGGGTCAGTCTTCACAGCGGAAGACACCAGACACGATGGGCCAAGTGGCCTAATTCTGCTCCTATGACATGAATTTATGTCCATCACCCTCACCAGTTGTAGAAAGCTCATGGCTGGAAATCTCACAGAAGAGGGAGTTCAATTCTACTCATCAGCTGTGCAACTTCAGCAATGGTTATTTGTATGCTGTTTTTGGAGTACCCTGTTTTTGAATGGAAGAATTTGTGAAGCAGAAGCATGTGATGCTGCAGTCGCAATCTCCACTGAGAGCAACATGTCTGCTTCCATAATCTAGCTCTGTTGAGGCTGTTGTGCAATCCTGGGAATAGCAGAAAAACAGGTGATGGAAGTTTAATGCACTTAGCATGTTAGTTTGGCTCGCCATGCAGTCAGAAGTTTATGGATCATTACCCCATTCAATGACTCGAGCATATTTTCAAATGTGGCATTCCAGTACAATTAAGGCAAGGCTTGCGGGAACAGGAAATTATGGATGGCAAGAGATATTGAGGGTCTGTTCAAGAAAAAATAAGTGGGCATATGTCAGTTGTAGGCATTTGGAAACCCCTTGAGGAGTACACTTAAGCAAAGGGAAAATGGGGACAAGTGTATACTGAAAAAGAAAATCAGGATGGGAAAATTGGGGACATGAGATAGCTTTGGCAGATAAGGTAAAGGCGAATCCAAAGAGACTAAGGGCAATATTAAGGGCAATAGAGAAACTTGCGAGAGGATAGGGCCCCTTAAAACTCACCAAGATTGTTTATGTCTGGAGTCATAGGAGATGGCCAGGAGTTAAATCAATATGTCTATAGTCACAATAAAGAAAACTAGGGAATTCATGGTAGTAAATAGTGGTGTCTTGAAGTCCACATTACATACATGGAGATGCTGGAGATCTTAAAATGCATAATGATATATCAATCCCCAGGACCTGATCAACTAGGATGTCGTGTAATGCCAGGGAATAAACTGCGGTGCTCCTGGCCGAGATATTTGGCCCAAGAGACTGGAGGGTAGCTAATTACATACCTCTAGTTAAGAAAGGATGCAAGGACATTTCCGGCGGCGCTATGGAGTAAGGCAGACTCGCGCCGTTTAGCTCCAGAAAATTTCTAAAAAAACGGGAGGAAAAATCGGGACTTACCTGTACTACAACGCTACCGGCTGCTTGCAATAAGCCTGTGACGTCATCAGGCGCACGACGACACCGACGGTATGTCTACACAACATACCCCCCCCAAACCGAGGAAAACCGGTAGGTCTAAAGAAGTAGGCCCAACTGAAGCCTCGGGCTCAGTTTTAACAGCTTCCCAAGAAGAAATCTCAAGGAAGAAAAAGACAGATGTGGAAGAATTAAGAAGTTTCCTCGCTCTACAAATCTCAAACATAATGGAAGAATTGAAAAAACTTAAACATAACGTCACGGAGGAGTTGAAAAGTTTAAAAAAATAAATTAAAGAAGAAATTAAAGAAGATGTCATTGCTTCTGTACATGACGTACTGGATTCCTGGAAGTTGGCCATGGAAGAAAATCTAAATCAAAAGATTGAAGAGGTAAATGTTAAATTAAATTTGATTGAATCCAGATTTAATTCGGTTGGACCCCATCTCTCAGGCACTAGAACAACAACATAAAACTGTAATTGAATTAGAGGAAATTGCTGAAACAAGCTCTAAAACTACAAGTAAGCTTCTCTCCGAGAACAAGCATTTATCAGACTTATTGCGTAAAATAACTGAAAAATGTATTGACTTGGAGGGACGACAGAGACGCCAGAATCTAAGAATTATTGGCGTCCGGGAAGGCAGAGAGGGGGATTGTGACCCCCGTGAATTTGCTGCAGATCTATTGAAGAAAGTATTAAATCTGGATCAAGCACCTTTACTTGCTGGGGCACATAGAGCATTGAGACGCCGCCCAAGGGCGGACGCCCCCCCCCCCCCAAGGTAACTGATAGTGAAGGTGCAATATGATCATGTTTTGGATGATATGATGAAGAAAATCGTTCGCAGCAGAAATCTCAAATTTGCAGGAGACAAGATCAGTATATTTCGAGATTACCCGGTGGAGGTTGCCAAGAAAAGAGCATTGTTTACAGACACAAGAAGAATACTTAAGAATATAAAAAACCTGAGATATGGACTGATGTACCCTGCAACATTGAGAATCACCTACGACAAGCAAGGATACTTCTTCAACAAACATACAGAGGCCCTTAAATTTGCAAAGAACATCAAGAACATTGAGAATACTGAGAACATCGAGAGTGAGAGTGACAAAGAGGATTAACACTTAACACTTAATATACACCTGATGATACTGGATATTGTCACTTAACTATGAAGAAATTGAACTTTAAATTACTATACTCAAGGACTGTCTTGAATTTAGAATGAAATTGAGTAGTTATCTTGTTATTGTTATATAATATTTTATATTTTAGTACTAATTATTACTAATTACTACTAATCATAATTACTAATCATTATTAATTATAGATAACTGTATCAGCTAAAAGGACGAATTATAAGTAATGTGCGATTCAGGCAATTTATTAATTAAAAAAATAAATAAATGGAGGTTTTCTCCTTGATACTTGATACTTTTTGATTAATCGTCGACTTATATTTTTGTTATATGAGACTAATATTTTACTTACTTTGAGATTATTAATTATTCCACTTCTGGAATATAACCATTGTTTCCTCCCCCACCCCCCCCCCCCCCCCTGTATAATGTTTTCTACGGATGTCCTTAGATGTCTGGCCACATTAGGGTGGCTATCACTAACTGCACTAATTATAGATGTCGTTTTTTTCCTCTCTTTTACACTTTACTAATACAGCACTATTATTTTTTCTATTTTATATTATATTATAATCATTATAATCATTATTTAGAATGGAATTATAAGTATTATTTAAGGAGATATGACCGAGAAGAAAACCTACAAGATCTAAAATTCATCTATCTGAGGTTCGGGCGTAAGGTATGGTTTACCATGCTGAATCATCTGCTCTATTATAGACCACCTTAATCATAAGATGCAAGACGTAAAAGTGAAAACTGGGAGTGAAGGAATTACATTCTGTAGTTGGAATGTTAAGGGAATTAATTAACCCATCAAGAGAGGCAAAGTATTAGTTCATTTAAAATCGCTTAAAACAGATATAATATTCCTCCAGGAGACTCATCTTAAAAAGGAAGCGCAACATAGCTGAAAACAAAATGGATTGCTCAAACGTATCATTCCTCATTCACACATAAATCTAGAGGGGTCGCAATATTAACCCGTAAAGATATACCTTTCAAACATATATCAACTATAGAAGATATTGATGGTAGATATATTGTGGTAGTAGGCGAGTTATACTCAAAAAAAGTGACTCTCCTTAATGTATATGGACCAAATTTTGATGGCCCACTGTTCTTCAAGAGAATACTTAATACTATTCCGGAATCCATACAAAATAATTTAATAATCGGTGGAGACTTATATTGTACACTAGATTCTTATTTAGACAGGTCATCAACTCAAAGAAAATCGAAATCTCAGTCAAGTGAATTTTTAAACTCATATATTAACACTACCAACATTAAGGATGTCTGGAGAATTGAAAATCCATCCGGACGAGAATATTCATTTCATTCACCTGTGCATAAAATATATTCAAGGATAGACTATTTCTTAGTAGATTCTAAACTTATTCCATTTACCTACAATTCGCAATATCATAACATTATAATTTCGGACCATGCTCCATTAACGTTTATGATTAAACTAAACGGATTGGACAAGAAACAGACACAATGGAGACTTAATCCTCAAATTTTAAATAAAAAGGGATGTTGTGAATATCTTGTTTCGAGGTCAATGACATTTCTGCCTCCCTTCTCTGGGAAACATTTAAAGCATTTATATGAGGGGCATTAATCTCCTCTCAGGCATTTCTTAATAAAGAGAATAGGGCTAAACAACAGACATTGGAAATGGAAATAAGGCAATTAGACATAGAAAATGCAGGAGCACCTTCATTGGCAAAACAGAATAAAATTGCAGCACTGAAATATAAGTTAAATAAAATATACTCTGATCAAGTAATAAAACTATATCAACATACAAAACAATTAAATTTTGAATTCGGTGATAAACCACAAAAACTATTAGCACGTCAGCTTTGTAAATTGGACGGGGAAAAAGAGATTCATAAGATTAGATCAGATAAGGGAGAAATATTAACACTCCCTAAAGATATTAATGACAGATTTTCACAATATTATCAATATCTTTATTCAACCAAAGTGACAGAACAATCAACAGGAATGGAAGCATTTTTACAGAAATGTAACCTTAAAGGTTTAGATTTGCAAGAGCAAGAACTATTAGGTGCTGAAATAATGATAAAATATATCGAAAAGTCAATTAGATATTTAAAAAATGGAAAGGCCTAAGCTCCGAATTTTATTAAAAATTTTATGATCTGATTTCTCCACGCTTACAAACATTGTATAAACACGTTTATACTCAACAGAAACTTTAAACGAATCTACAATAATAGTTATACCCAAAACTGATAAGGATCTGGAAGACCCGGCCTCATATAGAGCAATAGTTCTCTTAAATACTGATCAGAAAATATTAACTAAAATCCTATTTCATAGATTGAGCTTAGTGATTAACAAATTAATACACCCCGATCAAACAGGTTTTATCCCAAAACGTCACTCATTTTACAATCTGAGACAATTATTTAATATTATATACTCAAATAGAATTGCTAATGCAGATCTTGCAATCATTTCGCTAGATGCTGAAAAAGCCTATGATCAGGTAGAATGGTCATATTTATTTTCGGTGATGGAAACATTTCAATTGGGAGAGAAGTACTGTACATGGGTTAAACTTTTATATTCTAACCCAACAGCTTGAATGCTAACAAACCAAGTGTTATCAACTAAATTTAATCTTTCTAGAGGTTGTAGACAAGGATGCACGCTATCTCCATTATTATTCGCTATAGCAATTGAACCACTCGCAGAAAGTGTCAGAGCTCATCCAGAAATACATGGGTACAATACTAAAGATACAATGAATAAAATCTCTTTATAATAATAATAATAATAACGTTATTACGGACTCAAGGTCCAGACAAGGGGCAACATTACATTAAAAAATGCATTGCATCTCAAATATCATAAATATATATAAAATCATGGTAAAAATCATATGCATAAGTCAGTGCCATGTTTATCTTTAAAGCCAAACTGGTTATCTGTGGAGTTAACAAACTCATGTATTCTATCCAGCAGAACTCTTTCTAATACTTTTGACAATATGCTGGCTAAAGCTATGGGCCTGTAATTATTTAAACTGCCTACTTTACCCGCTTTGTCCTTAATAACCGGCACTAACAGGACAGACAACATTGAGTCTGGTAACATGCCATGAATCATAAAGCCAGTAAAACAAATAGCTAGGAGAGGAGCTATCCTCATACTCGCATACTTAAGATGTTCAGCAGAGATATGATCCAAGCCACTTGCTTTGTTGTTGGACAGCTTGTTCATGGCATGATACACCTCATGTGACATAATCACCATCGAGTCATTACTCTCAATATTGTCCACCCTATACAAGTCACCTTGGACACAGTTGAATAAAGTGCTATAATGTTGTCGCCATAACTCCGCGATATTAGCCGTTTCGGAGATTCCATCTACAGTACATGGTAGAGATGTTTTGCAACTGCTAAGAGCTCTCACTTCCTTCCAAAAATCTGTAGCATTGTTACTTAGCAGCTTCTTAGCCATGGAATCAGCCCTCATAGCTTGCTCATTTTTACATATGAAGCGAACAGCATACTTATACCTTTATATGCAGATGATGTATTAATATATAATACAAAGCCAGAAATTAGTATTCCAAATTTATTATATCTAATAAATTTGATATAATAAACTGACCAAATTGAGTTATTATATCTAATAACTCAATTTGGTCAGTTTTCAGGATATAGAATTAATTGGAATAAAAGCGAAATCATGCCAATAGCTAAACTCAATTTACATACACTACAACAATCACCTTTTAAAATAGTTGAGGAAAGATTTAAATATTTAGGTAGTTATGTAACTAAGACATATACTTCTTTAATTAAATCAAATTTCCCACCTTTACTGAATAAACGAAACAAGAATACTCAATATTGGAAAACACTCCCCATTTCAATGTTCGGTAGAATTAATTGACGTGGATAAGCTTTTCCCATTGAGGGTAGGGAAGATTCAAACAAGAGGGCATGACATGAGAATTAAGGGACAGAAGTTTAGGGGTAACGTGAGGGGGAACTTCTTTACTCAGAGGGTGGTGGCTGTGTGGAATGAGCTTCCAGCAGAGGTGGTGGAGGCAGGATCGATTTTAACATTTAAAAGTAAAGTGGATAGGTATATGGACGTGAAGGGAATGGAGGGGTATGGTCTGAGTGCAGGTAGATGGGACTAGGGGAAAACAAATGGTCGGCACGGACTGGAAGGGCCGAGATGGCCTGTCTCCGTGCTGTAATTGTTATATGGTTATATGGTTATAATGCTATAAAAATTATCTTTTTGCCGCAATTATTGTACTTATTTCAGTCAATCCCCATATATATTCCAAATTCTTTTTTTTTTAAGTTGCAAGTTTCATTTGGGATTATAAGAATCATAGAATAAGTAAAAAACATTTATGTAAATCAAAGATTAATGGAGGTTTAGCTCTACCGCATTTTTTGTTTTTTTTTGGACAGTCCATATTAAAAACATGAATTTTTGGCTGGAAGAAATGGATCAACAACCAGAGTGGTTAAGGATGGAAAAGGAGGACTGTTTACTTTTTGAAATCAGTTCGATTACATTTGCACCGATAAAATTGCACCGATTAAAACCCAATAATACATAGTGGTACACGAATCTGGAAACAATTAAAAAAGGCTTTAAAATTGGATAATATACCACTCTATTGTAAACAATCCCTTATTCAAACCTTCCACGCTGGATATAGGTTTAACACAATGGAAAAATTATGGAATTAAAAAGATGGAACATCTTTATAAGAAAGGCACTTTTCTTTTATTTCAGGAGTTACAACAGATTTATGGAATACACTCAAATAATTGTTTTCGATATCTACAACTCAGAGATTATGTCAAATCAAATACACAAGATTATAGGAATAGGGAACCAGAAAAACTAACAACTTATATTTATAATATCCTTTTAGACAGCAAGGTACCATCGACGGAATCACATAGACATGCATGGGAAAATGAATTAAGCCAACCCATAACGAAAGATATTTGGGACAAAAGTTTACAATATATACATCAATGCTCGTTAAATGCCAGACATGCTTTAATACAATTTAAAGTATTGCACAGATTACATTACTCAAAAGTTAAACTGAATAGAATCTTTCCACATGTCTCTCCTATCTGCGATAAATGTCAGTATCTAGAGGCTAACTTAACACATACTTTTGCAAATTGTATAAAAATTAAAAATTTCTGGATTGAGATTTTTAGAATAACTTCTGAAGTTATTAATACTAAACTGGATCCGGACTCAAAACTAATAATACTTGAAATATCAGAACAAAATTTAACACTTACAACAACCCAAAGAAATTTCCTAGATTACAGTATAATGATCGGGAAAAAATTTTGGAAAGGCCCTTTAACCCCCACAATTAAAATGTGGATTATGGAAATATCGGAGACCCTACATCTGGAAAGAAACAGATTTGCCCTAATGGACAAACAGGAACTCTTTGTTAGAATATGGTCTTCTTTCATCGATTACTTAAAAGGGTAGATTGGAGATTGGTTTGGCAGGGGGACCTAACTGAAACTTGGACTCAGGATCAGATGAAAAGTTATACTCCATATTCCTTGATCTTATCTGCAATGATGTATTAATGGTAAATTATTCCATTCCTTATGTTTTTTTTTTGATTTTTCTTTTTTTCTCTTTTTTTTCTCTCTCTTTTTATTATTACTCTTAATCTATATTAAAAAAACTATTAGAGGCAGAATGAATCAATTGATAATATTAATAATGTATGATTGATGTACACGAAATACTTATACCATAATATGTGTTTGCCAATTTATTGCTTTCCTCTAATAAAAAAAAATAAATATATATATATATATATATATATATATATAAATATATATATATATATAAAGAAAGGCTGCAAGGAAAAGCCTGGGAACTACATATCACTGAATCTCATTTCAGTTGTGGATTGGTTATTGGAAGGGATTCTGAGATACCAGGATCTACATGCATTTGGAAAGGCAAGGAGTGATTAAGGATCATCAGATTGGCTTTGCGCATGGAATATTGTGTTGTACTGAATTTAATTAATTTATTTGAGGAGGTGACTAAGATGTTTGATGAGGGTAGTCTTCTGGGTAGAAGAGCAATTGTTGTCTATATTGGCTTGACAAGGAACTGCATGGTAGACCGATTTGAAATATTAGAGCTCATGGGATCCAGGGAGGGCTAATCAATTGGATACAAAACTGCTTGAAGGTAGAAGAAAGAGGTTGGTGATAGAGTTTCAATAAGGATCCTGACCGAAACGTCACCTATTCATTTTCTCCAGAGATGCTGCTTGGCCCTCTGAGTTATTGTAACACTGTCATTTTTTGGTGATAGAGGGTTCCTTTTCTGACTGGAGGCTTGCTAAAAATGGTGTATCACAGGGAACATAACTGAGTTCACTGTTGATCATCATTTATAATAATGACTTAGATGTGATTAAGATTGCGTACAACACAAACATTGGTGGTATAGTGGACAGTGAAGAAAACTAAAAATGGTCGTGAGATGATAAGGATAAGGGGAATAGTCGTTTTACCCAGGGTAGGTGAGTCTAAAACTAAAGGGCAGAGGTTTAAGGTGAGACGAGAAAGAACTAAGAAATTGGAGTGACAAGTATTTCATTCAGAGAGCGATGAGTATATGGAACAAGATACCTGAGGAATTTGTAAGATGAATATAATTATGACATTTAAAAGATGAGACGGGTACTATAAGAGCATTTAAAAGACATTTGGTCAGCGTCCTGGAAATGGTTAGGGGGGTGTGAGCCAATTGCAGACCAATAAGACTTGCATCTTGGGCATCTTAGTTGGCATGGACAAATTAGACTGAAGGGGCTCTATCCATGCTGTATGACTCTAAGTGGGACTAACTCAGTTAGGCAATGTGGCTAACATGGCCTGGTTTGGGGGAAATGTTTGTTTTGGAGTTCTATGACTCGAGAGTACTAATGTGGAACTTCACCGTGGGATGTTTTTTTCATTATTCCAAAATCCCATGTAGCTGCTTTGCTGGCTAAAAAAGACTGCATGGCACTTAGTGGTAAAAAATGCAGGCTGTATTCATCCTTTCACCTTCATCACCAAAACAAATTAATCATGCATTTATACAAGTATTTAACTTATTTCCCTTTTACCAAAGCTTGGCTGTCATTTTGGCTGTGATGTCCTTTTCAAGAGCCTGAGGACATGCAAGATGCCTACAGAAAAGCAATTTCTTTCTTGATCTGCCTCACATTCTCCTTGTGCGTTTCCTGTTAAATAAAATACCAGCCTTTCTACTAAAATATTTAACTGAATCTACTTGTTCAATTACTTTTAATAAATTGAACCAAATATCTCAATATTAATCAAAACTATTAGTTTCTATGCCACAGGACTGAACAAAATGTCAAGTAAAAGCTTCATAAGCATATATATTTAAACACAGTTTGCTCTTTTCCAATGCTGCCAGTTTATAAACTGTTTTGATTTAGAGGATAAATAATCTGGAATCACTAATCATCCATTGTCTTGATGAGAGGAGATTCTTGGGGGAATTAGATGGTGAGGCAGATTTCTGTAACTGCTGATTAACACAGAGCTGTTATTAAATTATTCATCAAAATTTATAAAAACCACATATCATATATTGTGGGTAAATTATGTCAGTGCCAACATATCTACTAAATGCCATGGGAACTGGATGCTATTTTGACTAGGTGCCATTTTCTGTAACTAACTTCCCCTGCATTCATCCTGCCAATTTTTTTTATTTATTTCACAATTTCACTGGATAATTTTTTGTAACAGTCAACATATAATTTGCTACTAACAGATGCATAACATGGATCCTAATTCCAATTACAAATGATGATTTTATTTCCAATATAACGTCCCAAAACTTCTCGTCTCCGGGCAGCTGAAACAAATTGTTACGATGGCTTATGGCTTCGCAAACTATATGTGAATTTAGTTTTAGTTTTAGAGATACAGTGCGGAAACACGTCCTTCGACCCACCGAGTCTGCACTGACCAGCGTTCCCCTCATATTAACACTACCTCCATCACTGCCTTCCACACGCTAGGGCCAATTTACATTTATACCAAACCAATTAACCTACAAACCTGTATGTCTTTGGAGTGTGGGAGGAAACCGAAGATTTTGGAAAAAACCCACGCAGGTATCCTGGAGAATGTACAAACTCCATACAGATAAGCACCCGTTGTCAGGATCGAACCCGGATCTCTGTCACTGTAAGGCAGTCGCTCTACCGTTACGCCACTGCCTGCAGCCCGTTTGTTTTTCCATCTTTTTTTAATTTTTAGTCAGTTTAAAGTTTGTGTTTGGGGGAATCTTTAACTTTTCTATGTGGGGGAGGGGGGCAGTGTAAGGGGGAAACTAACTCCCAGTCGCTTCCTCGCCCCCCACCTCGCAGCATACCTGCTGGATCGGAGCGGCCGTTCCTGCCGGGGACTGGGAACCGGACCAGAGCTGCAACAGCGGCGACGGAGCGCTGGAGTCACCACGGAGCGGGCGATGCCTACCTGGGTCGCCATTGGAGCTCCGGAGCGTTGGGCCGCTGCTCCAACATTGTGGAGCTCTGGTTTAGAGAGCTCCCAATGCGGGCGGCGCTGACCATCATCGTGGAGTCCAGGGGCCCTTTGCCAAGGGCCTCCAGCGTTGCAGCTCCACCCGGCGCGGCAAGTGGACTTTGGGAGCAGCGGACTCCGGTAGGAGGGGGCCGACACGGGGCCGCTGAGGACATCCCCCAGCCCCGACGTTGGACTTACATCACCCCGGGGAGCGGGCCTGAACATCGGCCCGCCCGTAGCGGCGACTGCAGGGGGCTCGGGGAGGCCCCGTCCACGGGGGAACATTGGGGAACATCAGGGGAAGAGACTGACTTTGGTGCCTTCCCTCACAGTAGGAAATTTTGATCCTGCTGTGGGGGGATGTTTTATGTTGAATCCTATCTTACTCCATGTTGTGTTCTTTATTTTTAATGTATGGCTGTATGGTGATCTAATTTCGCTGTGCCAATTGGCACATGTGACAAATAAATGCATCTTATCTTATTTTATCAAAGAGCTTGTAATTTAAATAGTATTAACTGGATTGAAGTAACTGTAGCATCAATGAAGGTAGATGTCAGCTGTGGCTTAGTGTAACATTCTGTACAGTGCAGGTTATAGCTTGAAGGTTGTGCCAGACCTCCGAGCAAATACTGTACAGTGAGACACATCTTCATTGTAGGAAGTGCCATCTTCCAGGTGGATGTAAGGATTCCCACTCCTGTGTCCTGGCCAATACAGCTCATTTGAACAATTTGTTATGAAAGAAGCCACAGAAATATGCTTTTATCCCATCCAAGTTTAGCAACATCATACTGAAAACTAAATCCATTGACTTTTATAGGAGTGAGGAAGGATATGGAACAGTAAGCATTCAGACCTATTGCTTCATCTGAGTGTTTCGAAGCAAACAACTGAATTGGTTATTCATTTCAAAAAGGTAAAAGCGAATAAGAGTGGAAGCTCTGGGGCGGCTCTAAAAGTAAAAAAAAATTAAATTGTTCATACTGTTAACAGAGACCTCTCTCAGTATGAAGAAGGGTTTCAGCCCGAAACTTCTTCAGTCCATTCCCTCCAAGGATGTTGCCTGACCTGCACCTCCAGCAGTTTGTGTTTTGCGCAAGATTCCAGTGTCTGCCATTTCTTGTGCCTCCAGAGGTTTATCTCTGTTTGTTCCAAGGAAGTCGCTGATTGAGGACAGCAATTTATGTCCATGCCCAACTGCTCTTGACATGCTGATGGCAATTCTTGACTTCCACAGTGCTGTTGGGTGGTGATGTAGAAGGAAAGATGAAGAAGCATTATATGTGAAATAGGATGTTGATTGTGGCAGCAGACTTTGAAGCGACTAATGTTTGATGTTGTGCATGTCAGTGATTTCACCCTTTAAATGATTCTAGTTATTATAAGTGAAGGGAATAGATTACTATGAATGATTTCACATCATATGGCTATGTGAAAAGGCAAGATGCTGTGCCTTTAACTGGATTTCTGATCATTCATGCAGTTTCTGATGACCACACAAAATAGGAACAGGAGAAGGCTTTTGACAATCCTCCCTTCAATGCAATTATGAGTTATCTACGTTTAACTGCAAGCTCACTTCTTTTTTTCCATCTATTTGTTGACCTCATTGATAGATTTTGATAATGTCCCGTGAGATTCCCGTTTCAGTCTGGGCTGTGTGATAGATTATAGTTACAGTGATTGCAATGGGAAATTTATTATATGACTCGAAAAAGAGGAAAAAGCACAGTTTTTTTCCTATAGTTTTCTTTTTTTTTTTCCAATGCTGTTTTAGTGTTTTTTTTCCAACGTTATTTTTTTCTTCTTTGTTAAATTTGACATTGGAAGATTCTGTGAATGTTTAAATAGAAATTAATAGACCAAAGGTACCTGGCAGATCATTGTGGAGCAGGACTAAATCTAATTGAACAGAATTGCTGGACAGAAGGAAGAGTTGACAGAAGAAATAAGGCGCAAGAAAAAGGTATCCTGCAGTAAAAAAGATTACCTCAGCTCGGGGAGCAACAAGACATCCAAATGAGAATCAATACGGTGAGTTAGAGAAAATGAGTAAAGTGCTCCGAGGTTAGGTTATCTCATGATTAAAGTGATGCAAGGTGAAAGAAACTTGTGAACTGTGATGATCTATCTCCTCCATAATCTGTCTCGATGTGGGCCTGGCACTTGTCTATTGCAAAACACGAGGGGGATATGGGGAAGGAAGGAATAGTGGAAAAGAACAGGGCATTGGGTGAAGAAAAGTGCCTCACTCTGGAAGTGCTCTGCATCTTGTATTCATTTGAGGACTCCATTTTATGAGATAATTCCTTGTGTTAAAAAAGACACTGGCCAGAAAGTTGACACCGTTTGAACTGGGGAAGATAAGCAAGTGGCAGAGGAATCCTGGCATTGATCATCTCCGGCAACAGCATTTCTTGACATTTAACAGTACTCTTACTGTTGACTCACTTGCCATTCACTTCCAGCTAAATCCTGGCCTCATCACCACCAGTGGCATTCCACGTGTGCAGAGAATAACATCTATAACATTACCCACTCGTGGAACCTGGTTAATGTTGTCTTAAACATAGAAATTAGGTGCAGGAGTAGGCCATTCAGCCCTTCGAGCCTGCACCGCCATTCAATATGATCATGGCTGATCAATCTTGACCTGGTTCGTCTTCATCAACATCATGAATTACATTTATTGCATTTAAGATTTTCCAGCTTTCTTCTCCCCCTCCACCCCAATCAGTCTGAAGAAAGGTCTCAACCTCAAATGTCACCTATCCACGTTCTCCAGAGATGCTGCCTGACCAGCTGAGTAACTCCAGCACGTTGTGTCTTTTAATGTCAATTACAATAACAACAATATTCAATATTCAGTATTCAGACAAGTAGAAACTGTATCAACAGTTCAGTTCAACATCTACTGTATGTGGAACTTTGTACAAGAGGCCATTTCTATTCTAGTACCATTCATAGAGGATGCTAACGGCAATAGAATCACAATGCCAAGTTCTCATAGAGTCCTACGTCCGACCTCTCAGCACAGAACATCACAGCTGTTCCCCTTAATTTGGATAAATATCTATTGTCACAATGATCAACACTAATTATCCAATAAAAACTGTTTATCAAATGATTATCAAAACTAATACTTAGTTAACAAAACTATGTATCTAACATTTGCCAATTTACAAATTCAGTTTGTCTGGTGGTTTCCTAACCCAGTCTGAGAATTTGTGCTGGAACACTATTCATAGTAGGTCATGCAAAACTACCATTGCATCGGTTTCCATAAAAAGCAAGGACATTTAAGGAACAGCTGAATCCTCTTCTGGTTTGAAAAGCCAATGCTGGGATCTGGTGCCATGTTGTCCTTTCTGCTTCACTGGTATGAAACATACAGCATTTCCAAATATATTCTGACACATCTGTCCATCAGCAACACAGCAGGCGTCTGTCCCTGCAGCTGAATGTGGTGTGAAAGAAGAAATGTGCTACTTTCCTTTCTTATCATTTTTGTCTGTTCCTTTTCCACTGTGCTTCCTGGAAAACGATTTGAGGTTGGATGATATGGGGTTGTGTGCATATGCTTGAATCCATTGTTTCTGAGGAAGTCTGAAAATTCAGTACTAGTGAAGTTGCCTTCATGGTCTGTTACATGCAGCTCTGTAAAACTATATGTAATGGGAATCTTCTCAACTTGAAATCATCGTCACTTGAGATGTTGACAAAATGTATTGCAATTGCTTGATATGAAATAAATCTGGGTGCACTGCATGCAACTGCTTCGGAACAACTGTTTTTCCTTGTGGTAGAAAAACTAAAGATTCACAAAAACAAACATACCATTCTGGATGTTCGTCTTAAAGTTCTCTTCGTCATGTAACAACGATTTGCCAGCTTCACACTTTATTTCACATCCTTGCCGCATTTGTTCATGCATCTGCATTAGGGCGCATGGATACATCGTGGTAGAACTATTGCCATACAGCGCTGGGTTCGATCCTGACTATGGGTGCTGTCTGTATGGAGTTTGTACGTTTTCTTCAAGATCTTCGATTTCCTCTCATACTCCAAAGATATAGAAACATAGAAAATAGGTGCAGGAGTAGGCCATTCGGCCTTTTGAACCAGCACCGGCATTCAATATGAACATTGGTTCCAAAGAATGGAACCAATGTCCTTGGGGGAGTGTTTGCTAGTGCTGTCGGGGAGGATTTAAACTAATGTGGCAGGGGGATGGGTACAAGAGCAGAGAGGCAGGTGGGTGTAAAATTAGGGTGGAAGCAATAGGGAGCAAGGTGAAAAATACCTTGACAAAACCAGGGCAAAAATCAAAAAGGGACACTTTTCAACATAATTGTATAAGGGGTAATAGCGTTGTAATAACAAGCCTGAAGGCTTTGTGTCTCAATGCAAGGAGTATTCGTAATAAGGTGGATGAGTTGAACGTGCAGATAGCTATTAATGATTAAGATATAGTTGGGATCAAGGAGACATGGCTCCAGGGTGGCCAAGGCTGGGAGCTGAACATCCAAGGATATTCAATATTCAGGATAGAGAGAAAGGAAAAGGAGATGGGGTAGTGTTGCTGGTTAGAGAGGAGATTAATGCAATGGAAAGGAAGGACATTAGCTTGGAGGATGTAGAATCGGTATGGGTAGAGCTGCGAAACACTAAGGGGCAGAAAACTCTGGTGGGTGTTGTGTACAGGCCACCTAACAGTAGTAGTGAAGTTGGGGATGGTATCAAACAGGAAATTTGAAATGCGGGCGACAAAGGCAAAACAGTTATAATGGGTGACTTCAATCTACATATAGATTGGGCGAATCAAATTGGCAAGGTGCTGAGGGAGAGGATTTTTTGGAATGTATACGGAATAGTTATCTAAATCATGTAGAGGAACCAACGAGAGAGCAGGCTATTTTAGACTGGGTATTGAATAATGAGGAAGGGTTAGTTAGCTGTCTTATTGTATGTGCCCCCTTGGGCAAGAGTGACCATAATATGGTTGAGTTCTTCATTAGGATGGAGAGTGACATTGTTAATTCAGAAACACTGGTTCTGAACTTAAAGAAAGGTAATTTTGAGGGTATGAGACGTGAATTGGCCAAGATTGACTGGCAATTAATTCTAAAAGGGTTGACGGTGGAAATGCAATGGAAGACATTTAAAGACTGCATGGATGAACTACAAAAATTGTTCATCCCAGTTTGGCAAAAAGAATAAATCGGGGAAGGTAGTGCATCAGTGAATAACAAGGGAAATCAGGGATAGTATCAAAGCAAAGTATGATGCGTACAAAGTAGCCAGAAAAAGCAGCATACCAGAGGACTGAGAGAAATTCAGAGACCAACAGAGGAGGACAAAGGGCTTAATTAGGAAAGGAAAAATAGATTATGAAAGAAAACTGGCAGGGAACAAAAAAACGGACTGCAAAAGTTTTTATAGATATGTGAAGAGAAAGAGATTAGTTAAAACAAATGTAGGTCCCTTGCAGTCAGAAACAGGTGAGTTGATCATGGGGAACAAGGATATGGCGGACCAATTGAATAACTACTTTGGTTCCGTCTTCACTAAGGAAGACATAAATAATCTGCCGGAAATAGCAGGAGACCGCGGGTCAAAGGAGGAATTGAGTGAAATCCAGGTTAGTCGGGAAGTGGTGTTGGGTAAATTGAATGGATTAAAGGCCAATACGTCCCCAGGGCCAGATAGGCTGCATCCCAGAGTACTTAAGGAAGTAGCACTGGAAATAGTGGATACATTAGTGATAATCTTTAAAAACTCTTTAGATTCTGGAGTAGTTCCTGAGGATTGGCGGGTAGCAAACATAACCCCTCTTTTTATGAAGGGAGGGAGAGAGAAAACGGGGAATTACAGACCAGTTAGTCTAACATCGGTAGTGGGGAAACTGCTAGAGTCAGTTATTAAAGATGGGATAGCAGCACATTTTGAAAGTGGTGAAATCATTGGACAAAGTCAGCATGGATTTATGAAAGGTAAATCATGTCTGACGAATCTTGTGGAATTTTTCGAGGATGTAACTAGTAGCATGGATAGGGGAGAACCAGTGGAAGTGGTGTATCTGGACTTCCAGAAGGCTTTCGACAAGGTCCCACATAAGAGATTAATATACAAACTTAAAGCATATGGCATTGGGGTTTCAGTATTGATGTGGATAGAGAACTGGCCGGCAAACAGGAAGCAAAGAGTAGGAGTAAACGGGTCCTTTTCACAATGGCAGGCAGTGACTAGTGGGGTACCGCAAGGCTCAGTACTGGGACCCCAGCTATTTACAATATATATTAATGATCTGGATGAGGGAATTAAAGGCAATATCTCCAAGTTTGCGGATGACACTAAGCTGGGGGGCAGTGTTAGCTGTGAGGAGGATGCTAGGAGACTGCACGGTGACTTGGATAGGCTAGGTGAGTGGGCAAATGTTTGGCAGATGCAGTATAATGTGGATAAATGTGAGGTTATCCACTTTGGTGGGAAAAACAGGAAAGCTGACTATTATCTAAATGGTGGCCGATTAGGAAACGGGGAGATGCAGCGAGACCTGGGTGTCATGGTACACCAGTCATTGAAAGTAGGCATGCAGATGCAGCAGGCAGTGAAGAAAGCGAATGGTATGTTAGCTTTCATAGCAAAAGGATTTGAGTATAGGAGCAGAGAGGTCTACTTCAGTTGTATAGGGTCTTGGTGAGACCACACCTGGAGTATTGCGTACAGTTCTGGTCTCCAAATCTGAGGAAGGACATTATTGCCATAGAGGGAGTGCAGAAAAGGTTCACCAGACTGATTCCTGGGATGTCAGGACTGTCTTATGAAGAAAGACTTGATAGACTCGGTTTATACTCTCTAGAATATATGAGGTTGAAAGGGGATCTTATAGAAACTTACACAATTCTTAAGGGGTTGGACAGACTAGATGCAGGAAGATTGTTCCCGATGTTGGGGAAGTCCAGGACAAGGGGTCACAGCTTAAGGATAAGGGGGAAATCCTTTAAGACCGAGATGAGAAAGACTTTTTTTCACACAGTGAGTGGTGAGTCTGGAACTCTCTGCCACAGAGGGTAGTTGAGGCCAGTTCATTGGCTATATTTAAGAGGGAGTTAGATGTGGCCCTTGTGGCTAAGGGGATCAGGGGGTATGGAGAGAAGGCAGGTATGGTATACTGAGTTGGATGATCAGCCATGATCATATTGAATGGCGGTGCAGGCTCGAAGGGCCGAAAGGCCTACTCCTGCACATAATTTCTATGTTTCTATGTTTCTATGGCTGATCATCCAAAATCAGTAGCCCGTTCCTGCTTTCTCCCCATATCCCTTGATTCCTTTAGCACTAAGAGCTAAATCTACCTCTCTCTTGAAAACATCCAGTTAATTGGCCTCCACTGCCTTCTGTGGCAGAGAATTCCACAGATTCCCAAATCTCTAGGTTAAAAGGTTTTTCCTCATCTCAGTCCTAAATGGCCTACCCTAACATTGGGAAACAATTTCCTGCATCTAGTCTGCCCTATCCACTAAGAATTGTATATGTTTCCATAAGATACAGGTTTGTAGGTTAATTGGCTTAGTGTAAATATAAAAATTGTCCCTAGTGTGTGTAGGGTGGTGTTAATGTGTTGGGATTGCTGGTCGGTGTGGACTGGTGGGCTGAAAGCCCTGCTTCTGCGCTGTATCTTTAAACTAAAAACTAAAGACGTGGAACACAAATGTAGTGGCGATTTTCCAACGTGGTCTCTTGTTCTATGTTGGGGTAGAATCACTGCCCTGTGCAATGGGAAATGTTTAATGTGATCCATGTTTGTGAATTCATGAGGGTTCAAGCACTGTTTTGAAGTAACTTGCCAGCCTGCACTTTATCAGATCCTCACATCTGGGAGAGAGGTCATTTGACTGCAACTTTTGAAGAAAATTAGCATCAGCAGGCAAGCTCTGTAATTAGTATTGAAAAGATTGAAAGATCACAATGTAAAGAGAATTAATTATAGTTTCAGCAAGAGATGCAAGCTATTCACTAGGTGGAGAGGCACTAAGTTTAGCAAATAATGTGGTGGCTTTTATTGCTGTTAGGGTTTGCCATTTAAACTGATTTTCCATTATTGGGACCTGCCCTTGTTTGTCTCATAAAAACGACTCGCGTTTTCCTGACCACTGCTTACCGCAAACCCAAACTGCTCTCCTTATTCCCAATCGCCCCAGACTTTTCCCTTTCTATTGCAGGAAAAAAGGAACAAAGTCAAGTTATATTTAGCCTATCGAGCTCTTTATTGTAAAGTAAGTACTGCTATAAATTACAACCTTGTAAAATATTTATCATATAGTGGGAAAAATCGAACCGAAAACTAGTCACTCTTAGGTTCAGTCATGGTTTGGTATTGGTATACCCTTAACAAGAAAACAATATCACCTGAATTCCCAAATTGTTTAACCCTCAAAAATCAGAGGTTTATTTTAGATAAGCCCTCTAATAGACATTCATATAACCAGTATGGTTTCGACCCGAAACGTTGCCTATTTCCTTCGCTACATAGATTTTGTCTCACCCGCTGAGTTTCTGCAGCACTTTTGTCTACCTTTGATTTTCCAGCATCTGCAGTTCCTTCTTAAACATTTATATAACCACAACAGGCTCATGCTTGTCAAATAGATTCAGATGTGCATTGTAGTTGAACATCTTCATGGAAACTGTCATATAATAGTAAGATTAAATGAGAACTTACCAGTTTGAAGTTTGATCGCTATTTTATGAGGAGTTACGATGAGGGATTACGTGAAGAAGCCCCGCCTGGCGCATGCTTGGCATACTTCAAAACAGCGGCGTGAAAAACACAGAACCAATAGCCGGAGTAAGACAGCAAGGGTTACATAGACTAGAACTACCAGATGATCATTTATATTATGAGGGTTGGGAGTGGAGGGCACATAATCCCTCATCGTAACTCCTCATAAAATAACAATCAAACTTCAAACTGGCAAGTTCTCATTTAATCTTACTATTTTACTTCGGAGTCACGTGAAGATTTTGATGCTATGTGATTTTCATGCCGTAGATCATTCCATACGACACACTACTTGAGTTTATACAGTAGTGAGTAAATAATATATATTGCTTGAAATTATGCAATAAATATTTTAATATTTTAATAATAATAATAAAAAGAAAAGTAATAACCCCTCTATCCTTGGGGAAATTACAACAAATGATATGCAACAAAGCAAACAATTTGAACAGAACCCAACACAGCATGTGCAACCCTGGCACTGTGACAACAAGTTTATCATAAAATCTAGAAAAGTTCCTCTTTAGACCATCCTGCGGTCTCCAGAATTTGGTCGAGCGGCATGTCCCGCACCTTTGCCACGGACATTGATACCGCCCTTGTGGAGTGAGATTTAAACACATCAGTGTCTACTCCAGTTAATCCAGAACCTGTTTATCCATCTAGAAATAGTTTGTACTGTCACTTTTTTATATATTTCTTGTGGGTAATGAACATTGGTGTCTCGGAGATTCTTAATTCAATATATATTAAATCAGATGCTTAACCACACACAATGTTTAGTTGACAGAGTATGTCTTAAAGATTACATTTGGTTCCAGCCTTTCTTGGCTTGCTTTGCTTGCTTAGATCATTGACATAAAACGTCATTTCATCTACAGACAACTGCATACAATGTAACTGTAACATTTGTAATGTTTGTACTCATTGTGCTGATGTTAATGTCATCAGCATAACCACTTTAAATATTAACTTCTGAAAAGACAGTGACGTAATTGGAGTCCATTGCCGAAGCAATGTGAGAACTATACTGACATCCCAGATTTCTGTATATCTGGGTTTGGTAGGATTTTATTAAAATTCCTGTCATAAATCGGGATATTAACGGATGAGACCTGATAAATTGTCGTTCTGAAAATTGTCCTAAATAGGAGGACAAAGCACTCCGAGCTCCATTAATGGTACTATAACTCAGGTGCAACATAGCAAGGAACTCCAATACATCCGATATGTTTGCAGTATGATAAAATATATCTGACTGTATACAAAGGATTTCACATTCCTTATATGAAACAGATATTGTTTCTTAGTGCTACATCTCCAAGCTGCAGTTATGACATCCATGGTCCTATCCGACATTCCATCAGAACCTGCAGATTAACAATTAATACGGTCATGTAATCAATGACTTCTGCTGTTACTGGATGTACTTTTACTGCACCTGGGATTTGTCATGAATGTCTGAATCATCATTCTGAGCACCAATGGGAACAATGGCTGTGTAGTAATGGTCCCTAGATAAGGGACGTATCAGATATTGAACTGATAAGAACAGATACTACACTTGATCTTAGCCAAAAGGCCGAGAAGCAATACCAGTTTGGAACCACCAAACGCCTGCGGCGGAGACTTGCTCTATTTTGGTGACCCATTACTTAATCAGGCAAAATGGCGAAAACATGAAAGGCTATACTTCCCCAATGTAGCGAGAATGCATCCACCGCTAATGCTCCTGGGTCTGGCTTCCATGAGACACATTTAGACCACTGGAGATTTAATCCAGTCACAACAGATCAACATTTGGTACTCATACTGTCTGACAATCTTTTTATTTTTATTTTTTAATTTTTATTTTTTATATTTTAAACTTTTTGAATTTTAACATTCATTCTGTATTGTCATTGAACTTTCATGATCTGTTGTCTTACCACAATATTGTCTTCTCCCACAGCTGTGGTATTGTCTACTCCCAATAACTCCAAATAATTCATACCATGTGTTTGGAGAATTAAATCGTCTTGGACAGTCCATCGACCACCACAACTGGTGTCGCTGTCCTTGGCTCCCCATCCGAGAGCACTCCCATCAGTCTGTAATACCATTGAAGACTACTGAACAATCACATTTTTACTTCTAGTAACTTGTGCAACATTGAGAATCCATCATTGCAATTCAGCACAACCTTTTTTGATAACTGCATGGACCTAATCAATGACCTGCACACTTTTTACGCTTATTCTCTGGTCTTTGCAGACTTTGATCAGTTTACTTTAACACTATCACTTTACCAGTAACCGTAGCTACTTCTTGGATGGTGGGATAATATTTTTTACCAAGACAAGTACAGGCATTTGTAACATCCCCAACCTTAATTGTTGGTAAAGTTACTGACATATCAACTGTATTAATGACAAACCCCAAATAATCAATTGTTTGGGATGCCTGTAACTTACATGTTGTTTGGATGTACAGAACCTTAGCCTTTCAATAGGCTTATGGTTGCTGAACCCAGTTCTTCAGCTGTCTCCCATTTACAATTAACATATCCTCTATATAAGTCATTACAATGTGATTCTGAACCCTCATTAACACCAGTGCTGGTTTCAATAATTGTGTGAGCAAACTGAGGGCTGAATTTAACCCATTAGGTAATTCCTTCAGCTGACCCATCCAATTAATTTAAGTACCTGAATAATAAAGCATATTTTTTAGGTCTAATAATAGCCATATAGCAGCCTTGTGATAACAACTTTGTTACAGTGTTGAAGTGTACTTTTTTTTAATTGCCTATACTGAACTATAAATTTAAGTTTGTGAGTCCCAGAAAGACTCTGCAACCCCCATACTTGTGTCTGGGATATATTATCTCTACCTGACGAGTTCCTGATACATTCAAACACCAAGCCGATCAGATTTAATGCAGAATTACAAAACAATTGTAATCTTACAACCGACCAGAGGTTGTTTCCCAGAAATTCCATGTGTGATGGAATGACGTTTCTGTAGTTCCATAAATGACCCAGAAGATCTCCTTCTCTTAATGTAGTGGTTCGTATTCAAGCTGTTTGTTTTCTCAAAGCAGGGATGAGAAGTTTTATAAGGCAAATATCCTTAATTGTTTGGGCAGTTTTTCATCAATCATAAATCTGGTTATAGCTTGCCCACATAATCCTGCATTTTTTTGGGTATAATGTTAGCCAAATGGCAATTTTCATCATACAATTGGGTTTGAATATGTATTGCAGAGTAACGCAAGCATGTCTTAAAAGTATTGGACATTATCGACCCATGTATGTCTTCCCCAAATGCAGTGATGCCAACTGAATATCAGCTAGAGGACATGCTGGAACACATTTCCTGTCCTCGCATCATTACACTCATGGGTGCCCCATTACTGAGTTACTGTTGGCACCCTGAGCGAGGCACAATAGACGGGTGTTTTATATATTTCTTACTGTTTCAGTCATAACAGTTTCTTGGAGTAGGTGAGAAACCAAATAATGTTGGCCGCCAGGTTCATCCAAAGCCTCACCAGTCCATACCGATATAGCAAAACGTAGTGCTACATCGGGAACACCCGGAGCGTTTCTATTGTGCTCTGGTGTATACACATAAGTAGGAACACCAGCTTCAGGGTCAGTTTCATCCTGCCCTGGTACTCCCGAGTCTTTGCTCTAGGAGACTTCATCCAGACCTAAACAAGGAACTGGTGAATGAGATCCTCATTTTTCATAGGCACCATACTCAGTGTATGGAAACTCCTTTTGGAGCCTTCCTTAGAATCTCATGGGTCTTAAAACCCTTAATTGTTTACAATTTTGAGCATTTTATCTTGCTCTAAATACTTCATCCAGACCTATGTAAGGCACTGGTGAATGAGATTCTCATTCTTTATAGGCACCATACTCAGTGTATGGAAACTCTTTCGGAGCCTGCCTTAGAATCTCATGGGTCTTTAGATCCCTTGACTGATTAGAATTCCGAGCATTTTATCTTGCTCTAGAGATCTCATCCAGACCTAACCAAGGTACTGGAAAATCAGAATCCCATTTACATAGGCACCATACTCAGCATAAGAAAACTCCTTTGGAGCCTGCCTAACAGGAAGACATACCCGGGTCAAGAACCCATGACTAAGTCAAGTGTGGAGCATTTTCTCCATTTCCAGCCTCCCCCACATTCTTGTCCTCCCTTGGAGGAGAGTTACTTATTTACTGTTTTGTATTTATGCATAAACCATATATGTTTAAAATTATAATTCTGACAGGCACATTCTGCTTGCAGAATATTTGTACTAACCTCAGTATCACACAGGGTTATATACATTTCCATAAAGAAACTGCATCTGGTAACATATACTCAGAGCAGACTTTATTTAACAATTACTGGGTATTTGGAGCCGGCATTTAGCGCAGCCGTTATCTCCAAACCCGATCTAAATAGCGGGAGCTGGCTTTTAAAGCAGCCCTTATCTCCCGATCCGATCTAATTCGGAAACTGCGGTTCCAGCGCGTTCTATTCAATTACCACAGTTTAAAAATACATTCACTCTAGCTGGCTCCGTATTTCGAGCCAGGGTTACAGAGTTTAAAAAAAAAAAAATCAAAATACATCAGCACTCTAGCTGGCTCTGCAGACTTATAGAGTTTAAACCCACTAGCAAGAAAGTTCAACAGCGACTTACCTGTGGGTTAAACTTACGCTGGTGGGAGCTGCGCTCTCCACCCTGTCGGAGCTTCACATGCGTCGTCGTAATGCCGAGCATCCGCCAGGCGGGGCTTCTTCACGTAGTCACTCACGTGACTCCGAAGTAAAATTGCTTGGTCTCCGCATGTCACCTATTAGCCTGCAACAAGGCACAAAACTGACTACAGGCACAAAATGCTTGAGTAACTCAGTGGGTCTCGAACTGAAATGTAAAGAGATCTCCAGAGATGCTGCCCGACCCGCTGAGTTACTCCAGCATTTTGAGTCTATCTTTGATGTAAACCAGCATTTGTAGTTCCTTTTTGTTACAAAGCTGTGTAGTCATTGAACCACAGGGCCATGAAAGATGAGGGAGAACGGTGTAGTGATGATGCAATAACTTAACATTCATCCTGAACTTTAAACGTCCTCGAGATTAGAACCACGCCTCTGTCAATAGTTGGCTTCTTCAAGTACAACCCCATAATCAGTTGATGGTTGAAGCACTCATGTCTGATCAGCTTAATTAAGCAAGTCTGTTTGAAGTCGAGATGTATGGAAGTTGCTGCTGTTCTGGTCAACCTAATATTGTGATCTGTGAGGTATTTAACGATCTGCCTTCGAATGTAAGATAAATCCAGTTAATTAATAAGTAGTTTAAAATATGCAAGACGATCCTGTAGAAAGTGAGACTGGGGAATTAACAATCATAAGCGGGAGGTAGCATATTGGCTTGGATAGAACGTTGGCTGACTATCAGGGAAATTAGTATAAATTGATCTTTCTCTGGTTGGCAAAAAGTAACAAAGGTGTGCCATGGGGATCCGTGCTGAGGCCTTAATCTTTTATACCTTATATAAAATACTTGGATGGAAGAACTGAAAGTTTGGTTACTAAATTTGCTGATGACACAAAGATAAGTAGGAACATTGGTTGTGGAGAGGACATGAGGAGATTACAATGGATAGAGAAGTTAATTGAAGGATGAAAAATGTGACGACTGGAGTACAATGTGGGGAAATGTAAAATATTCATGTTCACTAGGGATGCTACCTGACCCGTTGAGTTACTTCAGTACTTTGTGTCTTTTGCTGTTTGTAAACCAGCATCTTTAGTTTACAAGGATCCCTAATCTAGCTCCAAATGGACGAGTGTCCTTGATTATTTCTTGTGCAATGATGGTCCTACAGTCATGTCCGGGCCAAACAAGGCAGATTTTCTTTGCTGGAGAGCATTACTGAATCCAATAGTGTCCCAGTTTTTTAAAATTCCAGATTGTATTTAATTGTATGAATTTAAATTCTCCAGCTGCTGAGGTGTCTCCAGATTAATGGTCCATGACATAATCATGAGGTGGCTGCCCACATTAACTTCCAGGAGGCAGATGGAAAAACACTCCAGTTACTGAGAAACAACAAAATGCTTTTCCTTTGGTGCAAACGAAGGGGTGGGGACCACTTTATCACCGAGAAGTTTGCTTGTTTCTTGTGTTTGCTATTCAAAACAGTAAAAATATATTTTTTCATTTGATGTTTAAGGAGGTCATATTGGGCTATCAGAAACTGGGACAGTTTCTTCCCAGTTGTTAGAAGGCAACTGAAGCATCTTATCCACAACTGGAGAGCAGTCCTGAGCTAATATCTACCTCACTGAAGACCCTTGGACCATCTTTGATTGGATTATACTGCACCTCATCATGCATTAAACGTTATTCATGTTATTCCCTTTATCATGTATTGTACACTGTGGCTGGGTCAATTGTATCATATATTGCCTTTCTGCTGACTGGTTAGCATGCAACAAAAGCTTTTCACTGTACCTCAACTCAGCTATCCATCTATGCAGGCTCTCAGAGCAATTCTATTCCACCACTAATTTTCCCTGTAACCCATTCTTCCCCATTCTCAAAATGGATTTGGGGGTGTTTAAAGTAGCCTATAGAGCTTTCCATCTACCAGACTTCCTTAGGCCATAGTGCTGAGCTAAGATATAGTCATGTTTAACCAAAGGGCGCTGCCTCGCCAGCGGTCTGTCTTCGCCTTTTTAATGCTTTGTGTTTTTAGTTTGTTGTAAAATGTATGTTTTAGCTTATCTTTTGTTTTTGTATTTGTTGTTGTTAGGGGGGGGGGAGAGGGGTGGGGGGCTTGGGGAAATGTTTTTTAATCTTTCCACGACAGAGATGCAACTTTTTCCGTTTCGTGTCTTCACCTGCACTGCGGCCCAACATCGTGGAGTTGGCGGCCTTTTGTTTGGACTTATAGAATTCCAAAACCATGGAGCCTGCGGACTTTAACATCTCGGAGCGGGCGATTCCTTTGCCAGGGGTCGGCCTTTGGTGCTCCAACATGCGGGAACTGCGGACTTTAACATTGTGAAGCTCGCCGTCCCTGGTTAGGGAACGATTTCGGGAACTCCAAGCTGCAGGAGTTTCGAGCGTCCCGATGCGGGAGTTTATACCGCCCCGATATTTAATATTGCTCAGCCAATGCATCTGCTCCTTCTTTTACTTTTTGAAATTTTCCTTCCACCACCCACATTTTGCCAGTGCAGTGGCCTGTCAGAAATGTCAGTTCTCCTGTTGTTCAAGGGCCTCCCTTAACACACCAATTATTCCTTTGCCTTTTGTTCACACATTTTATTTGAAAATGTTCTGCTTCACATTAATACTTACATTTCCTTCTGCATTTGATTTGAGAATAAGCTACAGACACAGGCAAAATTAGTTATTTTTTGATTTAATTAGGTTTTTGAATTTTTGATACAATCACACTCTGTTTCGACATTCTGGTCTCATTAAATTTCCAGGCTCTTGCTGCCGTTGCTTTCTGCTTCTGATTGGCAAAATATCAAAAGGATACACAATCCTAATGATTTTTCTGCTTAACTCTACCTACATATTGGTTATGCTCTTTGTTCCAACCTTCTGGTTCCTATTTTTAGTAAAGTTATTTTTCTTCTTCTCGTCAGTAACCAATATTTCTGTTGTGAGACCTTCAAATAGTAACCAGCTCTGGCTGTAAGCTGGAGTCATGAGATGCTGGAATCTGGATTGAGCAACAAATTGCTGGATGAACTCTGTGGATTAGGCAGCATCAGAGGAGGGAAAGGAATGGTAAATGTTTCAGGTTGGCACCCTGCATCAGGTTTAATTTATTTAGTTTGGAGATACAGCCTGGATACAATTCGGCCCACCGTGTCCACACCGGCCAGCGATCCCTGCATGTTAATACTACCCTACACACACTAGGGACAATTTACACTTTAACCATCGCCAATTAACCTACAAACCTGTACGTCTATGGAGTGTGGGAGGATCACGGCGAAAACCCACGCGATCACGGGGAGTACGTACAAACTTCTTACAGACAACACCCATAGTCCCGTAGTCGGGTTGGAACCCGGTTTTCCGACGCTGCCAGTGCTGCAAGGCAGCAAGTCTACCGCTGCGCCACCATGCCTCCCTATGGTCTGAATGTGTGGAGGGAGGATAGCCATTATGAAGGGGATTAGGTGTGGGGTGAAGCACAGGCTGGTGGATGATATTGGAGAAACGAGGAACTACAGATGCTGGTTTACAAAAGTAGACACAAAGTGCAGGAGTAATACTGCGGGTCAGGCAGCATCCCTGAAGAACATGTATTGGTGATGGTTTTAGGTTGTGACCCTTGTTCAGACAATGTCGGGGGGTGGGGGGTGGGGGGTGAGGGTGGCAAGATAAAGCCTGGCAAGTGATTGGTGGATACTAGTGAAGGGGTTTTTTGATCGGCAGGTGGTTTGATTAAGGCCAGAGATGAAAAGACTAAAGGTACGTGTTAAGGATAGAAGGATTACGAATCATCCAGCCAGGTAAGGAATGTAGGTGGGAAGGGAGAAATGGGTGCTTGACTAGGCGGGGCACAAGGAAGAGAAGGGATTTCTTTTCCTTGTCTGTTTCCATCTATCGCCCCCAGACTCTGTCTTCCAACTCCATTTCTACTCTTCTTCCTTTCTTCCATGGAGGGAGAGATAGATCAGCCATGAGCAGAGTAGACTTGATGGGTCAAAGGGTCTAATTCTGCTCCTATCACATGACCTTATGAACTTGGCTCCATCTACCCATTGTCCATCATCCCACCTCGCTCCTCTGATGAATACTGGCCTCTACCTCACCCTTTCCCCTCCTCTTTATACTGCCTAACCTTTGTCAACAATGTTATCTTGAAGCAGTGTCTTGGGCTTCAAGTGCCAATTTGTCCTTTCCCTTCATAGATGCTGCTGAACCACTGCATTCCTCCGGCAGTTTGTTTTTTGCTCTGGCCGTGTGCAGTCTATGTGACTGAAACTCCTGAAGAACTGAAGCATGAATTGGGGTCAGGGGGAAACAGTCCTCACTCACCCCATGGCCCAAGATGCCCAACATACCCTTGGGGTGTGCCTATGCTTACATTTGCAGACATGTAGTCTGCTCGTAGTCTTTTTGCCCTTTGTCTGTGATCTACAAGCTTTTTAGCTGATGTACTTACACCGTAATAACAATCTTTATCTTTCACTGTCATACATAGTGTCTTGGCAAATAGTCCCTTCATAGCAGGATGAGCCTTTTCTTGAACTGGTTATTTATCACTCTCTGTCCTTATGTTTCAAACCTGTTTGTTGTTCATACAGAGAAACAAGATAAAAATGTCCCTTTCCTTCACATTTCCTAGCATTGCCAGGATTCTCTCACTCCTATGCTGGACGGTTTCTCGACCATCACACTGAAAGTAATAGCCTACGTGGGATACAACGTTCAGTGCAGAAAGCACACAGTGAAAGAGCTATTGTTAACAGTGTAACCACCCAGCTCACTGACAAAACCTGCAGGAGGGCCTTTTCTGATTAGTTGAGGACAGCTCTCCTTTTCCAGTCAACACTACAGGAGGTGGGAATGTATTACTGCAGTGTTGGCACTAATCTTATCACACACCTGTATATTAATTAAATTACCTTTGGTATCTGCCATTCCATAAAAATAAAACGCTTTAACTGTAATTAAATGCACGTTTGGCATTAAAATTATTGTATTCATAAAATCTCAGCCTTTCTTCGGTGGATTGACCACTAATACTCCAGTCAAATATTTTAACAATTTGTTTTGGAACAATATGCTACAAACCAAGCACAACAGACATTCTACCTGTCATGGCATGGGTTTTCTCTGGGTGCTCCGGTTTCCTCCCACATCCCAACGATGGACAGGTTTGTAAATTAGGCCTTGTGTATAGACAGCGAAGGTGGGATGACATGATACTAGTGTATTGGTCATTGATACTCGGTTGGCTGAAGAGCCTGTTTCCATGCTGTATCTCTAAACTAATATAATGCAGTCTCTGCTCCAGCATAAAATGAGCCTGCTCCAACTGGAACTATACATAGTATGTTTCTTTCTGTCTATTATCTGCACACATTACTCACATTACTGCATTACACAAATAACACTCATGTCCATGTTCCTCCTTCTCACCCACCCTTTCATGATCATTTTTGTGTTAAGCTTCATATCCTCCAATTCAGCTTCATAATTCTTGTCTTCATTCCAGTTTTGAACATTTAGGTAAATTTATGCTTTTAGTTAATTTTATCCTGGACTCAGGTGATTCAGCCAATCTATTGAGAGAGATCTTGATGATTCTCCATAGGAAGATAAAGTTGTCCAAAGCTATACTTAGTCTTTGAATTGAATACTTTATTGTCACACCGTGGCATAAGATCATAGAGTCATAGAGTGATACAGTGCGGAAACTGGCCCTTCGGCCCTACTTGCCCACATCCGCCAACATGTCCCAGCTACACTAGTCCCACCTGCCAGCATTTGGTTCACATTCCTCCAAACCGGTTCTACCATGTACCTGTCTAACTGCTTCTTAAATGTTGGGATAGTCCCTGCCTCAACTACCTCCTCTGGCAGCTTGTTCCCTACATCCACCCTTTGTATGAAAAAGTTACCCCTCAGATTCCTATTAAATCTTTTACCCTTCACCTTAAACTCGTGTCTTCTGGTCCTCGATTCACCTACTCTGGGCAAGAGAGTCTGTGCATCTACCCGATCTATTCTTCTCATGATCTTATACACCTCTATAAGATCACCCCCTCATTCTCCTGCGCTTCAAGGAATAGAGTCCCAGCCTACTCAACCTCTGCCTATAGCTCATACCCTCTAGTCCTGGCAACATCCTCGTAAATCTTCTCTGTACTCTTTCCAACTGGGCAACATCTTTCCTATAACACGGCGCCCAGAATGAACACGCCTTTCACCCCACCAGCCGGCAAATACAACACATAGTCCTCCGCCAGTTTCGCCACCTCCAACGTGACCCCTCCACTCGCCACATTTTCCCATCTCCCCCCCTATCTGCCTTATCGCAAAGACCGCTCCCTCCGCAACTCCCTTGTCAATTGTTCCCTTCCCTCCCGCTCTACCCCTTCCCCGGGCACTTTCCCTTGCAACCGCAAGAAATGCTACACTTGTCCCTTCACCTCCCCCCTCCACTCCTTTCAGGGACCCAAGCAGTCCTTCCTGGTCTGACAGAGGTTCACCTGCACCTCCTCCAACCTCATCTACTGCATCCGCTGCTCCAGATGCCAGATGATCTATATCGGTGAGACCAAGCGGAGGCTTGGCGATCGTTTCGCCGAACACCTCCGCTCGGTCCGCAATAACCAACCCGACCTCCCGGTGGCTCAGCACTTCAACTCCCCCTCCCATTCCGTATCCAACCTCTCGGTCCTGAGCCTCCTCCACGGCCAGAGTGAGCAACACCGCAAGTTGGAGGAACAGCACCTCATATTCCGCTTGGGGAGTCTTCATCCTTTGGGCTTGAACATTGAATTTTCTCAATTCTGTTAACCCTTGCTGTTTCCTCCCCTTCCCACCTCTCCCTCAGCCCTCGGGCCCTGGCATTCCCTCTCTCTCCATCTCCCTCCCCCACCCTAGTCGCACTAGCTTCTCATTTTCACACCACAAACAGCTTACAATGGCTTGTTCCCTTTATCATCGATACTTTTTTGCATATCTTTCATTCATTGTTCTTTATCTCTCCACATCACCGTCTATATCTCTTGTTTCCCTGATCCCTGACCAGTCTGAAGAAGGGTCTCGACCCGAAACGTCGCCTATCTCCTTCGCTCCTTAGATGCTGCTGCACCCGCTAAGTTTCTCCAGCCTTTTGTGTACCCTGTGCATAAAAGCTGTTGTCTATAAGTTGGATTATGCTGGGCAATATTTCTAGTTTTATCAGTGTCTAACTCGGAAGAGGATCTAGCAACATCCACATGCCATTAATATTTACATGGCTAGCATTGGCTTGGTGTCATTTGCAGCTGACAATATCATTTCCACAATTACTGAACCCTAATTGGGGATTACTGGTCCAACCAACAAGAAATAAAATTCCCAGCAGATCAGCAAAGAGATGTAAAAGTATTGCAAAGGTATGCAAAATGCCACCGTTCTATTGTGTACCTTTGCCTAATTTTGTTAATTTTCCAGTTTCCAGACCACGTGTTAATGACAAAAAAGAGTAAATAGTGCCTCATAAGGAATCAAGTCCTTTCATCAGATGTTCTCATGAAAATCCTATATTGACAGCATCGGGACTAATGGGTACAGGTCTACAGTGCACACCATTTTATGACTTGCTTTTATAGGCAATTGAAATTCTCAACCCACTGACTTTCTTATGAAGTTTAACAAATTTGGATGACTGATCCATGACCACTGTCAAAGTCAGCAGAATTGTGTCCTCAGACTCACATTGTATCCCTCTTATCACTTTTGTCTTTGTAACAAGTTAGTTATATCGTGGTTCATCAATACGAGTGTCCGTGTCTGTGCCAATTAGGGAGTCCATTAGGTTTGGGTGCACAGACTGTTTAGTTTTACACAGGTTGCACACCGTCTCTTTCGCGATTAATCCACTTCCCTTGTCTCCTTATCTTTGCATTTGCCCTTGTTCTTATTTGCCTCTGCATTTTTCTCTCTTCAGTTAATATTCTTTGTTGTTTTTTGTCCCCTGACTGGTCTAATTATGGAAATACCCAAATCGCGCTCTTCCCTTCTGACCCATTCCATATATTTCAGCTTTAATCACCTTCTCTTGTTAGTTTTCCACATGAAAGATCAAGGACACAATCACAATAGGAATGTCAAAGCAGAAGAACGCCTGGGAATGTGAGAACAGGGTGGTGCTGAAATAAATTAGTACATTGGAACGAAAATAAGAGGGATTTCGTATATGACTTCTCACAGCGTCAGGGCCTCTTATGCACTCTGCTGGCCAATCAAGTACATTGGAATTGTTATCACTGTATTATTGGAAAAACAAGACCCAATTTGAGGAGCTTGCCTGCTGCATGGATGACAGAGATGTGTGGTGTGTCCGTCACCGTGCCCGTCGGAAACCAGCACCACTGTGTCGCTAATGTTTTCAACGATAATAATAATAATAATAAATGCTTCCATGGACAACAATGTGAAAAATGACCAGATAATCATCTTTTTTTTGTGACATTGGCGGAGTAATCTGGATTAACCAATTGTCCTCCAATCACTCCTCCTTTTATGTTCATCTGAAAGAGCACAAAGGGTTTATGTTTAATGGACCGAATCGTGTGGCTAGAAGGACATCAGTGTACAGCCATTAGTAGGTTGGTATGTGCTGAATTAAGCAGCCCTCCCAGAGGGCTGGGACAAGGTGAATGATGTACGCTGGTGCAACTATCATTTTGCTTCATTGCTGGACTTCATTTGACTATGTTGCCTTATATTGATCTGGTGATGAGGAGAAAATAGTTATTTGTCACACTTTATGGCTTATTTAATGGGCAGTGGGCAGGGGCTATAGACCTGCACGGGAAGGTAGAAGCTCCCGCCCCCATGAGTCTTGGGCAGATGGGGCTCGTCAGTCCATCTAGGAGAGAAAAAAACTCTGATTTAAAACCTCCACTGCCTTGTGGCCATATCCAGTCATGGAAAAGGCTCCAGGTGTAAACCTCAAGGAAATCCGGAGTCGGAGCCCCTAAGGCAGTTCATCGCTGTCTACAGCCTCGCTCTGGCAGCTCCTGCGACGGCGCTGGTGCCAAACTGTAACGGCCCTGCTGTTTCTTTGGATCAATCAATGACGTGGAGAGGGAGGACATGCTGCATGGGCAACAACCTGTCCTCCATATGACATCGCCCAGGCTTGCATCTGACCAGGATGCATCACCCATGGTCAGTCATGACCAAGGGGGGCCTACTACAGCTTATTTTACTGTAATTATTTATTTTAGTTTTGTTTACTTTAGTTTAGAGATACAGCACGCTAACAGGCCCTTTTGCCCACCAAGTCTGCACCGACCAGCGATCCCCGCACACTAACACTATCCTATACACATACTAGGAACAAGTCACATTTATACCAAGCCAATTAGCCTACAAACCTGTGCGTCTGGAGTGTGGGAGTAAACTGGAGCTCCCAGAGCAAATCCACGCAGGTGACGGGGAGAACATGCAAACTCCATGCTGACAGTAGCCAAAATTTCCATTGGCAGCTTGTTACAAATAATCACCACACTCTGTGTGAAAAAAGCCCTCAGATCTTCCTTAACTTTCTCCTCTCTCCCCTTCAACATATTACCCTCCACTTCTAGACTCCCCTGACCATGGATAATAGATTATCTCTGCCCATCTTAAGCTTATAAACCTCCATAACATCACTCATCAGCCTCCTGCACTCCAGTGAGACTAAATTAAACCTATCTTTGTAATTCAAGACCTCTATTCCATGCAACATCCTGGTGAATTTCTTCTTCCCTCTTTCTAATGCTATCACGTCCTTCCTGTAGTGTGGCAACACAATACTTCCAATACAGTTCAGGTAACGTTTTGTAAAACTTCCACATGATGTCCTAACTCTTACATTCAATGCCAAATGCCTTCTTCACTATCCTACTCATCCGTGTCACCATTTTCAGAAACCGTTCTACCAATAAACTTAAATCCATGCCCCCTTCCCCAACCTCACTAATTACAGACTTTTCAGCTAACTGACTAATATCATTCCTGGCCTCTTCAGAATTTTATGCATCTCAATTAAGTCTCCCTTGAATGTTCCAAAGAAAATAACCCCAGCCTTGTTATTTAATCCTCATTTCTACACGTCACCAGCCCTCCTTGCAAATCCTCTGTGCATCCACTGGTACCAAGATATCCTTCTGAATCTGAATACCATTTTCTAACTGTGGCATGACTAATATTTTAATCTTTCCAGCAAAATCTGCCCCCTCTCATGTTTTCTATGCTTCAGCTGTTAATGGCAGATATCCTGTATGCCTTCTCAATCATAGACTAACCTGTCCTGCTACCTTCAGGCATTGTCTAGGATCTCTAATTTCCTTGACACACCTTTTTGTTCATGTCACCTTTCCTCACCATTTTTTTGTGAATTCCTCTGCCTTGTTTGCCCTTCTTGGCTTAGTACCATTTGCCATTTTTAGGCCCAATTACCAGTCCATCAGTATATTCCATCAGCCTTGAACCTTCCTCCTTGCCATGAAAAAAGCTGCCTCTATTGATATCATTGCCAAAGCTTAAGATTGTGGCCTTACCTTGACATCCAACTCATTTAAAAACTCCAAGGTTGATGGTTCCTACAAAATATAGCCCTACCATTACAAGAGTTCTATTGGTCAATATACTTTGTTTCCTCATAATAAGCGATTTAAATATATGTACTTTTTATGTACCCTGTTAGCTTTCACTTTCTTTGTCAGGTGTGCTTTCCTTATTGGCTTGCACATCAGGCTGTAGTTCAACGACTACCACTTGGCATTCAACACCATCATTCCCTCCAAACATAACATCAAACTCAAACTGGGTCTCTGCTCATACCTTTGTAATTGGATCCCTGACTTCCTTGTCGGCAGACCACAATTAGTATGAAATGGCAACAACACTTCTTCCTTGGTAACCTTCAACACAGGAACACGTTAAAGATGTGTGCTCAGTCCCCTGCGTTACTCACTCTTTGTCCATGATTGCGTAACCATACACAGGTCCAACACCATCTTTAAATTCGCAGTCAAAACCACTATTGTTGGATGAATAATCGGAAACGATGAATAGGAGGGAAATTGAAATCTGACTGAATGGTGCCTGAACTATTTTTTTTCTCTCAATGTTAGCAAGAGCAAGGAGCTGATTGCTGACTTCAGGAGGGGAAAACCGAGAATCACCAAATCTGTCTTAATCAATGGTATCGTATTATTTAACATGTAACCAAGTCTTAGCGCATCCCCTTCTTAGATATGTATATTACAATGTTAAGTAGGTTTGCTTAATTTGCAAATCTCTTTTTGTTTCTGTCTTCCAAACTGCTCAAGAGCTTTCTCTCATTTCTCACGATTACCAAAACTATTATATTTTCCACTGTATTGAGCAGGCCCCATTATAGAGTCTCTAATGACACGCATCTGTACAGGGTGAACATTTGCAGTGCTGCAGGCCTAAATGACTGATTTCTTGCAGCAAAGCCTCACACACCAAAGAACCTCATAAATCCGCATCCTACCTTGGCGCACAAGATTCCTCAGTGATCCAGAAAAATATTCCAACTAATATCGCCAGCTTTGATTTTTTTATATTTTTTGGATTCAATTGTATAACACTGAAGAATGACGTTCTTATTTAGGTATTTTTCTCATCATTCTCCATGGTTGCCTTTTAATATATACCGATCATCTACCTATTGGGTTTCAGCCATTGTACCGTAGATGGCAAAATGAGATCCATTCCTTGTTCAGTTGTTGTCTCTGTCTATGTCACTTTTTACTATGTTCTTTTGCTCTCTGTGATTTGTGCACGCTCTGTAATTTATTTTGGTTTTCTCTGTCTCTAATGCATCCCTCTCTTTACCTCATTTTATTTTTCACATTGTCACTCTTACCTTGTATTTCCTAGTGGTTGCATTTGGAGTTCTTGACTGCACTTGAGAATCTTCAGCAGCAGTGCATGTGCTATTTCTAACTCTGGGACTAAATCAAAACTCAAACCTAGATAGAAGAGCAGATCAATGGCGATGATTCATCAAAGGTGGACAGTCCAGTCCGTGTGATAGATGGTTCATTTGTGAATTTCAGTGATGAAATTCAGCACTTTAATTTTCAGCTGCCTATATTTCTGTGGTATGTTTAGTAGCTCACGCGACATAAGGAAAATTATAGTAGAGAAACACTCTTTAGACTCTAGGAATATGGTGTGGAATCAGGCCCTTCGGCCCACTGAGTCCGTGCTGACCAGCGACAGCCCCCTATCCTAGCACTATCCTACATGCTAGGGACAATTTATAATTTACAGAAGCCAAATAATCTACAAGCCTTTGGAGTGTGGGGGGAAACAGGAGCACCCGGAGAAAACCCATGCGATCACAGAGATATCGTACAAATTCCGCATAAATAGCACCCATAGTCAGCATCGAACCTGGGTCTCTGGTGCTGTAAGGCAGCAACTCTACCGCTGCACCACTGTGCTGTCCCATTGTGTAGCTACTGTGCCGCACTTTCAGTAACATTTTAGACAATTTGCTCACTTCAAATGCTGGTTGCTAAATTGGAAAACAATAAGTGGCGTAAATTGATGGGATAGCATTGTAGAGCATGCTGATTTTGATTTGAAATCTTTCTTATCCAGTGATTGATAGCTTCATACCTGATGAGTGGAATTGTGTCTGAGGATGCAATTAATTAAATCAAATCTTACAATTTGTCCTGCATGCAATTTGAAGTGTGATAGATGGTAAGAGCTCTGGTTGATGAATCCGGGTAGCTCATTAGACTATTGGGTATCTATGGATGGGAAAATAATTTAGTGCACTTATATGTCCATCCAAAGACAAATGTTGTCCACGTAAGCACCCATTTAATCTTCACAAATATTATTTGCAGGAATTTGTTCTAGGTGTTGACACAATAAACTGCAGATGCTTGAGCAAAACACAAAGTGCTGGCGGAACTGACAGTGTGGGGAAAAGGCTGCAAAAATGGTGGGGAAAGGTGAGGTGCCACTTCCCCCACTTACAGTACACCATAAAGAAATGTTTGACATTGCACTAATTTTAAACAGGGGACTTGGACAGAGGCTTGACATCAGTAAATAAGGCCATCAGTAGCTATCTTAGCACCAATTGTGTAATGTTAGCAGTAACCAGCAGATATCAACCGTCCCAAACCTGCAGGTAGTTTGTGTGCTCAGTTATCCGTTCTCAGTTGTATGAGCCGAAGAGAGGTTGTTAGCTTGAGTTTTTATCTCCAGTTTAACATGGCTGCTGCCAATTGCCATTCCTATAGACCAACATCCCAAGACACAAGGAATTGCAGATGCTGCAATCTTCCGTAGAATTAGGTAAGGGGGAGGTACAGCGAGACCTGGGTGTCCTTGTACACCGGACACTGAAAGTTGGCGTGCAGGTACAGCAGGCAGTGAAGAAAGCTAATGGAATGTTGGCCTTCATAACAAGAGGATTTCAGTATAGGAGTAAAGAGGTTCTTCTGCAGTTGTATAGAGCTCTGGTGAGACCACATCTGGAGTATTGTGTACAGTTTTTATAACCACATAACCATATAACCATATAACAATTACAGCACGGAAACAGGCCCTCTCGGCCCTTCCAGTCCGTGCCGACCATTTGTTTTCCCCTAGTCCCATCTACCTGCACTCAGACCATACCCCTCCATTCCCTTCACGTCCATATACCTATCCACTTTACTCTTAAATGTTAAAATCGATCCTGCCTCCACCACTTCTGCTGGAAGCTCATTCCACACAGCCACCACCCTCTGAGTAAAGTTTTTGTCTCCTAATTTGAGGAAGGACATCCTTGTGATTGAGGCAGTGCAGCGTAGGTTCACGAGATTCATCCCTGGGATGGCGGGACTGTCACATGAGGAAAGATTGAAAAGTCTAGGCTTGTATTCACTGGAGTTTAGAAGGATGAGGAGGGATCTTATAGAAACATATAAAATTATAAAAGGACTGGACAAGCTAGATGCAGGAAAAATGTTCCCAGTGTTGGGTGAGTCCAGAACCAGGGGCCACAGTCTTAGAATGAAGGGGAGGTAATTTAAGACTGAGGTGAGAAAAAACCTTTTTACCCAGAGAGTTGTGACTTTATGGAATTCCCTGCCACAGAGGGCAGTGGAGGCCAAATCACTGAATGGATTTAAGAGAGAGTTGGATAGATCTGGGGGCTAGTGGAATCAAGGGATATGGGGAGAAGGCAGGCATGGGTTATTGATAGCAGACGATCAGCCATGATCACAATGAATGGCAGTGCTGGCTCGAAGGGCTGAATGGCCTCCTCCTGCACCTATTTTCTATGTTTCTATGTTTAATACAAAGTGCTGGCTTAACTCAGTTGGTCTGGCAGCATCTTTGAGAACATGGATCGGCAACGTTTCATGTTAGTGCCCTTCTTCAAACAGGTTGTGGTGGGAGGGAGATGAAAGCTAGGAGAGAGAAGAGGCAGAACAAAGCTTGGGGTGCAGGGTGGTTTGTAGGTTTGTTACCTAAAATTGGAGAATTCAATGTTCATACCATTAGGTTTAAGCTACGTAAGTGGAATATGAGATTCTGCTCCTCCAGGTGTGTGTGGCTTCACTCTGATACTGGAGGAGGCCCAGGACAGAATGGTCACTTTGGGAATGGGAAGGGGAGTTATTAACTGAGAGATTCGGCAGGCCTTGGCGGACCGGGGTGCAAGTGTTCGACGAAACAGTTGCCAAGTCTACTGTTGATCTCACCGATGTAAATGTTGTTACATCGGATGATCCTCCCGAGATGCTGCTGACCCGCTGAATTACTCCGGCACTTTGTGTTAATCCCAATCCACTCCCTCCTGAAATGACTTACTGTGGTGCATCATTATAAATATAGTAGGCAGTGTGACCTGCACAACAAATGTGCATATGGTATCAGCTATTTGAATGAAAACAATTCAGTCCTTATACACGTGCTGCTGAGCCAATTTCTTGTGGCTCTGATATCAATATTACATTGCACTGCCCTTAGTTGGAGAGATAATGATATGTATAATCTCATTCTTTGGGCTTTGGAGCCCAAGTCACCAGTTAGAACTAGCATGCAACATGCGTTCCTTGGTAAAATGTTCCATACCTTGGGAAATTAGATTATTTTCTATTGGGATTCCTACCTCTTGGTGGAGATATGAAAACTGTTGGAAATGATAGCAGCCCTGCAGCGTCTGTTCCCTGGACTATCTATAAATTGACTCTGTCGGACTGATTAGCTTTAAATGTTTTGAAAGTGTCCAATTATTGCGTCGTGTTGCCCAGTTGCTTCAGAATATTTCATTGTAACCAGATCTCAATTGCCTTCTTGTGAAACTCTCAATGAATATGTGAAAAATGCCAAATACCCAATTATGTATTTCTGTTGAAGTTAATAAGTACATTAAATGGATTACTAAATAAGTTTTGCTCCATATAATTACCACACATACTTAAAGGCAAATACCACAGGAAAATGACTTGGATCTGCTTAATGACATTTAAGTCAGTGTTGCGGAGAAAATTGACTAAAAAAGAAAATGACAATTGTTTTCTATTTTACAAAAGAGATTTTTTTAGTAATAGTCTTTAAATAATACAACACATTTTCAATTAGCATTCCAATTCTATAAACACTGAAGACTAACGGACTGAAAATAAATGCACAACTGTCATTAGCCATTTCAGTTTTGTCATTTTCAAAGCATATTCTTTATGAAAAATACTGCATCTTTACACCATGTTAAATAACTCATGTATATACAGGTGGGTTGTTAAAGACAAGAATACTGAATAAAATCTGTACAAGTTCTTTGCTCTCTCATTTTAAAAAATACTGCATGAATAAAGTCCGTACAAACTCAAACAAAAAACATTTCAGTGAAATCCGCATCACTTCCAATCTGACCTCTGGCAACAGTATCTCTGCATTAATACAACGATTTATGCCTTGGCCACAGGTCTTCCCTTTCAGCTGTCTGGGCCTTGTTTTCGTTTAGTCCATCACTGTGAATGGCAATGATCTGAAGAGCCTCGGGCTGAGTCGGGTCACTGAATATGGCTGCCAGAGCATGTTACTGTTGCAATTGTGCTCAGTTCTGTGCCAGGCTCTCTGTGGCTATCTGGGCCATCCTTGTGGGCTTGCAGTTCGTACTGCTTGTGAGCCAGGTGTCCCTGGTGCGCTCCGCAACAACTTAGCGCCGGCTGGTCATAGGCGAGGAAGGATGAGACGCTCATGGCGATGGGGATCTAGAAGTGGAACAAAAGAGAGCACAGCTGTGATTAACCAACTTTTTGGCAGCATTTTAAACCATACCAGTGGTGAGACGATGTGCAAAACGATGTGTTGTTAAATGCCAAACGCCGCAGATCCTGGCTTTCTGAAATAAAAATAGAAAACCAATCAGGCAGCATCTGTGAAGAATGGAAAGTTAACATTTGAGCTTCTTCATTGGAGTGGAAGGAAATTGGAGAGGTAAAACATATTCAGGAAAAAACAGTTTTCAGACAATACACGATTACAATCGAGTTGTTCACAGTGTACAGATACATGATAAAGTGAATAACATCTAGTGAAAGATAAAGACAGTAATGTCCGATTAAAGATAGTCTGAGGATCTCCAATGAGATAGATAGTAGGTTAGGGCTGCCCTCTAGTTGTTGGCAGGATGGTTCAGTTGCCTGATAACAGGAGCCTTTGTCTCTCAAATATTTGACAAAGGCTCTGAACTAAAATGCTTCGCTTTCCATGGAAGCTGTCTGAACCGCTGGATATTTTTTATGCCTTTTCGTTTTTATTTCAGATTTTCAGTATTTTCAATCTTTTTTATTTCCATAAAAAGTCATGTACAATGTATTGCTACATTTGTCAATATAAAAAAAAAGGGGGGAGTGTTGACTATGGCAAGATCGTGACAGCATTTCAAGATTTGGAAATCTATGTACAAAGTGACAAGAAGACAACATGTAAAGTACAAGTGGGTGGAGACAAATGTTATCTTAAAATTTGTACTCAATCAAAATACACATGACATAAAACTAGAAGAAAAGCAAACACTTTAGCTGTCTCTGCTGTGCTCAACCTGGGCTACAGAGGAGATGATAAAATAAGAAGCACATGGGTCTATCAGTACAGTACAGTACAGACAATGCCCAGAACACTCAACTGGTTGGTTCTTGCATGAGCTCTTCCTCCTACATCCAATCTGGTCAGTAGGCTCCTCGTGCCTCATGTAGATCAATATCATCCAACCATTCTTCGCCTCCTTTCGCAATCAAATCTCCCATTTGTTTATATCTCTATTTGCATTAACATCATTGCCTTATATCACCACGCTTGTGCAACTTGACTCAAATTGACTTCCAATTTGTGTATTTCTTTCTCCAAGTTTGAAGCATTTCACTTTTAGTTTTGCAGAACCAGTGGTTGAGTGGGGAGCATTGTTTTAAATCTCTAATTCAGAATTTGTATTGATGGAAATACATTTAAAGCTTGTTTAGCATGGTGGATATTTATCTTTGGTCATAAATAGATGCTGATCGACCACTGAATAAATAGCTCTCCCAGCAACCAGTTCTGTTAAACTTTGAGACACAGTTGGTCCAACTGTAGGAAAAGAAGAGAGGCACAAAAAGCTGGAGTAACTCTGGAGAAAAGGAATAGGTGACATTTCGGGCCGAGACCCTTCTTCAGACACTTCATTGTCTCGATCTGAAATATCACCTATTCCTTTTCTCTAGAGATGCTGTCTGACCCGCTGAATTACTCCAGCTTTTTGTGTCTAACTTCGGTTTAAACCTGCATCTGCAGTTCCTTCCTACACACTGGTCCATATTGTAACACTGGTTTGGCATTAATGCCAAATACTAGTTCCAATTCCATTTTGTTAGCTCCAACAAGCTAATCGTTGGACAACTAGTAACTACATAGCACTGATGATGGGCTTGTAATTTCACATCCACAAACGAGTAAATGTTTCTAAATCTCCTCAGGGGTAATTTAAATAACCAAACAATTTGCTTTAATAGAGAAAAACAAGCCTCAATAATGAATTGAGAACTAATGTAAAAATCGGGGTAAAATTCAATTTGAGGCCATAGACATCACTTTAGACCAGTGAGAAATTCAACAACTGCTGAAATATTTATAAATATCACAGCTTCAGCACATTAATGAGAAAAGATTGCAGCAAAAGAGCTAACATCTATCAGTACCATTAAAGAGGAAGAGGTTTACAATAATATATTTCAATCTAACTGCACAGGACTTCAAATCTAATTAATAATTTAAAGTGAAATTGAAATCCTTTAAGGTTTCTTGTGATCTCGGTGTATGTTCTGTAATGTATGAAAGAAAGCACTGTGAATCTTTCTGCCATTTATCTAACTGCAGTCCCCCTCATTGACACACCAGCTGGGATCACACCATCTCTTGACATACAGTGGGTCACCTTATACCAGCTTTGCATCTGTATGTCACGTTCTAATCCAGGTTTTGCAGATTATGGACTAGAGATTTGGTTGAAGATATCCAACCAAATATATTGCAATTCTGGCTGTTCAGGTTAAATGTCCGAATCTGATTGCAGATCTAACTTGTGTAGGAAGTAACTTCAGATGTTGGTTTAAACCGAAGAACGACACAGAAGAAGGGTCTCGACCCCCAACGTCACCCATTCCTTCTCTCCAGAGATGCTGCCTGTCCCGCCGAGTTACTCCAGCTTTTTGTGACTATCTACAGATCTAACTTGATGGGTTGCAGATTTGGCCAGAGCGATTACAAATTTAGATAGACATGTTATCATTTTTTTTGGGACTCATTTTAGACCCAGAGCCAGATTATGCACCTAACTAGATACATCAACATTGTAACCTGCAATTACTGCAATAGTTCAATTCTGGTCTCACCGTTTATAATGTTAAGCACTAGGTTTTATAGATCACTTTAATTATTTTCTCATATGAAATGTATTTCTACAAATTATTGAACTTCTTCGTTTAGTTTAGGGATACAGTGTGGAAACAGGCCCTTCTGCCCACCAAGTCCGCACTGACCAGCGATCCCCACACATTAACACTATCCTACACACACTAGGGGCAATTTACATTTATACCAAGCCAGTTAACCTACAAGCCTGAGATAGACACAAAATGCTGGAGTAAGTCAGCGGGACAGGCAGCATCTCTGGAGATAAGGATTTGGTGATGTTTCGGGTCCAGACCCTTCTTCAGACTGCACGTGCAAATCGGACTGCTCCCCCTCTGTGATTCCTCCTGCTATTCATATACAACCTACAAACCTGTACGTCTTTGGAGTGTGGGAGGAAACCAAAATCTCGGAGCAAACCCACGCAGTCACGGGGAGAACGTACAAACTAGGTGCAGACAGTACCCAAAGTCAGGGTCGAACCCGGGTCTCTGGCGCTGTAAGGGAGCAACTCTACCACTGTGCCACCATGCCTCTCCAAATTCTGAATTTGATTTAAACTGAAGTGATTGAATGAATCAGATTATTAATTCATGGAGATTACAATAACAAAAACATTCTTTGTGTGAGAGAAATCTCGTGGAGCATTGTGGTAATATATTAATCACAAATTTCCATTTTTTCTTATTACACCCACAGTAAATTTCCATAACATTTGTATCGGCTATCTAAGTAGGTGAATAGTAATTAAGATTGAGAGCAGACTCTGGCGATACGAAGCTCATTCGCGTTTATCCTGCATGTTGTAAGCAGGCCTAACAGAATCGTTCATAAACTGCGACGGGCTGATTTTGCAGTATGTACGGTTAGTGCAGCAAACAGTCTGCCTGTAACAACTGCAAAGCAATTTAATCCATGGACACGTCCACAAAATCCTCAAGATTCAGTGGGCTTCACCAATGCATCCACATGTGTCAGTAGCCTGGTTATGCTTGGACATTTGGCTCTGTGCCTGTAGGTATTCTGGAACAGATTGCTGTGTGATCTATTCACCGTTATCTTTGAGTCTTCATTACGTCTGTAAGGAATAAAGGTTCCAATCTGACATTGGGAATGTGGCCCTGTAATTCTGAGTCTCCAGGGGAGTTTGCACAGGATGCTGGTCGTGCCCCTTCGAGTCCTAAACAATTTCATACTTTTACCCTGATGCTGAAGCTCTTCTGTCTAAATGAGATGATAACCATTTCTGAAATTAATTTCACAAGAAGCACAAACAAGTTCACTCTCAAGGGCGGCACAGCGGCGTTGAGGTAGAGTTGCTGCCTTACGACGCCAGAGACCCAGGTTCGATCCTGACCATGGGCACTGCCTGTATGGAGTTTGTATATTGGCCCTGTGACCGCATGGGTTTTCTCCAGGTGCCCTGGTTTCTCCCACACTCCAAAGATGTCAAAATTGTCAATTGTCCCTAGTGTGTAGGATAGTGCTAGTGTACGGGAGTGATTGCCGGTCGGCACGGACTCGACGGGCCAAAGGGCCTGATTCCACACTGTATCTCCAAAGTCTAAAATCTCCCATTTCTAACAGATATAAACAAAGGTTCCATTTTGTAGTTTGAGCAATGCTCAGGAAAGTTCTGGGCCTGTCCCACTTTGGCGATTTCTCAGGCGACTGCCGGCGGCTGTCAAGCCGGCGGCAGTCGCCTGACAAACCGGCAACTAGAACGGCAACTGTCAGAGTGGAACACACACACACACACACACACACACATCGCTTCCTTCACCAGCCCGTTATGCAGGCAGGGGACAGGGCAAGCAAGGGGAGCATTGTCTGAGTGAAATTCACACGGTGCAAAGCCAGTGTGATACAGACACAAGGTTGGCGCTGTAATTAAGACGGCTAAAGCACAGTTACGGTAAGTCCTTAAAAAGAGGGGGGTAGAGGGGGGGGGGGGGGGGAGGAGGGAGAAGGAGTGGAGACAACCTTTAAGAAGCCAGAGATACACGGCTGTGAAGCTCGGCGGACATTTAACATTACCGGTCGGTAACGTTTTTTTTCCCAATGAGCCATTTAAATTTACCGGTCAGCACCGGCTACAATCTACGAGAACCTACAAGAACCTTAATCTCCAAGAAACCGACACAAAAATAACTCGGTGAAGAAATCATGGCAGCATTAAAAGAAATGTGTTTTGTTTGATTTTTGTTGTTTTTTTGTTTAATTTCCATGAGCTGGGGAAATTAGGGCTATTTTAATTGTGGCAGGCTGTGATTAAACCAGGTGGAACGTGAACAAAAGCAGTTGGGAATCCAGCTCAGGTGAATCTCAGTTCAATTGAATAAAAACCCACGGATAGATGAGTTGTTTAACTGGTCTTCAGCAGAGAGAACTTGTTCCACAGATACTGTTTTATTGGATGTTACCAGTGGCCTTAAGGCCCTGAAAATGGCATTTTAAGCAGAATGCAGGCTGTTTGGGTGAATCTCACTGGGTGCCACAGTGGTTATGTCATTTATACTGACCAGACCATTAAGATGGTATTGATTAGTACGGGTGTCAGGGGAAAGATAGATCAGCCATGATTGATTGGCGGAGTAGACTTGATAGGCCGAATGGCCTAATTCTTGTCCTATCACCTTTGAACACGATGAGAAGGCAGATTGTGATAGAAGATAGATTGTGATTGGTCTGAAGAAGGGTTTTGGTCTGCAGTTCCTTCTTAACAGATTGTGATATCAGTCTGTAGGCAATGCGGGTCGGATCCCACCCTACCATATGAAGCACACTGCTCCAAAACACACCCTCCAGGAATCTCAGTTAGCGAGGCATGTCCAGTTGTAGGAAGGATCCGTTAACAGCACTATTTAAACGGATCATCGGTTCTTTACAGGATAGTAATTAAATGCAAGTAACTAAATTCAAACAATCAAATAAATCTATGCTAAATTCTTGGCCCATTGCCAGAATATTCTGATTTGATGGAAAATGCCATGGAAATAAATTGTAGCTGTTCACAAAGCCAGAGAATGTGTCACTGCAATAGCGTTACAATTGTAGGAAAATCTCTGAGTTAAAATGAGATAAACAGGTTGACATCTCAGTTCAAATATGTGACAGAAAAGTGTCACATTATCCTATCCATCAAGTTGGAACAACAAATTGGATATGCGGGAAATTGGAAACAAAAGAGAAAATTATGGAATAGCTTTACGGGTCAAGCAGCACCAATCCAAACAAGTGTAAGGCGTTGCACTTTGGGAGGTTGAATATAAAGGGTAAGTATACAATTAATGGAAAGACCCTTAATAACATTGATATACAGTGGGAATCGTAGGTCTAAGTCCGCAGCTCCCTGAAAGTGGCAACACAATTGTGGTATGCTTGCTTTACTTGGACAAGGCATTGATTATAAGTCAGGAATTCATGATGTTGGTGCAAAGGACTTTGGTTAGGCCATATTTGGTGTATTGCATGCTGTTCTGGTCACCCCATTACAGGAAGGATGTGCAGGGTTTGGAAAGGATGCAGAAAAGGTTTGCAAGAATGATGCCTGGATTAGGAGAGGTTGGACAGACTTTGAATTGTTTTCTCTGGAATGCCAAAGGTTGTGGGGAGATCTTAAAGAAGTATATAAAATTATGTGAGGCATTGATTGGGTAGGCAGTCAGAACCTTTTTCCCCATGGTGGAAATGTCAAAGATTGGAACATGGGACTTTAAGGTGAAAGTTTAAAGGAGATGTGCCGGGCAGACTTTTTTTTACATAGAGGGGGATAGGTGCTAAGACCACACAGCCAGGTGTGGTTTGTGGTGGCAGATACAATAGTGGCGTTTATGAGGCTTTTTGATATGCACATGGAGATGCAGGGAATGTAGATATATGGATCATGTACTGGCAGATGAGATTAGTTTATGTCGACATCATGTTCGGTACAGACATTGTGGACTGAAGGCACATTTCTGCGCTGTACTTTTCTATGTTCTAATAGGGAAAGAAACAAAATTGACATTTCATGAAAAATTGAGAAGACAAGTTTTTGAAAGTGCAGAGAGGAGAAAGTGTGGAGGAAACAGAGGGAGCATGGCAGGGTGCAGTTCAAAGTTACATGTACATTTTAAAAGCAATAGTTGGCATATATAAGAGACAAAAATAAATAAAATGAAGGATTACGGTACAGCTTCAACTGTGGTACAGAACAAGTACAAGTCCTTCCACCAGTCATTTTACTTACGTTGTGTCCACAGAGAGGGCCACTTTTGTTTTCAGTGTAATTAGAAGATTGATTTGCCTAATAGCAACAAGGGGTGAAATATTGATTGCTGCATAAGGCTTTCTGTGAACACTAAATATAAAAAAGTATGAAAAGAAGGATTATTAAAAATCTCTCCACATAAGGATTAAAAAAAACCTCTTCATAATAAAACCATCAACAGTTATGGACAAATTTACTGATCCTTGCAGGCAGGGTGGCAATGGTAAGATTTATTTTCAAACTGTTAGTGAATCCTGTCTGTCAGGGAAAGTGATCACTGAACTAGAAGACCACAAATTTGGCAATTTGCTGTTTGCTGAGGGATAGTTCATTGAAATTCTGCCTTATACCACAGCATTTATGTCTCCATTTGACAGAATTGGCATGAAGAAACCTCCATTAAATGAAACTGGGGAGTTGCCTTATAGATCACTGACTGCTGTTTCCATTTCGGGTCTGGCATGTGTCTGATGCATCGATGCAAGGAGCTGGCTGAGTTTGGGCAGGTCAACCAAGTGTGTGATTTGTATTTGTGAAAGTGTATCCCAAGGACAGTGAAAGTTACCTACGGAGAAACAGGCCACCTCTACATGTTTGTAAATTAAAGAAGCTCTGCTTGAGAGATCCCAGCCCAGGGAGATTACAGCGAAAAGCTAGCCAAAATGATCCATTTTAACTTAAACAAAAACTTGCAATGGCTAAACCTGTACCTATACCTCAACTGCAACAGCCTTCCACAAACTGTCCAATGGTGCTCTGGTTTTCCCCTCCCCCCAAGTGATGTCCTGCCTTTCTCCACTCCCCGCACAGCTCTTTATCTCCCAACAAGGACTCTCCTCCACAACCTATGATCCAGCATCACTCCTTGTCCTATGATCACTTAGCAATGATGGAGGAATAGCCTTTGAGTGTGGTCAGTATACAAAATTAACCTACTCCCGGTGATGCCTCAGGCATTGCATGCAGTAGAGGTTTGGAGTGATGGATATGAGGGTGTTTCCAATCTCATGTGCCTTTCTAGATACCAAAGGAGTTCCTTGGCCTTCATGCACTGCTTAACATTGCTTAAAGTCTTCAAGTAAAATGGCAATTGGTTATCTATTTTTGTAAATGTCAGGACATTTTTTTAGATTCTCACCAGCATCGCAGATTGGAAAGCTTCACAAGGCAATGAAAGCAGAGAATGATCTGCCCACAACACAATTGCCTCCTACTGGAAGATTGAGTGTGTAATGTTGTAAATGTTTGGTGAGTGGAGATTTATATGAACATTAATCTCTGGATAGGAGCTGCGGTGAGTGCAAGCTGTTAATGATTTGAAGCGCTGGTTGCTTAACAGGTACACAGCAGATTGAAATTGCTCTTAAACTAACACCAAGGAAGGAAGAGAGAGCGACACCGGTTGGTCTCAGAGCACTCGGACATACGTTCATGGTGGGCGATTCAGCACTCTAAACTGAAGAGCATAAACATGTTTTTGGAACTATATGTGCTTTTCAATGTGAAGTGCACATTGTAAATTGAAATTAGAATTATATTCTCATTCTATAAATGTTCCTAAAGGGCACATGTAGAGTTATAGAGTCATAGAGTGATACAGTGTGGAAACAAACCCTTCGGCCCAACTTCGACCCAACATCCACCATCCTTTCTGTGAAAAAGTTACCCCTCAGATTCCCATTAAATTGTTTCCCCGTCACCTTAAACCTATGTCTTCTGGTCCTCGATTCTTCCACTCTGGGAAAGAGACTCTGCACCTACCCGATCTATTCGTCTCATGATTTTGTACACCGCTATAAGATCACCCCTTGTCCTCCTGTGCTCCAAGGAATAGAGACCCAGCCTCTATATAGTTTAGAAAATGAGCCACCAATAAAGTCACAAACAGGCAAGAAGGGAGATGTTTCAGAGGACAGTATTCGGTATATTCGCTTTGACAATAAACGTTTGTGCCATAAACCTTTGTGCCAAGAGATCATGAATGAGGCTAATAAGTTCGATATCTTTAAAAAAAACTATATTGTGCAGAAAAAATATAATTATTAAAGTTGAGAATCATTTGAAAGATTTTAAGATAATCTTTATAAAGGGATATACAGCGCTCAAAACATATCTATCTATACTATTACTATCTTGACCACTTCCAGTCTGCGTTGTTTTTAAATTTGTGCAAAAACGGTCCCCCATAGCGCTACGATTTTTTAGCCACCTTACTCACCGTTCTCCTCTGCTGCAAGCGCACCAAGTTTTGTTCCGATCGGTGAAATATTAGAAAAGTTATTGGTCTGTTGTTCGCCAAGAAGGCGACGCCCCTTCCAGCACCCGCCGGAATCAATCACCGGCCGCAAGAATAAAGCTGAAGGAGTGTAGTGAGCGGGGTCTGTGTTCTGCGAGCTGGGACCCACACCATCCCCTCCCACATACACCCCTCCCCTACCCCCACAACCCCCCACCCTCCCCCCCTACACCCCCCTCCCCTACACCCCCCTTCCCCCACCCACCTCCTCTCCCCCCACCCACCTCCTCTCCCCCCACCCACCCCTCTCTCCCGCCACACATCCCCCCCCCCCCCCCCTGACAGCCCCCAGCCTGAAGCCATCACCCTCTCCTGGCTGCAGGCCGCTCCTCACCTGAAGCAGTCCCCATCCCCCGGCTACAGAATGCTCCCGCCGTTGCGTTGGGGGAACCAGGCCTCCCGTGTGACTGGCACCCAACGGATCCCACTTAGTCTAGTAGATTATTAAAAGTGCACGGATACAAAAATATTTTTTCTGCGAGAGGATTCAGAAAGGGGATACATAATGCCATTCAGAAGAGGATACAAACTTGGAATGATTCCTGAGTAAACCAGGCTATGTTTCTCTACTCCAGGAGTCTGCTTTCCCATTTATTTTGGTGTCAGTTCACACCTTAAATCCACAGTGGGTCAGCCTGCAAGTGTCCTGTAACCTGTAGCATCAGAACAATCTCAGCAACTATTGAGATATAGTGCTGTGTAGATGCATTCCCACTACCTTCATCCGCTCAAGCATTTATCATCATTTTAGGCTGATAAAGAAAGGAGAATTACCATTTACATGACACCTTTCATGATCTTAACATGAACCAAAATGCCCAGCAGTTACCAAAGTATGTTTACACTCTAGTCACTGTTTGATTGCAGGAAATGTGCCAGCCAACTTTCATATAAGCTCCAACTAATGGTAATATTACAATGGCCAAGTAATGTAATTTTATCAGTGATGGTTTAAAGATAATTATAGGCTAGGATAATTTTCAAAAATGTGCCAGAGGATTTTTTAGGTCCAGCTGAGAATAGTTTAGCATCTCATCAGAAACGCTGTGCCTCCAACCGTGTAGCATTCTGTTAATATAACATTCAAGTTTCAGCATGGATTATGGTTTCAAGTCACCAAAATGGAACATGAATTCACAATTTTCTGAGTACAATCAACTGAGCCAAAGTTGACAAAGTTATTTTCTAATTAGAGGAAGAATCCAGATATCGGATGTGCAAATGGATTTGGAAGTGCTGGTGCGGGACTCCCAAAAAGTTAATTTGCAAGTCAAATCGGTAGTAAAGAAGGCAAATGCAATGCTAACATTTATATCAAGAGGACTGGAATACAAAAACAGAGATGTAATGCTGAGGCTCTTTAAGGCGCTGGTCAGGCCGCATTTGGAGTACTGTGAGCAAATTTGGGCCCCATATCGGAGGAAGGATGTGCTGGCTTTGGAAAGGATCCAGAGGAGATTAACAAGAATGATTCAAGGAATGAGTGGGTTAGCAGGTGATAAGCGTTTGACAGACTGGGCCTCTACTTGCTGGAGTTTAAATGGTTGATGGGGGACCTAATTGAAACATATAGAATAATGAAATGCATAGATGGAGTGGATGTGGAAATGATGTTTCCACTGGTGTGAGAGTCTAGGACCAGAGGTCATAGCTTCAGAATGAAAGGGCACTCTTTTAGAAAGGAGGTGAGGAGCAACTTCTTTAGTCAAAGGGTAGTTAATCTGTGGAACTCTTTGCCACAGAGGGCTGTGGAGGCCAAGTCAGTGGATGTTTTTAAGGCAGAGATAGACAAATTCTTGATTAGAACGGGTGTCAAGAGTTATGGGGAAAAGGCAGGAAAATTGGATTAGGAGGCAGAGATCATCCATGATTGAATGGCAGAGTAGTCTTCATGGGCTGAATTGCATAATTCCACTCCTATAACTTGTGAATTTATGACAAACAGGAATCTCCCTGTCCTTGGAGCCTGAGGTAAACACAGGCAGGAAGGGGACAATCTTAACCTTGTGGGTAAATAGCAGGATTACATGCAACGACAACTCTGCATCTGACTTAATTTTACTCTGCAATGAGATCCCTGAAAGTTTAAGTTTTAGTTTTAGTTTTAGATACAGCGCGGAAACAGGCCCTTTGAACCACAGAGGTTGCGCCGACTAGCGATCCCCACACACTATCCTACACACACAAGGGACAATTTACAAAAGCCAATTAACATACAAATCTGTACATCTTTGGAGTGTGGGGGGATACTGGAGCTCTCGGAGAAAACCCACGCAGGTCACAAGAAGAACGTGCAAACTCCATACAGACAGCACCTGTAATCAGGATCGAACCCGCTGTGCCAGTTGAATGGGAAATATATAAATCCAGCCTACCAACTGATACCATGGGTTCTCCAGCAATTACTCAGGAAGCATTAGGGGTGAGCACTGATCTTAGCCTAAGACCAGTCTTTTTATAAACAGCTTTTGAAAGATTCCTCTTCTCACTCCAAACAGTCTGCCTGATTTGCATCTTTTTTTTTGGCTGTCATATCAGAAGCTGACAGAGTAAATGTGCTCTCTCAGTTTCACTCATTCTGTGCTGCATTTGATAATGTATTCTAAATGTTCCATGGCTCTAAATATTCATCCTGTCTGCTGGTATCAGTCACAGATTAGAAGAGCTGAGATTGTCAAAGCAGGCTGTTCAGTCTAACCTTTGCCTCATACGACTTTACCCCATCTATTACATTTTCCTCGGCTGCTTTTGAACAGGTACTGTGGATCGGTCTTCGCTAAGGAGGACACAAACAATCTTCCTGATATAGTAGTGGCCAGAGGATCTGAGGTGACAGAGGAACTGAAGGAAATCCACATTAGGCAGAAAATGGTGTTGAAAAGACTGATGGGACTGAAGGCTGATAAATCCCCAGGGCCTGATGGTCTGCATCCCAGGGTACTTAAGGAAGTGGCTCTAGAAATCGTGGATGCATTGGTGATAATTTTCCAATGTTCTATAGACTCCGGATCAGTTCCTGTGGATTGGAGGGTAGCTAATGTTATCCCACTTTTTAAGAAAGGCGGGAGAGAGAAAACGGGGAATTATAGACCAGTTAGCCCGACATCGGTGGTGGGGAAGATGCTGGAGTCAATTATCAAAGATGAGATAGCCACACATTTGGATAGCAGTAACATAATCGGTCCGAGTCAGCATGGATTTACGAAGGGGAAATCATGCTTGACTAATCTTCTGGAATTTCTGAAGATGTAACAAGGAAAATGGACAAGGGAGAGCCAGTGGATGTAGTGAACCTGGACTTTCAGAAAGCATTTGATAAGGTCCCACATAAGAGTTTAGTGGGCAAAATTAGGGCACATGGTATTGGGTGTAGAGTGCTGACATGGATAGAGAAGTGGTTGGCAGACAGGAAACAAAGAGTAGGGATTAACGGGTCCCTTTCAGAATGGCAGGCGGTGACTAGTGGGGAACCGCAAGGCTCGGTGCTGGGACCGCGGCTATTTACAATATACATCAATGATTTGGATGAAGGGATTCAAAGTAACATTAGCAAATTTGCAGACGACACAAAGCTGGGTGGCAGTGTGAACTGTGAGGAGGATGCTATGAGAATGCAGGGTGACCTGGACAGGTTGGGGGAGTGGGCAGATGCATGGCAGATGAAGTTTAATGTGGATAAATGTAAGGTTATCCACTCTGGTAGCAAAAACACAAAGGCAGATTATTATCTAAATGGCATCAGGTTGGGAAAAGGGGAAGTACAACAGGATCTGTGGGTCCTTGTACATCTGTCTATGAAAGTACTCATGCAGGTACAGCAGGCAGTGAAGAAAGCGAATGGCATGTTGGCCTTTAGAACAATCATATGACTGACATATGCTGAGAGAATGGAGCGGCTGGGCTTGTACACTCTGGAGTTTAGAAGGACGAGAGGGGATCTCATTGAAACATATAAGATTGTTAAGGGCTTGGACACGCTAGAGGCAGGAAACATGTTCCCGATGATGGGGGAGTCCAGAACCAGGGGCCACAGTTTAAGAATAAGGAGTAAGCCATTTTGAACGGAGACAAGGAAGCACTTATTCTCACAGAGAGTGGTGAGTCTGTGGAATTCTCTGCCTCAGAGGGCGGTGGAGGCAGGTTCTCTGGGTGCTTTCAAGAGAGAGCTAGATAGGGCTCTTAAAAATAGCGGAGTCAGGGGATATGGGGAGAAGGCAGGAACGGGGTACTGATGGGGGATGATCAGCCATGATCACATTGAATGGCAATGCTGGCTCGAAGGGCCAAATGGCCTACTGCACCTACTGTCTATTGTCTATTGCATTCCTTCCATGCACATAACAATGCGCAGAAAGCCTATAAAAGTAAAATATAAAATCTCTAATTGTTTTATTTTAGATGATATAATATCTGTATCTGCAAAGTTACCCAATTTGAAAATGAGTGAATGTATACTATTTGTTCCAATCAAGGAGCAAAATGGTGCTGTTGCCTCGCAAGTCCAGCACCTGGGTTTGACCCTGACCTTGGGTGCTGTCTCCGAGCGGTCTGCATATTCTCTCGAAGATAGACACAAAAAGCTGGAGTAACTTAAGCAGCATCTCTGGAGAGGAGGAATAGGTGACGTTTCGGACATTCTCTGTGTGACCATGGGGGTTTTCCCCATGTGCTCTGATTTCCTCCTCCAGAGATGTATGGGCGGAGTAATTGGGCCCTGTAATTTACCATTTGTGTAAAATAATGGCAAAAGAGTCAACGGTGAGCTGGTGGGCTGAAGAAGTGTCCCTGAACAGTGAAACAGATGGAGGATGGTGGCTGGTCAGCAGGTAGAACACCACAACGGCTGAGAAGGCAGAAGGCTGCAGCAGGGAGAGATCTTGAACCGTTGTTGGGTTCATACCGTTGGCTCTGACAAGGACTGTACGGTGGCTGTTTATGCACTAGTCTCCTCGTGTTAAAAGGTAAAGGATGCACGGGATGCACCTGCACATTCCTCTGCAATGAAGTCTGTGGCTCCAGGACTGGTTTCTTCAGCCATCTCAAGACCCACAGAAAGTAAACACCAGGAGGACAATCGAACTTGACTTTGAATGATCACCAATGATGATGATTGTGGTGGGCAGTGAGCCCCCTGGGAGAGAATAAATTGCAGGAGAATTGTAATTCTAACTGGGAGGCATGGACTTGATGTGCCAATGGCCTCCTCTATCTTCATAAGTAAGTAATCTGGAAAAAAAAAATTCCAGCATCGGGAAATCTGTGGTTGGCAGGGTTTGTCTATCATGGATCCAGCAACTGGGGAATTTGGAAAGGCAGAGACACAGATTGTTTTGAAGTAAAAGCTGGAGGTCGAGCTTGCTTATGATTCAGGACAGCAAAACAGATCAAGTCCATTTCTTCCATCCCATTAGGAGATAATGAGTTGTTGACTAACCCTGTAAGTATGATTCAGTCAAAAAGTCCACAACAGACCAGACATGATGTCTGACCCAAAGGCTCAAAATCATAATTCCTTCCAAGCATGATAGTCACTATATTACCATTTTCTAAATTACACTCTGGTGGAAACTATTAATTTCTGAAATAAATGCATCTCATCTGCATTTTTATCAACCGGTGTTGCTTCTTCTGTCTCCATAGGGAGCCTGTCCCATCATTTGACCCCTTACTGATAGAAATACTGATTCTGTGGGATAAATGTATATATAACCTTCTTCAAACACATCCCAGGTCTTCAGGGACCACTCTCCTGGAATGGTGAAATAGATCCTTGTGTTCTACATTATCCATAGCAATCATAATCCTAAAAGCAGCAATTAAATTACCTCTCAACCGTTTTATCCAGCAAGAGCATATCGCATTTACATAATCGTTCCTGATAATCCCAACCATTTAATTATGTTGGTGGTGTATATGCATATAATGGATTAGCTAGGAATTTCATAGTTTAATCAAGCAAGTTACCAAATAATAAGCATAAGCAAAAGCATAAGTGAACAGATTGTTATTTTGTCTGCTCACTTGCTCTGAAATATAGCACTTCATTAATTTGTATCTGACCTCACCTGCCACAATACCTTCAAAAGGGTTGCAGGTACATTGGCATTTAGTTGTTAACAATTCGAAGGAGCTCCAGAAGTTGTTCCTCGGTTAAACTAGTGTTTCTGGTGGCTTCAGACAGGGAAGGTCTAGACTGGTACATGCCTTGCATGGGGATTTATTGGAGAAATGGGCCAGACTGTTGCTGGAAAGGGACCCCTGGTAAATAGTAGGAGAACTATTACATGAAAATATACAATTAAATCACCCAGAAAACTTGTAATCAATTTGGGTTGCCATGTTTGTTTTTTGGCTAAACTGAGACTGGTATGATACAAAATGTTGCAAAAGTCTGCAAGACAATCGTTAAAACATATCTTGCAGAAGTATTTTCTGTGTCCAATAATATAATAGTATTATTAATAGTATAGTATACTGGTTGCCTCCAATCTACGGACATAAACAACGTCTACCTACTGGCTGGCATCACTCCCCCAGACATCAGGAGAGCTGTAGCAAGTAGGACAGAGCGTCTGAAACAACTGACAGACGATAGACACCCATTCCACAGCCGTGTGCCCCCTCCTAGGCGGCTAAAATCCCGTAAGAGCTTCCCGACCAGCGTCACCCCATTGGAAACAACACCAACTGAAGCTCGCCTCCAGATGTGGAAGAACAGACTAGCCACTGTCCCTATTTCCACCAAGATGGACACATACCAGCAGCAGAGCACTTACCACCAGCTGCTGATGAACACTGGCTGAACTGGAGATGTCTCAACCGACTGTGAACCGGGGTCGGGTGGTCAAGGGTGACAAAGCACAAATGCGGCTACATTGAGGGTACAACAACCTGCGAGTGTGGCACACAGACCCAGAATATGCAACACCTACTGCAATGCCCATTGCTGGAAAATCCATGTACTACTGCAGACCTTGCAGACCAATAGCACAATGATGTGTACAGCAGTGGCGAGCCACTATATAGCATAAGGACACGAAAGAAGAAGAAGTATAGTATACTATTGATACTTTCGCCTGTGTCAGTTATTATGGGTTTGAGCTGATAGCATTCATGCTGCTGCCATTCGAATGTATGGTGAAACTCACCAGTGCATCAAACCACAACTCTCTGAACAAGTTGGTTTCAAACTCTGAACTTATTTACAAGATTAGATAGTCCTGTTGTTATTTGCAGGATCCATTGGTAGTCCATGCTGCCATTTCCTCCCTCACTCCTCTGCTAACAATGCCCAGTCCATTGGGAGCGATGAATAGCCAAGGAATTGGGACACTATCTGAGGGAACTCTACTTCTACGGATTGCTTATTTTTGGTGTATAATGCACATCATTGAAGTAAACACAACGGGAGCTATTTGTTTGAAGCTCTGGGCCCTCAGTGTCACTCTGGTGAATTTTGATAATATCCTACTTTGTATAATCCTACTCTGAGTGGGAATTTGAGAAGACAGGTTTTTTGAAACAGCAGCGAGACTATGTCTGAAAAGAGCTAGGAGGACATTTTGACATGCATTAGACAATTTATTGGTTGTATTTAATGCAATACTGGAAGACTAATTTTGAGACCTTTTTCTACAGTGAATAATAAATCATGATGTGGCTGAAACAATTTGTAAAACGATAATTGAAAGTTTTTACCATTTTAGCATTTTATTGCTACCTATAATCCAAATGCTTATCTTTAGTTCCAATTCTTGCTTGCTACTTATCAATTGGTAGAATTCATAATCACTTATTTATTGATGATTTATAAAATATTGCAATTTAATTAGGTACAAAGTGTGATGTATGCTTTCAAGTGTTGGTTTGAATTGTGATTGATGATTGCCAATCAAAAGAGAAACTGGAAATTAGTGTGGACTTAAATTACAGTCTCTGCCTATTTCCTATGGAGCATGGAGAAGGGAGGATGGACTAAATGCTCTACACTTCAGTTGTTAACTCATCAGAAGACTTTAGACAAGACATAAGAAGTTACAAATAATGTTGTATGTACAATGGACGCTTAATTGGTTCTGCAATAAGAGACTATGTAATAAATAAGTGTACAGGGTTAAAATGCACAAATGAGGATTAAAGTACACACCTCAAGCAATGTATAAGCGAGGGGAGATCTTGGCATTTTAAATTGTATGAGAATCAATATTGTGATTGACACTTCAGAAGAATATGTAATTACAACTATAAAGAAAGCAGCTTCAATATGCATGCCACTTAATTGTATAATTGAACAATACTTTTAACATAAATTTGTAGAATTAACATACTTGCACATGATCTACTGTACAAGATAAAGAGGAAGTGCACAATCCGAAGAAGAGTCTGACCCAAAACGTCACCTATCCCATTCCTCCACAGATGCTGCCTGACTCGCTGTTGCACTAGCACTTTGTGTTTTGCTCAATGGAATTGCAATGTTTTTTCTCTTTAGCTCGAAATACAATGTTCTACCAGCACCATTGTAAATACATTATTCTACCAGCACCATTGTAAATGTAAATTTTAATTGACTGAAATCCTGAAGTTCCATCCAGCTGCATCATTGTCCCCAATGGTTCTTTTGTATTTCTGATCTAGCTGTGATTTTATGACCTGCATTATAGAAATACAGGGAACAGTACATTTTGTTTTCTGTATCTTGTGTTTTATGATGAAGGTAGACAAAAATGCTGGAGAAACTCAGCGGGTGAGGCAGCATCTATGGAGCGAAGGAATAGGCAACGTTTCGGGTCGAGACCCTTCTTCACACTGATGAATAGTCTGTTGGCAGCTCAATTTCCCTCATGGGATAAATAAAGTTCTATCGTATCGTATCGTATTTGCTCAAATTTTGCAGGATGTAAGAAATAGAAAAAACATGGCATCACATATCATTTGACAAGGTCCCCAACTATAATTGCCTTGATAGTAGAGAGTAGAGGATAATGCCAAATTATAGTAATTGTACCTTTAAAGCAATATTTAGAGGACTGCCAAGAGCATTGGTCTTGATTCCCCTTTCCTTTGATTTGTTGACACCACCAGCATGCACTAATTATATTAAATTGTGCGGAAATGTGCTCTGTACATGACTAGGAATGCTATTCCATCCAATTTATACAACACTGTAGCAAATCATTCAAGAGACAAGAATTAAAAAATGGTATTGCAATTAGGTGCTCATTCACTGGGTGTAATCATTCAGACAACAAGTCATGGAAAAGATTTGGGGGGGGGGGGAGGTTCTGATGTTTTATCAAAAGAGGCACAGCATCAGTATGGACTAATAATGCCATCAAAAGTATACTGGTATCCATACAATAGACTAATAAGGACGAAATGGATTGCAAAGTTATAAGCATGACTCTAGTAAGATTAGATTGTCCTTTGAAACCAAATTTGGAGATTGTTGTATTTGAGTGTTTGGAATATAGAACAGACAAGGTTAAAGTTACGTGATACCAAGACGTAAAAATACTGTCCCTCGAAATAAAATAAAATAAATTTGATGTAGGAAGACATGAGCTTTGCACTACAGACTGCTGAGGACTACACATTTCTGTGTTGAAGGGTTTGAAGAAGGGTTTCGGCCCGAAACGTTGCCTATTTCCTTTGCTCCATAGAAGCTGCTGCACCCGCTGAGTTTCTCCAGCATTTTTGTGTACCTTCGATTTTCCAGCATCTGCAGTTCCTTCTTACACACATTTCTAACCATTGTTTTGTTTTCTCTCTCTCTTGAATCTTTTTTCATGTGATTCCCATTAATTTCAGTTTTACCAGGGTACAGTGATGCCACATTTGGTCCGATGCTGCCTTGAGATCAAGGGCAATCATCTTCAACTCATCACTAGTATGATCATTAGCCATGATTGAATGGCGGAGTAAACTTGATGGGCTGAATGGCCTAATTCTGCACCTATCACTTATGAACTAACGTTTGAACTCTTTAGTGTAGGAAGGAACTGCAGATGCTGGTTTAAACCAAATATAGACACAAAAAGCTGGAGTAACTCAGCGGTTAACTCGACCTGAAACATCACCTATTCCTTTTCTCCAGTCATGCTGTCTGACCCGCTGAGTTACTCCAGCTTTTTGTGTCTATCTTCAGCTCGTTAGATTGTGTTTGGACTGAAGGTGTGATGAGATCTGGAGTGAAAAACTCCAGATATCACTGAGCAGGTCACTGGTGAGTGAGTAAGTGCTGCCTGAGAGCACTGTAAATGACACCTGTCACTTTGACGGTAGACAGAAATGCTGGAGAAACTCAGCGGGCGAGGCAGCATTTATGGAGCGAAGGAATAGGTGGCGTTTCGGGTCGAGACCCTTCCGCAGACTGTCACTTTGAAGGTGTTTGATAGCAGCCTGATATAGTGGCAATTATCCAGATAGTGTTTGTCCTGCTTCTCGTGGACATTATCCAAATAGGAGTGCTGTCCGATTATCTCATGCACTGCCCTTTTGCCATCTGTGCAAAAACACAACACAAATATCCCACCCAATCAATTCCTGCACTTTTACTTTGTACTTTGCTCATTTTTTTCATAAGGGTGTCTGTTCACATTTGAGCTTTTTTCCATCCTCATTGCCCTTTAAATCTACTTTTATCCCTCAATATCTTGCTCTCGCACCATTTTAAATATTTTGGTATTGTCACTTGGGTGTTCTACATGGATAGTTGCAGATGTAGATTGATGTTTTGCGGCATACCTGCTGAAGCCCAGAATGTACACATGCCAATTAACTCATTGAGTCCATACGAAGATCTAGCTGATCCGACTTCCCTGCCCTTTCTCCAAAAAATATTATCAGGTAGTGCACCTGCTTTGTTGGGGAATCTATTTGATCTACTCTAATGAATCTATTTCCACTTCTATCTCTAACAGCCCATTACATAACATTATACAATATATTACATAACCCAAACTCATGTTAAATAAACAGGCTCTTTTCCTCAATTTAGTTTTAGTTCTTTCACCAATGACCTTCATTCTCAGTCCTCTTGATTCTTGACCTGATTGGGAACAGTTTTTTTCTGCATCCAATCAATCTATTACCATTACCCTACACACACTGGGGAGAATTTTTACATTTATACCAAGCCAATTAACCTACAAACCTGTATGTCTTTGGAGTGTGGGTGAAAAACAATGATCTCTGAGAAAACCCATGCAATTCACGGGGAGAACGTGCAAACTCCATACAGACAAGTGGGCGTAGTCAGGATTGAACCTGGGCCTGTGGCGCTGTAAAGTGGCAGGTCTACCTCTGCGCCACCGTTGAGGTGGTTACCCTAGAAGCTCAGCCCAGTGTAAGTGTTGAGTTGAATTGAGTGGATGAAAGGACAAAGGTTTAGTGCACAATCATGAATAGAACATAAATCAACAGATACTGAAACAAAAGCAGAAAATTCTGGAATGTGGGAAATACGGCCAAGGAAGCTGTGGAAGTCTGTGAACAGATTCTAGTCACTAAACTATCCCTTGAAATACAGAGGTTGAGAATTAGAAAGGAAGATTCAGAGATGGGCCACATGAAAATGAGAGCCGAGTGGTATGGTGGCGCAGCGGTAGAGTTGCTGTCTTACAGCGTCAGAGGCCAGTGTTTGATCCTAACTATGGGTGCTGTTTGTACAGAGTTTGTATGCTCACCCCATGACTTGCGTGGGTTTTTTCCGAGATCTCTGGTTTTCTCCCACACTCCAAAGACACACAGGTTTGTAGGTTAATTGGCTTGGTATAATAGAAATATTGTCCCTAGTATGTAGAGGATAGCGTTAAGTGCCTGTCCCACTTACACAACCTTTTTGGTGACTGCCGGCACCCGTCATAGGTCATCACAGGTCGCCAAAAATGTTCAACATGTTGAAAATCAAGCGGCGACCAGACAAGGTACGGCTCTTTGGGCGACTACTCACGACCATACAGGCTTCACCCCGTGACATGTCGCCAAGGTGTCGCCTGTATGGTCGTCAGTAATCTCTAGTCACCCAAAGAGTCGTAGCATCTTTCTGGTCGCTGCTGAATTTTCAACATGTTGAAAATTTTCGCCGTCCTATGACGGGTGCCGACATTCGCTGAAAAAGTTGCGTGTGGGACAGGCCTTTTAGTGTGTGGGGCTCGCTGGTCGGTGCGGACTTGGTGGACCGAAGGGCCTGTTTCCGCACTAATCTAGTGTGATGTTGCAGGAAAGATGATGAAAATTAGATTAATTTTGTAAAAAAGCAGGTAATTGCAAATAAACAGTTGTTAGTACACCAGAAAAAGCAGTTAATAGTACTGAAACAAGGATTGTTCTCACAGAGAAAAATAAATAGCATGGAACCACTGGTGTTCCCAAAGCCATAATTATTTGATTTGAAGGAGGCAGGTTGAGTTGAAGGACAAGTTGTTCAATGCAAAAAGGCTGTGATTTCCAACTTGCAAGGGATAAGAAAACCCTTCGGGGGTGTGTGAAGAAAGCATTGCAAAATGAAATGCCCTTTGAAATGCGTGCGTGCACACACATACAGTGCCCTCCATAATGTTTTGGACAAAGACCCATCATCTATTTATTTGCCTCTGTACTCCACAATTTGCGATTTGTAATAGAAAAAAATCAAATGTGGTTAAAGTGCACATTGTCAGATTTTAATAAAGGCCATTTTTATGCATTTTGGTTTCACCATGTAGAAATTACAGCAATGTTTATAGATAGTCTCCCCATTTCAGGGCACCATAATGCTTGGGACACAGCAATATTATGTAAATGAAAGTACTCATGCTTAGTATTTTGTTGCATATCCTTTGCATGCAATGACGACTTGAAGTCTGCGATTCATGGACATCACCAGTTGCTGGGTGTCTTCTCTGGTGATGCTTTGCCAGGCCTGTATTGCAGCCATCTTTGGCTTATGCTTGTTTTGGGGGCTTGTGCTCTTCAGTTTTCTCTTCAGCATATAAAAGGCATGGTCTATTGGGTTCAGATCGGGTGATTGACTTGGCCAATCAAGAATTGACCATTTTATAGCTTTGAAAATCTCCTGTGTTGCTTTAGCAGTATGTTTGGGATCATTGTCTTGTTGTAGAATGAACCGCCGGCCAATGAGTTTTGAGGCATTTGTTTGAAATTGAGCAGATAGGATGTGTCTATACATTTCAGAATTAATTTTGCTATTACCATCAGCAGTTGTATCATCATTGAAGATAAGTGAGCCAGTACCTTCAGCAGCCATACATGCCAGGCCATAACACCCCTACCAGCGTGTTTCACAGATGAGGTGATCTGCTTTGGATCTTGGGCAGTTCCTTTTCTCCTCCATACTTTGTTCATGCCATCACTCTGATATAAGTTAATCTTCATCTCATCTGTCCACAAGACCTTTTTCCAGAACTGTGGTTATTTTTTTGAGTACTTCTTGGTGAACTGTAACCTCTCCATCCTGTTTTTGCAGCTAACCAGTGGTTTGCATCTTGCAGTGTAGCCTCTGTATTTTTGTTCATGAAGTCTTCTGCGGACAGTGGTCATTGACAAATCCACACGTGACTCCCGAAGAGTGTTTCTGATCTGTCGGACAGATGTTTGGGGATTTTTCTTTCTTATAGAGAGAATTCTTCTGTTATCAGCCGTGGAGGCCTTCCATGGCCTGCCAGTCCCTTTGTGAATAGTAAGTTCATCAGTGCTCTCTTTCTTCTTAATGATGTTTCAGACAGTTGGTTTTGGTAAGCCTGAGGTTTGGCTGATGTCTCTAATAGTTTTATTCTTGTTTCTCAGTCTCATAATGACTTCTTTGACTTTCATTGGCACAACTTTGGTCCTCATGTCAATAAACAGCAATAAAAGTTTCCAAAGGCGATAGAAAGACTGGAAAGAGGAAAGACTAGGGGTTGAGAACTCTTTTATACCTGCATTAAGGAGAACACACCTGGGCACTTACAAACACCTGTGAAGCCATGGGTCCCAAACATTATGCTGTCCTGAAATGGGGGGACTATGTATAAGCACAGCTGTAATTTCTACACGGTGAAACCAAAATGTATAAAAATACCCTTTAATAAAATCTGACAATGTGCACTTTAACCACATGTGATTTTTTTTCTATTACAAATCTCAAATTGTGGAATACAGAGGCAAATAAATAAATGATAGGACTTTGTCCCAAACATTATGAAGGGCACTGTAATTTCCCTGTCAGTCAACTGCTGTATATGAGATTAATTTTATGCACATAATTTTAATTCAACTGCCATCCACTCACTGCATGTTTCCTTGTATTCATTGGGAGAAAAGGCTATCTCTATCCTTTCTTCATGAAACTGAGACAGTTTCTGCAGTGATTGACTTTGTTTCCTCTGCAACAGATTGTCTTTGCTCTGAGACATATGCACCCTCCCTCTTAAAACTCATTAGCCAATGTAGTTGCTCTCATTTAACACACAGTTTTTGAAAAAAAACTAAACAGACAATCCACTTCAGCCTCAGGATTGGATTCTGCAGAAACACGCATTGTTGTTAACCCTGTAAAGTCGTCCTTACTAACACCTTTTGTGACTCAGCAATAAAATGCTGAGTCACAAAACCCACAACTCTTCAGCAGCAGCATTCTGCAAGTCATGTCTTTCAGCCAGTCACAATCCTGCAGGTGAAATGTGGGGGAAGGAACTGCAGATGCTGGTTTACACTGAAGATAGACACAAAATGCTGGAGTAACTCAGTGGGACAGGCAGCATCTCTGGAGAGAAGGAATGGGTGACTTTTCGAGTCGAGATCCTTCTTCCCACCGAAGAAAGGTCTCAACCCGAAACGTCCCCTTTCCCGCAGAAAGGTGGGGCAGGTCTGTTTTCCCTGGAGCAGAGGACATTAAAAAGGGAGATATGATTGAGGAATCTAAAATTTTAAGGACCATCATTATCACATGTAATGAAGGGATTTTTTTTTCATTTCATTTCATTTTCAGAGGTGAATAAAAGTAAAATTTGGATATGGCATAAGAAATTTAGAGGGGATCTGAGGGGATCCTTTTTCACCCAGAGACCAGTGAGTGGTGGAAGTAAAGTTGCTGACAGCATTTAAGAAGCATTGAGATGACCACTTGAAATGCCCAGGGCATTGAAGGCCATGGGTCAAGTGCTGGAAGTTGGGGTTAGTACAGATGGATGCCAACTGGTCCACATGGGCACACTGGGCAAAATGGCATGTTTGCCATGCTGCATGACTCTCTGACACGTCAGTTGTCATCACTGGACATCTTCAGATACAGGTTAGGTTTGTGATCTGAGGAATCTTAAATGGCTCTGAAACGCTCATGTCGTTTGGCCAAACATGGCAAGAAAATCACAAAATGCTAGGGTGACTCAGCAGGTCAGGCAGCATCTCTGGAAGACATGGCTAGGACGTTATGAGCTGGGATTCTTCTTCAGACCAGGAGCCTTCTTTGGACTTCTTCAAATTCCAGCATCTGCGTTTCCTTGTGTCCACAGAGCAAGGAAATCTCCAGGCCAATCTGATATGCCAGTTTTCCTCAAGTTTAACACCAAAATGCTTCTGAATCCCAAGCTTGAGATATTGCTTACAGCTCAGTCACGGTCACATATAGCATTATGATAATTAAATAAACATCCACATCAATCATCTGGATCTTATTTGGTTGACATTATGAAGCCTTGAGCTAGTGTATTGAAATTAAGGGGACATGACACAAGATTTAAAATATCGCTGATGTTTATAATGCAGGATATAAATTTTCTAGAATTCTACAATAGGACACAGTAGGATTTGCACTGGATATTTTAATGAACTAAACATTATCAATTTATAAAGGAGAATCGACTGAGGCAGTAATACATTTTGTAACATAGTGAAATGAAAATATCTTGTAAATTCAATAATGAAAACTTGAGAGACCAAATCCAATCCAATTTGGATGTACTTTTATGCATTCTGTTTGCTGCTTTAAAAAAAAATTGCCAGGTCGGTGATGGAATTTTAAATCATACCCTAAAGGTGCCATTGTGGTTTGTGACTAGCTAATCCAGATGACAAATTTACACTTCGGATATGCAGCATCAAACACTGTGATTCCACACGGCAGCCCAGAGGTGAATTTAGTAGTCCCTCAACACTGGAAGAAAAATCACACACTCCGGAATCTCCAATGCTTTTTTTAATCTAATAGGGAATTGCCTATCTCTAGAGAGCACATATGTAAAATGATTTCTGAAAGAGCCACATCCACCCGTATTTCATCCACAGAAAGATCTTGGAATCATACAGTAACTTTCATACCTCAGAATGTGGGGCAGTGTGGGAAACCACTCGCCAATCTACAGCTATTGTCCTTCAGAGTGCCTTCCCACTAAGTACTCTGAATTATATAACGTGGAAAATGTTACAGCCCATTTGAATGCAATAAGCCTCCACTGACAATATTGTGCTAATAACAAGCCTGTCCTTGGAAGTGATGTGGTTAAAGGACAAATAATGGTTAGGACATTAGCAGCAAATTTATTAAATGTTCTTCAGGGAGTGCCGAAGGAGAACGTACAGTAGAATTGGATAGACACAAAATGCTGGAGTGACAGGGGGCAAGGCAGCATTTCTGGAGAGGGAGGAATGGCTAATGTTTTGGGTCAAGTTTGAAAAAGGGTCTCGACATGAAACATCACCCATTCTTTTTCTCCAGAGATGCTGCCTGTTACTCCAGCATTTTATGTCTATCTTCATTATATACCAGCGTCTGCAGTTCCTTCCTACACGTACAGTAGAATTAGACTTATTGCCATCTATTCTGTGCATGTTTTCCTCTTGATTCCAACCATTTCCTTCTTGATTCCTGCTTACTGTAAAATTGGACTGGGAATTTTTCACCTTGGCTTTTTTTTCCCCCAGCACCATTTAGGTATCTTATTAACATTCCCAATGCTCATCTCTGTCTTGCAACATAAACTGATGCATTACTGTGCAAGCCGCAGTCTTTAAAACCCCCACAGAGAGTCAGGAATGAAACCATGCGCTGAAGGTTCCCCACAGAGATATTGACTATTGTAACTGCCTGTATCTGTCTGCATGAGTATTAATTGTTCCTCAATTTTCACATATTATTATAAATAATTATTGTAGCTGCACTGCAGATAAACAAGTTCAGGAAAACCCACCAGAAAATGCTGGAAACAGTCAGCATTTATACAGAAAGAAGCAGATTTAAGGTTTTTAGAACTGTCCTTTCTTCAAAAAGAGAGAAATAATTATAATTATGTTACAGCAAAGGTGGCCAGAGGAATAGATTGGACACAGGGAATATCTGGTGGTTGGATAATATTAAGTCAAATGGTTAATGGGGTGGTTGGAGGCTATTTGTGCTGCTTTGCCTGTTTTACATGTTGCTAATAGCAGGGCGATGAAAGGAAAGGAAGAGAAAGAAAAATAGAAACTTTCAGCCAAAATCACAGAAGTCCCCTCACCTCCATGTAGCATTTAACGTTGCTGTGCAGTGGCCAACCAATTCTTTATGATTATAGCCTGCTTTGAATGATTCTTTAAGATTGTGACCTGCTTCTGGAGAACATGGATAGATAACGTTTCGGGTTGAGTCCATTCTTCATGCTGATTGTAAGGGGGGAGGGGGGGGGGTGTTGAGAAAGAACCTTCATCTCTGAAGAACATGAAATAGGTGATGTTTTGGACCCTGGTCCCGGCCTGTAATGTCACCTACCCATGTCTCCAGAGATGCCACCTGACCTGCTTAGTTACCCCAGCACTTTGACTCCATGACTTTACTTCTGTGGTTAAGGGGCTGTCCCACTTGGGCGACCTAATCCACGAGTTCTGACAAGTTTGCCCTCAACGCATACTCGCAGCATGGTCGACACGTGGTCCTAGAAGGTCTTTGTAACTCTCCTTCATGCTCGAGAGTAGTCCCCATGTACTCGAGGCCTCAGCTAGGTCGCGGCGTATTTTTCAACATGTTGAAAAATGCCCGCGAGTAAAAAAAGGTTGCCATGGAAAAAATTGATACTTTTTTTAACCGTAGGTTTAGTCATAGTAGGTCGTAGTAGGTCAGCATGTTAGTCGTAGGTAGTCGAGGGTAGTCAAAGATAGTCGTAGATAGTCTTCATCATAGTCAAAGGGAGGTCGAAGGAGATCGAAGGAGGTCGTCTTCACTCTCCACTATTCGGTGTCCAATTTTCCCGAAGTTAGTCGTAGCTAGTCGAAGCTAGTCGAAGCTAGTCTTCAACATAGTCGAAGGAGGTCGTAGGAGGTCTTCTACATAGTCGAAGGAGGTCTTCAACATGACATTTCTTCAAACTCTCTTAAACTCTTCTAAACTCGCCAATTAGGTTGCCGCAGTGGGACAGCCCCTTTAGTTTAGACAACACAGGTAGGTGTGCATATTTTAATGAATGCAGCCAACAGCTTCTGAGATAGCTCATGTTGGGTGAGTTGTGTGAAATTACTTTTGTCTATTTTTGCAGCTGAAGTGACCTGTCAGTATATCTGACAAACTATCTCTTCTGAGAAGTAGTGCAACAAGATACAGATGAGGTAATAAATACTGAAAATAATAAACATCTAACACCTTAGTGAGGCTCCTCACTAATACAGATTTATTCATTTATTCTCTGACAGCATCTTCAAAATTATGTATTGTCTGTTGGGTTCCTTTCTCTTGCTATTCATCAATGCTCACTAACTTTTAATTGGCAAGTCTGTTTGTAGTTATTTGCTATTTTAATCTTACAAGAGGCATAAAACTATTTTAATAGAGACAGGAACGCTACATGGGAGAGAGATTGATGCAATTTGTGTGAAATAGGATTCTAATACTAATGGAAATGAGTTGCTTTATACTTAGATCATTAATATGTGCTTTAATGCGTGTTATTTCCTTCCATTTCTCACAACTAACCACTGTGATACACCAATCTGTGACATGTTATTGAAACATTTCTCCTTGAGTACGTGATTGCAGACTCCAACTCTGGGATAGGCCATTCAGTCCCTTGAGTTTACTACATTTTCAGGCGATAGATGGCTCAGGATTGCTTTGTGAATCTACCACCTTGCAGCCATTTCTTTACCAAACATAATTTAAACTCCTCTATCTCCTTCCTGTATTCTGTGTCATCATTGTTTGAATCTGGCTCACCAAAGTTGAGTCATTTACAAACTTGTCTATGATGAGTTTGAGCAGATTTTGGCCACGCAGTCATGAGTATATAAGGATTATAGCAAGGGGCTGAGAATGCAGCCTTACGGGGCCTTGGAGTTGATGAGTATTATGGAGGATGTTTTCTTGCCTTTCCGAGCAAATTGGCTGAGATTGTACACTTTAAGAAATATGCATTCCATGTTGTATGACTTCTAATGCTTGTTAGTTAATTAGTTGTTAGTTAATGCTTTCTGCTTTCACCAAAGAAAGCCTGGTTCATTAAATGTGGAGTACAGTTCTGGTTGCACTGCTATAAGAAGGATGTCATTAAAGTGCAAAGGAAGCAACAAATATTAAGAGGATATTACCTGGTCCAGAGAATCTTATAAGGAGAAGCTGGATAGGGGAGCCTATAGCTGGAGGGCATATAATAGGTTTAATGTGAGAGTGGATAGCTTTGAAAGGGACCTGAGGGTGCATGACCAAATTTTTCACACAGAGGCTGGTGTGTATATGAAATGTGCTGCCAGAGGAAATGGTGGTAGTGGGCACAATTATGACTTTAGAAGACACTTGGTCAGTCCATAAGTGATAGCAGCAGAATTAGGCCAGTCAGCCCATCGAGTCTATTCTGGCTGATCTATCTTTCCTTCTCAACCCCCCCCTCTCCTGCCTTCTCCCCAGAACCCTTGAAACCCTTACTAAGCAAGAACCTGTCAACCTCTTCCTTAAAAATATTCAGTGACTTGGCCTCCACAGCCGTCTGTGGCAACGAATTCCACAGATTCACCACCCTCTGACTAAATAAATCTCTCCTCATTTCCTTTCTAAAGGTAAGTTATTTTATTCTGAGGCTATGCTCTCTGGTTCTAGCCTCTGCCATTAGTGTAATCAGCCTCTCCACATCCATTTTATCCCGGCCTTTCACTATTTGGTGCATTTCAATGACGTTTCCCCTCATCCTTCTAATCTCGAGCGAGTATACGCCCAGTGCCATCAAACGCTCATCATAGGTTAACCCAATTATCCTCGGGATCATTCTCATAAACTTTGTGTGGACCCTCTCCAACGCTAGCACATCCTTCCTCAGACATGGGGGCCAAAACTGCTCACAATACTCCATATGCCGCCTGACCAGTACCATATAAAGCCTCAGCATTACATCCCTGTTTTTATATTCTAGTCATCTGGAAATAAATGCCAACATTGCATTTGCCTTTGTTCCTACGGATTCAACTTGCAAATTAATCTTTTTGGAATGCTGGTGATTTCCAATTTCTGAATCTTCTCCCCATTTAGAAAATAATCTACGCATTTACTCCTACTACTACCATGCATGACTGCACACTTCGCTATGCTGATTCCATCTGCCACTTCCTTGCCCACTCTGCCAACCTGTCCAAGTCCTTCTGCAGAGTCCCTGCCTTCTCTACACTGCCTGCCCCTCCACCTATCTTCACATCATCCGCAAATGTGGCCACAATGCCTTCAATACCCTCGTCCAAATCATTAATATACAACATGAAGAATAGTGGCCGCAGCACCAACCCCTGCAGAACACCACTACTCACTGGCAGCCAACCAGGAGAAAAAAATCCTTTTTGCCCAGTCTTTGCCATCTGCCATTCAGCCAACCTTCTATCCATGTTAATATCTTCCCTCTAATAGCACGGGCTCTCATCTTCTTTAGCAACCTCAGGCGCAGTACATGGATAGGGAGGATGTGGTGCGATGTGGGCCAAGTGCAAGCAAGTATGACCAACTCAGTTTGGCAATTAAGCGTCGACTGGACGGACTAAAGGGCCCATTTTTGTGTCCATAACTCTCGTATTTTAGGACTGGTATCGGTTTTGCCTTTCATCCAGTGGCAATTAATCTTCCCAGAGGTGGGGTGAACACTACTGAACACAGATAGGTCCGATCATAGGTTTTTTGATTTATTCATTCATGGGATGTTGCTGGCAAACATGTGGTGTGGTGACGCCTAACGGCAGTGGCTCGGCTACAGCCCGCCTGTCTTTTTTAAATCTTTGTCTCGTTAAATGTATGGTTTGATTCTAGTTTTATTATTTTTTTAGCTGTGTATATGTGGGGGGGTGGGGGGGGGGGAAACCGTTTAATCTCTTCCCTGTTCGGGGACCCGACTTTTTCCCTGTCGGGTCTCCGGTGTCGTTGGGTTTAACATCATGGAGCCGGCAGCGGCCTCCAAGCAGAACCAACCCGAGGGCTTCAGTCGCGGAGCCTGCGGACCTGCCATCGCAGAGCTGGCCGACTTCGGAACGGGGAGAGCTGTGGTGGCGCGTGGCTGCAACCCGACTTCAGAGCTTCATAGGCTCCGGCCGCAGGCCCTGTGGACGGTAACATCGGGAGCTCGCAAGTCCCTGGTGGGAGACCGCTTTTCGGAGCTCCAGCAACGGCAATTTCTCCTGCCAGAATCGTGGGGTGAAATGACTTGGAGCGGGGCCTAACATCACCCTTCATGGCTTAAACGACCACGGGACTTACCATCGCCCGCCGGGGGCTTTAACATCGGGAGCCCCAGTTCACCTCGACGTTGCAGTTGGACTGCTGGGCCACGGGAGGAGAACAAAGGGCAGAGATAAGACTTTTGCCTTCCATCACAGTGAGGAGCTGTTGGAGATTCACTGTGATGGATGTCTGTGTAAAGTGTGTTAAGTGTGGGTTTTGATTTTTTTTTTGTAATTGTTAAGATTGCAATTTCGTTCAAACCAAGCTGTTTGAATGACAATAAAAGGCATTCTATTCTATTCTATTCTAAACCTCAATCATGCCTGGACGAAATGACTTGTTATATCCTGTCAAACAAACTGTATTATCTCTCGGTCCGAAGAAGGGTCGAGACCCGAAACGTCATCTATACCTTTTCTCCAGAGGTGCCGCCTGACCCGCTGAGTTGCTCCAGCTTTTTGTGTCTATATATCGATATTATCGATTTGCTGACATCCTGCCTTCAACATCCCAATCAACACTCAATGCGTGTCACAAGGTCCCCTCCAATCTTGTACAGAGTGGCCTTGAAATGTGGTCGCACAGTTCAGCGACACAATACAGCCCTAAATTATAGCTCACTCCTCTGAGCATACGGTGCATGGAGGATGCAGGCAGTGCACAATACTTTTCATTGATATGCTGTGCACTACTGATGCCCGTGGGGGTAAAATAGAAGCAAATTAAGTTTCCGTTAGCATGTCCTTAATGGCAAGGAACCCTGTGTATATAATACATAGAGTGATGCAAAAAGAGAGTGGCTTTTTCTTATCATGCCTCTTGAGAATAATTTGGTAGAGTCATATAGTTAGTTTTACTCCCTTCCCCTCGCTTTGCAATTCTCTTTATCCTTCAAGTATTTATAGCATTCCCTTTTGAATGTTATTACTATACCTCCTTCCACCATCCTTTCAGGCATTGTGTTCCAGATCACAAATTGCTGTATTTAGAACACCCTCAATCTCTTAGAAGACTATGAATCTTTTCTGGATAATAAGGAGCCTGCTTGAGAGCAGCCAAATACAATTAGAGCAGGGAATAAATTGTTAGCACAAAGTACAGTCAGTTTCTGGGTCAAGTCCAGGTTCTGTTCCTGAGAACTCTCCGTAAGTCGATTTTTCTGTATGTCAGAAAGGTCTGTTTTCCATGGCTAACAGTATCATAATTTGCATACGCTTGCCATAATCTTTCATTTCAATGAATAATCACCCTAACACTACCCATAATTAAATTAATCGATCATAGATTAATCGTCATTGAATCACATAGCGTGGAAACAGGACCTGCTGCCCAACTTGCCCATGCCGACCAACATGCCCCCTCAACACTAGTCCTACCTGCCTGCGTTTGGCTCAAACCTGTCCTATCCATGCATCTGTCCAAATGTCTCTTAAATGTTATGATCGCCCCTGCCTCAACAACCTCCTCCGACAGCTCGTTTCATGCACGTACCACACTTTGTGTAAGAAAAATGTTGCCTATTAAATGTTCCCCCCTCACCCAAAATCTATGTCCCCTGGTTTTCAATTCTTCCAGAAAAGTGCCAGAGAAACTATTCTCCAAAATGTGAAGACAAATTTAGAGAGCGAATTCCAGAGCTTCAAATTTTGCAGCAGAAAGTGACTGGGAGGAAATGTTTAAAATCAAGGAGGAACAATGCTAAAATTGGAGGACAGTTATCTTGGAGGTTGGTGAGACTGGTTCAGATCACAGAGAAATTGACGAGATAATGCCCTGGGAGGATTTCATTGCATTGTCGAGAATTTAAAAAAACTACTCTGCTGCAGACTGGGATTCAGTGGGTCAGTGAACACAGGAGTGATGCAGTGAACAATATTTTTCCTGCTATAATATGGGGAGTTCCGATGTTGATGAAGCACTCAATGCAGAAAAGAAATCAGCAATAATTGTGAGGCATCAGAGGGTGTATAAGGACATCAATATTATGGGGAAATGGCAGGAGAAAGCGGTTGAGGGGGAAAAATAGATCAGCCATAATCGAATGGCAGAGCAGCCTCAATGGGAATGAATGGCCTAATTCTGCTCGTACATCTTATGGTTTTATGGTTGGAGGTTAAAAACTGATGAAGGCTGGATTATTCTATCCATACCATAGGAAATCTAAGAATAAGGAAAGTTCATTTGATTTCAATATTCAATATTCAATGAACTTTATTTTTCTGTTAGGAACTTTGGTTTATGATCTGCTTTCAATCACACTTTGAACTCTAGGACATGTGTGGAGTGCACATTTTTCTTGGATCCTGGCTCTGCATGATGGGGGTGCTGAATGTCCTTTTAACACATCCTGAAATTGATCACAAATATTTAACATTCCTTGAGTGAAGAAATATTTTGCACTGCCATTCCACCATTTTGTGAATCTGCAGGAGAAATATTTAATTTATAAACAGCTGCTGAGTGAGCATGAGCTACTTAATATGTTACTTTAAATAAATCACTGAAAGGCACTGCTGGAGGTCGAATCAAAGGATAACAAAGAAGACACAAATCTAAAATATTTGCCACAGCAGGGCTTAAACATGTCCACCATTCTGAAAGCAATTTACACAGTTTGCAAAAAGGTCTGGGAGAGCTGTTAAACATTTTCTGACATTGAACGCTAGTGAGAGATCTTTATTAGAATTAACCAGTGTTAAAATCAAAAGTTGCTGGTTTTAAGAAATCTGCAACATGTCTAGAAGGTCCAAAGGCTAGGTAACGTGTATTGGAAAATGACAAAAAGAGTGATCTTAAGCTGGGTGCTTACAGCTAGAATAAATTACCAACTCTATATCTCTTGATAATTTTTTCTCTCACGATCACTTATCCACACATGCTGAGAGGCATCAATTAACCTTTCTTTCACACTTCTATTGCTTTTGTAATGAATACACCAGTGTTCATGAGCTATGTTTAAAAAAACAACATATTTACTTAACAGATGTTAGTGAGGCTGCATTTGTAGTTTTGTGTTCAGTTTTAGTCCACCTACTATATGAAGGATGTTGCAAAGCTGAAAAGGCTGCAGAGAAGATTTACGAGGATGTTGCCAGGACTTGAGGGACTGAGTTATAGGGAGAAGTTGGACAGGAGCGCAGGAAGATGAGGGGTGATCTAATAGAGCTGTGTAAGATATCTGTACACTGTGGATGGCTTGATTGTAATCATGTATAGTCTCTCTGCTGACTGGTTAGCATGCAAGAAAAACTTTTCATTGTACCTCGGTAAACCTGACAATAAACAAAATTAAACCAAACTAAAACCATGAAGGGAACAGGTAAGGTGAATCCATGAAGTCTTTTACCCAGAGCTGGGTAATCAAGAACTAGAGGACGTAGGTTTTACGTCAGAGGGCAAATGTTTAAAAGGAAACTGAAGAGCGACGTTTTTACACAGAGGGTGGTGGGTATATGGAACGAGCAATCAGGGGAGGTAGTTGAGGCAGGTATTATAAAAATATCTAAAAGACATTTGGACTGGTACATGGATAGGAAAGATTTAGAGGAATATGGGCCAAACTTAGGTAAGTGGGGCTAGTGTAGATGGGGTATCTGGATGGCATGAGCAAGTTGGGCTGAAGAGCTTGTTTCCTTGCTGTGACTGACTCCAATGCCATAGTTTTGTTTACTCAGAATAGTTCTCAAGAGAATAATTTTACTTCGGAGTCACGTGAGTGACTACGTGAAGAAGCCCCGCCTGGCGCTGGAACGGCATTACGTCGACGCTGACGGCAGAGCAAGAGCTGCAGAGGCAGCTCCTCGACAGCGGTAGGTACGGGCCCGCAGGTAAGTGCAGGAAAAACACTTTCAGGGTCTAAAAAACTCCGTGGCTGGTACTGAATACCAGAATTTAAAACTAATTTAAAAGTAAAAAATAAGTTGAAAAACAACGGAGTTTTAAAAAAGAACGTCCTAAGGGGAGCGATCGGAACGGGAGATTACGGAGCCGGTTCGGATACCGGTGGCCGTCAAAATTACGTTAGAAAGGTTTTTTAGTCGCTCCACAAACTTTTGGTACGGGGGGGGTGGGGGGGGGGGGAGAAGTCAGAAAGGCCATAATTTAAAAAATTCAATAAAAGGCCTTCAGACTAAAAAAGGTTATGGCTTGAAAAAATAATGGAGAAAAAAAAAAAGATTCCAAAAATAAAGTAAATAAAAAATTCAAGCCAAAAAGGGTTAAAAGGCCCAAAAACATTCCCTAACCTACCCTAAAGGGGCTTCATATATTAATATATATGACGAATTATGGTGGGAATATCTGCCTCAGAGATTTGAAGGTAGTCTCCTTGAGGAAAAACTCAGGAGTAATAAGGGCAGTAAAAATAAAATGGAAAACTGACCCTAAAAAATGCACTGATAGTGGTGGCTGGTCATGAAGTACCCACCACAGCATGAGAAAAAAAAAAAAATATATATATAAATATATATATATATATAATATATACAGGTGTAAGTACAACACCTGAATAAGAAGTGAGGCCATGGAAAATAACCATGGAAAACAAAAATTAATTGGTCTCTCATTAAAGCTGTTATGATTAAAACAGCAGAATAATAATAAAACTTTTTATGTTTTATTTTAAGTACACTTCAACACAAAATTAAAATATACATATATATAAGTGTACTAGGTTTGATACCTGAATGTATGAGTGAGACCATGAAAAATAAATATGAAAGAAAAACAAAAACAAAAAATGTTTTGGCCTCACCAAAGCTGTTATAGTGAAACAGCAGAATATGATAAAACTTTTAAGTTACAAAGATATCAACGGTGAATCCGGTTATGATATCCATGTCTCAATTAGATGAGATATAAGGAAATACGATTTTAAAAGTATTTCAAATTGGTGCATGGCATTTCCATTCAATGGAAAACAAATAAAATATTGTGCAAAATAACCAATACATTTAAAGGAAAATTAATTGCCATCAGTTTGTGGAGCTCATTGGGAAGAAATATATAATATTTAGGGACCAAATCTGCATAGAGTTGCAGATCAAAACAGGTTATGTTAAAATCCTGATTATTATGGAATAAAAACTGCCTTATGATTATTCAAAGTATTGATTACAAAAGAACATAGAAACATAGAAACATAGAAATTAGGTGCAGGAGTAGGCCATTCAGCCCTTCGAGCCTGCACCGCCATTCAATATGATCATGGCTGATCATCCAACTCAGTATCCCGTACCTGCCTTCTCTCCATACCCTCTGATCCCCTTAGCCACAAGGGCCACATCCAACTCACTCTTAAATATAGCCAATGAACTGGCCTCAACTACCCTCTGTGGCAGAGAGTTCCAGAGACTCACCACTCTCTGTGTGAAAAAAGTCTTTCTCATCTCGGTCTTAAAGGATTTCCCCCTTATCCTTAAGCTGTGACCCCTTGTCCTGGACTTCCCCAACAGACTATTGGTCTTTAAACTTTGGGGGGAAAAAAATTATGATCCAATATAAAGATTTGATAATGGATCAAAACTAAGGCAGAAGTATGATAAATAAACATAATCAAACATAGCCTTATCCGAACCCATATAATTGGGAAAAGAAGGCCTGAAGTACGTGGAAGAGGTGCAAACAATTGTTACAAAATAAATTCATGAAATCTCCGATTGTTGGGGATTACAGGTGTATTATGATCATTAATTCAATATAACTAAGGACTACAAAAAATTAGAAAGGATTGGTTCACCTGTATAAGAAAACGTAAAAAATAGATTTTAGGTTTGCACCCAAAAGTAACTCCAATAAACAAGGTGTACGTACATATATATATTATAAATTACCTCAGTGTACAGATGTGATGGTATAAACCATACAAAACATCGTTTTATATACACTTTCACAGTGTAAGAATATTTTATTAAAATGGAACATCTTCAACATTGAAATACAGTTGTTATTAACAAAGTGTTAATCAAATATTACAGGTGCTTGAAATTAATTAAAATGGGTCAAGCAGTGCAAGTTAAAACATTGTATAAAGGATTAAATCCAGTTTAAGGCTGTTAAACAGAATACTGGAAGAACAATTGCACTGATAAGATCAGCACTTGCACTAATGAGGACATGGTCATGGTTATCTTGATCACATTTAAATTAGAGTCAGCTGCAAATTAGTGCTGCAATTACAAGTCTGTTGAAAGGCAAAGACTTGACCCATCACATAAAGCCTATGTTTTAGGCATTCATAAATATTCATAAATTACTATTTAGGAGTAATTCAGCACCATAAGAGGGGGAAAATTGTTCCATGATACAAAAATGTCTTATGGTTTTGTTGACATACTTTGTCCCTCCATTAGAAAAGGAGCCTAGGTAAGAGTAATAAAGCTCCAAAAGAAGAAATACAGAAGATTATAAGAATATGTATGCCTTTGTGAGAGGCTTATACAAATACCAAATGATACATTATCATTATTAAAGTAATGGATTAAAAAAAAAAGGGGTTCACAAGTTGCTTCAACTATAAGCTTAGCAGCTGTTGCAAGCTGAAGTAAGTATTAACAGATGATGGACAGTTTCTGTGAATATTTGGGTAAGATAAAAATATTATCTATTCTTATAAAGATAATTGATACGTCTCTTTGTTGGGACTACGGACAATAATACCAGGTAAATGCAAATGAATTGTCCTAAGAAATTCTCCAAACATTTGTATTAATTATTGAATTATAATTATAGAATTATGGATTAAATATCGATTGTTCTATTATGGAAGTGTCCAGGTCATAACAAGGTGTACAATACCATGGATGTGGCGTATATTAAATCACATAAGATAAGTAAAATAATAATCATGTGATTATCTGAGTAAACAGATGTGGCATATTAATAGAATATTGACTGGCCTTGAGGGAGATACGACATATATTGCCTGAAGTAGATTCATATTGCCCGAGTCGAAGACGAGGGCAATATGGATCTAGTGAGGGCAATATATGTCGTATCCCCCGAAAGAGGACAGTCAATATTGTTATTATTACCCATATCAGACATCTAGAGGAAAATCTGAACATCTCAGCTCGGCGGACTTCCACGTAAAATTTAACCAAAATGGACGCGGCAGTCTTCCTGTCTGCCGTTTGAATATTCTAAATTTCCCACGCAGCGTCACGTTGCCAAGTTCCCGGATGTGAGACCAGGGGAATATAAGACTATATTCCCCGCTGTTTTAACAGGTAAAGTCCATAGGCGTTCGCAAGAAAGGGGAATACAAGAAAATATCCCCCTGTTACCCCTGCTGGCAGTAAAAACGAAGGGAATACAATTTTGTAAAAGCATACCTCAGATGTGTGATATGGGTAATAATCTAAAATGTTTAGTCCAGCTGTTTATCTCTAAGAAAGAGACAATGTTATCACAGACTACACATTAAGGAGGGAAAATACATTGTCATTAATATGGATTACTTACAATTAATCTGGTTGTATACAGATTAAATAACCATTTTTTCAAATATTCTCGTGGGTAAACCAAGAACAGGAAAGGTGAATGCTTTTCTCTCAATTACATGAGGAAAAATGGGTATTATGTTCCTCATTTTTGTCTGATAGGGCAGTGTCTGTTGAAAATATAGCAAAACACGGCCAGACGCATTTTGGTGGTTTAAAACGGATCCTTCATGGTTTTCATAAATATTGAGTGATGTTGAACCACTTGTGATGATCCATAGTTGCAGTAATTATTGTTGGCATCCATAATATGAAAATATGAATTGACTATCTGCAGGTTGATCAGACCATTACAATAGTTTAATGGTCAAAGAAGTCTATGAATGTTTAACTAATATAACAACATAACAATAAAATAATTATGTATAAAGAAGTGTTATACCTGTAATTTGCAGAAAAAAAACCCAACAATATTTTATAAGAAATTGGAAGTCTGTGTATACAGTAAAATTATTTGTCATATTAGATTATATGTGAGTTCTTGTGGATTGCATTTTTTCTGAGTATCTAATTGATAGAGCCAATAATAGGGCTCAGAGTGTTTTCGTCCTATTTACGGACAATATATTAACCAAGAAGTTATCAGGTTCATTCGTAAAATCCCGATATGAAAAGGGATATATGTAGATATAAATATAAGTGTATATATATGTATATGTGTATATATAATCTATCCAAAATTGCAATACATAAGTCTGGAGATCAATATAGTCCTGAATTGCCTTAGGCAATGGACTCCAGTTCTATCAATGATTCAAAAAAGTTAACATTAAAAGTAATAATGCTGATGACTTTAGTATCAAGATAAGAGTGCAAATATTGTAAATATTACATTATCATATATGTTTATGAATTTACCAAACAAAGCAGACCAAGAAGAGCTGGAACCAAGGTAAACCTATAAGCATATCCTGTCGGCCTTAAATTGTGTGTGTGTGTGTGAACATTGATGAAATATGTTAAAGTAACTAAGAGTCTCTGTGGTAATGAGACAGCACTATTTATTACACACAAAAAACCACATTACGTTCAGTAAAACTGATGGTTCTAGAGAAATGTATTGTAGATGGTTAAACATTGAATAACACTCAGTGGAACTAGACACTGAAATGTGGAAAATTACTCTGTTAAGGAGGTAGATACATTCACAGGAATGGCACAGGATGATTCGCTTGAGCAAAGATGCAAGGCCACAGGAGGGTGTAAAATAAATATTAAATTAAATGAAATCAGTCATTGTGTCACGATTAGACATGGAGTGTTGGGTTCTCTATAATTGTTGCTTTGTTCATACCATCAAATTATATATATCAATTGATATTTTGTGATAAACTTGCCTTTCAATAGAAAGGGCATTACTTTTATTCTTTTATAATGTGAAATAATTTATCACATAACTTGAGGCAATGTTTGGGGGAAAAAAATGTGTTATTTTGCTCATTACTGTGTTGTGTGAGCCAGAGTGTCGTATGGAAGGAGTCTACGACATGAAAAACACAGAAAGCTTCAAAATCTTCACGTAGTCACTCACGTGACTCCGAAGTAAAATAGTAAGATTAAACGAGAACTTACCAGTTCGAAGTTTGATCGTTATTTTATGAGGAGTAACGATGAGGGATTACATGCCCTCCACTCCCGACCCTCATAAAATAAATGATCATCTGGTAGTTCTAAATCTATGTTGAGCCTTACTATCTTACTCCGGCTATTATGTTCTGTGTTTTTCATGCCGCTGCTTTGAAGTATGCCGTTCCAGCGCCAGGCGGGGCTTCTTCATGTAATCCCTCATCGTTACTCTTGAAGAAATCAGGCCTTTCTGTGCAATTGTTTTCTAATCAAAAAGCTGTTTGAAGAATTGACCATTTACTTTTATGCTGATTTGTGACAATATAATAGAGGGAAAATGTCATATAGAAGAAAGGAAGAGGAGGAGCCAGAGCCAAAATATCAATTGACTTGGTCTACACAGCCGCCTGTGGCAATGAATTCCACAGATTCACCACCCTCTGACTAAAGTATTCCTCCTCATCTCCTTTCTAAAGGTACGTCCTTTTATTGTGAGGCTATGGCCTGTCACATTCTGTCCACATTCACTCTATCCAGGCCTGGTAAGTTTCAATGAGGTGTCCCCTCATCCTTCTAAATTCCAACGAGTACAGGCCCAGTGCCTTCAAACACTCAAATTATTCCTGGGATCATTCTCGCAAACACCATCTATACCAATTTGTCTTGTGATGGAAGGACTTAAAATCCATGCTTAGGGAGAGCTGAGAAGGGGAGGACAGCAAGGGCTACCGGAAATTGGAGAAGTCACTTACTGTAAGGTCACTTGGAGGAACTCTCCAGATCATCTTTAATCTTCACCCAAGACCCGGAGACTATGTGTTACAATGGTAGACACAAAATGCTGGAATAACTCAGCGGGACAGGCAGCATCTCTGGAGAGTGGAGGGTGACGTTTCAGGTCGAGACCCTTCAGACTTGTGTTACAATTTGTTACATTGTGTTACAATGGCACAGTCTTGAACCCTTCAAACTGGTTTCTTTAATTTCAAATAGAATTAAAGATTTCTTTAAAATGTAATTTATTTTGGTGTATTTTAGACACAAGGAATGTTGCCTATTTCTTTTAATTTGATATTTTTACTTGTTCTATCTGCTATAAGGCAGAATATTAAAATGGAGACAGCCAGCAATATATTAAAACACAATCTTTCAGATATAAAGAGGAGTAAGCGTCAACTGCAAAGTTCAAGAGGAATTTAGGATGTTGCATAATAGATTTAATGAGGGAGGAATTTCTTAGCTATGACACTGTGGCATAGCTTAAATCTCCCACTGGATACAGAATCTAAGGCCTGATTGAGCAATCATAATGACAATTGGTAATGTGCCAGTGAGTTTGGATTCCTGGTGGTGATAATCAGGGGTCTTCTTGTTGCCACCAGAGTGCTGGATTAACAAACAGATGACTTCTTCCATTTTCTCACTCCAGGAGTGCTTACGTTTCAAGCTTCTGTCGCTGGCGGCTTCAGAAAAGGACACATTTGGGCAGTAATTGCATGCCCACTTCATGGCTTCCCACGTCAACTCCTCTTGGCACTGCCAGCAAGGGCAAAGCCAGTTATTAGCTGCCTTGGCTGGCTGACACAAGCTATTTCTAAGCTCAAGAATAAGGTTAGAAGTTGAGTCAACTTTGAGAAATTGTTTCAGAGCAAGTAACTGCCAGTCCTCAGGAGTGAGATGGGAGACTGCGGTGAAGCATGTGTACAGACATTCATTCCCCCATCTGTGATAAATATCTAACTCAAAATGCAACTATAGCACATTCCTTTGTCTCTTGTACAAAACTGCATAAATTTTGGAACAACATTTTTGGAACTTTTACAAAACTATTTAACACAAAATTGAACCCCAATACAGAATTGATTATCTTTGGATCAATGGAAGAGGGAAGTAAATTAACTATATTCCAAGAAGCTCTTCTTAATTACGGTCTAATAACAGCAAAAAAACTTATACTCAAATTCTGGAAAAGCGCAACCACGCCAACGTTCAAAATGTGGATTTCAAATATGTCGGAAATGCTACATCTTGAAGAAATGAGATTCCTCCTACTAGGCAAAGTAGACCAATTCTTAAAGACTTGGTCTCCTTTTATCAACTTTTTACAAGCATATGGTGCAACATAACACAACCTTAGAAATTAAATGGTTCAGAACTGGGTGACGGATGGGCAAAAATACGAAATAGGTATATCGCTCCTAATTTCTCTTTTCTCTACTTTCTCTTTCTCTCTCAATCTTTTTAGCTTTTCATCTGTGCTCTTTATTTCTTTCGCTATCTGTTTCTACTCGCTTGTCTATCTATTTCGACACTCTTTATTTCTTTTTTTCTTTCACTGTTCTTTTATTATTAAATTAAAAATATGAAGTTGTACAAGAATGGTAATGTGTATGTATGTATTAAGTACCACACTATTGTACTTACTTCCAAAAAAATATAATAATAATTTTTTAAAAGCTTTGTGTGCAGACACCATGTACCGCGGATAGTAAAATGTGATGGGCCTTTATTGTGCTCCACTGATGTGAGGATGGTTAGTGCTCAAAAAGGAAACTTAAAGGGGTGTGGGGGGGGGGGGGGAGATTCAGTATAAAATCTGAGTATTGAAAAAAAGACTTGCAGTTGTACAGCACCCTTCACAATTAGGGATGTCCCAAGGCACTTTCTGAATATTTCAAGATTTCAGAGGTCTAGTCAGAATTACAATGAAGGAAGAACAATGGCACCTTGGACAAAGCAGACGTTTGTAATGAAGAATGATATAAATGACCAAATAAACTGAAAATTGCACAAAGTGCTGGAGTAACTCAGCAGGTCAGGCAGATTCTCTGGAGAACTTGGATAGATGATATTTTGGGTAAATATTACTCATGAACTATGGAGAACCTTCCCTGCTCTTTAAGATATTACCAGCTGACTTTCTACATTCAGTTGAGGAAGTGGGAAGCGCCTGGTTTAATGTGTCATCTGCCAATGCAGCAATCTTTCTTTCTTGCACAGTTGTGCCTTGTGTTCAAGTCCCTGAAGTGGGAATTGAACATACCTCGTCTGTTAGCGTCACCAGGCAGGAAACTATGGCTCAGCTTCAAATGACATCTGATTTTTAGGATTCAGATCTTGAGATAAAACAGATTGATGCTGGTAGTTTAGTTTAAAATAATCATTTGCTTAGATCTTTAATGCTGTAACTTGTTGCAGATGCCTTGGGATCTTGATGCCAAAATTCTGTAGAGGTTTTCCCGACACAAGTAGAAACGAATGCTGAGCTTATCTTGTGCAATTAAACTTCATAAATTCATCGATTCTACAAGCAGAATAGGCCATTTGGCTGATCAAGTCTACTGCGCCATTCAATCATGGCTGATCTATCTTTCCCTCTCAACCTCATTCTCCTCTCTTCGCCCCATAACCCCGACACCCTTACTAATCAGGAATCTGTCGATCTTTGCCTTTAAAATATCAATTGACTTGGCCTACATAGCCGCCTGTGGCAATGAATTCCACAGATTCACCACCTTCTGACTAAAGTTTTCCTCCTCATCTCCTTTCTAAAGGTATGTCCTTTTATTGTGAGGCTATGGCCTCTGGTCTTAGACTCTCCCACTAGTGGAAACATCCTGTCCACATTCACTCTATCCAGGCCTTTCAATATTCAGTAAGTTTCAACGAGGTGCCCCCTCATCCTTCTAAATTCCAGCGAGTACAGGCCCAGTGCCTTCAAACTCTCAAATTATTCCTGTGATCATTCTCGCAAACACCATCTATACCAATTTGTCTTGTGATGGAAGGACTTAAAATACATGCTTCCACTCATTACCCTGATTGCAGTGCCCTACAGTGGCAAATGCCACTTATTATTTCAGCATGAATACTACTGGGGTTTAGGTAGTATACCTGCTGAAATTTAAAGCGACCTTGCACTGATTAAAGTCATGACTCAGTGCCTTAAAAAGGAAGGGGATTATATTTCAGTGGCAGTGAAAGTCATTCAAATGGTTTGGGGACAGCATTGCAGTGCTGATATTCTTACTAGGTCCTGGAAGTTTTGGTGAGGAAAACGGGAGGGGCCACATTCATGTCGAAGCTCAGAAAGTCCTCTATGTCCATAAAGTAGCCCAAAACACACAAGCAAGTATGATCTCACACGTGTTCATGGTCAGTGAAGCATTATCAAGCCCCTTAACTGAATACTTGCAACATGAGTTGCGGGGGGGGGGGGGAATTTGTGCTACACCCATACCCTGTATCTGGCTTTACTTAGATCAGCACAGACCACAAATAAAACAGCTCATAGCTCAGTGGTGAGTATCTAACAAGTCGGTTTATTGAAGGCCGCAACAGTACACACTTGGAAACACTCTGAGAGAACCCAAGGTGTTTTCAAGATTAACTGTACCTACAGCATTTTGTATTCTCAATGATTACGTGAATTCTGTATTTTTTTTAAAGTCATCATTGATCAATGTCTCTGTAACCTTTCATCTTTGTCATTCCCCAGAGTTATCTTTAACCCTATGCTTCCTGGTATCTTGAAAATCTCTCTCCCATATATCTAACAAATAGATACCATAGTAGTCAATATCCCTGTAGGGAGAATTGATGGGGTCCACTTACCAAAAACGGCCGTTTGTGAACCTCTGGGAGACTTGCCCACCAGATAGAGTGACAAAGAGCAGCTACAATCTCAGGTTTGCAACGGATAAGAACCTAGACAGAACTGCGAACAACTATCCCCCCTCAGTAGATAAGGAAGCCTGCTTTTTAGCAGAATGTATTTGTTTTATTACCCTAGCTATTTCAAACCCCCAATGTTTATTTTAACTAAACTAGTTGGACTCTGGAACCTAAACAGCACAATAAATCTATTTCTTATCCTTCTAATATCCCATGTTGGCCAATTTTCCCATCATGTTTTGCCCGGTATATAAGCTCTCGGGTTAAACAGACTAGAACCTATTCATCTTCTTTATAATTTTCAAAGTCACCGACAACACTGGCCTCGTGCAGCAATCCATGCTGTTCATCCACATCCATCAGCCGACAACAAAGCTGTCATCCAGGATTCCAAAAGGAAATGATACAGTTGTTAGACATTGAAATTAAAAACACAAATTTCATGAAGTTCCGTACTTTGCATTGACACCAGTTGGGCAGGCGGCAACAGTGGAGAGAGACACACGTAACACTTCAAGTTGCTACCTTTCGCCAGAAGCTGAAGCATCACTTCGGAGGTGATTCTACAGTGCATGCATCTGTGATTCTTCCACAGGATGAGAGGATTTATGATTCCCCTATTGCCACATTCTTGGTTCAAGCTGACAAAGTTAGAAACAAACACTCTTAAGTTTGTAGAGGAACTAGGGAGATACCATCGGAAACAAAAGGGAAAGCCTGAGATAGGGCAGAGACTAGGAGATTGCCAAATGGTGGTGGTGATCTTGGGCTTCCAGATACTGTTTAGATCAGTTTAGTTCAGAGTTACGGCATAGAAACAGGTCCTTCGGCCCACCGAGTGTGCACCGACCAGCGATTCCCACACATTAACACTATCCTACACACTAGGGACAATTTAAACATACATCAAGCCAATTAACCTGCCAAACTGTGCTTCTTCAGAGCGTGAGAGAAAACCTAAGATCTTGGAGGAAACCCACGCGGTTACGGGGAGAACGTACAAACTCAGTACAGACAGCACTCATAGTCGTGATCGAACCCGGGTCTCCGGCGCTGTAAGGCAGCAACTCTACCGCTGCGCCATACTTGTTACATTATATCTCTGTTCCCCTCCCACACAGATCCTGTTTTTGGACTGTGTCCACTGAAGCTCAACATAACTCAAGTAAATAGCACCTCATCATCTGACAAGGCTTTTACTGCTTTCAACCTCACCCTACTGTGCAGCTATCAACCAACAAAGACCCTATTATAAATCGTAGAAGCAGCACCTCTCTTGCAAAGAGACCACTGCAGATACTTCTGCGGGTGTCAGCATTTGTGAGTCCTGTGGAAACATTTTGATCTTGAGAATGGTCCAGCAGTGGGATTTGGAGTCAGATATTGCGAGGGTGTGCAAGCAGCCAATCTTCTCTCCATTGTTGGAGAGTGAGGGTCCATAACTCATTGCCTTTGTGTTAGAGATATGCATTTTGATGATGGGCCTCGGGACACTGTGGATGCTGTCAACCACACCCTGCATCGTCAGAAAACTAGCACTATTGGCCAAGCCAATCTCAGGAAGGAAGGGAATTAATCTCCCCCAGGGTTGCAGTGACTGTGCCAGATTCGAGAAGCTCCTCCATGCAGTGCGCTCTGCCTGCAGCTGATGTCATCAGCTTTGGTCTTCAATGATCCTGAGGCAAATAAAGTTATTTTTCACCTCCATTAACCTGCAGTTGTGTGAATTTGCAGGCAGCAAAATCTCTTCAACTACTTACTCGGAGAAACAGAGTTCTTCATTCAGATGCTCGTTGACAACTGTTTACTGAACATACTTCTTGGATGGGTCTAGACCCGAAACGTCACCCATTCCTTCTCTCTAGAGATGCTGTCTGTCCCGCTGAGTTACTCCAGCATTTTGTGTCATACTTCTTTGATTGATCCCCCCCCCTCTTCCAACCTTTTTTGCGGATTGCCTGACCCTCACCTTTATTCTACCAAAGGAATAAACATGAACGCTGCTGCACCCATTTCAAATAATTAAGGCCAATCTCTTAAGCATGTGATCTCAATTACAGTCAAAGCAGTCCTTGTGCAGTTTGCAGAACATTACCTTTTCCTGCAAGTCAGAACTACAGCCCTGCCACATATAATCAAATCAATCATCCACAACCCTGCAAGATGTACAATTGCTTTAAATATCACAAGAAGAAGGTAGAGCAAGCCTGCTGCTAAATGCCAGGTTGCTTGTGTGCTTCACTTCTGGAACATCACAGCTCAACCTAGTAAGTCAGGGTCTAAATCACCATTGCACGAAGATTTATCTCACCATCTCCCCCTTCTCTGCAGACAAATGTTGTGTCCAAGTATATTCACCACAGCAGCAACACAACCCCATGGTGTATTGAGCTCTTGTAATTCATGATTAAAATGGGAACAACACTGCCACCCATGATACCAAACACTGGTGCTGTGCAGTCCCTGTTGCAGAGCTGAGCTCTATCAAGGCTGCCAAAATTACCTCTGCTGCGGCTGACATTTTAATCAAATGTTAAGGGATGTATTCCTTCTGCAGCGTCCAGAACAGTATTCCCATGGTCCTTTAAATGAGAATGGGCTGTCAACACTGCAAGTGAGGAGCAAGTGTGTGGAAGACAATAAATAATGTTTGTTCTCGGGAGGCTCCACTGAATAGCAGTTAGCTAGACCTCTGCAGATAGACGTGCAAAACCACGAGAGAAGATGAAAAACTCAAACAGTTGCCTGAGGATGTCAAAATTGAGATTAATGATGATTCCAAAACAATTTGTGTGGGGAGTAAATGAACCGATAAAAATAGTAACCGTTACTTTAAGGGTGGAGTACTCTTTAAGGGGGCTGTAAAAAAAGTTTTTTCTGTCACTGTGATGCATTCTAAAATATAGATCTGTAAATTTAAGTGAATATCACATGTAACAATTATAATGGAAAATGTTTGGAAACTAACATATCTTAGACTTAAGGGGCCCAGAGGACTAATAACCCACAATATGTGCATTTGTACTTCATCGTCTAATAAAAAATAACTCTAAGCCTTTAAGGAAATCAATGTTCTTTTAAGCACACACAAACTTTAATGAATTGGGAGATTTTTTAAAATTTAAATCAATAGTTTTCAAACATTTTACCACTGAGGGCCTCAGAATGTATTAACATGATCCTGAAGGCTCCCTGTGAATTCATGTCCCTCGAGACCCCCTGTATGCACTTGGAGATCATCCAGAACTCCCCTGTAGCTCCAGTTGATTCCCAGTTGTAGCTCTTGGAGAACTTCTATGAATCCTTAAGATCTTTTGTAAACAGAGAAGATTTCCTGGAGCCTCCTGTAAATAGGAACACCTTTCTGATATCTCCTGTAAGTGTTGATACAGTCCCACACACCACATGAAAACAGTGGAGCAATCCTGAAGTTTTAAATACCTGGGAGTCCACATCTCTGAGGATATGACATGGACATCTGGTAGCATGCAGCACTCGTGAGTAAGACAAGATAGCGCCTTTACCACCTCAGGCAATTGAGGAAATTCAGAGTGTCTCTGACGATCCTCCAGTGCTTCAACCAACGGCTGAGGAAAGCATTGTTTGTTTGATTGTTTTTTGCACAAAGTCCGCGAGCATTGCCACTTTTCATTTCACTGCACATCTCGCATGTGTATGTGACAAATAAACTTGACTTGACTACTTTAAAAAGTCACTCACTCCTATATATATAGTTTGTAAATGGCCCTGGACACTTTCTCCAACAACACGATGTAGAGACCCCCTGTAAAGTGTCAGTCACTCCTCAACACAGCTTATAAATTGTGATTCACTCCCGGACATCTCCCATACCTACGCATTCCTGCAGAGTACTTACAAAAACAACTATGTTTCTAGAATGCCTGTAAATCGCAATGCCTTCCTAGAGGCTGCTAGTAAACAATGACTCACTCCAAGATACAGCTTATAAATTGAGATACTTTCATGGAGACCTCCTTAAGAGACATCCCTGGAGACAACCTGTAAATTAGAGAAGCCCTGGAAGTTTCTGTAAATATGAACAGTCTCTCTCTGATACGCTGTAAATACTGACAGTATCACAGCATATAGTTAAACACATTGAGACAGATTATAAATATTGCCCCCTGCGCGAAACGTAGAGGGTAATCAGTTCAAACTCCCAAAGATGCGCTGTGAGTACCGAGGCATTTTTAAGAACAACATATCAACGTTTCACAGTCCCTGGCCACTGCATGTATTTACACACTCCCAGAGAGCTCCTGTAAATACTGACACACCTTTGGGAAACCCTATAAATAATAATCAACCACTGCTCACTCCTATAAATACTGACATATACCTGAATTCCCTTTGAAAAAAAATGACATATGCCTGCAGCGCATTGTAAATATTAAATATTTTTCTGAAGTTAGCCCGAATGTAAATATTGATCCATTTTAAAAAATCTGGACAAATATTGCTAAATCCCTTGTAAATGTCGACATGCCCCTTGGAGACTAAATATTTCTTCACCACTCGAGACTCCCTATAGCATATACGAGGCACTTTTGGTAACACAAATACTGGCACAAATACTAACGACAGAGTATCTGTAATGACTGACATACTCAGGGAGATTGCCTGAGGATTATGGCCTTCTCTAAGGTTTCTATATCCCCAATTCGACCTGATAGCCCTCGGGTCAAATTTATGCCCAATCTTTTTGTGTGAAATACATATGGAGATAATGAGTCTCCTACAAGAGGCACGATGTTGTCATCCATTAGTAGTATGCAGCAAAGATTTAATATAACTGCTACCAGATTGACCGAGTGACTGATGGCAAGTATTCATCTCCCATAAAGGCTCTGTAACTTAGAAGTGCTCCACCTCTGCCATTTAAACAATTCATTAATTTCATGTTGACTAGATGCTGAGTGATTTCCATGGACTTGGTTTGAGAAATGATTGGTGATTCCAGACATAAAATCCAAATGGAATATGATCCGTTCAGACTCCACCCTTTTGAATTTCAAAGCAGAAAATGTACATGAGATATATATGACAATTTTATTCTAAAAATATTCTTTAATCCTAATATTTTCACTTTTACTTGGGTGGTGCCTCAGGATGAAGGATGACTTGCTACCACTGGTTCCTGAGCTAACTGATGAGGCCAATGCGGAGACCAGACTCTACTGCAGATGGAAGTGAGGATGTCTGACAGGATGGTTTAGGATAGGCCATTCATCTGTTTGTGAGATGGTGTGCTCCTTACACTAAGCTTCTGCATGCCGCTGATGATTGGACTTGAGGTTCCCACCCTAAATGTTCCTTCTGCACTTTGTGCGAACAGGGAAGGAAAGATTCCCAGGTGTTTAGTTTAGTTTAGAGAAACAGTGCGGAAACAGGCCCTTCAGCCCACCGAGTCGCGACCAGCGATCCCCGCACATTAACACTACATACACACACTAGGGCCAATTTTACATTTTTTAATATACCAAACCAATTAACCTACATACTTGTACGTTTTTGGAGTGTGGGAGGAAATCGAAGATCTCGGAGAAAACATGCGGGTCACAGAGTGAACGTACAAACTCTGTACAGGCAAGCACCCGTCGTCAGGATCGAACCTGGGTCTCTGGCGTGGTAAGGTAGTGGCTCTATCGCTACGCCACACTGGCGCCCAATCGTTAGTGGTGACGTTGCAATGTTTAAGGAAGCTTTGAATATCTTTGTATCTTTTCCTCTGCCCATCTAATAGTCTCTTCCTATGATGGAGAATGGAAGAGAATGTCTGGTTCAGGAGTCTGGTGTTGCACATGCAAGAGACATGTCCTGTTGTAATGAGCACATTCAGGGCTTTAATGCTCAGGATGTTGGTGTAGGAGTAGATACTGATATCGGAATACTAATCCCGTCAGGAGATGTAGATCATTTTGTGCTGGGGACACCCTATGATTATTGACACCCCGCAGACGTATAATTTTTGCCACATGACTTCATATTTCTGTTAAGAAGTTAAAAAGATTGAAACCATTGTGGTGGGTCCTTGTAACATCTAGCACCCTATCATTGATGTATTCAAATCCAATAATAATCTCCTTGAAATGTTTTGTAACTTTTGACATACTGAAACCTGGCTAATACAGCGACAGCACCATGGCCTGTCCCACTTTCACGACCTCTGCTGAGTTTGCCCTTGACTCATACTCACAGCATGGTCGTCACGAGGCCGTAGGAGGCCGTGATGCCTGTCGTAGGTACTCGTGGCACCAAGTAGGTCGGGGCGTTTTTCTAACCTGATGAAAAATGTCCACGAGTGAAAAAGGTTGTGAATTAGGTCGTGAAAGTGGGACAGGCCCTTTAGGTTTAATATCTGCAAATTTTCCTTGTGTAAGTGAAATGCTTCTGCAGGACAGTTATTCCACATTGCACGTAGAAGCAAGGATTGACTTTCATCATCTGAAATCCTTTCTACAAGGAAAATGCAACACTGTTATCGTGAACCTATGTAGAGGCATAGGGTCATACAACAGGGAAACAGGGCCTTCATCCCAACTCATCCATGCCAACCAAGGCGCATCCAAAATAGTCCTATTTGCCTGCATTTGAGCCATATTGCTCCATAGCCACGAATTGCCAAAATGTCTTTTAAATATTTGTATTGTTCCCACCTCAACCACTTTACTTGGCAGCTCCTTCTGTATATGTAGCACCCTCTATCTGATAATATGTATGTCATACCTTTCCGACAACATTCCCAGTGAATTATCATCTATTCATCAGTTCTTGCATCCTGATATATCAGATGATTATTCTCAGGCTCAGGTTTCAAGGCTGCAATCATTTGTAGCCTGAAAATGAAGCTGGTCGATGTTTCAATGAAAAATGGGACGATCAGTGCAATTTATCATTGGTAATGGAATGTTCCAGACTGACTGCAGAAGCCCATAGCTCAGAACTGGCAGATGTGCAAATAAGTTCCAGTTCCAGTAGGCTTGCATGGCTATCAAGCAATACAAAACGGCATTGGGCGAGTCATGTTTGTCAGGGATTGGTTATACATCAAGGAATGAAGCCGATCCAGATCAATGCAGTAAAATCACTTTCAATCAGTGGAGTTGGCTGAATTCTGACATAATCAAAATACACTTCGGGGACCATTCCATATCTCAGAGTCGACCAGCCGATCCTTGGCAGCTGATTCATTTAGTTTATTGCAGTGCATGGTTCTATTTACTGTTCACAGGGGAGTGTTTCACAACACTCAAAATGTATATGAGGAAAGTTCCCCTGCACTCAGATGGACTTGGTGTAGATAGTGAGTGGTATGTGTAACTGGGACGTTGTAACTTAGAAACATAGAAAATAGGTGCAGGAGTAGGCAATTCAGCCCTTCGAGCCTGCACCGCCATTCAATATGATCATGGCTGATCATCCAACTCAGTATCCTGTACCTGTCTTTTTTCCATACCCCCTGATCCCTTTAGACACAAGGGCCACATCTAGCTCCCTCTTAAATATAGCCAATGAACTGGCCTCAACTACTTTCTGTGGCAGAGAATTCCACAGATTCACCACTCTCTGAATTTTATTTTTCTCATTTCAGTCCTAAAAGACTTCCCCCTTATCCTTAAACTGTGACCCATTGTTCTGGACTTCCCCAACATCGGGAACAATCTTCTTGCATCTAGTCTGTCCAACCCCTTAAGAATTTTGTAAGTTTCTATAAGATTCCCCGTCAACCTTCTAAATTCTAGCGAGTACAAGCCGAGTCTATCCAGTCTTTCTTCATATGAAAGTCCTGACATCCCAGGAATCAGTCTGGTGAACCCTCTCTGTACTCCCTCTATGGCAAGAATGTCTTTCCTCAGATTAGGAGACCAAAACTGTACGCAATACTCCAAGTGTGGTAACCATTGCTCAAACCTGGTTAAGCGAGGGACAGGACTGGCAGCTTAATGTTCCAGGGTACAGATGCTTCAGGAGAGATAGATATGGGGGTAAAAGAGGAAGGGGGTGTTGCTTTATGAATTATGGGGGCTGTTATGCCAGTGGTCAGTGATGATATTACTGGTGGTTCGTCCAGCGAGGCTGTATGGATGGCTCGGAGGACTGTTGAAGAAGTGATCAAAAAGGGTGATAAGGGTAGGGCTGTGGATGTTGTCTATATGGATTTCAGCAAGGCATTTGACAAGGTTGTGCATGGCATTGTTCAGGCTGTTCTAGGAAAGATGGAAGGGGGTGCCAAGATTTACAAAGATATTGCCTTTGACTTGGGGCCTGAGCTGTAGGGAGAGGTTGAGCAGGCTGGGTCTTCATTCCTTGGAGCTCAGGAGGATGAGGGATGATCTTATAGAGATGTATAAGATAATGAGAGGAATAGATAGGGTAATGCACAGTCTTTTAGCCAGAGTAAGAGATTTATGAACCAGTGAACAAAAGTTTATGGTGAGGGGATGGGGGTGGGGGGGAGGGGGAGAGAAGATTTAATATGAACCTGAGAGGAAACTTTTCTTACACAAAGGGTAGTAGGTGTATGGAACAAGCTGAGGAAGAGAATGGACATGAAGAAGAACTCATTCTTGCTCTACACTGTGATCCTTGGGCATATTATACCTATGAAAAATCGAGAAATATCTATGCTTCTTTCTCAACATGCAGTCAGGTGAATTTGTTTTGTTAATGCTCCAGTAAAATTATCAAAGCTTCTTCTGACAGGCTGATTTAATCTGAGGCTGGAAGGGCAGTTCACTGTGTGGGCACGGTTATGAGCTGGTTGCCCAGACACTCAGAAATAAATGCCAACAAAATTACAACCCTGAGTTACCATACAATTAATTAAATATTCTCATAACACCATAATGGGTGAAGGGAAGTAACATTATGCTAACAGCCAGTATCAGAGCATTAAACAATAGAAGCCCAATCAGTTGACTGGCTCTAATGGACAGGGTAGGGGAGCAGAGATGTTGGTGGTAGGGTAGTGTTAGGCCCCTGCTGTTCATGCATTAACCATTGCCGAGACCTACTGACATTTCTCATTATCACAAAAACATCTTGAGTAATACGTAACTTTTCTCTGAGAAAAACATAAATGCTGGAAGATGCCAGCAGGTCAGGAAGTGGGGGGAATGGACAGGCGAGATTTTGGGTTGGGACATATTCAGACTTTAGCTTCCTGAGTATCTGTTTTGACGTGTTGACTGCTATTTAGTGGGTTCTGTATTCTCCATTTGCCTCAAAGGGTTGATGGCTGAGACGTGGACCTGCCATTTTCCCTCCACAGATGTTAACTATAACAAAATAATGTAATAATCAGGAAATAATGAGCACCTTCCGTCTGATATCTCAGTTCAGTTCAGTTCATTTCAGTTTAGTTTATTGTCACGTGCACCGAGGTACAGTGAAATGTTTTTGTTGCGTGCTATCCAGTCAGCAAAAAGACAATACATGATTACAATCAATCCATTTACAGTGTGTGAATTCATGATAAGGGAATAACGTTTAGTGCAAAGTAAAGGATCGTCCGAGGGTCACCAAAAAGATAGATAGTAGTTCAGCATTGCTCTCTGATTGTGGTAGGATGATTCAGTTGCCTGATAACAACTGGGAAGAAACTGCTGTGACTTCCCTGAATTTAATTTTTTAAAGTTTGTATTTCCAGCCACCACTGATTTTATCCATAATTAAATGGAGCAAATAATTCAAGAACAATTCAGCAAACTGAACAGAAAACAAAAACCCATAGGTGTGAGTCAACAGAGCGAGGACATTGAGATGAATGCCAGATAGCCAGATTCATTTGAAACACCACATGGAGCTGTCAAAAGGCGTAAATGAACCTGTACATCTCGAAAAATGAAACAGGGCTACAAACCAAAATGATAAAAACAAAAGCTACACAAGTGGCTGATGCCAGAGGTATGTGTCACTGAGGTGGGTGACAACAAAAAATGGAGCTGTGATCAAGTGAAGTGGTGGAAATGACAGCTGGCACAACTGGCTGACAGATGTGTGCAGCACTGTGAGATAAGTGAAAGAGTGAAGTAGGAGCTGATAAAACCGATTGACAAGGTTACAGAAGAAGCACATCATATGGATCTTGACAAAATTCGCTGATAAAACTGTATGGCAGAACAAATCAACAGAACAACATGACAGGATTCAATGACAGAGCGAGTCGATAAAACTACAATCATTGCCATCTGTTCAAGCACTAGTTCATTTGCCCATTATATTGGACTTCTTTATAATCACTGCTGCCAATGCTGAATATCTAATGCAAAGCTCACCTAATCTATGTCCTATTTTACTGCACTCTCTCACCTCGTTATTTACACCTGTTCACCGATGCCCTTTCAGAATAGACTAATAAATATATAAAGTATGAAAACTGAACAGGCTATTTTTCCCAGAATAAAGTTTTCCCAGAAGAAAGGTGAGATTTAAAAAAATCCTGCAAACATTTAATGCTGAAACTCGAAACATTCCCCTTTATGGGAAGACTTATAAATCCAACTGCCAACCTCTTTACTCAAATACAAAATATTGGAAATCTGAAATAATATGGACATTTTTTGGAAATACTCAGTTAGCAATGGGGTACTTGTGGAGAGAAAGACTTTCCTAACTTTTAAGGTTGATCATCTATCTATCTATATATTCCTAAAACTCTCATCTTCACCACTTCCTGTCTGCGTCGTAATTAAATTTGTGCAAAATCAATCCCCCATAGCGCTATGATTTTTCACCACCTTACTCGCCATTCTCCTCTGCTGCAAGTCAAATATGTTTTTTTCCGATCGGTGAAATAGTACAAAGGTTATGATGGTTTTCAAGGTTCCCCCTCTCCCACACCTCCCCTCCCCCGCAGCCTCCCTACTCATCGATGGAAAACAATTGCCAGTGATATGTTAAAAAAAGGTGGGAACTCATTGGGCTGGGCATTCCAGCAATCCTTTCAGTAAACTCATGTTCATGCAAACTCTCATGATGCATAATGTAAGCAAAGTGTAGGATGTAGTTAGCAGGCATATTGGGAGGGGGAGGTTGGTGAAGAGACACATTCATGGAACTTGAACACATGGACAGGGAATTGATGCTGTGCGGAGAATGAGCCTATTACACAGTGGGCTTCAGACCAGAACTGGGGTTTGAAGTGAATGCTCTTTCTATTCGTGTGAGATTCCATTTGATTGATGTAAGCAAGGTATAGACACTGAGATGGGCAGACAATGTTGGTTCAGCTAAGCAGCAACAGAAAGGTTTTATGGTCTTTATTATATGAGTGAGGGGCAGTTTCAGGCATGACTGAGCAGATACGAAAAGCACCACAGCATTGTACTGCTAATCAGCAAAATAAATACACCAATAAAAGATATTTGGACCGGAATTGGACAGGAAAGGTTCAGAGGAATACCGGCCAAATGTGCGTAAATGCGACTGGCTTGGATAGGTAACTTTGTCGGCATGGATGAGTTGGGGAAAATGTCCTGCTTCCATATTGTAGGATTCTCTGACTCTATGACCAGGAATGGGGCAGAGGCTTTGGAGCTGATAGACTGGTAGTGTTTGGGGAGTTGGAGAATGATGTCTTATGGCAGGGGAATAAGGATCCAGTAGATGAGCACAGGAGAGAGGGAACACACACTATACTAAGGGTTGATTATGTCTGGCTGTGGCTCGTGGTTCCCTTTGGAACCAATAGCAGTCAGTCATTCTGGTAATTCATGCCCCAGTACCCTTATCCCTGGAGCCGCATTTGTTATCGTGCTTCAACACCAGATTCCCTGCGGAGTCCAGCAGCAGAATTCAGTCAGATTCAGAGTTCAGGCATGCCGCAGAGTCACACCGGAGAATTGCCAGTCAGATCCTAAGATAGGGAATCAGTAACCCTATTCAATATATTGGTGATAGTTAGCCTTGGGCCTTTTGTAAAACTATTTCAGTTTGATTTATTATTTTAATGGTTTCCTAGTGTTTAATGTACCTGCCTCAACTTTATAAAAATAAAATAAAAAATTAGCCTTTAATGTCATAGACTGTTGAAAGACAATGGATGACAGAAGCCAGAGCTTCATCTCCAGCTTATTTTTAATATGCATTTTCAGGCATCGCTGGAAAGGGCAGCATTTATTGCCTTTGGAAGCTCGGAGTGAGCTGCCTTCTTAAACTGCTGTAGTCCTTCTGGTGAAGATACTCCCACGGTAGACTTGGGCAAGGTTCGATCATTTAGACCCAGCAACAATGAAGAACAGGCAATATATTTCCAAGTCAGGACGGTGAGCAGCTTGGAGGGAGTCTGCAAGTGGTGGTATTCTTACGTGCATGTTGCACTGATGTGGCCAATGAAGATGGTTGGGCACGGGTCCAAGAAATGTTAATAGTGAAGCCTGAGGCTGGGATAATGACCTCCAACAACAACAATTTTCCTTTGTGTAAGGCATGACTCCAATCGCTATGAATAATTTTTGCCTTGATGCCCATTGACTTTGGGTGGCTTGATGCCACACATTGTCAAGTGGCTGCCTTGATATCATGAGCAACCATGCTCACCTATGGTTAAATATATACGATTCAGTTCACCGTCCACATTTGGTCCAAAACCATGATGAGGTTTAGAGATACAGCGTGGAAACAGGCCCTTCGGCCCAAGTTCGCGCCGACCGGTGATCACCATACCCTAGTTGTATCCTACACAGTAGGGACATTTTACTGAAGCCAACTACCCTACAAATCTGCAAGATCTTGCAACGAGGAAGCACTCGGAGAAAACCCACTGCCGGTAGCCAGGATCAAACCCAGTTCTCTGGCAATTCTACCGCCACACCACTGTGCTTCCTGGAGGTCTGAAGCTGAATGATCCTGGCGAAACCCCAACTGGGTTTTGCTGAGTAGGTTGTTGGTTAATAGTGCTGCTTTATAACATTATCATAGAGTCATAGAGCATGGAAACAGGCCCTTCGTCTCAACTATCTCTTCCAGCTGCTCATTTCATTCACCTATTACCATTGTGTAAAAACGTTGCCCTTTAGTTTCCCATTAAATCTTTCCCCCATCACGTTAAACCTATGTATTCTAGTTCTCTTAGGGTCTACTCTGGGTAAAAGGCTTCGTACATTTACTCTTATCTATTCCTCTCATGATCTTGTACACCTCTATAAGATCACCCATCATCCTCCTGAACTCCAAGGAATAAAGTCCTAGCCTGCTCAACCTCTCCCTATAGGTCAGGCCCTCGAGTCCTGGCAACATCCTCGTACATCTTCTCTGCACCTTTTTCAGCTTGACATCTTTCCTAATATATGGTGACCAAAATTGAACATAATACTCTAAATGCGGCCTCATATACTTATAGAACTGTAACATGACATCCACCCTTCTACTGTGGCTGATGGGCACTGTGTCAAATGTATTCTTAACCACCCTTTCTACCTGTGATGCCACTTTCAAGGAACTATGTATATGCACTCCTAGATCCCTCTGCTCTACTGCATTCCCCAGAGTCCTGCCATTCACTGTGTAGGTCCTGCCCTGGTCAGACTTCCATCAATGACAACTGGTATCATTTTACTAATGATTAAAGTTAAACTACTTGGCAATTAGGCAACAAAATGTGTAGGAAGGAACTGCAGATGCGGGTTTAAACCGCAGATAGACACAAAAAGCTGGACAGGCAGCATCTCTGGTGAGAGGGAATGGGTGACGTTTCGGGTCTGAAGAAGGGTCTCCACCCGAAACGTTACCCATTCCTTCTCTCCAGAGATACTGTCTCTCCAGAGATGCTGTGTTACTCCAGCTTTCTGTGTCTATCTTTAGCAATTAGCCAAGTTGGATTAGTCCTCTGGTGATACGAGCAACTGCAGGTGCTGGAATCTGGAGCAAAAGATAAACTACTGGAAGAAGATCGCAGTCAAGCTGCATCTCTGGAAGCAAATAGGTTGTTGACATTTTTGTTTGAGACCTGCATCAGGCTATAATGTTGTACTTCGGGTCTGGTAGTCCTGAATGCTGCAGTCTGCGCATGGTGGTATGGAATAGCTTGGCTAGATGTTCTCCTAGTTCTGGAGCACAGCTCTCCAGTACTACAGATGGCTGTCGTCTGATCTTGTAGCCTTTACTGTATCCACTGTACTCAGACCCTTCTTGATATCACATGGAGTGAATAGAATTGGCTGTTAACTAACTTGATGGTGATGCTCTCGGGAAGAAGTGAGGTGGATCATTTGAACGGCCGTTCTGGATGAACATGGTGGCTGATGTTTCAGCCTTTTCTTTAACGATGTCTGGCCCTGGTGGGTGCAGGCACTGTGGGTGGGATTTTGCATGGTCGGCCAGGTCAGGATCCCATCCATCCATGAAAATTACAAAAATTGGAATCAAGAAGGAGCCATTGCTGACAAAAGCACAACACTAAATACCAGAGATCTGACAGAGAAAGCACATGTTCACAGGGGCCAATAACATATTGATAGATCAATGTTGTTGGGCAGCCCGTAACTACAGAAACAAAAGAAGGAAACATTGGAAACACTCAGGGAATCCAGCATTGCTTGTGATCCTCAACAGAATTGAGGTTTTACAGCTAAATAGCATTTAATCACACACACACAAAGGCGTTCATACACACAAATCTCATAGGTACCCAGTTGAGCAAAACACAAATGGATGCAAATACACACGCATGCACACACACACAATACTGTCATGAGAAAATAGTGTTTGCAGTGGGAGAAATCAGAGAAAATGGAGAAAGACAGAGTGCCTGTGATGACCAAAGGAGTTTGAGGCAGTTGGGCTTTTTCAAAATTCCATTTCATAGAGTCGTAGAACTATACAGTAGGGATATAGGTCTTTTGACCCACGATGTCCACGGTGGTCATTGGCATTCTGTTCTAGGCTCATATCCATCCAAAATCCAAAATCCAACCAAATCAAAAACAAAAGACTGCGAAAAATGAAATGTGTAAAGGAGACTAGGTTACAAGGGAAAATTAGTTGGGGAATGGTATTGCTGGATGGCCTCCTTCCGTATCTTAAGGAAATATGGAAATTATTTCCTCAAGTTCATGTCACTATTGTTCAGACAGTTCTAGATTAATATAGACCTATGGCATTGTTCAAAAGATGGTAAACAATATTTGACAATCATTTCTGAAGCCCCTTTTGTTCTGAAGATTCCTGAATTTAGTAAAACCACTGTGAGTTTGGTTCTTTTGCCCTCATTTGTCATCGTACCCGGAATAGCCATAAAACAACAGTTCCCTGTTACTGAACTTCCTTTTCTTTGCAAATCACCAGCATGAGTAGACATTGCATCCCCACCCCCCCCCCCCCCCGCCGACTATTCACTTTGAACTTCAGGTTGCAGGTTAATTTGCAAAATGAGTGAATATATCGAGTGAATCAACAAGATGTTCCAATCAATAGCAATTGGGAGTATGTAATGTGAAGGCAGGATTCAAAAATGTCTGGTCAACATTTTTGCACAATGCTGGAAGAAATGCAAGTGTGTAAAGTTGATACAATTGTGAAATTTCTCAAAGAATTGTATTAATTGTGTCTGTTCTCGGGAGGCCATTCCATCCTCGAGTGTCCTTTATGTTAGATTTAGCTCTTAGGGCTAAAGGAATCAAGGGATATGGGGAAAAAGCAGGAATGGGGTACTGATTTTGGACGGTCAGCCATGATCATATTTAATGGCGGTGCTGGCTCGAAGGGTCAAATGGCCTACTCCTGCACCTGTTTTCTATGTTTCTATGTTTCTAAACTCTGAATGCTTGGACCAGCAGGATGATGAACACTTTTCAGCAATTGAAATTCATTACACGCCACTCAGCGGGGGGGGGGGGGTCAATCGATACACATCATTTGATTTATTTCTAACTGCGCTTGCAAATCTCACCAGAGCTTGTCTTAGCTGCTCTCTGTCACAACCCAGCTCCCTTTCTGCTTCAGCACATTTTAATGGACACCTTACTGTATATTTTCCATAATTTGGAATATTACTCACAGTTGTATTTTTAATCATGATAATATACATAAGAGATACAGCTCATTTATTCATCAGGCATGAGGGGTGACTATTCCTGTCACTAATTTCATGGGTTGCCGTGAAATTATATGAGGCGCTCGCCCAGTCAAGCTAAACGGATCGGCACATCTTATAAACAGAAGGTGGAGCAGTCATGTATTGTCGACGAATACTGTTGATAATATCCTCTACCCTTCTATTCCAAGACAGTTTGGGATTTACTGGTATATTCATGCTGTCCTATAACTTGAGATCATAGGTGGCTTTCAATATTCTATACCTCCATAAAACATCTGATAGGAACCAAACAATAAACTTTCCTTATTTATTGACTTTTGGCAGCTCGTTTAATCAATCCTTGGTAATAGATCTATCACCCCAATGCTCGAGTTGACCAACAATTTACTGACACATATAACCCTTACAACTTTTATCATAATTCCATTGCGCGCCCATTCCTAGTATAAACCCGAGTATAAAATCATGAGGGGAATCGATCAGGTAGAAGCACAGAATCACTTGCCCAGAGTAGGCGAATCGAGGACTAGAGGCCATAGGTTTAAGGTGAAAGGGAAAAGATTTATTAGGAATCTGAGGGGTAACTTTTTTGCACAAAGGGTGGTGGGTGTATGGAACAATCTGCCAGAGGAAGTAGTTGAGGCTGGGACTATCCCAACATTTAAGAAGCAGTTAGGACAGGTTTGGAGGGATATAGAGCAAACACAGGCAGGGGGGACAAGTGTGGCTGGGACATGTTGGCCGGTGTGGGCAAGTTGGACCAAAGGGCCTGTTTCCGCACTGTATCACTCTGTGATTCTGTAACTTGATTATTCATTTGGACAAAGCCAAAATTGATCTTGTTTTCAAGAGAGAAACTGCACATATATGAAACAATTAAGTGCTGACAGTTTCCCATTTATTGTTGTTTAATCCTTTTAACAGAGAACCTTTAGGCCCATTTCTGAATGAAGGAAGATTGCATTTGTCGACCAAGATCCTGCATATCTATAAAATGCTTCACAGCAATGAAGTACTTTGAAAGTGTAGTCATGGCTGTAATTAGGAAACATGGTTGCTAACTTGTGCACAGCAAGCTGTCATGAACAGCAGGGAGGTAATTACTGGATTTAGTGAGATTACAGACCCATGCTTTGGGGAGAACTTGCTCAATTTGTGCCAAGGGATTGTTTACCAATGCCTGACATGACAGGTTTAACACCTCATCTGAAGGCTCGCTCAAGTGATAGTTAATCATTCATGGAGTCATACCTCGTGAAAATGAACCGTTCACCCCAACTCATCCATGCCGCTTAAGATGCCCATTTACCCACGCTTAGCCCACAGACCCTTAAACCTTTCTGATCCATGTACCTGTCCAAATGATTTTTGTTGTTATTGTGCCTGCATCAACCACTTCCACTGGCAGCATATTCCATATACTCACCACTCTCTGTATGGAAAGACTTCCTCTCAAGTTACTATTAAATCTTTTCCCTCTGACCTTAAACCTAAAGTCCTCTTGTTCTTGATTCCCAAACTCTGAGAAAAAAAAAAAAACTACATGCACTCACATTATATGCCCCTTGGGATAGTATGACCTCTATACAATCACCTCTTAGCCTCCTGCACTCCAAGGAAGAAGGTTCTGGCCTACCCAATAGCTCAGACTCCCCTCTCAGTTTAGCTCAGTCCTACGCCTGCTGGTAACAATCTTGTAAATCTTTTGATTTGCCTGGCTGCTGTCCTGGGAGTGCTAGCTTCAGATTTGTACTTAGTTCTCATATGGGACTTAGTTCTGGAGAATCATTGCAAGCGATTTAATTTGTGACCTGCAAGTCTTGTTGAGTCTCGTTGTCTGTATTCGTTCTCAACTAGCAAATAGCTAACAATAGCCTGTTTCCTTAATCATTGTTATTTTTTTGCATATCTTTCATTCATTTGTTCGATATTCCTCTACATCATCATCTGTATCTCTCGTTTCCCTTTTTCCCTGACTCTCAGTCTGAAAAAACGGCCTCGACCCGAAACGTCACCTATTCCCTTTCTCCAGAGATGCTGTCCGACCCACTGACTTACTCCAGCTTTCTGTGTCTATCTTCGGTTTAAACCAGCATCAGCAGTTCCTTCCAACACTATAAATATATTTAATATCATTGATGTCCATGCTCTTTTTTTGGCATATGTTAATGTATGCTTTATTGGCCATCTTGAAAAAAGAAATGACCACAGAGAGGTGATTTGTAGAAGCAGCAGAGGAAATGAAACCGTAGATGGATACTTGTGCTCATGCTGCAATAATTTAAAACTTCCATTATCAATCATTATCAATCCATCAGCACCAAAGCCTGTGCCCACGTCGGGTCTTTCAAACCTTCCCGCCACTCCTTTTTAATTTTTTTTTAAATTTTAGAGGAAAACAAAAGAGAAAGAGCAAGAAAGAGAAAAAGTGAGATGTGCAAAGATAGGAGCCCTAGACTACCAAAGTGGTGTAGCCAATGAGTGGGTAAAAGAAAGAAAGAAGAGAAGAGTAGAAAAAAAAGGACCTAAAGACAAAGAGAGAGAAAAGTGTTGGTATACCTGCCTTCCCGCCACTCCTGTTGCTTTGCTGATCTATCTTTGTCTGACCATATCAGAACCTAAGTCTTGCCTAAATCAATCTTCTTGCCTCAGACTGATGCAGAATGTCAATGAATGCTCAGGGTCAGCAACAGCTAATTTCTTATCAGGGCAGCATGAAAGAAATAAAAATTGACACTAGCAAAGAATTAGCATCCATTTCAAACTCCTGCACTCAATCAGTATCTGATTATCCTCGGTAAATTCTAACTACTTCATATCTAACAGAGTACTTTCTGATACTTCAATGTTGTTCTTTTATTCATTTTATGGATGTGGACTTTAATGCTAAGGCTACTATTTATTGTCCATCCTTAACAGCTCCGGAGAAGCTAATAGTGAGCCACCTTCTTCATGTTCATAAGTTATAGGAGCAGAATTAGGCCCTTCGGCCCATCAATTCTACTCTGCCATTCAATCATGGCTTTTGCTCTCAACCACATTCTCCCAGACACATGGGAATACATCCCAGACACCCTTACTAATCAAGAACCTATCAATCTCCACCTTAAAAATATCCAATGACATGGCCCCCACAGCCTTCTGTGGCAATGAATTCCATAGATTCACCACTCAGTGACTAAATAAATTCCTTCTCCTTTCTAAAGGTACATCCTTTTATTCTGAGGCTATGGCCTCGGGTCCTAGACTCCCCCACTAGTGGAAGCATCCTCTCCACATCCATTCTGTCCAGGCCCTTCACCATTCGGTAAATTTCAATGAGGTTCTTGAACAGGTGCGGTTCCTCTGGTTAAGGTAGTGGAAGTCTCATACAGCGGCCAGACTCATATAGCAAGCTCACACAAAAAGAGGAACCCCCGACGGGTTTCATCACAATAGGTTCACTCCATTGCAAACTATCCAAATGGATGAGTGAGAGAGTGAAAGCCGAGGATAGATATTTGCACTCGGTTATCTGTGCAGAGCTGCAGTCGATATTTGAAGTTTTAAAGATTTTTTGCTCTGTACAGAAAGGAAAACTGTCCGACCATGAATTTAACAATTTCAAGTGGCAGATTCATGGACCCCAGAACTAAAAATCTATTGGCAGAAAGTGAAGGATGCAGTTGGCTGAGTTCCATGGCTAATTCAGTGAAATGTACCCTGCGCCAGGGATAAAGTTATAGTCAGTGTACTTCATTTGTAATGGTGTGGCTGTGGGACAGGCCAGTGAACTCAGACATTAGCTGGCGGACCCCTAAACCGAATGTGGGAGCAAAAATTGTTTGTTTTGATTCAAATTCCCAAGTCTCCCTCTCCTGGTCACCTGGTATCCCTCCTGCCTGATGAAAGGGTCCACGTGCAAGATTAAATGTTGGTTTCTTCAAGTTACAATTGAAATGGAAACTTTCTGTGGTTCCGTTTAGATTAGAGATACAGTGTGGAAACAAGCCCTTCGGCCCACCAAGTCTGCGCCGACCAGCCATCCCCGCACACTAATACTATCCCTCACACAATAGGGACAATTTATAATTTTACCAAGCCAATTCGCGCACAAACCTGTAGGTCTTTGGAATGTGGGAGGAAACCAGAGCTCCCGGAGAAAACCCACACGGGGCGAACGTACAAACTCCTTGCAGACAGCACTCGTAGTCAGGATCAAACCCGGGTCTCTGGCGCTGTAAGGCAGCAACTCTACTGCTGCTCCATCATGCCACCCGGTATTTGAACTACTGTGATGTTTCATATCCTTTCTGAATTTCCTCATTGAATTTAGTATCAATGATAAGGTGATGTAACTGCAATCAGCTTCTGTCAACTGGGCTCTCTGACATTGCAGCTTGATTTTCAGACTGATTTCACCTCATTCCTTCAGAAAGCTTGTGTATTCTGCCGTACCCATCTGTCTCTGCAACACCTGGTCTTTATTTGGAATAAGATTGAAGGAAGACTATCACTACTTTAGAATCTATTGATTGCCACAAGGACACTAAACTTTAAGCAGTTAGATCCTATTGCTTACCATAGAGTCAGTGCATTTGAATGAGTTGAATCCTTTGCTCAACATACTGTGACAAACCTTCAGTGAATTGGATCTTGCTTTTATTCACTTATTCATTTTTCGGGAGTTAGATTCAATGACAAGGCCACGATTTATTTCCCGCGCCGACCAGCACATTAACACTACCGTACACACACTAGGGACATTTTTACCCACTGTCTCAGTGTACTACTGCTGTACACTTCTACTGTATCTGTGATGTATCTAAGTGCTTATGTACACTTCTACTGTATCTTATCTAAGATGTATCTAAGTGCTTATGTAAAGTGATACTTGTACTAAACTGAATAACAAAAATGAATTTCACTGTACCTCGGACCACGGGTGCTGTCCGTACGGAGTTTGTATGTTCTCCTTATGGCCTGCTTGGGTTTTCTCTGAGATCTTTGGTTTCCTCCCACACTCCAAACACGTACAGGTATGTGGGTTAATTGGCTTGGTAAATAAAAACCTGGCTCTAGTGTGTGTAGGATAGTGTTAATACGCGGGGATCACTGGTCGGCGCGGACCCGGTGGGCTGAAGGGCCAGTTTCCGCTCTATATCTCTAAATCTACACCTAAAAGCTAATGTGACAAATAAAGCACCATACCACACCATTTACTGAAAACCTGTACGTCATTGCAGTGTGGGAGGAAACCGGAGATCTTGGCACCTGTAGTCAGGATTGAATCCGGGTCTCTGGCGCTGTAAGGCAGTAGCTCTACCGCTATGCCACTATGCCGCCCGCTTGTTGTCGCTCTACATTGTGCCACATGGCCCTCTGTTCATGCCAGGATTTAGCTTCCAGCAATGAAGAAGGATTTGCAACAATTTCCAAGAATGACAGTGTGCAAGTTGGAGGGAAACTTGTAGAGAGATGTGTTCCCATGCAGCTGCTGTCCTTGTCGTGCTTGGCAATGGAGATAGGTTTTGGAGGTGAGTGAAGGTTGTGCATTGGTACACACTGCGGTCAGCATGGGCCATTGGTAAAGAGATCAGTGTTAAATCTCAAAGACAGTAAAGTGGGCTGCTTTGAACTGGGTGATGTCAGGTTTCATGAGATTGTCTTGCAATTAGCCAGAAAAAGAGAAATGTAATTATTTAATTACAACACTCGCTCCTGCTTTGTAGATGTTGGAAATATGGCTGTCCGGGTTATGGAGAGGAGGCAGGAGAATGGAGTTGAGATTGGAAGATGGATCAGCCATGATTGAATGGCGGAGTAGACTTGATGGGTCAAATGACCTAAATCTGCTCCTATCACTTGTGAACTTATGACCTGAATTCTGAATGCCGGATGCTGTGTTTGATATTTTTGCTCACCATAGTTCACCTGAACTTCATGGGGTTAGATCTTTTTTGCTCTCCACCGTTTCATACACTTCAGATGTTTGTACAATCTGTGCCTTCACAGGGCAAAACCCCATGAAGGACACATGTTCACCTGCTTACAAATTAGATGGTTGAGGTGAATTCATCACTGGTCATGATGGGATTTGTAAGCAGTACCTCATCAACAGTCATAGCCACTGCACCCTTGTGTACTGCATCTTTCTTCCGTAAGTCAAGTTCATCTGCCAACTTTTTAAATCCCTATTTTAACTTTCACCACATTCTGTCTGTAAGCGGATATTCAGTAATGCTCAATTTGTGCTGTTTTGAATGGCATCATGCAGAAACGTTATTAGAGGGCCAATTATATTCATAATTTGAATCAACAACAGACGGATTTTATGGAGACTTAACCGTTGATCCCCTCTGCATCTTCTCCGTGTAAGCAATATCTCGTTAAAGCAAAATGAATGTTTCATGATTATTATTTGATGTTAAACTGAGTAAAGAATTGAGAGAAATTCCAGAACAATTTCTCTGATTGCATTTGGTTTTACTTATTCTTGCCTGGAGCATAAACAAAAATGATATTAGATTGAAATAAAATAATATTAGCATTTGTCTGCATATGTTCTGAAGGCAAGAGTGTGAATTTCAGTTTACTAACACTCACAGCAAATGACCTCTCACCTTGATATTTAGTTTAGTTTAGAGATACAGCGAGGAAACAGGCCCTTCGGCAAACCGAAGTCCGCACCGACTAGCGATCCCAGCACATTAACACTATCCTACACTAGGGATATTTCTTTTACATTTATACCAATTCAATTAACCTACAAACTTGTACGTCTTTGGAGTGTGGGAGGAAACCCAAGTTCTCGGAGAAAACCCACGCAGGTCACGGGGGCAACGTATAAACTTTGTACAGGCAAGCACCCATAGCCAGGATTGAACCTGGGTCTCTAGCACTGTAAGCACTGTAAAGCAGCAGCTCTACCGCTCTACATTGAAGGTATTGCCAAAAGTATTGACCAGAATCTTGAATGAAAGAAATACTGTGCCTAACTATAAGGATCCCAGAGATCCTGAGATCTTCAAAACTGTTGGCATCACCTCTTTCCTCAATAAAACAACGTTTGACTCCTCTGTCCTAGCAAATTTTTTTTGCACCCCAAGTGTAGACACTTCCCAAATTTCTTGAATTTCGTGTAATTTCCAAACAATTCCAAGAACTGCTGGCTCCAAACTGTATTCATCCCTGTCATTACCCCAGTCAAAACCACTGTCATTATGCATGAGCCTAACAAAGGTAATGTTTCTCTGGACATTGTGATCTTCCTGCGGCCTTTTCATGCCCTGTTGTTTGCTACCAAATGTTTTTTCTAGTGGGATGGAACAGTGGCACATCTAGTAGAGTTGCTGCCTCACAGCGCTAGAGACTCGGGGTCGATTCAGATCTCCGGTGACCCCAGTGTGAAAGACCTCAGACCGTTTAGGCTTCTTCTAGATGCTCTGACCTGCTAAGTTCTTCCAGCAGTTTGTTTATAACTGTTTTTTCCTTATTGGCCTCCACCAACTTGTGACCTCTATTGCATAGAAGACCAAAGGCGTACAGGTTTGTAGGCTAATTTGCTTGGTAGAATCGTAAATTGTCCCTCGTGTGTGTAGGATAGTGTTAGCGTGCGGGGATCGCTGGTCAGCGCGGACTCGGTGGGCAGAACGGCCTGTTTTTGCACCGTATCTCTAAACTAAACTAAACTAAACAAGGGAAGCAGGTGCAGGGTAGCACTGTTACTTGCAAGTTCACCATCTAAGTGGCACACCATCTCAACTTGGATACATATTGTCCTTCTTTCACCATCATATTCACTATACAAAAACCTGAGCCCCATACTCAGTGCTGAGTGCCAGCACTGCTCACCCTGACCTGCCCAACCCTGGCCCTTATGGGCAGCATCTCTGTGGGTAATTCATTGCTTTGAGTTTGCCAACTGAGGCAAATATTTAAACTAGTTTCCCAATACAGCAGTGGAGAAGGCAGGGGATCACACCAGATCTCTGGACCCAGTTTTGCAACACAGCAGGTTGCAGCAGCGAGGAATGCAGGGGAACGTGCCAGCTTATTGGCCTCAGGTTCCCCGCAGAGCAGCATGTAGCAACGGCGAGAGCAGAGGTTCACACGACGGACCTGTACCCAGCTTCCCAGCAGAGGGGAAGGGTTTATGTCGTGTTTCTGTTTCCAGGTTCCTGGCTCAACAACAAGGAGGGTGCCAGTTCATATCAGGTTCCCAGCAGAGTAGCACTGTCAGTATTGCATCTCTACATTTATACATTTATACCAAGCTAATTAACCTACAAGTCTGTTCGTCTTTGGAATGTGCAAGGAAACCAAAGATCTCGGAGAAAGCCCACGCAGGTCACGAGGAGAATGTACAAACGCCATACGTTCTCGTAGTCAGGATCAAACCCGTGTCTCTGGTGCAGTCAGGCAGTAGATCTACCGCTACGCCGCCGTGTCGGCCATTTTCCCCCAGGTGCTCAGGTTTCCTCCCACATACCTGATTGTGAGGGAATTTGCTGCTGCCCTATTAGGTGAGTGGTAAGGAAATGGGGTCTGTTCGTGGGCATGTGTGATGGTGCTTAATAACTAACATTTAAAACTAACTCTACCTCGTAATCAGCAATGTGGTGATGGCATTAGCACCCTTCCCTTTTTCTGGTGACATTCTGCATCAGCAGTAAGCACTCTTACAATGGAGACACCACAAATAGATGCGAACCACCTCCCTCCACAGCACCAACATGTCTTTATTTCAGCCTAAAGAATTCACTCTATAATTTGCCACTCTGAATCTATCCATCACGTACATCTAGCCTCGTTGGTTGCATTCCTTGGCCTTATCATTCCTGAGAACAATCCCGCACACCAAATGAAGTACCTGGTAGACAAAAATGCTGGAGAAACTCAGCAGGTGAGGCAGCATCTATGGAGCGAAGGAAATAGGCAATGTTTCAGGTGGAGACCCTTCTTCAGACTGATGTGAGGGTGGGCGGGAAGAAGGGAAATGAAGTACCTGTATCACTACTAGTTCTGGATTCTATTTGATGAACCAAACTGCAGCAAATGAAAGTTTAATTAGATTAATCATTTTGGTCTGCAAATTTGACCTATGGCTCATATTTCAGAAAGGTTTGTCGATTCCACCCCACGCCCGCTACACATGTGGCTGCATAAGGGACTGAACAAACTTTTGTTAGCCACTACCACCATTTTCCTGTATTCTGTTGAAATAAACGTCGAATGGTATGACACAGAGAAAAATATGCTTTGCTTTTTATTCCCTGCTGAAAATTGTTACTTGCTATAGGTGCAAGCACTTTAGTTATAAATTCCAAATCTGCAATGCCTAATATATAAACAGTGTAGGGTCAATGTAATACTATTGTTCAAATTGTAATCAACATGGGATTAATATGCGCAGGGTACTGTGGCAGTTCTTCCCACAGTTTGCCGAGGCCGACCTTCATCCTTATCAGTTCTTTCTGAGATTGATTAAAAGATAAGTAAAATAAAAACAATGTTATCAGGCTAAATCTACAAGTGAAATGTATTTAGAAAACCTGTGAATGCAGTAAAACACTAAAACGACTGAAATAATCCATAGACATTAGGTTACAGTTGTACAAGATGTTGGTGAGGCCGCATTTGGAGTATTGCATTCAATTTGCTCACGCTGCTATAGGAAGGATGTTAGATAGAGCTCTTTTGGCTAGCAGAATCAAAGGGTATGGGGAGAAGGCAGGAACTGGATACTGATTGTGGATGATCAGTCATGACCATATTGAGTGACGGTGCTGGCTCGAAGGGCCAAATGGCCTACTCCTGCAGCTGTTGTCCATGTATCTATGTATGTCACTAAGCTGCAGAGAAGATTTATGAGGATGTTGCCAGGGCTAGAGGGAGAGATTGGGCAAACTAGGACTTTGTTCCTTGGCATGCAGGAGGTTAAGGGCCAAATATGGACCAATTGCGAGCCTCGCTGGGGCATCTTTGTTGGCATGGATGAGTTGGACAGAAGGACACGTTTCTGTGCTGTATGACTCTATGAGAAGAATTAAATAAATATCTACCTGACGGCATACCTTCTCATTGTCTAATTATCAGTAAAACGCTGCTACATTTCCATTCATGGGCAAGTCAGATTTGCCTCCCTTCGCAAAGCTCAAGTAATCTTTAAACACATTAACTGACAAGTCATAGAGTCACACAGCACGGAAACTGTTCCTTTGGACTAACTTGTCATGGTGACCAAGATGCCAGTCCCTACAAGTCTTATTTGCCCGTGTTTGACCCATATCCTTCTAAACCTTTCCTTGTACCTGTCCAAATGTACCTTAAATGGTGCTATTGTACCTGCCTCAACCACTAGCTCGTGTTACATATACATACCACTCGCCGTGTGAAAAAAAAATGCCTCTCGGGTTTCCATTCAGTCTCTCCCTTTCATTTTATACCTATAAAAGAATGGATCGACTGCGCTTATATTCACTAAAATTTAGGATGAGAGGGGATCCAATAAAATAGGCATAGAAACATGGAAAATAGGTGCAGGAGTAGGCCATTCAGCCTACATTCTTAAGAGATTGGATAGGCTACATGCAGGAAAAATGTTCCCCCTGTTGGGCGAGTCCAGAACCAGGGGTCACAGTTGAAGAATAAGGGGTAGGCCATTTAGGACCAAGATGAGGAAAAACTTTTTCACCTGAAGAGTTGTGAATCTGTGGAATTCTCTGCCATAGAAGGCAGTAGAGGCCAATTCACTGGATGTTTTCAAGAGAGAGTTCGATATAGCTCTTCGGGCTAATGGAATCAATGGATATGGGGAGAAAGCAGGAACGGGGTACCGATTTTGGATGATCAGTCATGATCATATTGAATGGCGGTGCTGACTCGAAGGGCCGAATAGCCTACTCCTGCAACTATTTTCTATGTTTCTATGCCTAGGCCCTCTAGTTCTTGACTCCTGAACCCCGGAGAGAAGATTATGAGTACTGACCTTATCTATGCCTCCCAATGATTTTATCCACCTCTATAAGATCACTCTTCAGTCTACTACACTCCAAAGGATAAAATCCTAGCCTGCCCAACCTCTCCCTATAACTCAGTGCCTCAATTCCTGGCAACATCTCGCATATCTTTACTGCACTCTTTCCAGCTTAATGGCAAAGCCCCTATAACAAGGTGACCATCTCAAGATGAATTAAAATACAACACAGAGCTATTCAGCAGTTCGACGTTTCACTTACTGCAAGAATACCGCACTATGATTTATTCCTTGAGAATGCTGGATTCATAAAGGAAGACTTATAGACGTCTATTGGAAACGGAGAGTGGACAATCAATCTGAAGTTTCACATACAATATGTAAATTAACTATAAAATAGTATTTTAATCATAAAATAGTGTTTTATCACTTTTTAATTGGTATTTTGCCAAAACAGCAGTTTTAAACTTTATGATGCAGATCCTTTTAGGTAATGGACAACAAAGAATTCACTTATAGGTTTTGAATAAATTGTGGAATTTTCATTTTATTGTTTTTGTTAATGAATTACTGCAGATAATCCTCTGGAATATTATCAGGTTGTAGAGACTTCACTTGTAGATTACCATAGCACTCAGTATTTAATTACAGATTGCCTTTCGGTTTTTGCTTGCTTACGTTCATTTTGTAAAGAGTTTACCAGCAGATTATCATTCATCTTTTGGTTTACCTGCAGGTTGTTGTCCAACTAAAGGTTTACTTCCAGAATATTATTCCTGATAAGAGTTTAGCGAGCATTTGCCATCCCCCTAATATTTTCACTTTTGCTTCAAGAATATTAAAACATGAGCAGGAGTAGGCTATTCGGTCCCCCCAAGTCTGTTTGCCATTCAGCAAGTTCATGATGGACCCTCTTCCACAGCATAATTTTTCTGTAATATTCCCATATCCCTTGATCCCTTGAATATCCAAAAGTGTATTGGTCTCAGTTGGTCTCAGTTTTGAATTAAATCAATGGATGTAACTCCATCAAATGGATGGTCTCTTGCGATAGAGAACTGAATATCCAACATCATTTCAGTCATAAAAGGTTTCCTTATTTCAAGTCTAAATTACTTACCCCCTAGTGACCCCCTAGTTTGAGACTCCCCACCAGGGGAATCATCCTTCTCACATCTGCCCTGTCAATTGTCAAAGTATTTTCTGTGTTTTCAATGAGGTCACTTCCAAACTGTAGAGAACACAGGTAGTCACAAAATGCAAGGGTAACTCAGCGGGACAGGCAGCATCTTTGGCGAGAAGGAATGGGTAACATTTCGGGTCTACCCTCTTTAGACGTTTTCATTTCCAACTGCCGGTGGGACATCAACCACCTCAACTTTTCCACTCCCTTTACTTACTATAACCTCTAAAACATCTTAACTGTAGATAACACAGGCCTGGCTGCCTCAATATCTCCCCTTATGACAAACCTGCTATTCCTGGATCCAGACTTATAAATCTTTGCTGCATTCCCTCAATAGCAATTAAATCCATTTTATAGGCAAGCAGACCAAAATTCTACTCAATGTCTCATTAAAGCCACATAAATATGGTCAGACATCTTTACTCTTGTTCTCAAATCCTCCAGTTGTACAGTCAATAGAGCATATGCCTTTCTAGTTATCTATTGCAAATGCACATTAGGCTTTAGTGACTTTTGTCAAGGACACCCAGGTCTTTTCGAACATCAACATTTCCCATTATTTTACCATTCAAAAATGCCCAATATTAGTAGGTATATTAGTAGTATAATATTAGTAAATCCCTATAATAGGTCAATGACATTCTTTAATATTATCTACCCACCATTATAGCTCATTTCTAGCTTCCGGTGGTAACCGAATTGGCCGATCAAAGCAGCCAGCATTTGTTTTTTAATGCTGTGATTTGTGACCTTTGTGAATTTCGGTAGTGTAGCGGTCCGAATCGTGCAGCTGGGAATGTAGTTACCAATTTAGAGTTACTAATACCAATAACTTTTGCTGTTTGCCGCATGGTCGATACCCTGGCACAAGCAAGATTGTGGCACTCTTCTAATATAGCAGTAGCTTTATTAGTGGGGATGATAAACTTCATTAAATTAGTGTCTAAGGTGAACAACAAATCCATAACCCGTACCGGGTGCAGTTTTGATTTGTCTGGATGGATTACAACCCCAGCTTCTCAAGCAGAGCCTTGGTTGCAGCCACTCCTTGAATTGCCAATTGGAGGGTCTGCTCCACTATAAGGATTTCATCCAATATGCCATCACTATAATCTTGTTGTCGGAGAAGAGCCAATACAGGTAAATACCAATTTGGCAAACAGCCTAAGGCTGTGATGGTTCCATTAGGCAATGCACCCTTCCAGACAACTTCACCTAGCTGTTCCAAAAGTATCCTATTTTGACATGGGTATATTGTACAAAAGTGTTCAACTCAGCTAAATCGATTATAATCCGACATCCCTCTTCTTTTTTACTGCTGGTGAACATATTAGGCTCAACTCAATAGGTCCATGCTTGGTTATGCCAATTACCACTTTTCCCTGCTCGCCATATAATTTCAGCATGCCCTGCCTCCACCTCTTTTTGGGATAGAGTAAATTCCTACGAGGCGAATGCTGGGTATGGGAATCTATACCTCCAACAAATTATATACCCTTGAACACTTTGTAAAATAAACTCATCTGTGGTGACAGTTTTCCCATATGTCCAAGGCCGCCCGCAATCGCTGCACCTATTCGTGCAGGAGGGATACTACGGCGTGAGAGGAGCCAGACCCCCTTACCTCCATAGTGAACGGCGGTTCCATACATACGGTGCTTCGGGTGGACGTTATGGAGGTTGACGGGCCGGCGGCCGCATTTCCCATGCAGGCCGCTGTTGGCCTTGCCCTAAAAGGTCGTTGTATTTGTTGAGAAGGAGGTAGGTAGGATCTTTGTGCCCTATCCGGCAGCCTTGGTTCACAGGTTGTATTAGGCTGTTGCCGGTGATATGGGTGAACTCTGGCCGATGGAGTTTCATGAGGCCCACTGTTTTGGCCTCCTTTGTCCAGTCCCTTCACCTGTTTGGACAGGTCTCCAAACAACTGATGCGGCGGTGGAGCGGTAATGGTCGGCACAACCCCGCGAATTTGGGGTTTAGTGTGGGCTATATGGAGCTCTTACGCAGGCAATTTATCTCATACTGGGCGTTGCATAGGAGTGCCAGTGCATCATGCTATTTACTGGACACATTATCCCCGACCAGGGTTTAGCAAACGCCGTTATGCCCGTGGAGAACTTTTCTCCAAGGTATTATTGAGAATCTAACTCCAGAGTTGGTGCATAAGTAGGCAATCAATGGTGCCCGCCAATTCGTGGTGCAGGGTTCACCTGTCTGGGTAGAAACGGCAAACTTCACTCACCACATCCAGCATATCCTCCTCATGCTCTGGTTCAGCGGTCACTGGCTGTCCCGGGTCGTCTTCAAACACAGCAGCTGGGCAATCATAATGCTTCTGGCTGGAGACGATGAGGAGCTGAGTGGTGTCCTTGCACGGCTAGTGGATGCCCGCGAATCCCACTCTTCTCGTTCCCGGTCCCGCTGGAGGTGTTGCACCACTTAAGAGCTCCAACCGCTCTATGCGACCGTCCCTGCTATATGCAGCGGACAAGCCGACTTCCCCAGGCCCTGCGAATTCACTGGGGCTTCCACCATCGGACCTCACCCCCTTAGGGTACTGTCTAGGGTCCAATGGCAGGTCGTCGTGACCTACAGCCCAAGTAGGATCATACGACTCCCGCACGGACTCTCCGCTAGCCTGTCTTCTCCCAGACTGTGGCGGCCCACCTGGCTGATAAGAAGGCAGGTGAGTTGAATCGGCGCCGGCCCCCGGAACCTGGCTCCCCGGAGTCCGTGCAGGCTTACCTCCACACTTGCACCATTATTTGGCGTGGAGGCGCATGGTCGGCCGCTCGCAGCGCTGAGCTGACCGACCGCTTCCTGCTGCCACCTCCGCCCTTGACCGCAGCCTGACGGGGTGTGTTGTCGGCGGTATCTGCTCCAGCAGGCCTACACGACGCAGCAGTGTTATGCCCGGGCTGCACGATGGCAGATATCCCTGGCTGCGGTACGTAATGCACTTTGCAGGGCTCCCCTGTCGTGCGGCTGTCCCCCGGCCCAGCCCCCTCGGGTCTTCTGGAGTTGCCTGTAAAGAAACAAGACCCCTTGGCACGTACCTGTATCCCCCCTTATTCTCTTGGGGGACGGGGGCTCGGAGTCTGGACCCGTTGCATCCAGCTCCAGAGCGGTAACCCATTCGGGTGAGTCGGCCCCTGTATCAGCGGGAGCGCCCGACTTCCGCATTCCTGCCCCCACCGTGCGTTAAAGCTGCCGGCGTTCCTTGCAGCTCCGGGGACAAGGGCCGTCGGCTGGCCGCAGCTCAGCTCCTCGACAGCGTCGTCCTCCGGCCCTTGTCCATGCTGTGAAGAAAAGGTAATACTCACCTGCCGGTCTTGTGAAGGAGCTGGAGGAGAGAGCGCACTCTCCCCCCCAGCCTGCCGGTGCGAGTGCGCGCGACGATATGCCGCGCAGGCGTGCTGGCGGGGTCTTCACGAAGTCACTCACGTGACTCCGAAGTAAAATTCTACTCAATGTCTCATTAAAGCCACATAAATATGGTCAGACATCTTTACTCTTGTTCTCAAATCCTCCAGTTGTACAGACAATAGAGCATATGCCTTTCTAGTTATCTATTGCAAATGCACATTAGGCTTTAGTGACTTTTGTCAAGGACACCCAGGTCTTTTCGAACATCAACATTTCCCATTATTTTACCATTCAAAAATGCCCAATATTTCTGTTCCTTTCTGTTAAAGTGAATAAAGTGTTTCTATAGAAAATAGGTGCAGCAGGAGGCCATTCGGCCCGTCGAGCCAGCACCACCATTCATTGTGATCATGGCTGATCGTCCGCTATCAATAACCCGTGCCTGCCTTCACCCCATATCCCTTGACTCCACTAGCCCCTAGAGCTCTATCCAACTCTCTCTTAAATCCATCCAGTGATTTGGCCTCCACTGCCCTCTGTGGCATGGAATTCCATAAATTCACAACTCTCTGGGTAAAAAGGTTTTTTCTCACCTCAGTTTTAAATGACCTCCCCTTTATTCTAAGACTGTTGCCCCTGGTTCTGGACTCACCCAACATTGGGAACATTTTTCCTGCATCTAGCTTGTCCAGTCCTTTTATAATTGTATGTTTCTATAAGACCGCCCCTCATCCTTCTAAACTCCAGTGAATACAAGCCTAGTCTTTTCAATCTTTCCTCATATGACAGTCCTGCCTCACATTTATCCTCATTATATTCCATCTGCTATCTTGTTGCTTGTTGTCAAGTTGTCAATTTCCTCTTGAAGTCTCTTTGAATTCTTATCACCTCTCACATTCCTAATTAGTTTAATTACACCAGCAAACTGGTGGAACCTTACTAATCAAAGCTTGACAACCCAAGAGTTTTCGTAGAGTATTTATTATTGTAGATACAAGGAACTGCAGGTGCTGGTTTACAAAAAAAAAAGACACAAAGTGCTGAAGTAACTCAGGGGCTCTGGCAGCATCTCTGGAGAAAACGGATAGGTGACGATTCAGGTCGGAACCCTTCTTCAGACTGCTGTTACCTAAAACTGGAGTATTAATCTGAACCTAGGTCATTTGCAAACATGTTTCTGTTCATTTGTGGATTACCAGCTCACTGCAGACCCACTATAGTCTAAAATATTAATCCCAAATGGCACCAGAATGGGTATATCCTTTGATGCTGACTTTCATGATAAAAAAGTATGGCAAGGTGTCAATCCAACTGGTTCTCCCCCCTGTGATGTTGTGGGATAATCTACAGTGAATATAAATAAATGTAAATTCTATATTTTAGTTGTGAAATTAATAATTTCCTCTTGAACAGAATAACTTAAAAAATGCAATTTTTTGCATATAGATGTAATGAATGAACAGTGACAATCTCAGAAAGTACTTCATTGGCTGTGCACCAGATCAGCAGCACATAAACTGGACACATATATAAAAAAGACACAGAGAAGATTAGCATAGACCCTGCATGAGGGTGATAAGCAAATTCATATCTCGTTCCATATTTTAATTAATAGGGCAGCACAATGGCACAGTGGTAGAGTCACTGCGTTTCAACGCCAGAGACCCGGGTTCAATCCTGACTACGGGTGCTGTCTGTATTAAGTTTTGTATGTTCTCCCTGTGACCACGTGAGATTTCTCTGGGTACTCCGGTTTCCTCCCACATTCCAAAGATGTGCGTTCAACTGATGTTACTTTTTCGATAAACTGACATTTCAGGTCATCCTGTGGTGTTAGTTCTGAATCATTTCCAAAGTCCTGACCAATATTCATCCCTCAGTCAACATCATTTTATCATATCACAGTCACATTACAATTTGTGGTTGGTTTCATGTCATTTTATTTCCCTGTATTGCTACTGTAATAATATTTCAAAGAGTACTCTCACTGATATATAGTTCTTTGGAATATCCTTCGTTGATAATAAAACTCTTTTGGCAAAGCATTTTTTCTTTAATTGATGAAGTTCACTCCAAATTTTATTACATTGGTGTATAACTGTTCTAATAAGATGAGCTTGGAAAGGGAAGCAACTCTACCAAGCACTTTGAAATTTGAAGCTTGCTATTTATATTAAATACTTTCCATAAAACTCGTTAAATTTACATAAATGTTGTTGTCCTAATTCTATCCATATGAGCCATTGTGAGCCTTTTTTCCAAATGAATGAACCTCTATTGCAGTCTTTTCAAGTCGATTAGACAAGCATTCTGCAACAAAACATTTCAGAGGTTTTCATTCAGTGAAACCTATAATTTTCGCCGCATGCTTTGAGTGGTGATGAACAACAGGCTACAGTTGGAAAGCAATTTAACAGGTACTGATTTTACTGAATTAGTAACAGTTTTCAAATTAGTATCACACTTTGGAAATAAAATATACATTAATTCAATTGAAACATGTAGGAGATCATTCTAAAAAGCGGCTATCATCATCAAAATAATAAAAAGTGGATGCCCTTTTAATACCACTGCCATCGGGAAGAAGGTACAGGAGTCTGAGAACTGTAACGTCCAGGTTCAGGAACAGCTTTTTCCCTGCAGCCATCAGGCTATTAAACACTACAACCTCAAAAGCTCTGAACAATAATAGGTTGCACTGTTACTGTTTGTTTTTTGAGTATGTATGTATATATATATGTTTATATATACATACATACATACATACATATGTTTATATATATATAAACATATAAACATATGTGAGTATGTGTATATATACACACTGAACCTTTTTTCTATCTCTCATTTATCATATTATTTATTATGAATACATATTCTGTTATGCTGCAGCAAGTAAGAATGTCATGGTTCTATCTGGGACATATGACAATAAAACACTCTTGACTCTCGATTCTTGACTCTTGAAAAAGTTATGCTTACGGTTTAAGTCTCAGGCTTTAAGTCAAGGATCCAGTTGCAAATGGGACCCAGGTCTTCAAACTTGATGATGACTTTGGAGGGGATGATAGTGTTGAATGCTGAGGTGTAGTTGATGAACAGCAGCCTAAAATGCCCATGTATTCTAAATGGTCCAGAGCAAAGAGGAGAGTCATTGAGATAGCATTTACTGTTGACTTGTTGTGGTGATAGTTCATTTCAGGAGTTGATTTGCGCTTTAACGGAAACTTTTGAAGTACTTTGAGATGTACTTTGGTGATGTAAATGCTACAAGATGGTAGTCATTGAGGCAGGTCACTGTGGTCTTCCTGGGCACTGGTATGATAGATGCCCTTTTGAAGCAGGTGGGAAATTTAGACCGCAGAAGCGAGAGATTGAAGATGTCCTTGAACACTATGGCCAGTAGGTCCACACAGGTCTTTGGTACTCGTCTAGGGCTGGGCACTTTTAGAATAGTCACCCTCTTGAAGGACCGCCTGACATTGGCGTCAGAAACAGAGATCACAGGGCCTGTGGGGTGTGTTGTGTAGCTGTGTCATTGGTCTCTCTTTCAAAGTGAGCATAGTTGAGGTCATCTGTAAGTGATGGGACATTGGCTCTTATGCTGCCCGGTTTCACCTTGTCTGAAGTGCTGGCATGCAAGATCTGCATGGCTGCAGCTGTCCGTCAGTGACTCCAGCTTAGCTCGTAATTGTCTCTTAGCACTCTTGGTGGCCTTCATAAAGTCATACCTGGACTTCTTGTATGATACTGGATCGCCACTTTTAAACACCACAGCCTCAGTCCTCGGCAGATTCTGAGTCTCCTAGTTCAATCGGGGCTTCTGGTTGTGGAAGACTTAGAAGGCATATTCATTCAGGTTTGTTGATGAAATCTTAAACATGGACCAGTCCACTGACTTGAACCAATCCCGTAACTGCTCCTCTGACTAGCTCTTCCTAGTGCTCTTCTCCGGTGCCATGTTCTTCCGTCTGTGCCTGTACACAGGAAAAAGAAGCACAGCCAGGAGGCCTTTTTTTCCAAAGTGCGGGCTACTGATAGAACGGTTGGCGTTCCTGATGTTGGTATAGCCATTGTCAAGTGTTTTATGTCCTCTGATGTTGATGTTGATTTGGACCTGAATCTCACAAAATGGCGCTGGAAACAGGTTGACTTTCTTATCGTCTCAGTGTAATTTATTGTTCTTACACTCTGGTACTTAAGTATGATTGTGCCTGCATATAATAAGATTTTACTGCATCTACACTGTAGGTATATGTATCAATAAAGTACCATTGAACCATTGCCACAGTATATTGATGGTAGTTTGGCTTACCCAAACTACTCTGAAAGGCTTTTGCAAATACCAAGGTGGATTATTACAGACATGTTTTCTTCCTTAAAGGGAAATAAGATGATGTGTGCATCACACACTTCCTGCTGTAATTCCTTTTCCTGTATGTAGAAGCAATGGATTATTTAAAATGGGTGAAATCTAAAAACTGCAACTTGTTGTACAGGATGTTGTGGTACACATAGGTACCAATGACATAGGCAGAAAAGGTGACGAGGTCCTGAAGGGAGAATTTAGGGAGTTGGGGGGAAAGTTAAGGAGAAGGACCAAAAGGGTAATGATTTCAGGATTACTGCCTGTGCCGCGTGACAGTGAGAGTAGGAATGAAATGAGGATAAATGCGTGGCTGAGGGACTGGTGCAGTGGGCAGGGATTCAAGTTTCTTGATCACTGGGACCTCTTTTGGGGAAGGCATGATCTGTACACAAAGGACGGGTTGCACTTGAACCCGAGGGGGACCAATATCCTGGCAGGGAGATTTGCAAAGGCTACTGGGGAGACTTTAAACTAGAAAGGCTGGGGGGAGGGACTCGGGTAGAGGGGGATAGGGGTCAGGGTGTGGGGCAAGAGGCAGAGAAGGGAAGCACTCAGACCCAAAATGTAGGCGAGAAAGATGAAAAAGATAATAGACAGAGAATAAGGGACGGTGGGTTTCTAAAATGTGTATATTTTAATGCTAGGAGCATTGTAAGTAAGGTGGATGAACTTAGAGCCTGGATTGACACCTGGAAATATGAGGTTGTGGCAATCAGTGAAACATGGTTGCAGGACTGTGTGTTATATTGCTTACTAGATTAGCATTACACAATCGTCAACAGATCCGATTGCTTGTCAATTTCAATGGTCACACACTGTGAAACTGACAAGACTGTTCCCATGAGACATTAATATCTGATTACTGTTAGGAGGTTGCATGGAAATAGTTTTTTGCCTCAGATATTTTCTCCCCAAGACAGCTTTTTTTGCTGCTCATCAATTTCCAAAGTAAGTTTTAACTGATTCTCTTAGAATGTAGAGCATAGAAAAGTACAGCATAGGAACAGGCTGAGCATAGTTCCAAGATAAACTAACCTCATAATCCATACTACTCCATTGTCTATCTGAAAGCCTTTAACCTCCACTATCATATCTGCGTCCATCATCAACCCTGGCAGCACGTTCCAGGCACCCACCACCCTCTGTGTAAAAAAAAACATGATTCACACATCCCCTTTAAACTTTGCCCCCCCTTGCCTTAATCCTATGCCCTCTTTGACATTTTCACCCTGGGGTAAAAGGTTCTGACAATCTACCCTATCTATGCCTCTGATAACTTTTTATACTTCTATCAGGTCTCTCCTCGACCACTGGCATTCTAGAAAAACAATCCAATTTTGAGAAAACAATTCAAGCTTGATCCTGATTTAAATCACATCGTAACCAATTTGGTCCACGTAATTCAAATAGTGTTCTCTAATTAGTCCATCACGCTGCATCCAATTAGTGATATGGGAACACGCGTTATAGCAACTACCTGTTCCGTTTCATGAAGTGTAGACTCTAAACACATTTAAGATCAGGCTTTGCATTTCTCACATGCTGTTCAATTAGAGTTAAGCATTTTCAAAAACCAAATAAAATAGCAATATTCAGCAGATCAGACAGCATCTGTGGTAAGTGAAATAAATGTAAACATTAAATCTATTTCTCTTTGACAGATTCTTCCTGACCTGCTGAGTATTTCCAGGATTTTCCGTTTTGTTTCAGATTTCCAGCATTTGCAATTTTTGGTCAATATTTAATCCGTCATTAGGGGATGTTGGGGGAGTCCAGAACCAGTGGCCACAGTTTAAGCATAAGGGGTAAGCCATTTAGAAAGGAGATGAGGAAACACTTTTTCACATAGAGAGTGTGAGTCTATGGAATTCTCTGCCTCAGAGAGCGGTGGAGGCCGGTTCTCTGGATACTTTCAAGAGAGAGCTAGATAGGGCTCATAAAGATAGCGGAGTCAGGGGATATGGGGAGAAGGCAGGAACGGGATACTGATTGTGGATGATCAGCCATGATCACATTGAATGGCAGTGCTGGCTCAAAGGGCCGAATGGCCTACTCCTGCACCTATTGTCTATTGTCTATTGTCTATCACTGCCTCTTCTGTCTCATGTTAGACTTTGATTTATCAAGATGTGGACTGAGTCTAGGAGACTGGCCTCAGAAATCTGAGATAGACACAAAAGGCTGGACTAACTCAACTGGTTAGACAGCATCCCCAGAGAAAAGGAATGGGTTATGTTTTGGGTCACCCGGCATGGTGGGGACAATCGTGAGGGGGGAGGGGAAGAACAATGGACGACCCAGTGTGGGGAAACCACCGTGAGAGGGGAGAACAATGGACAATGGGGGGGGGGTGCAAAGGACAATGGGGACCTGGCGTGGGGGAACTGCTGGGGGGGGGAGGGGGTAGACAGCGTGCTTTGTGACTGTCAGTGCCGTAGGTGGCTGCTATTTGTATACATTGTGTCTGCAAGCAAAGAATCTCACTGTGCCTAGTCACATGTGATAATAAAGTATTCCTATTCCTATTCCTATTCCTATTCTCCAGGCTGAGAGTCAGGGGAGAGGGAAACTAGATGAAACTAGAATGCAAGATATCCGAATTTCTCTTCAGCCCAGGCAAAGCAAAGAATTGATAGACTTTAGCCTTTGTAACTGTGTATGTGGGAGCTAAACACAGTTCCTGGTGAAACGACACAGCCACACGGTGAGTGTGGTGCTTGTTTGAGAAAATATCTCATTTGGCTTCTGCGATCAGGCTGTGAAGATCAGGCAGGCTCAGCAACTGGAACATTCTCTTCATCAAGTTTGACTTTCCATTTGTGGAGGCTGGGCATTGTCAAGGCGGCAAGCATGTTGAAATATTACATTTGCCTACTGCTCTCATACTGACCACTGGGTGAAAATGAGTTTGAAATATTTCAACTAATGTCAGTTTGTTCACCTGTACTGCCCGTCTGCACTGATAATCATCGAGTAAGAGTTTTGCAATGATAAAGCTCACGGCAATGTCCTGTGTGTGAGACATTGATGGTGATGCATCCTCCATCTCTGCTTTCAAATCAATCAGTGCGGCTGATTCAGTGAGATGAGTCCTGGCAGGCACATACACACACAGATAACTGCTGATCCATTTTATTACCGCACCGCTGCTGGGTTCTATTATGTTGTGATGTGCGTAATTAATTGAAGGCTGATTTGTTGGTGATGCTATTAATAGTTCCTCTCAGGGAGCATTTTTGCACATTGCACATCTGACTGCTCCCAGATGCAGAACACCTGACGTGGGAAAAGGCTCCGCAGCCGATGTCCTGGGATATGCGGGCAGCAGGAGACCGTCAGACCTATCTCTGCTGTTGCATCCATGGAGAAGTGGTCTGATTTCTAATCAAGCCATTAGCAGCAAGAATATGCAGGGGAGTAACTGAGGGCAGAGTTGGCAGAAGAATTTGCATTGGCTGCTTGACAGCACAGGGAATCTGAATATTATTTTTGTTAATTACGATACGATATGATACGATAGAACTTTATTTATCCCAGGAGGAAAATTGATCTGCCAACAGTCATAAAACACAAGATACATAAAACATGAAATTAAAGTGATGAGCGGAAAGGATTGGATATGTGCAAAGATTGGGGGGGGTGGGGGTAGTTAGACTACCCCAGGGAGAGGAGTTGTACAGTTTGATAGTCACAGGGAAGAAGGATCTCCTGTGGCGTTCTGTCCTGCATCTTGGTGGAACCAGCCTCTTGCTGAAGGTACTCCTCAGTTGACCAGTGTGTCATGGAGGAGATGAGCTGTATTGTCCAAGATGCTCTGGTTTGAGGAGCATCCTCCCCTCCACGGCCACCTCCCATGAATCCAACTCCGCACACAGGATGGAGCCAACCTTCCTGATGAGCTTGTTAATCCTATTAAGGAGATTCCTTACTGTGTGTTATGTTCCCATGAGAAGATGTTGTTGCCCATTGTGATCTCAATTGTTTTCTGTGCCAATTCCATAATTTTGGCTTCCATGTGCTCCTTACGCCAGGTTGGAGAACATCAAAAGTGTCATCAGATAAGGGGTGATCTTATTGAGGTGTATAAAATCATGAGAGGAATAAATTGGGTAGCTGCACAGTCTCTTGCCCAGAATAGGGGAATCGAGGATCAGAGGACATAGGTTTAAGATGTAGGGGAAAAGATTTAATAGGAATCTGAGGGGTAACTTTTTTACACAAACAATGGTGGGTGTATGGAACAAACTGCCAGAGGAGGTAGTTGAGGCAGGGAATTTTAAGCATTTAAGAAACAGTACATGGAAACGACAGGTTTGGAGGAATATGGACCAAACGCGGGCAGGTGAGCCGAGTGTTGCTGGGTCATGTTGGCTGGTGTGGGCAAGTTGGGCTGATGGGCCTGTTTCCACATTATATCACTCTATGACTATTGTTTTGCCCCCATTTACCCCCAAAGTGGATATAAGTTTCAATCACACTATTAAATGATTAAATATTATCGTTCATCTAGTTGGGGTTTCTACACTTTTTGCACATTAGGGATATCATGAGGAAGCTAGAATCAGACAGCCGTCTTCGTTCATTATGTTGTCAGATGGTCAGGAGTTGCACGTTAGCCAGACTCGGGTTTAGTTCCTGCGAAGAGCCAGATGGCCCTTTATACTCACTTGGCAGTTTTATGGTCACCATTACTGATTAATTATTTTTATTACATTTTTATTTAATTGAATTTAAATTCCCATGCTGCCATGAGAGATTTGAACTCCAGCCTCAGGATTATTGCCATCGCGTTTTAGATTATAAGCAGTCATACACAATAACTCAGTTTGGAGACTGTGTGCACCACCTAAATGTACCAGTCATTTTCTGACTGGTGTACAGAAACTGCATCAAGAGGTTGGAATTGTCAAATGACTGGTGAATGATCAGGGCTTTGGCAGAAGGAGGCAGGAGGATCTAGGGATAACATTACAGACTTCTGTCCAAGTGGATTTGGGAACTTTAGTCTGGGCAGATTGAAGAAATGTGGATGCTCCACTTCACATCCTATCCTGGCTGATATTCCAAGTTCTAGGTACACCTGCAGCCAGTAAAACTGAATGATGCTCTAAATGTTTTGGAGTGATAAATATCCACGATTCTCAAAAATGGGCTATATTGCAGTAATGGATCACCACTCCTCTTGATTATAGAGCTCTTCCTGCCTGGTGTGGAAGGTAATTGATGAATGATTAGCACATTTTAGTCTGTACCCTAAGGGATCCTATATATTATGTGATTAAAGGACATTATATTTTTTGTTAGACTGGCTTCTGACCTTTAGCATTGTTATTCATCAGCAGGAACATCCATGTACAATCAGATTTGTTCGCCCATTCAGCCAACTAAGTATCTTATATGTTTATCACTTATTATTTGGTCTTTTAATATACTTAAACTTCTGGTTCTAAGATGTCTTGTACACAAAGCATTGTTGCAAAGGCCCAGCATTTTATATATATTTTCAGGATCTGAGCATTCTTAATAAGCATTTTTATTATTGCTTATTGTTAATTGATCTTGTGATGGTGGTAATGTTTTGCCTTCTTGATTTCCTGCAGTCCTTCGGGTGAAGATACTATCAGGGAGGCAATTCCAGGATTTAGATCTAGTTAGCATGACGACCGGGTAAAACATTTCCAAGTGAAAACAGTGTGTGACTTGGAGGAACACATGTAGGTGGTGGTGTTCCCATATGCTTGCTGCCTGGTCCTCTCTGTGGTTGAGGTGATACATTTGGGATGTGCTTTCAGATTAGCCCAGGTAAATTACGACAGTGTGATTTGTAGATGATACATACTGCATCCTTTGTACAATTGGTCCATAGTGAATGTACAACATGATGGAGGGGCTGTAGTATCAGGCTTAGTACAGTATCATCCGGATCGTTTAGTTTAGTTTAGTTTAGAGATCCAGTGAGGAAACAGGCCCTTTGGCCCATCTAGTCCGCACAGACCAGCGATTCCTGTACATTAACACTATCTTACACACACCAGGGACACTTTTACATTCATACCAAGCCAATTAACCTCTAAACCTGTACGTCTTTAGAGTGTGGGAGGAAACCGAAGATCTTGGAGAAAACCCACACGGTCACGGGGACAACGTACAGACACCATACTGACAGCACGCGTAGTCAGGATCGAACCCGGGTCCCTGGTGCTGTAAGCGCTGTGCGGCAGCAATTCTATCACAGCGCCACCGTGCCGCCCCAAATAGTATCAGGTTTCTTGAGTGTGTTGGAGATCCACTCATCTAGGCATGAGGAGAGAGTAGTTTATCAAGGCTTGCATATTGTAGATGGTGACAAAGGCTTTTGGGAGCCAAGAGGTGAGTCACTCACTGCAGGACACCCACCTCCTGAGCCCGAGTGAACAGAACAACCAGTAGGAAGTCTGCTTAACCAATTAAATTGAGAAATAAACAAAGAAAACACTTGAGCAGGGGAGGCGAATTAGAGTGGGTGAGTTTAGTGTCAAATCAGGTATGGAAAGGAGAAAACAGTGGGCAGAATTTGCATCTACTGTGCAAACACAGCAATTTTATGTCACTCAAAACCACCTAAATTGTTTCAGTTGAATCAGAGTGAAATTTATTTGCAGCACCATCAACAGTTCTATTCTACATTCTGTTCTCTGCCACCTCTCCAAACTAGTACCGCAACCCTTTACACTGTGGAAGTCAACCTCCACTTCACCACTGAAGTGTTGGAGCTGGCACAGTGGCCTGAATCTGTGGGCTGGGACAATCACAGCGAGAGAGGTGCCTTCTAATTTTGTGGAGAGAGAGATAATTTGCTCCAGCACATCACTTCTAAAGCCATGAAGACAAAAGGTCAAAGAGTTCACGGACAGCATTTTGCCATTGCGTCTATTATATCCACTGACCCAACACTTCCTAATATGTTTCTGATTCATATTTCTTTCACTTTGAATGGTTGGTTTTCACATTGCTCTGATTAGTGTTGCATTGCTGAAGGTGTTAGTGGATGTGTGATTTCTGGGGTACCGCCTCGGAAGGGGAACACTGCAACTACCCACGTCTATGGATATTTTTAATGTGGTGATTACAGATTCCTGATTAGTAAGGGTGTCAGGGATTATGGGGAGAAGGCAGGAGAATGGGGTTGAGAGGGAAAGATAGATTGAATGGGGGAGTAGACCTGATGGGCCGAATGGCCTAATTCTGCTCCTAGAACGTATGAAACTTACGCTGCCTGGCCCGCTGAGTTACTCCAGCACTTTGTGTAATTTCACCTCTGTGCCAAAACTAGGTGCTAATGCCACTAGTTGCACCAGCAAGCCATTCTTCACCAGCTGCCACACCGTCCGGTTGACGTGGCTGTTTTTACAACTCACCTGGTAGCCCCTGGCTGGTTAGATCTTATGTCACTTCATCGGAAGGCAGAGCCTGAAATGTGGAGAACGGCTGGCAGTATCCTCGTCATGGACCAACATATCTCCCACGTCCGTGCCAACACGCTGCAGCGTGATTCTCCGAGATAAGCTGGAGCTCGAATGCTGGGGCATCTGAATTCCTATTCTGCCACTGGATGCTCTATCAAATATGAGGAAGTGGAACATGGATCTCCTGAGCTGAGGGGCTAGATAGAAAATGTATCCGGTCTCTCAGTTTCATCCAGCCTTGGCCAGTACGTAGCAGTGAAGTTGATGAAGTAGATTAAAAAGATTTTCGTGCACTTCAACTCAATTAAAAACAAACTTGGTGGCTTAAGTGTTCAAGTATATTATTAGGGTGGCATGGTGGCGCAGTGCTGCCTTAAAGCACCCGAGACCTGGATTTGATCCTGACTATGGATGCTGCCTGTACGGAGTTTGTACGTTCTTCCTGTGACCACGTGGGTTTTCTTTGGATGCTCTGGTTTCCTCCCACACTCCAAAGACGTGCAGGTTTGTAGTTTAATTGGCTTCGGTAAATTGTCCAGAGTGTGTAAGATAGAGTTGGTGTATGGGGATCGCTGGTCGGTGCGGAATTGGTGAGCCGAAGGGCCTGTTTCCGCATTGTATCTCTAAACTAAACTATTAGTTTTTTAAACGTTTTTGTAATAGTTGTTTTAAAATTACTTATCCTTTTGAGTTGTTTTCAATCATCCATGATTATCAGAGCAATTTTAAAGCAGTTCAAAGGCAGCAGGCTGTGAAAAGACCCTCAAGACAATCTGGGGGCAGAACCCAGGATTCACATCGCTGTTTATGTCTGCTTCAGTTTGTGGATCTGTCATGATAGCTAGGTCTCCAGTTCAACCTGTAATGTGAAACTGCAATAACAAATGCAGAAATAGGAATAGCCCAGGGTGACGAGGGCAGGCACAGATGATGAGTTCATTACATGGCCTATCATGAATCTTCTTAAATACGTTACACCCATGAAGCAACTTCTCAGACACATTGATCTATTAAATTGAAACATCAAACTTGCCTCAGATCAACGAGATTATTTTTCAGAATTTGCATGCATGTGTCACAATAATTCAGAAACTCATTGACGAACATCATGTGGTATTGTGCTCAGGCACCTGGCCCCCAAGGGGTTCAAGACTAATGTTCATTTCTGTGTGATGAAAGGAAGACGTGGTTTTATCTGGACAAACTTACATTGGACCTGCACTGAAAACTCTGAAAGCTCATCGGTGTGGTAGATAGAACAGTGAAACCAGTTTCTCCATCATGGTTGAGTAACAAAGTCTCCCACTGCTTTTCTCAGTACTCTCGGATGGAAGAGGCTGTGTTCAGAGCTCAGTAATTCGTTCTTGCTGACAAGTCGAACTGCATGTGGATCTCCCTCTACTGGCAATGTTATGACACAAAGCCTTGAATTTTAGCCCTTCACGTTGATTGGAACTGGATTGGATTTCTTCCTCCTGTGGAGACGTGCCCTGACCCCAGCAAACTTCCTCCTCCTTCGGAATCTCACATGCAAGAGGCAGACTCTGCAATGTAGAAAACTCACCCACGGCACAAAGCTCTGCACGAGGACCTCTAACTTGTAAACATTTACCAGTTGGAGTCAACATAGATTAAGTAGAGTGCAGCCTTGAAAAGAAGTGCAGCCAAAAGCAATTATTTTCTCCCCAGACAGTCACACACTTTGACATCCATCAGTAGCAAAGGCACTGACCAATTTCCCCAACCCTACCATGGGATGAAGACTAATTGCAGCTCTTTCACCATTAGTCTAGCTGAGAGTCAAGAGAGGGACTATGTGCATAGCTCAGCTACTATGTAAGCTAGCTAAGAACACAATTGGGAATGAAATAGAAGAAAATGTTGATGAAGTGGGGAAAAGGCTCAGACCACCTGGACCAAACTATAAATTCTGAACAAAGGAGAAATGAAGGAATCAAGAGGTTGCTTATTCTTGAATTGAAAGTAAATTCATTAACTATAAATAAAAGAATTATAGTTTATGTCTAAACAAGTAACAGTCACATAATCAAAGCCTTATCTTACCAAAGAATATGAAAAGATAGCACACCAACACCATTTAATTACTGGACCAGAATCTAGAGATGGCTTTCTTGAGGATTTTTGTTATTGAGAAATATATATTCTAATATCAAGATTTTTTGCAACAAAATTATTTCCTGGGATTAAATGATTGTGGAATGGGCTCAGTGACATTAAGCTCTATTCTGCTCAATCTTTGTCTATTCGTAGCTCCTTTAACCCTGTGCAGTCAACATGCACCGACAAGGAAAGCTTTTATCATTTAAGCTGGCAGTAGAGTTTCACAGAGTTGAAAGGTGGATACAGAACAGCAAGGAAAATACCAGGAAGTGTCATCGAGTCTTGCAGCTCTGATACAGGCCCTTTGGCCCAACTTGTCCATGCAAACTAAAATGCGCCATTTACACTAGTCCTACCTGCCTGTGTTTGGCCCGTATCCCTGTAAAGCTTTCCGAACCATGCACCTGTCCAAATATCTTTTAAATGTTGTTATGGTAACCGCCTCTGCTACCTCTTCTGGCAACTCATTTCATGTACCCACCACCCTCTGTGTGGTATCTTATCCTTCAAATACACTCCAGTAACTTGCCAACTTCAAATGTTAGGCTCACTGGTCTATAGTTCCCCGGCTTTTCCTTGCAGGCCTTCTTAAGTAAGGAACAATATTAGCCACCTTCCAGTATTCCGGCACCTCACCTGTGCAGTTGACGATTCATATATCTCAGCCAGGGCACCTGCAAAATCTTCTCTGGATTAAAGCCACAATCACATCCAGCATAACAATGAGATCAGAGGAAATAATAGTTGTGATATCGTATCAATGGGGTTGCATGATTTCAGTGCTTTTATCGTAGCAATAACAATCACAGCATGGGAAGGAGGAAGGAAAATAAATCATATAAGCATAAGTAGGAAAAGGCCATATGGCCTCTCAAGCATGCTCTGCCTCCCAATGAGATCCTAGCTGATGTGACCTTGACATCATTCTGTTTTCCTGCTGTTCCCATTATCTGTTTCCCTCTTAGAAACTTAAACTTGTCTGTCTTGGTCCTAAAATCATTTAACGGTTCACCTTCCATGCTCTTTGGAATCAAGAATATCAAATATTCACCAACCCCCAGAAAGAGCGAATTTCTTCTTACTGTGACATTAAATGCACAACTCTTATTCTGAAACTCTGCCCTCAGTTCTAGATACCCACCACGAAGGAAAACGTTGTCTCAGGCGCCCCAGAATCTTATATATTTCAGTAAGATCACCTCTCATCCCTCCAAATGCCAGTGATTTTAGGACCAGTTGCTCAGTCATTCCTCATGAGATACCCTTTCATCCAGGAATTAGCCTTGTGAACATTCTCTGAATGAAGCTCCAATGCAAGTAAAATGACCAAAATTCACTTATTCCCTGTGCATGTGGATCAAGATACTTCAGTCTGAATGCATTATATCCCTTTCAATTAAAGCCAATATTCCATTCACCTTCATGATTACCTGATGTGTCTACATGTGACTATCAGAGTTTCACGTACAAGGCCACACATATCCCTCTGTACAGCCGCATTTGACCATAGAACGGCACAGCACAGGAGCAGTACAGCACACCCCATCGGCCCACAATATTTGTGCCAATCATGGTGCCAAACCGATCTCTTCTGCCATGAACCATTTTCCTCCATTCCCTACACATCCATGTGCCTATCTAAAATCTTAAACACCACTATTGTATCAGCCTCCATCACCACACCTGGCAATGCATATCAGCCCCCCACCTCTCTGTGTGTTAAAAACCTGCCCTGCACATCTTCTTAAAACTTGCCCCCTCTCACCTTACAGCTCTGTTCCCCCTAATGTTGGGCAATTCTGCCCTGGGAGAAAGGTTCTGACTGCCTACACTATCTATGCCATTCTGCAACTTCTCTCCATTCAAACAATGTCATGCTTATTTATGATTACTACCAAGGCTAATAACCTCATATTTCTTTATTTTCTAAACTTTTACTCACTCATGTTTATTTGCCATACTTTTGTTGTATGGTAGGCAAATTTAGCTACACGACACTCTTCTACAATGTCCCTTCATCTAAGCTGTTAACATTGATTTAAGTAGTTGAAAGCCCAGCATAGCTTCCTGAGGCACTCTACTAGAGACCATTTGATCCCGAACAAGGGTTTTGGCGAGAGTGCGCCTTTTGCATCATGTGTCTGAAATCGGCTTCCTTCTGGGATCACTTGGAAATTTTTGATGAGAATTCTCAGTATGGGAATTTTATCCAGCGACCGCTGGGATCACACTGAGAATGCCTGATGTGCAATTACACTGAAGTCACCCCCTAGGATTGCATGTTGAGAATTCATATGGGTAATACCAGCACACTAGACTTCCTCTCGGGATCACATCGAGGAAATTCCTGTTCGAAACTCCTAACATACTTAATTCTCAGCTGGGATCATAAATTAATAAAATAATTAACTTTCTAAGGTTTTTAATTCAACCAGCGACACCATTTAGTTGCTTAGACAAACCAGCCCAATAACAAATGGCACAATATCCACTCTATAAAGAAAAAAGCTTGGAACAGAAATAAAGTGCCACAAGTGAAGCTCTCCACATAGGAGAGCTCCCCCTCCCCTCCCCCCACTCACCATCAACAACACCACAGTCACATCTGTAGAGTCTTTTTACGTTCCTTGGAACCATCATCTCCAAGGACCTGAAATGGGGGGCCACCATTGATTCCACAGTCAAAAAGGCCCAACAGAGGATGTACGTCCTGCGGCAGCTGAGGAAACACAATCAATGATGGTCCAATTCTATACTGCCATCATAGAGTCTGTCCTCACTTCTCCATCATTGTTTGGTTTGGCTCAGCCACCAAGCACAACATCTGGAGGCTGCAATAAATTATCCGATCAGCTGAGAAGGTTGTTGGCTGCAACCTTCCCTCCATTGACAAACTGTACGCTGCGAGGGCCAGGAAGCGAGCACTTCCCTCTGGTAGGCGACTCCGAACTGTCAAAGCCGCCACACCCAGACATAAAAACAGCTTTTTTTCCACGAGTAGTAGCTCTACTCAATAACCAAAAGTCTGTAGCCTCCTTTTGATCTGATATTTTATTTCATTCACATGATTAAACTATAATGTTTTATTATTGATGTTTAATGTTTTATGTGTCATTCTTAATTGTCACTCTATGTCGTGTTGTTGCTTGCGAGCGGAGCACTAAGCAAATTCCTTGTATGTGTCCATACTTGGCCAACAAACATTTATTCATTTGTTTATTCATTAAACCCTTTTGTGGGGATTTCACCCATTGAAAACCAGGTTCAATGGGTTTGAGCCATTGTTCAAATTATTTTCTGATCAATTACCAGATATAAAGACAGGTGGGTTTCAAGCACAGACCTTGGGGTATAGATGATGATCTGGACACAAGTTGTAGAGAAGTAGCAGCATAGTGGTAAAGTCTGCAGTCGTCTAAGCAATGATTCCACAATAACCATTACATTTGCTGCCTTTTACCACTTTATCTTAGGTTGACACCTGGTAGTAATATATAGGAATTTAAAAAGTAGTGAATAAAATTAACTTACTATATTAGAAGCACTGCAGAGAGAAAAGCAATTAGATTTTGAGCCATAGAAAATATAATGGACATTGTAATGCCATTGCTCTTAAATAGAGATTTTGAAATATGTTATTTCACTGCCAGGTAAAAAAAAGACTTCATGAAAGTGAGAACATATCCCAATGAAAATAAAGGAAGATTACATAATTTGTAAAAATATCTGTAATAACGATGAACAGCTATTTTTATGGGGAAAAAAGCACTTGAAGAATCATTTGCTGGAGAAAATATTTTAAATGTTTTCTTAGCAGATATGTTCCTGCTCCTATTACTTTGAACAGAGCATGGCTGACTGTCTGCAACCCTGGAGCCCACGCAACCTAGTCCTCTCTCTGCTCAGCCTTCTTATTTCTTGCTGTGCAATGTTTCAAACCAAAGATACACACAAAATGCTGCAGTAACTTAGCGGGACAGGGAGCATGTCTCTGGATAGACGTTTCCAGTTGAGACCATTCTTCAGACAATGTTTCAAATTGTTTTGGGGCCAATGGCTGACTGTGGTACTGTTGCCACAATGGTAGAGAAGTCCAAAGGCACCGTGGTCTGTTCAGCCTCTCAGAGTTTAGACACGGGTCTAAAAATCACGAGTGAAATTAATCTCTTCTAGATTGGCTGAAGACCACAGAGGGGAATCAAATGGATTTGTTCATGCTTGTAAAATTCTCAAGCCTGTCTGAGCTTCCTTCCGCTCAGTCTACCACTCAGTGCTCAAGCACTAAATAAAGGTGAGCCCAGGCTCCTCAATGCACCTTGAGGTTTTGCAGAGAAGAAGATTGCACGTTAGACCTGGGTCCATCCAAAATATGTTTTGACTATCTCGGTTCAGTGGGACACTATCAAAATTAACAGGCTGGAGGGTCATACAGCAAACAATATAAAATAAAATGCCAGCATTCATATGCATAATTAAGCTTTAATTCTTCATTTAATTGTACTTTAATGTCATAGTGAAAAGGTTTTTCTACCACAACCAGAAAGTAGTGCTGAACTACTATCTACCTCATTGGAGACCATCGAACTATCCGTGATCGGACTTTGTTGGCTTAACCTTGCACTAAACGTTATTCCCTTATCATGTATCTATACATTGTAATGGCTCGATTGTAATCACGTGTTGTCTTTCTGCTGACTGGATAGAATGCAACAATAGGTTTTCACTGTACCTCGGTACACGTGACAATAAACTAAACTGAACTCAACTGAACTGAACTGAGATATCAGACGGAAGGTGCTCTTATTTCCTGAACTCTGTCCTTGCTCTTTCTGGATAACCATTCTCTTCCTTAACAAGCAACATACCACAGGTGCTGGAATTCTGAAATAAATACAGGAAATGCTGCAAGTACTCCTTCAGTCCGGCAGCATCTGTGGAGGGAAACTAACCAATAGTTCAAGCCGATGGTCTTTCAACTATCCCAGTCCCAATGAATTAGCTTTTCTCTTTCCACAGAAATTATATAATGATATAAAGAGCTTGGTATTGGGAAGCTGTAGTGTTGATGAGTGACTGCCAGTAACTTGGAACTTACTGATTTCTTAGACAATCTTTGTTTAAAACTTAAATTGTTTCTGTCTATTGTGTTCCCTCCCCTAACAAAAACCTTTTTTTTTTGATTGTCCAAAGCATATCATGCTTTTGAAAAATATATATTTTAGGGGAATTAAGCAAACATCAGATAGATGGAAATATAAGGCTCTGGGGAACTTTGCACTGACACGTATACAACTGCAAAATCCCCAACACGTAACGAGTGAATTAAATATTCTGTAAGGTTTCTGTCAATGTATTGCCTGATTTGTTTACAATAATATTTGTGGACAAAATAAATAACTCCACAATCTACCTGTAGATTTATACAAAGTATTATATGAACTTCTACCCTGTGGGATTTTGAAATACCACACACTTTTCTGTTAAATATCAGGTATTCTAATAGGGCTATAAATAGGCACGTATAATACACTATTGAAATACGTAAACCATTGTCCTGAAATCAGGTTTCTAAAATTGGCTGGCTGGTTCATCTATGAAAATAGATTAGTAAGCAATATGGTGGGTTTTGTAAAACGGTACAACAATGGAAACAACTATATTTTATCCTCACCGATGCAACCAGAAAGTCTCTGATTCTGCAATTTCACAACTTCAGGTCTTACCAAATTAAGGACCAGGTTAATATTGGGAATATGGTCACAATTGCCACACAGCAAAGTCCCACAACATTGAGATAAGTATCAAGATAATCATAGAGTTATAGCATGGAAACAGGCCCTTCGGCCCAACTTGCCCATGTCAACCAACATGCCCCATCACACTCAAATTCCTTTTAACCCTTTTCCCCATCACCTGTCCTCTGGTTCTTGATTATTCTACTATGGGTAAAAAACTCTGTGAATTTACCAAATTTGTGTTTTTTTAGTGATCTTGTATGAGCAACAAATATTGTCCAGGACATGCGCCAAGTCTTTAATGTATTGTTACGGGATTGTTATGGAAACACACAACCATACAGCTCATAGGAAAGAGGCAGGTCCGATGAAGGATTGAGGATGTAAAATATGTTATCAAATGCAAGTTAATTCATCTTTAAGGAAAGATGTGAAAAATCAAATTTATGTACAGCTAACCCTTCCTCGACATTGCAAGCTATGCCTGAGAACAGGTTTCAAGTGATAAAGTTACAAAGATAAGATCTTGACATCGGAATCTCCTGAGAAATGCATCCACAATAATCCCACACCTACAGCTGTGTGGCATTGCTTCATCGCAAGCACAGACAGCAAATACTTTGGGACATTCACTAATCTTAATTACCCCTAAGGGCAATTGCTACCTCAAAGATCCTAGAGCATGCAAAGCCCTACCTATGACTATTGGTTACTTCAAGCAAGGCTTTCTGGTGATTTTTATCAGCTACCCTTTATCAGTTTCTGAATGAGGTTCTGGACTGAAGCCCATCAAACTGACCATCCACGATAGCGACAGAAAATGTTGGAAAATCTCAGCAGGTTAGGTAGCACCTGTGCAGAGAGAAACAGTTAAGGGCCTGTCCCACTTTCACGACTTAATTCAAAACCTCTGCTGAGTTTAAAGGACCTAAAAAAAATTGTGGTAATCTACGAACTCCTACGACCTTCCACGACTCCGTTCACAAACGCCTACAAACTCCTACGAGTATGTCTATGAATTCCCACAACTATTTTGATGCCCTCCTTACGAGTAAAAAATTGCAATTTCTTTCATCCCGACCATTTTTCTACTCGTGGACATTTTTTATTGGGCTGGAAAAAATGCCTGGAGCCCACTCCAATACATGGGACAGTTGTAGCAGCCAAACCTGGAGGACAATTGGCCCTGTTTAGGGAAAACTGTATGTGGGAGCTGGTGAGCAGTCGATAAAATCAAATATGATCCAGTCCATGCAGTAGGCATGCCATTCGTACTGAAAAAGACTCTGAGACTACAGTGCACTCTACTACCATAGGCTGGGCTGTGCCAGTAGCAGGAAGCTAGCATTTTACTTCGGAGTCACGTGAGTGACTTTGTGAAGACCCCGCCAGCACGCATGCGCGGCATATCGTCACGCGCATTCGGCAGGCTGGGGGGGGAGTGCGCTCTCTCCTCCGGCTCCTTCATAAGGCCGGCAGGTAAGTATTACCTTTACTCCACAGGATGGACAAGGGCAAGAAGAAGGCAACGCTGTCGAGGAGCCGAGCCTCGACCAGCCAACGGCCCTTGTCCCCGGAGCTGCAAGCAACACCGGCAGCTTCGAGGCATGTGGGGGCTGGATTGCGGAAGTCGGGCGCTCCCGCTGATTCAGGGGCCGACTCACCCGAGTGGTTTACCGCGCCGGAGCTGGATATGGATCCAGACTTCGTGCCCCCTTCCCCCAAGAAAAGAGGGGGAAAACAGGTACGTGGTAAGGGGTCTCGCTTTCCACAAGCAACCCCTCCCCGAGCTCCAGAAGACCCGAGGGGGCTGGGCCGGGGGACAGCTGCACGACAGGGGAGCCCTGCAAAGTGCATCAACGTACCGCTGCCAGGGAGATCTGCCGTAGTGCAGTCTGGCAACATCACTGCTGCGTCGTGTAGGCCTGCTGGAGCAGATACCGCCGACAACACATCCCGTCAGGCTGCGGTCAAGGGCGGAGGTGGCAGCAGGAAGCGGTCGGTCAGCTCAGCTCTGGGAGCGGCCGACCATGCGCCTCCACGCCAAAAGATGGGCAAGTGTGGAGGTAAGCCTGCACGGACTCCGGGGAGCCAGGTTCCGGGGGCTGGCGCCGATTCAACTCACCTGCCTTCATATCAGACAGGTGGGCCGCCACAGTCTGGGAGAAGACAGACTAGCGGAGAGTCCGTGCGGGAGTCGTATGATCCTACTTGGGCTGTAGGTCATGACAACCTGCCATTGGACCCTAGACAGCACCCTAAGGGGGTGTGGTCCGATGGTGGAAGCCCCAGTGAATTTGCAAGGCCTGGGGAAGTCGGCTTGTCCGCTGCAGATAGCAGGGACGGTCGCATTGAGCGGTTGGAGCTCTTAGTGGAGCAACTCCTCCAGCGGGACCGGGAACGAGAAGAGTGGGACTCGCGGGCATCCACTAGCCGTGCGAGGACCCCACTCAGCATCTCATCGTCTCCAGCCAGAAGCGTGAGTGATTGCCCAGCTACTGTGTTTGAAGACGACCCGGGACAGCCAATGACCGCTGAGCCAGAGCATGAGGAGGATATGCTGGAAGTGGTGAGTAAGTTTGCTGCTACCACCCAGACAGGTGAACCTCTGCACCACAAATTGGCGGGCACCATTGATTACCTGACTACGCACCAACTTCAGAGTCAGGTTCTCAATGATACCTTGGAGAAAATAAAACCGCCCGAGAACTGCATCAACCTCAGTGTGCCCTTGGTTAATGCCCAGATCTGGGGACACTTGAGTACGGCCACCAGGATGCAGGATGTCCGCCTCCAGCGTATCTTAAAAGTTCTCTCCACGGGCATAACGGCGTTTGCTAGGACCCTGGACGGGGATAATGTGTCCAGTGAACAACAAGATGCACTGGCACTCCTATGCAACGCCCAATATGAAATAAACTGCCTGCGTAAGAGCTCCATAAAGCCCACACTCAACCCCAAATTCGCGGGGTTGTGCCGACCATCAACCGCTCCACCGCCGCATCAGTTATTCAGAGACCTGTCCAAACAGGTGAAGGAATTGGACGAGGAGGCCAAAACAGCAGGCCTCATGAAACCTCCGTCGACCAGACTTCACCCATATCACCGGCAACAGCCTAATACAACTTGGAAACCACGGCTGCCGGACAGGGCACAAAGACTCTACCTACCTCCATCTCATCAAACACAACAACCTTTTTTAGGGCAAGGCCAACAGCGGCCTGCATGGAAAATGCGGCCGCCGCCCCGTCAACCTCCACAACGTCCACCCAAAACACCGTATGTACGGAACCGCCGTTAACCATGGAGGTAAGGGGGTCTGGTTCTTCTCACGCCGTAGCATCTTCTCCCGCACGAATAGGTGGGCGATTACGGGCTTTCTTGGACATATGGAAAACTGTCACCACAGATGAGTTTATTTTATAAAGTGTTCAAGGGTATGTTATAGAATTTATTGGCGGTATAAATCCCCCTACTCAGCATTCGCCTCATAGGAAGTTTTCTCTGTCCCAAAAAGAGGTAGAGGCAGGACATGCTGAATTTATACGGCTAGCAGAAAAAGGGGTAATTGGCAAAACCGAGCATGAACCTGTTGAGTTTATGTCTAATATTTTCACCAGAATTAAAAAAGATGGGGGATGCCGGATTATAATAGATTTAACTGAGTTGAACACTTTTGTACAATATACCCATTTAAAAATGGATACTTTAGAAACAGCTAGGCAGATGCTTTACCCAGGGTATTTTATGGCATGCATCGATTTGAAAGATGCATACTATACGGTGCCCATTGCTGAGGCTCACAGGAAATTTCTGAAGTTTGTCTGGAAGGGTCAATTATGGGAGTACAAGGCATTACCCAATGGAATCACCACAGTCCCCTAGGCTGTTTACCAAATTGGTAAAACCTATATTGGCTCTTCTCCGCCGACAAAATTATATGGTAATGGCATATTTGGATGTTCTTATAGTAGGTCAGACCCTCCAATTGGCAATTCAAGGAGTGGCTGCAACCAAGTCTCTGTTCGAGAAGCTGGGGTTTGTAATCCATCCAGACAAATCAAAATTGCATCCGGTACGGGTTATGGATTATTTGGGGTTCACCCTAGGCACCAATTTAATGAAGATTACCATCCCAACTAATAAAGCTACTGCTATAATAGAAGAATGCCACAATCTTGCTTGCGCCAGGGTACCGACTATTCGGCAAACAGCAAAAGTTATAGGGAAATTGGTAGCTACATTCCCAGCTGCACGATTCGGACTGCTACACTACCGAAATTTACAAAGATCAAAAATCACCGCATTAAAAACAAATGCTGGGCACTTTGATCGGCCAATTCGGTTACCACCGGAAGCTAGATGGGTTGACAATATTAGAGAGTGTCATAGACCCATCATAGTAAGCAACCCAGATGTTGTGCTACAAACTGATGCAAGTGCACAAGGATGGGGAGCAACTGATACGATGTCCAGTTGTGGTGGCAGATGGAACTCTCATGAGTCTACCTTCCTGGAGTCACATGGGATAAATTATATAGAAATGCTGGGGGCATTTCATGGATTGCGGGCTTACTGTACTAATTCACGGGATTTACATGTCCGCCTTCAAATAGATAATACTACAGTGGTGGCTTACATCAATCATATGGGTGGTATCAGGTCGCTATCTTGTGATGAATTGGCTAATACAATTTGGCACTGGTGCATTGAAAGAAATATTTGGATTACTGCGACCTATTTGCCTGGGAAGCTTAATACAGTGGCGGACACCAGGTCACGAGTTTTCAATGACAACATCGAGTGGATGTTGAACCCCCAAATTTTTGGAGATATTATAGCTCATTTTGGGACACCAGATATTGACCTATTTGCGTCCAGGCTGAACCATCAGATACCAACGTATGTGTCATGGGAACCAGACCCTGGGGCATTAGCAATGGATGCGTTTTCTATCCATTGGGGGAAATGGTTTTGCTACGCTTTTCCCCCATTTTGCCTCATCAGTCGGGTATTGCAGAAAATTAAATTAGACGCTGCAACTGGCATATTGATCATTCCCGACTGGCCTACACAGCCATGGTACCCGATGGTCATTAAAATTTTAAAACAACCATGGATGGCGATTGGGAAACACCCCAAATTGATTACTCACCCCATTACGGGGGTTAGTCATCCTTGCCATGGTCATTTAAACTTGTTGGCCTTCAGGTTTTGAAACGACCACTCATCCGGGCAGGCATCTCTTCACGAGCCATAGACCTTATCGCCGCATCATGCCGAGAGTCAACTCGGAAACAGTACCTCACCCAGATCAGAAAATGGGAGGCATTCTGTGCCCGGACCAACAAGTCTTCAAACTCAGCAACAATACCAGATGTCCTGGAGTTTCTAGCGGGCCTCCATTTCGATGCTGGCCTCAGCTACAGTGCCATTAACAGTGCCAGGAGTGCGCTGTCCTCATACCTGGATATAGGTATCAGCTCCAACCACCTGGTGTCTAAACTAATGAGGGGAGTGTTCAACACCAACCCTCCACGACCCAGATATACGGTAACGTGGGATGTGGGGATCGTGCTGACCCTACTTAGGAGCTGGGCTCCAATGGATGAGCTACCACTGAAACAGCTCACCCTCAAGGTGGTGATGCTGATGGCACTGACTACACCCAACGAGTCCAGACGTTACAAAAACTGCGACTGGACAGCATGGTGGCCACCTCTGGTCAAATAAATTCCTTTGTCAAAGAATTATTAAAACAGCACAGGCCAGGGGCGCATGGGCTGCAGTTGGAATTTCGGGCGTACCCTGTAGATGCCACTCTCTGCATAGTCACCCATCTCCACCACTACATCCGGGTTACTGGAGTTATCAGGATGAAGGAACAGGGGCTCCTCATCAATTATAAACCTCCGCATCATCGGGTGACTACACAGACTATCGCCAGGTGGCTCAGGGTGGTGTTGGATGCAGCAGGAGTTGCTACTGACATTTTTAAGTCTCATTCCACCAGGGCTGCATCCACATCAGCGGCGAGGGCCATGGAGGTGCCTATGGACCACATTCTTGCCACTGCGGGCTGGGCCAGTGAAGAAACTTTTCAACGGTTCTATAACAAGCCACTGGTCGCCCCTGCGACATTCGCAGAAGCTATCCTGGGAACCGCTCAGTGAATGTCTGTCCCCGAATTAGGGGTTATTTGTTGTTTATTTGATTAATAAATTGTGTTGATTTTTCAGCCAGTTTCGACTGAACTGCATTAACAGCCTTCCTCCATCAGAATGGCGGCAGTGTGATAAGCATGGACGTTGTCCAGGGTATGAAATCACAGAGCTTTGAAATCTTCACGAAGTCACTCACGTGACTCCGAAGTAAAATAGTAAGATTAAACGAGAACTTACCAAGTTTGAAGGTTGATCTGTATTTTACGAGGAGTCGCGGTGAGGGATTTCGTGCCCACCGCTCCCACCCTCTATCATAAGGTCAACCAGGAAGTTCTACATTTTTCATCTTACTATTTTTTAGTCATGGTTTGTTTCTGTGATTCCACACCGCTGCTTTGAAGGATGCCGCGCATGCGTGCTGGCGGGGTCTTCACGAAATCCCTCACCAAGACTCTTCAAACTTGGTAAGTTCTCGTTTAATCTTACTATTTTAGTTGATGATGGGAGCAGGGAGAAGAAAAGATATACTCCAAAGACGTACAGGTTTGTAGGTTAATTAGTTTAGTGCAAATCTAAAATTGTCCCAAATGTGTGTAGGATAGTGTTACTGTGCAGGGATCGTGGTCTCAGTGGGCCGAAGGGCCTGTTTTTGCACTGTATCTTTAAATGAAAAAACTAAAGAAGGAATAGCCAGGCTGGGAAACGTCTTTGATTATGTTGGCTGCTTGTCCAAAGCAGTGTGAAGTGGAGATGGAGTCAATGGTGGGAGGCCTGTGTGATGGACTGGGCTGCATCTACGACTCTCTGCAATTTCTTGCGGTCTTGGGCAGAGCTCATCCAAACCAAACTGTGATGTATCCCGACAATATGCTTTTTATGGTGCATCTGTAGAAGTTTGCAAAAGTCACTGGGGGACATGCTGAATTTCTTCCAGGAAGTAAAGGCGTTGGTGTACCATCTTGGGTGTCGCACAGACAGGTCATTTGTTATATTAATGCCAAGGAACTTTCAACTCTTCAAATAGTTCCACTATTTCAGCTTTCAACTATTTCCAATTCCGCACCATGGAAGTTGATTAGGGCATGTACTCCACCATGCTTCCTGAAGTAAATAACCAGCTCTTTCATCTTGCTGACATTGAGGTTATTGTCCCGACACCCTGTCGCTAAGTTCTCCATCCTTTACTCCAACTCATTGGTCTTGATGCAGCCCACTACATTGCCCGTCATCTGCAAACTTGTAGATGGAATCAGAGCCGAATTCGGACATACAGTTGTGAGTGTACAAGGAGTAGAGTAGTGGAGTGCGTATGTATCCTTGAGGATCACTGATGTTGAGAATTATCGTGGAGAAGATGTGTTCAGCTATCCTCATTGATTGAGCTGTGCGACAGGAAGTCGAGGATCCAGTGGCAGAGTTTGGAGATGAGTTTGGATGGGGTTGCGGTACTGAAGGCAGAGCTATAGTCGATAACTAGCAGTCTAGCTGAGCTATAGTCGTTAAAGAGGAGTCCAACAGAGTTATAATCGAAAAACAGTCCAGCAGAACCATTGTCAATAAATAGGTTCCACATTTAAAACGTGGAATATACTGTAGTTATCTCCAGCATCAATGATAATTTATGCTGGGTTTAGCTACTATAACATTAATTGATTGTACATTTATACATTGTGTTTTTGCATGTAAAGCTGCAGCAAATAGAATTCTATTGTTCTAGTGACAGCCAAACACCTTTGACTCTCTTTTGAAGAAAGTAATGCTAAAACCAAGCAAGTGACAGAATGAAGTTGGCAAACTGCATTCCCCAGGGGTTTACTCACAACACATTCAGGTCAATTGGATTGCTGGAGGGACCAGTTCCTTTCAGCACAGTTAGCCACATATGCTTCTCTGATTTCTCAAACACTCGCGTTAACACTTGCACCATTGTACTTGATTCTGATCACTGCACCTCAGGAAAGATGGAAGGAAGAAACTGCAGATGCTCGTTTAAACCGAAGATAGACACAAAATGCTGGAGTAACTCAGCAGGTCAGGCAGCATCTCTGGAGAAAAGGAATAGGTGACATTTCGGTTCGAGACCCTTCTTTGGAGATGCTGTCTGACCTGCTGAGTTACTCCAGCTTTTTGTGTCTATCAGTGGTTCTCGGTACTGGAATGAGACCATGGTAGAGGGAATTGAGTTTTGTGATGAAATGACAGATCTGGGATGTTTCCCTTATGATTTCTCTGCCGACGGAGAAATTGCAGTAGCGATCTGAAATTGTCTCTTAAAGGGACAGGTGCCTTCTGTGAACTTCTGTGTCCTTGCTTACAAATGGAGCAGTTGTCACATCTGCCCATTCACAGCTCGTGCAGGAAACTGTTATTTGACAAATATTGAATCATTTATTTCTATCAGAATTGAATTTGCTTTGGAAGTGCTGCTGATTTGGATGAAATAAAACCACGGGCTCATGTGGTATGAATCGAATCATATGTGTTTCACAATAACCTCAATATTTAAACCCAGTAGCTTTCTGATGTGCAGCTGAGATTGAAGTTAGCTTTTATTTGCCTTCACGTAGTGCTGGCATGTTTGTATTTAACCATGCCATTTCTTTTTGATTTGAAAATGTAAAAATTGCCAACTAAACAACAAATGCCATGTGTGTACATGAGCGGAGGATGGGCGATAACGAAACAACTCCAACCGTACAGTCAGTAAGACCAAGTAACAGGGAAAGAATAATAGGAATTAATCCTTCCTGATTCAAGAGGCGACTGAATGCCGAATTACTGGATTGCAGTTGATCATAGTATTCAGCTTCCAGACATACTCTGCGTGACTGACTCAAAGGGGTTTCAGAGCTTAGCCAAGTTTCTATGATCTTTCTCCACTGCTCATTGTCCAAAGCCACAAACAATCTTGCTTGTGTGAGAATTATTCCAATTCCTTTTTAACAGTTAGCATGAAATCTGCCTTCAATGCCCCTTCATCTGGTGCAGTCCAGGTTATGACAACTTGCTGTGGAATGAACTACTCCTCATCTTCCCTCTCGTGTACCTTGAATCTGTATCGTATGATTTCAGGCCATTCGGATGATATAAAGAGTTTCTTCCTTGTTACTCTAACATCACATCTATAATCTTGAACACCTCTATTTCATCCCTTGTTTAATTTCCTCTACTCTGGGGAGAGAATTTCCGACTGCTCCAAACTGAACATAAGCAGCTATTTGAACCCGTTTTAATTTCCAAACTCCAGGGCTTAAATAGATCAAAACTAGATTTATTACTGATGGGTCTGATTGTCCCACAGACCAGACCTTAATTTCCTTCTTGGGTTATTCTTGCACCCATGACAGTGACCAATCCACTTTCTTGGAATGAATTTAATCTCCTGGTTGGCAGGAACATATTTCCACGAGGCCAGAAATATCTTCCAGATTATCCATTTTGGCAGACCAGCAGAGGTCGCATGATAATAATTCAACAATGCACCTCTGACCCACAAAGTATACTCCTCTCGTGTTTCTAAAACACCATGGACCGCTAGAAATTTAAATAAAGAATTACCAATAAACAAAGAAGTAGACTCTTTCAGGACGGACGCACACATCTGAAAAGAGTGTGCGCCACAGGCAATGCTCTGGTAATGTTATCCGGATTAATGGAGGTGCCAGACCATTAATTGCCACAAAATCGGTGATGTACCTGTACTCCTTTGCTCCAGAAGTGATTGCACCCAAAACCACTGTGAGAGAATGTTCCAGACTTCTCCTATGAGACATCTTGTTTCCTGATTTTGTTTTTAAATGGCCCTGCTCTATTTTTAAGATAATGTGTCTTTGTCCTGGATTTTCACCTCCAGAGGAAATGGTTTCTGTCTGTCTCCGTTCCATCAAATCAATTAACCATTTCAAAGTCCTCAAGTAGATTGCTCCCAAAGCCCAAGAGCATATGATACAGATGTACAAAACATGAATACGATCATATCCTAAAAACTAGATTCTGCACTGCACAGAAGTGTGAAGCTATACAGTCCAACTTCACTATAAAGTGAAAGGCAATAGGAAATCAGGGGCTTTCTGTGAGTGGTACAAAGATCTGTCATTTAACGTATGAATCCTGACCCATCATGTGTATGAATAGAACACTCTGATCATTCGCCTTGGCTCAAACAGTAATTAATTTTCCAGCTGTTGGTTATAGAGTTATAGAGTGATACCGTGTGGAAACAGACTCTTCGGCCCAACTTGCCCACACCAGCCAACATTTCCCAGCTACACTAGGCCCACCTGCCCGCATTTGGCCCATATCCGTCCAACCCTTTCCTTTCCATTCACATGTCTAACTGTTTCTTAAATGTTGGGATAGTCCCTGGCTCAACTACCACCTCTGGCAGCTCGTTCCATACACCCACCATCGTTTGTGTGAAAAAGTTACCCCTCAGATTCCTGTTAAATCTTTTCCCTTTCACCTTAAACCTATGTCCTCTGGTCCTCGATTCACCCACTCTGAACAAGAGACAGTGCATCTACCCGATCTATTTCTCTCTTGATTTTATACACCTCAATAAGATCACCCCTCATCCTGGGCGGTCACGTGGCGCAGCGGTAGAGTTGCTGCCTTGCAGCGAATGCAGCGCCGGAGACCCGGGTTCGATCCCGACTACGGATGCTGTCTGTATGGAGTTTGTACGTTTTCCCCTTGACCTGCGTGGGTTTTGTCCGAGATCTTCAGTTTCCTCCCACACTCCAAAGACGTACAGGTTTGTAGGTTAATTGGCTTGGTAAATGTAGAAATTGTCCCTAGTGGGTGTAGGATAGTGTTAATGTGCGGGCATCGCTGGTCGGCGCGGACCCGGTGGGCCGAAGGGCCTGTTTCAGCGTTGTATCTCTAAACACTTGCACTGCAAGGAATGAACTCTTTCAGGATGGAGGCATACGTGGTTTGGCAGTACACCTTCGCTGGCACCACCTCATTTGCAGGCACATGTGCTCCATCAAGATTTTTGTGCTTCTTATAACCAGAGACCAATAATTGAACACTCACCTCACCATCCTCCCTCTGCAGCTGTGTCATCACTCAAAACAGCTATCTGGTCATTTTGTCAGACTGCTTTTTGTAACTTGATGACTGTATTCCCTAAACCACAACGTGACTACTCTTTATGACATACTTAATTGGTTGTAAAATGCGTTGGGATAACTTGTGGTCTTGAAAGGTATTGTATAATTGCAAGCCTTGCTGATGCTTGCCTGCGTTATATAATGGCTTATCATTGTTTAATTTTTGTGGCTCCCACAGTGAATTGTATTCAAAGTAGTGCACAGGATGCAAAAGAAAATAATACCCGTGTTGAAATATTTCAGCAGAGCAAGCAGTGTTTGTGGAGAAGGAGGCAGAGCAGTTATATCAATGACATTTCACCCAAACTGGGAAAACATTATTCAGAAATGCAGAAGATGTGTTTATTACTTAAAAAAAATAAAATATTAGAAACTGAAATCATGAACAACTATAAACTTCAAATGCGCACAGTGCGGAGGATGTAAATTTAGGTAGCAAGAGGAGAAAGTAGAAGATACCAATAACTATACAATGGATAGATATAAAATACTTGAGTAACTCAGAGGGACAGGCAGCATCTCTGGAGAGAAGGCATGGTTGACGTTTCGGGTCGAGACCATTCTTTAGACTGATAGCAGGTCTGAAGAAGGGTCTCGACCCGAAACGTCACCCATCCATCAGTCTTAAGAAGGGTCTCGACCCGAAACGTCACCCATTCTTTCTCTCCATATATGATGTCTATCCTGCTCAGTTACTCCAGCACTTTGTGTCTATCTTTGGTTTAAATTAGCATCTGCAGTTCCTTCCTACACAATATAATGGATAGGCCAGGTTTGGAGGGATACGGGCCAAACGTACGCAGGTAGGACTAGTGTAGATGCGACATGTTGGTTGGTGTGGGCAAGTTGCCATGTTGTATGACACTATGACTCTATGACTATAAAAGAATAAAACCATTAATCAGGTGAGGGATGGTGCCTATTTAATCCAAGATCTTCCAACAATTAGACCCAAATGTAGTACGGGCGCCACGCAGATATCGTGTTCCATTTATTCGGTTGATTGTTGAACTGAATCGTTACTCAGTGAGCTGCATGATTAATATTTGTGACCAGGGATTTCCTGGGTCTGTTTCCAAGCGTGGGGATCAAGGATCTGTGGGGTCATTATCAATGTTTCAAAGTTAGTTGGTATTTTACCAGTCTAACTTCCAAGTCTTATGCTAGTCGTTGTCCCCAGGTTATCCCATGCTTGCAGCCTCAGACCTTCAGGTGTAAGCAGTTATTGTCGTGAGGACTCTCGATAATGCAGTTTACAGATTAAGAACAGCACATGAAATGGTGTATAAAAATTCAAAACACTGATCATTATGAACACTGCACATGTTGTTTAACAAAATATGCATTCACGAGGAAACCTAGATAGTAAGTAATTACTAGCCAACGGCAGTAGAAATTGCCACAGTGATCATGAAGCCTACAACATGTATTTATAATTAGGGTTTGTTGACAGTTAAATAAGGAAATTCATCCATTAAAGTTGAAGACAGTGTAAAACATTATCGTGGCATACATTTTACTGCACTTACAGCAGGAAGATTTGCAGACTGTGTGCAATGAAATGTACTAGTTAAAGCAGTATCACCTCTTCATTCAGTGGTTCGTGCATCATCAATGGGAAGGGAAACAGAGTTATGCCCGTTCTGACACCAGATTGTCAACTTGAAAGGTCAATTTGTTTCTCTGTCTACAGTTTCTGACTGGCCTGCTGAGTGTTTCCAGCATTTTCGGTATTTATTGCATGATACATTTATTCACACATCCAGCTACTGGTGCGATGAGTATGAGCTTGATTTGAATCTGTAATTTTGTTGAATCTGGCCAAACTGACGTAAATAGATGCAGTTGTACTCCAAGCCTGGAAGGGCAAGGAATAGAGAGATATGGATCATGTACAGACGGATGAGATTAGTTTAGCTTGGCACAAACATAGTAGGTCAAAGTTGAGTTTAAAGATACATTGCAGAAACATGCCCTTCGACCAATGATCCCCGCACACTGACACTATTTTACACACACACTAGGGACAATTTACACTTATACCAAACCAATTAACCTACAAACCTGTACGTCTTTGGTGTGTGGGAGGAAACCAAAGATCTTAGAGAAAACCCACGCAGTAACGGGGAGAAACTCCGCACAAACTCCCGTAGTAGGTCCTGTTCCTAAGAAGGAAATCAGGTGGGCAAAAAAGGGGCTGGAGATTTGAAGGGTCTCGACCCTACACAACCTGATCAGCAGGTTCCCTGCTGGGATGGAGCTAATCTACAGGAGGAGGGAATCCATTCAATGTATCACCTCCATTCCAGGACCAAAGTCACCCCCAAGTTCAGTCTTTAAGCTGCAGATTGCAGCAACCAGATGAATGTACCAAATAAGTGTACATTTGCAAGGTTGAGCTCCAAATCGCCATTCAGCCAAAGCAGACAAGAGAATGGGCATTACACTTAACATCCATCCAATAACATCTTCATTGGTCAAATTTGCTGATCTCTGGGATGCATGCCCCAAATATATAACTTGTGAAAATCTCTGAAGGGATTATAATCGCGGACGGGATTATAATTTCTTAGAGCATCCTTATACGAGTCTACTCCTTAGATTGTAATGGTCGTGTTTCAATTGTTCCCGTCCCCCCCCCTAACAAGAGTAACTGTCTTCTTACTTTCATGTGTTGCTGCCATGCGATGTTCTGCTGCTATCCTTGACTTTAATGACATCAATTGCTCAGAGTCATCGCCTCTCCATCCACTCTACACAAGTACTGCAACCTCTCATATTTTCCAGATCACCATCCTATCCACACTGCTCCTCAATTGCCGTCAGTCCCACACCATCCAGAGAATCCTAAGATTGACACAAAAAGCTGGAGTAACTCAGCAGGGACAGGCAGCATCTCTGGAGAGAAGGAATTGGTGACGTTTCGGTTCGAGACCCTTCTAAATCCGAAACGTTTAAATGAGCATCTGCAGTTCCTTCCTACACATCCAGAGAATCCTTTTGCCTCTGCAGTTGCTTTGCTCTTTTCACAGCAGCAATATCCCAAGCTCATCGCCAATATAGCATACATAGGTTCTTCTATCTTCTTCTTGCGTATGGCGTGCACAGCCTATAGTTGTAGGTCAACTTGTTCTATTTGATCGTTTGTTTGTGCACGTCGGGTTGATTGCATTAGTCGAAACAGGGTGGACCACGTGAATGTTGGAATCTCCTACCCCGGTTCTTCTATGTGGCTGTTTTATAAGATAAGCAAACAGGATATAGCTTCTAACTATAAATCCTTTTATGAAGGTGAAGAACTGTCAATGGTGGTTGCTACAGCTGTTTGTCAGGTTGGAAGCCGGTGACCAGTGGGGTGCCTCAGGGATCTGTGTTGGGTCCACTGTTGTTTGTCATGTACATCAATGATCTGGATGATGGGGTGGAAAATTGGATAAGTAAGTATGCAGATGATACTAAGATAGGTGGTGTTGTGGATAATGAAGTAGATTTTCAAAGCCTACAGAGAGATTTGGGCCATTTGGAAAAGTGGGCTGAAAGATGGCAGATGGAGTTTAATGCTGATAAGTGTGAAGTGCTACATCTTGGCAGGACAAATCAAAATAGGACGTACATGGTAAATGGTAGGGAATTGAGGAATGCTGTGGAACAGAGGGATCTAGGAATAACTGTGCATAGTTCCCTGAAGGTGGAATCGCATGTAGATAGGGTGGTAAAGAAATCCAAGCATTGAATATAGGAGTAGGGAAGTAATGTTAAAATTGTACAAGGCATTGGTAAGACCAATTCTGGAGTATGGTGTACAATTTTGGTCGCCTAGTTATAGGAAGGATGTCAACAAAATAGAGAGAGTACAGAGGAGATTTACTAGAATGTTGCCAGGGTTCTAGCAACTATGTTACAGAGAAAGGTTGAACAAGTTAGGTCTTTATTCTTTGGAGCGCAGAAGGTTAAACTTGATTGAGGTCTTTAAAATGATGAAAGGGATAGACAGAGTTGACGTGTAAAGCTTTTCCCATTGAGGGTAGGGAAGATTCAAACAAGAGGGCATGACATGAGAATTAAGGGACAGAGGTTTCGGGGTAACGTGAGGGGGAACTTCTTTACTCAGAGGGTGGTGGCTGTGTGGAATGAGCTTCCAGCAGAAGTGGTGGAGGCAGGATCGATTTTAACATTTAAGAGTAAAGTGGATAGGTATATGGACGTGAAGGGAATGGAGGGGTATGGTCTGAGTGCAGGTAGATGGGACTAGGGGAAAACAAATGGTCGGCACGCACTGGAAGGGCTGAGAGGGCCTGCTTCCGTGCTGTAATTGTTATATGGTTATATGGTTAAGTTGATAAGAGTTGTTTGATCCGTGCCGAACCTCCTTAATCTCCTGAGATGTGCTTTTTTTTCTCAGCAGCTTCAATGTATTTGATCCAGGGCAGATTGTTGGAAAGATGCCTTGGAACTTGAAGCTCTCAACTATTTCCACTTTAGCACATTTGATGATGACTCTAGCATCAACTTCCTGAAGTCAATTACTAGCTTGTTTTGTCTTGCTAATATTGAGGGAGCAGTTATTGTCTTCAAATCACGTAACTAAGCTTTCTAGCTCCTTCCTGTCCTCCGTCCCTTCATTGTTTGAGATTTAGCCCACTACAGTGGTGTCACTTGCAAACTTGTAAATGGAGTTATAGCAGAATTTAATTTCGCAGTCATGAGTATAGAGGGAATGTAGTGAGGGGCTGGGAACACATCCAAGATCCAGGAGTTTGGAGATGGGTTTGGTTAGGAGTATGATGTTGAAGGCAGAACTATAGTCAAGATATAGGAATCTGAAGTAGATGCCTTTATTATCTAGATGTTCCAGAGATTAGTGTAGTGCCAGGAAGATGTGTCTTCCGTGGACCTGTTGAGATGGTACACAAACTGCAGTGGATCAAGACGATCTGGGAGGCTGGAATTAATGTTCTCCATGACCAGCCTTTCAAAGGACTTCATGATGGTGGATGTCAGAGCCATTAAGGCATGCTACCTAATTTCTCTTTGGCACTGGGATTTAGCGTCTTAAAGTAGGTCGCGGTCTCAGAATGGTCAAAACACTCAGTGGGAGGTTAAAGACTTCTGTAAATAGTCCTGCCAGATGTCCCATGCAGGTTCTGAGGACAGAGCTGGGGGCTACATCAGGCCAGTTGGTCTCTGCAGGTTAATTATCAGGAAAGCTGATCTGATCTGACGGAGACCGACAGATTCTTGATTAGCAAGGTTGACAGGGATTAAGGGGTGAAGGCAGGAGAATGGGGTTGAGAGGGAAAGATAGATCAGCAATGATTGAATGGCAGAGTAGACTTGATGGGCTAAATGGTCAAATTCTGCGCCTAGAACTATGAGCATTTTCTACTGTGACCATGGGTACAGGTGCTCTTAAGACTGGCAGGGTGGATGATGTCGTTCCATCGGCCTTCTGTTTAAAGTGAATGTAGAATGCATTGGGCTTATCGGGAGGGACTTGTTGTTGCCAGCGATAATGCCTAACTTCACTTTGTAGCCCATTGTGGCATACAAGCCTTGCCACTATCGACAGACATCGGTGTGGTTATCTCGGGACACTAGCTTGGTCCAGTTTTTCCTCCTGATGTCCTTGATGGCTGCAGTAAATAGATTATTTGCACCGTTCAGGATTGTTTGACTTGACCTCTGCAGATTTAGATTAACCTGGGAACGGACCTCATGGTTCTTCCATGATTTCCAGTTGGAGAACATTTGTATTGTTCCTCTGGCACGCGTTCCTCCACGCACCTATTGGTGAAGTTGGAGATGGCAGTGGCACACTCATTTAGGCTGGACAGAGAGTCCTAGAATTTGGACGAGTCCACCGACTCTTTCCTCCGACTAAACTCCTGCTTCAGTATCTGCTTGTAAGCAGGGAATAGAAGCACAGCCAAGTCATGAGATTTTCCAAAGTACGGTTGGGGGAATGGAGTGATAGGCATAGTTGATGGTTGTGTAGCTACGGTCAAGGTCATAATGTGTTTGGGTCTCTGCTGGCGCTGATAGTATTGTGGTAACACACTCCTGAGGTTGGCCTAATTGAAGTCCCGGCTGTAATACTGCGGTAATGTTTCTGGGAGAGGGAGAGGACTGCTCATCCACCCAGCTTCCCCTTGAACAAAACTGCAAAGTGCAGATGGCACCATTCAACCTCGATTGGAGTGAAAGCCACTTAATGTAATGTAATGTAAAAACATTTCAAATTAATTTCAAAAGTCTTAGTAGTGTGGATCGGGATTTGGGGAATGTGCAGTGGACCTGGATCATAGAGTTTCGGATTTTGGGATAATGCAGTAGGTCTGGCATGAGTGGGATGGGATTGTGCGTGTGTGCCGTGTGGTAATGTGTGCTGGGATTGTGGGAATGCACGATCTGTCTGGATAAAGTGGGCCGTGAACCTGGGAAGGTATTCGTGGGTCTGGGTATAGTGGGACAGGAGCATGGCTATACAGAATGGGCCGGCGTAGATTGGTTCGAGGAAAGTTCACTGGGTGTTGTGGGACTGGAAATGTGGAGCAGGTTGGAATTGTGGGGATGTAGAGCAGAGTGAGACTGTGGGAACTGCAGCAGGTTGAGTCTGTGGAAGTACATGTTGAGCCTGGACTGGAATTGTGGGTCTGAAACTGAAAGGGCCAGGATCACAGAGAATTTCAGCACTGTTAGTTGGTAGATTATTATTGGAAGTGAATAAAAGAACCTGTAACTCCTCAGGATCCTGCGGATACCATCTCATCCCCTCCCCTTGAACTTACTCTAACTACCTCTGCAACTGCAAGCTGTTCTCATTCCCTGGCGAAGGACATGTTGCTTAACATGTCCCTGATGGATGCTGTTTTCAACCTCCCCCATTGATGTTCTAGACAAATTAATTAAACTTGCATATTGTCTACGGGAGGATTTGAGTTTCTCGGTTGCAGCAACAGCTGCCACTGTTGTCTGGGGATTTTGAAGCCTCATCACATTTGATAAAAGAGCCTGGACGTAATGTGGTCTGGGCCTGGGAGTGAGGGAAATCAGGAGGAGGATGCGGCACATAATCAAAAAAGGACTGATGGGCAAAGCTCGCAGTTAAGGCTTTAAATGAAGAACTGACAGTCCCTGAATCTGGAGAATCTCAGCTCAAGGGGCTGGGACAGGCTACGTGATGGGAACTGCCACACACACTTTCAAAGACACGGTTGGCTGGAATTAAAACATATAATTGTTTTTTATCGCACTTTAATTGTAACATTTGAGATCAGGTTGAGCATGAGGAGTTCACGAGAACGGTTCGTATCCGTGTGACTTGATTTCCCATGGCATTGCCCATGGTGAGTACAGATGAGGTGAAGTGCTCAAAATGAAGCAGAGTTAGACTGCAGAAGATAATCAGGATGCAAGGATGTGTTGATTATAAATCATAACTGTAATACTTTCATCAGAGTGCTGGACTGGGTTGTGTTCAAATTGAGGATTTGAGGCGCTGTAGTGCTTCCACTAGCAGGAGGGTGTAATTACATAGCAACACCTCCATTATGAACGACACTGGGATTTATAATGGTACTGCGTCCAGACAAAAGATTATTATGAATATTCTGGGTGATATTTTGATTACTCTGGCTTTTGTAATTTCCGATTTGATTTATTTAAAGTTCATAATGACATTGTCATATCTTTTATTCAGGGCTATAGTGCCAGGTTTGCTGACGTGCTAGTTTCTACTGAATGGTGGCCGATTAGGAAAAGGAGAGATGCAACGAGACCTGGGTGTTATGGTACACCAGTCATTGAAAGTAGGCATGCAGGTGCAGCAGGCAGTGAAGAAAGCGAATGGTATGTTGGCATTCATAGCAAAAGGATTTGAGTACAAGAGCAGGGAGGTTCTACTGCAGTTGTACAGGGTCTTGGTGAGGCCACACCTGGAGTATTGCGTACAGTTCTGGACTCCTAATCTGAGGAAAGATGTTCTTGCCATAGAGGGAGTACAGAGAAGGCTCACCAGACTGATTCCTGGGATGGCAGGACTTCCATATGAAGAAAGACTGGATAGACTCGACTTGTACTCGCCGGAATTTAGGAGATTGAGGGGGGATCTTATAGAGGCTGACAAAATTCTTAAGGGGTTTGACAGGCTAGATGCAGGAAGATTGTTCCCGATGTTGGGGAACTCCAGAACAAGGGGTCACAGTTTACGGATAAGGGGGAAGTCTTTTAGGACCGAGATGAGAAGATCTTTTTTCACACAGAGAGAGAGGTGAGTGTGGAATTCTCTGCCACAGAAGGTAGTTGAGGCCAGTTCATTGGCTATATTTAAGAGGGAGTTAGATGTGCCCCTTGTGGCTAAAGGGATCAGAGGTATGGAGAGAAGGCAGGTACAGGATACTGAGTTGGATGATCAGCCATGATCATATTTAGTGGCGGTGCAGGCTCGAAGGGCCGAATGGCCTGCTCCTGCACCTATTTTCTATGATTCAATGATTCTACTGACTGTCATTTATTCATGTACCATTTGTTGGTCTGAGAACCCATGCATGGGTCAGACCAGGCAAGGACAGAAGTTGTCAGTACCTGAATGAGCCAACTGAGACATAACAATCTAACAGCATCACAGTCACCTGATGATCTGAGAATTTAATTCCAGATTCTGTTGTAAACTGATTAAGATTCTCAACATGAAAATCATACAAAACCCAATCATGCTGAAAATCCGACATAAAAGCAAAAAAATGTTGGAAACACTCAGCAGCTTCGCCATTCATTATGATCATAGTTGAATACCTCAATATCATATCTCTCTTTGATGTCTTTTATGTCCAGAAATGTCAATATCTTTCACAAGTTAACAAACCTCCAAGTGAACAAGACATGATCTCAATCCAAAATATCCTACCTTGTATTCTGAGACGTTAACCCACCCCATTCCAGATTCCCTGATCCCCCCCCCCCCCCCCCTCCCATCTCCTACAGCCAGGAGAAATAACCACCCTGCATCCAGTTTGTCCAGCCTTGTCTTTAGTTTGGTGTTAGTTTTAGAAATACAGGATGGATACAGGGCTTTCGGCTCACCGAGTCCGCGCCAACCAGCGATCTCCGCACAGTAACACTATTCTACACACACTGGGGACAAGTTTTTATACCATGCAAATGAACCTACAAAACTGTACATTTTTGGAGTGTGGGCGGAAACGGACCTCGGAGTAAACCCATGCGGTCACGGGGAGAACGTACAAACTCCGTACAGCCAGCACCCGTAGGCGGGATTGAACCCAGGTCTTTGTTGCTGTGCGGCAGCAACTCTACCGTTGTGCCACTGTGCTGCTGTCAGATGTTTGTACATGCTTAAACCCTTTTTACATTTTCCTCACAACTCTCAAGCCCTGGCCATTGCAAGCAAAAGCATCCACTTTGGTAGGATAAAAGGAAAGGCAGGATAAGGTGATACATTGGAAGATGTTTACGTGAAAAGGAACTTGTATGTCCTTGTATACCAGTCATTGAAAACAGACATGCAGGAGCAGCAACAATCAAGAAGGCAATTGGTTTCTTGACCCTCATTGCAAGTTTAATGTCAAGGACAAAAGATGTCTTGCTACAACTATATGGCTCCTTGGTGAGATGCGGTTTTATTCTACCAAATACAGGATATATTTTTCACACGGAGAGTGCACCAAATTTCACCAGACTGTTTCCTGAGATGGGAGGACTGTCATTTGAGGAGAGATTAGCATGATAGAATTGTATTCTCTGAAGATTGGGAGAACGAGGGGATATCTCATTGAATGTGCAACATTCTGACAAAGCTAGTCAAACTCGATGCACATTATGGTGCATCTCTCAGCCTCTCACACTCCAGGGAAAACAAACCCAGCCTATACAATCTCTCCTAACTCAAGAACTCCAATCCAGGCAATATCTTATGAATCATTTCGGAATCCTCTCTACCTTAATTACATATTTTCTGTCATGTGGCAACCAGAACTGCGCACACTAGTCCAATGTTTCATAACCAATGTTTCATACATCTGTAGCATACACCCTAAAGGGCCTGTCCCACTTTCACGACCTAATTCATGACCTCTGCCGAGTTTGCCCCTGACTCAGACTCGTGGCATGGTCGTCACGAGCTCATAGGAGGTCGTAGGTAGGTCCTAGCAGGCTGGTGATGCTAGTCGTAGGTACTCATGGCATCAAGTAGGTCGGGGCGTTTTTTCTATCATGATGAAAAATGTCCACGAGTAAAAATAGTCGTGAATTAGGTTGTGAAAGTGGGACAGGCCCTTAACTCTTGAACTCAACATATGCTTCTTTCTTTTTCCTGAACAGACCTCTATAGATACATGAATCGGGAAGTCATGATGGAGCTTTATATTGGACTTTGGTTAGGCTGCATTTGGAGTATTGTGTGCAGTTCTGATGGCCCGATTAGAGGAAAGATGTGGAGGCTTTGGAAAGGGTGCAGAGGAGGTTTACCAGAATGATGCCTGGATTAGGGGGTATTAGCCACAGAGAGAGGTTGGTCAAACTTGGATTGTTTTCTCTGGAACGCTGGAGGTTACAGGGAGACCTGTTAGAAGTACATAAAATTATGAGAGGCACAGAAAGAGTGGACAGTCAGGATTTTCCCACAATGGAAAAATCAAATGCTGGAGGGGATAGTATTAAGGTGAGAGGGGCAAAGTTTAAAGGAGATGTGTGGGGCAAGTTTTTTTACACAAAAGTGCCTGAAACGCGCTGCCAGGGGTGGTGGTTGAAGCAGATATGTTAGTACCATTTAAAATACTTTTGGATAAGCATATGGATATGCAGGGAATGGAGGGATATGATCTGTGCAGACAGATAGGTGATGGGCTTGGTGTCATGTTCGGCACAGTCATTGTGGGCCAAACTGCCTTTTCTTGGGCTGTACTAATCCCTAATCGTGTCAGCCGTGCCCTTCACTCTAATAGGAATATGCTGGCTCTGAACTCTTCCTATCTCACTTTTAAAAGCGTCTCAATTGCCAGATTATTTTGCCCTCAAATAGCATCCTCCAATCATTTTTTAGGAGTCTCCATCTGAAAGCATCGAAATTAGGCTTGCCCCAATGTAAAACCTTAGCTTGGCCCATAGAACCTTACCTTATTTTTTCCCATGACTGTTCTGAAACTAATGGAATTACAGTCACTGGTCCCACTGATGCATCAGCCATTTGCCACGGCTCATTTCCTGGTCAAGTGCAGGACCCTCTCGAGTAGTGCTTTCTGCATATAGCTTCGCAATCTTTCAAGGACATACTTTACCTATTCTGCCCCCAAGATGCACTTATTCATTAAGGGTGGCACGGTGTGTAGCGGTAGAGCTGCGGCCTTACAGCGTCAGAGACCTGGGTTCGATCCTGACTACGGGTGCTTGTCTGTACGGAGTCTGTGCATTCTCCTTGTCACCTGCATGGGCTTTCTCCGAGATCTTCGGTTTCCTCCCACACTCCAAAGGTGGAGTGTGGGAGGAAACTGGCTTGGTATAAAAACGATGTAAAAATTGTCCCGTGTGTGTAGGGCAGTGTTAATGTGCGGGGATTGTTGGTCAGTGCAGACTCGGTGGGCTGAAGGGCCTGTTTCCGCTCTTTATCTTCAAACTAAGCTAAAGCTAAACTATTGCTCTACTCTTTTTCCTGCCTGCAGTATCGATTGTTTTGTACTCCTGCTGATCATTTCACAAGGGGTAGAATCATCCTATATGATGCTGATGTGAAATGATTGCGCAATGGAAGGGTGAAGCATTTTGGTCAGTAACTGCTTGAATTTCCAGAGTGGCACAAAACCGGTGGTTTATCGCAAATCATTGAAAAAAAAACAGCAATATGCAATTGGAAATTAAAATTTGAGTTAAAATTTAAAATACTCCGACAGCGACATTGCTTAGACTTTAATCTCAGATCTAAAGTAGCATTGCCGCTCTGAACAAATTTTATATTTTGTTCTAATATAAAAATGGAACATGCAAAGCCTCAAATGTGAATGTCTATGTCTATCTGGTTTGCAACTGTTTCCGTAACATAAACCACAGGTAATGTATTATTGCTGAGATCTCAATACAATGCTGCATCAGTCTATCATGGTCAGGCAAGGCTGTTACTTTGCCAAACACTATGGAATAACAGGAAATTTCCTGATCTATAGCCATCCAGCCATCTCCAAGGAGCTACCGCTGATCCATTGGTTTAATTAACTGGGAGATGTAGAGTGGTCAGATAGCTCAGTATCTGCCTGACATGCATTAATGAATCTTCTATTGCATGGGTGTCATGATTATGCAGCTCAATCATTTGCATCCCTAGAAAGGAGAACTGGTTCAGACGGCATTTGCAGCCCTTGGGATGCACTATATCCAACACAGCGTAAACATGAGCGCAGATGGCTTGGCAGAATGGTCTGTTTCTGTCTTGTACATTCTACACCGTGGTGCAGCACGGTGGCGCAGCGGTGGGGTTGCTGCCTTGCAGCGCCAGTGACCCAGGTTCGATCCTGACTACTGGTGTCGTCTGTATGGAGTTTTTAACGTTCCCCCCGTGGCCTGCGTGGGTTTTCTCCAGCTGCTTTGGTTTCCTCCCACACTCCAAAGCCGCACAGGTTTGTAGGTTAACTGCTTTCGGTAAATTGTCCCTAGTGTGTAGGATAGTGTTAGTGTAAGGGGATCGCTGGTCAGTGCGGACTCGGTGGGCCGAAAGGGCTGTTTCCATGCTGTATCTCGAAACAAAGCCAAATTAAATGTAATTTAGGGAAACTTCAGACTGAAGGTTTGATCTAGGGGCTAGCAGATTGATGCTGCTCCGTAATGTTTGAACAGATATTTAAGGTAAACATGTTCAGATTTCTGAAGCTAATGTGACACAACTGTCAGAATCAGTGCAGAACAGGGGGGCACATTGGTCTGCCACTTGCTTTCTTCACCTGCTTTTAATCCACATTTTATTATCTGCTTTATGTGACTTTCTGTCTAGTTTATAGGTGACTTCTGAAATTTGGCACATTAAAGGCTTTTAAATGGCAATCTCTGCCTGAAGATAAGATGGGGTTTTTTTTTGTTGCAACAATGAAGGTTATCGTTTGCCCAACAGATCATAAAATTAAATCATAGCCTTAAAACAGAATGGCATCTGTCAAGTATAATGTGTAAACTGGAGGCACAAAGCAGTTGACACTTGGAAACCACTTGGTTGTGTTATTCAGAGACTGTGGTGCCTGAACTTTGCTTTATTACTACTGAGAAGGCTAACTTCTAATGTGCAAAGTTGAAAGAGTAGAACAATCAGCGAGTTTTGAATAGGTGAGATCAAAATTTGGAAATGAAAATATAGTTTAGTTATAGTGTAGAGATACAGCGCGGAAACAGGCCCTTTGGGCCAATGAGTATGCACCGACCAGCAATCCCCGTACACCAGCACTATCCTACTCACACTAGGGATAATTTGCAATTATACCAAGCCGACTGACCAACAAACCTGTATGTCTTTGGAGCGTGGGAGGAAACCGGACATCCCAGAGAAAACCCACGCAGGTCATCCAGGTACAAACTCCGTACAGGCTGCACCCGTAGTCAGGATCGAACCTGGGTCACTAGCACTGTAAGGCAGCAACTCTACTGATGTGCCACCGTGCCACCCACGGAGCTCATAGCAAGGGTTCTTGGTTCTTGGGTTTCTTGATCCTCCAAAATATTCCAAATGGAATTTAAACTGGAGGTGGGTTCTTGGGAAAGGTCTTTGCAGTTGCTGGATTTTGTACCTTATCATTCTCTTTCAGTTTCCAAATTGTCAAAGTGCTGAAAATTATTGCCTTTTGTCCAGACCACAACCTCTACCTCACAGACACTATCACTTCCTCGGGCTTGAACCATGTTGATTCCAACTCTGAAATCACACAACCAGAGAAGTGCTTCTGACCATGACAGCACTATCATACAGATCGCCTATTTCTCACCCGAATCTGTCCCCACATCAGCTCAGTGTTAGCTGAAACTATCACGACCGTTGTTATCTCCGGAACTGACTATTCCTCAGTTCTTTTCTTCAATCTCCCTTGTTTTATATTTCAGAAACTTGTGTGATCGTACATGGAACGGCTCTGTCACACCTATCCAATGATCCAGTGGTACTTTAGTGCCATTTGTACCAAAGTGCAGTGAAATTCCATTTTTGCATCCAGTTCAGTAAAATTCTTATCTTAGGCAGGATCATACTTAAGTATTTGAGTGTAAGAATAGGGGATAACATTGAGGCATTACACAAGTTGCCGTGTTTCTGGCAGCATCTTGTATCCTTCAAGTTCAAAGTTGTAAAAAATGTAGACTCTTAATTTGGCCATTAAGGCTCGTTGTCCTGGTGCTGCCGCTGGGTCACAGTTGCAGGGATCAACCTGAACAGGCAATACCCACCACCACTGCTCCGGTCTAACCGTGGTCAGATGGTCCCTTAGTTTAGTTTAGTTTAGTTTTTCAGCTTAGAGATACATCACGGTAATAGGCCCTTCAGCCCACCGAGACCACACCGACCATAATCCTCGCACACTAACACTATTCTAAACACACTAGGGACAGTTTACAAATTTACCAAGCCAATTAACCTACAAACAGGGTTGGCAAATTGGGTGAGAGTTGGGAGTGAGAAATTGCGAGAGACCAAGCCCGAGGGAGCGCAGCGACCAAGGTTGGGGGGGGTGTGGCCAACGTTATGGGAGGGGGGTGCTCCCCCTCCCATTGTTACGGAGCTTTTGCATTTTTCAGCTTGAAATTGTGCAATCTGGTGCATACTGTAGCAAGTCTTTTAACTTACACTTGAATGCAATATTTATGCTTTAAATTGAATTAGCTAAGAATAAGGTTAGGCTAAATTATATTCCTAATTACATTCCACAGTAGAGCCAGGCTCTGATCAACAGGTGCAGCACATGAATGATCTTAGTTTATTCATGTATGGGAGTCAGATTATAATCAAACACTTGGCCCATGTTGACCAACCTGGGTCTCACTGCACACCTGGTACTACTCCTGACCCTGACTCCAGTTGCATACCTTCTCTTATTCCTGACCCTGAGTCCAGTCTTACACCTGGCCCCCTATTATGCCCTGATCATAGCTGCTTACCTGCTTAGGTTCACAGTGCTGAACACTCCCATTGTCCCAGCTTTGACTGCACACGGAGTACTATTCCAGACCTTGACTGGATGCATACTTTGCCTTACTCCTAGCCCCTCTGCACTGACAATATATCTGGCCCACACAAAGCCCCATATCTGACCCCCTGGATAAATCCTATGATGTTCGAGTCCACAGGTGCTTATCTACTGCCGTAATCTTTTATGGGGCACTTCACGGACCAACTTTTGTATGTGGCTTCCTTGTTATCTAACATGCTAGTTACTTTGTCAAAGAAGTCATCAATTGGTTGAACACAATGTCTCATCCATAAAATTATACGCACTCAGCTGTATTAGTATTCTGCTACCATTTCCTTCATTTTCCTAACAAACTGTCCTGAAGTCATTTTCACCCCCAATATTTTCAGTATTTTGCTGTCTTCCTCTCAGCTGGGACTTTTCCAAAATGCAAAGTCCAGTAACTATATATTTAAGCAATATTATTCCATTAAATGTGATCTTGAGAGTACATAATATTTTCTGTGGTATTCATAACACAACAATGATAAAAAGATCTTTGTTTTGATTGCACCTACCAACATACACACATTATTATATTACAGTTAATATGTACCGAGGGCAAATTGTTGTTCCCATGCTCCCCATTCCCAATTACATTTACATTGAAGTGATTGAATCCAAGTGAAGTTTAAATGGCATCAGAAAAATAAAACCTCCGGAATGAATGATTACGCGGTTGGTTAGAGTCAGTATCAGCACAATTACTATATTAAACTTTGTATCTTCAGATGTCCTGGTTCAAGCTAAAACTAAAGACAAATAATAACCTCCTCACACATTCCCCTGCAAGTATCTCTGACACTCCTTTAAAATATGCCCCTTCTTTGAAGAAGCTTTTAAACATCGCATCTGAATCAGTTTCCATCTGATTACACTCCTTGAGGATGTTCATCTACGTGTTCAATTAATAAAACAATGAGATTGGGGACATTTCTATTCAACCTGTCAAAGGAATTTGGGGGGGGGGGGGGGGTGGGGTTAGAAATAGTCAGTGAGGTAAACAAACAATTGAGTGGCAATTGACAATAGCGCTACCTTCCCAATATTTAACTGAAGGAAATCATGGGTTATCGGGGCTGTATGTTGTGACAGACAGCCTGACACCTTGCATGCCATTTTAATATTACACTTATCCCATCCCCCTGGATATTCCTGATTGATAAATTAAGATTTTGTTGACTATTTCAAATCAGGCTAATTACAAATCAATAACATTAGCCAATTCCGAAACACAAAGCGCTGAGCATTGTGATCCAGACATCCGGTGGTGATGTTGATGGCTGCCTCCGCCTACAGTCTGGTAATTTTTTTTATTTTTTGTTATGTTTAAAGTATGTTCTTGTTTTTTTTAAACTATTTTATTTGGGGGGAATGGGGTATGGTAAGGGGGAAACCGTCCTTCAGTCACTTCCTGGCGAGGATGCAACTATTATCCGAGTCGCGCCCTCGTCCCCCTCCTCGTGGCCTACCAACTGGATTGGCGCGGCCTTTCCTGCCGGGTCCGGACCAGAGCTTCCGCAGCGGCGGCGCAGTGCTGGATACATCACAGAGCAGGCGAGGCTTTACCTGGGATCACCGATTGGAGTGCCGGAGTGTTGGGCCTGCTGCATTGACATCGTGGAGCTGTGGTTTGCGGCGCTCCCAACGCGGGCGGCGCTGACCAACATCGCGGAGTCCTGGGACCCTTTGCCGGGGAACGCCAGCGTGAATCTCCGCCCAGCTCGGCCTGTGGACTTCGGGAGCCGGTGGGAGGTGTCCGATTCAGAGGTCCAGGCAGCTGAGGATGTTCTACCTTTCGAAGGCGGGTTCCATCGTTCCCAGCGAGAGGGCCTGAACATCGGGGCGACTTCGGAGGACTCGGGAGGCCCCGACTACGGGTGAACATTGGGGAACATCAGTGAGGAGGTTGACTGGACTTTGGTTCCTTCTCTTACAGTGGGGAACTTTGGTGCCGCTGTGGGGATGTTGTGTTGTGGACTACTGTGCTCTGTGTTTTTGTGTGTTTTTTTTAAATTATTTGTATGACTGTAAGGGAAGGAGCATTTCATTGATTCTTAATTGAAGACAATTACAATAAATTGAATCAGATCAAATCAATCCCCGCCTCAGTTCCCCGCTCACATCTGGCAGTGGTCTCTGTCTGAACCAGGGGCCGCGGAAGTTTTTGAAAGTGGGGGGGGGCTGAGCAATCACTGATCACTCGTCAGTGTACCTTGGGGGTACCCGGCAAGGCAGTAGATCAACTGAGTGGGGGAGGGTGTAGGAGGGGGGCGTTCCTCCTTCCAAGGTAGGGACCTTTTGAAATGTGATGTATTAAAATCATGTTTTAGTGCATTGTAGAAGTATGATTTCAATGATTTTTAAGTATTTTTAAGGTATTTTTAAGTAACATTTTCCACACAAAGGGTGGTAGGTGTATGGAACAAGCTGCCAGAGGAGGTAGTTAGAAACATAGAAAATAGGTGCAGGAGTAGGCCATTCGGCCCTTCGAGCCTGCACCGCCATTCAATATGATCATGGCTGATCATCCAACTCAGTATCCCGTACCTGCCTTCTCTCCATACCCCCTGATCCCTTTAGCCACAAGGGCCACATCTAATTCCCTCTTAAATATAGCCAATGAACTGGCCTCAACTACCTTCTGTGGCAGAGAATTCCAGAGATTCACCACTCTCTGTGTGAAAAATGTTTTTCTCATCCGGGTCCTAAAAGACTTCCCCCTTATCCTTAAACTGTGACCCCTTGTTCTGGACTTCCCCAACATTGGGAACAATCTTCCTGCATCTAGCCTATCCAACCCCTTAAGAATTTTGTAAGTTTGTATAAGATCCCCCCTCAATCTTCTAAATTCTAGCGAGTCCATGCCGAGTCTATCCAGTCTTTCTTCATATGAAAGTCCTGACATCCCAGGAATCAGTCTGGTGAACCTTCTCTGTACTCCCTCGATGGCATGAATGTCTTTCCCCAGATTAGGAGACCAAACCTGTACGCAATACTCCAGGTGTGGTCTCACCAAGACCCTGTACAACTGCTGTAGAATCTCCCTGATCCTATACTCAAATCCTTTTGCTATGAATGCTAACATATCATTCGCTTTATCACTGCCTGCTGCACCTGCATGCCTACTTTCAATGACTGGTGTACCATGATACCCAGGTCTTGTTGCATCTCCCCTTTTCCTAATCGGCCACCATTCAAATAATGGTCTAATGTCGGTGGGTGTGGGCACGTTGTGCTGAAGGGCCTGTTTTCACACTGTATCACTCTATGGCTACATTATACCTCCACCATGCATGAATGCTTTGAAATCAAGTGGTCGAGTTTTATTGCCATATACTCAAGCATGGAAACATAGAAAATAGGTGCACGAATAGGCTATTCGGCCCTTTGAGCCAGCACTGCCATTCAATATGATCATGGCTGTTCATCTAAAATCTGTATCTCTTTCCTGTTTTTTCCCCATATCTCTTTATTTCGCTAGCCCCAAGAGCTAAATGTAACTCTCTCTTGAAAACATCTAGTGAATTGGCTTCCACTGCCTTCTGTGGCAGAGAATTCCACAATCACAACTCTCTGGGTGAAGAAAGTTTGTCCTCATCTCAGTCCTAACTGTCCTATCCTTTATTCTTAAACTGTGACCCCTGGTTCTGAACTCCCCCAACATGAGGAACATTTTTCCTGCAGTTACAGTAAGTGAAAATCTAGCAGGCAAGCAGGATGTTTTCTCCAACCACCCCCATTTGAAGGGCACTGTCTTCCACCGCTTCTACCCAGCGCTTGGTACCTACTTCCAGAGCCACTGGTTGTCCTCCAGGATGCACCGAGCCGCAGCCTGGTCCATACCAGTCACCTGGGTGAATTTGGCGCAGAGACTCTCACGGCAGCGGCGCAACGCTTCCTACGAATGCCCTGGACTCTTGCACTGAGGCTACTCCATGGCCGGAGCTGCAGCGAGCGACTCGCCAGCCCAGCAAACACTCAGCAGCCCGGCTGACACTCGCCAGCCCCAGCTCCCCGTCCGCATCTGTCCCCGCCGCTGCTTCTGCTTCCATCCCTCCCTCCCCTCAGATCTGGCTCTCCAACACCCGCGGCACTTTGCATTGACTAAGTAGTCATCTACCCAATTGACGCTGCAGCTTTCAGTTTAATAACGATTCTCTGAGTCAGCTTGTAATGTTTAGCTATATCATAGATAATATCAACGGAAATGCAGCTGTTGTGGTTGATTGTGATGAGAAACAGTGTGCTGGACAGTTTAGAAAGTTCAAAAAAAACATCTTTTAGAATTCCTAACACTGGCAATATTGGTTAAAAGAATGGAAGACAATATAAAGCTACAGCAGAGGATAGGATAAGAGAATGATTACTTATGAGAAAAGAGAGGTCCTTTTTATTACATGGGTATACTGCGCTTATGATGGGTGAACAGGATTTGTACAGGATTACGTTTGGAAGCCCAAGTGTATGACAAGAAGATTGAAATTATATCTCTCTGAGGCAACTGCAATGATGAAGGAGATGCGAGAGATCAACTTGAGGGCAAGAGGGTGCAGTGAAGTCAAGAATGAATAATGGAACCATTCAAAATAAGAGACATTAGCTGGTGAGGAATTTTCATTACTCCAGTGAAGGGCATAGAGGAATACAATGATTGAGTTCATGCATTGTAAGCGGACTGCAGGCTGTGAACTCTGCAATTGGAAATTGATGGGTTTGTATGCATGGAGAATTGAACCATCAGCAGAAAGTGAATGGAGTTATGGGATGAATAGAATAAGTCATTGATGTAGACAAGGAAGAGGGAGGTTGAGAGCAAAGCTCATGGGGACCCAAGTCAGTGGATGAGATATCAGTGAAAAAATTGGCCAGAGGCACACAAGACCACCAAGAACATAGGCTGAGTACGAGGCTGCTTAACAGAAGTAAATCCAGGCTTGGTTCAATGCCTGTCAATAACGAAAGCACTCATGATGTCCTAAACAAAAGGGTCTCGACCCAAAACATCACCCATTTCTTCTCTCCAGAGATGCTGCCTGTCCCGCTGAATTACTGCAACATTTTGATTTAAATCAGCATTTGCAGTTCCTTCCTACACATTATGTCCAAGATAAAGATACATTTCACTAAAATGTTGAAGATCAAAGATCTAGAGGAGATCAGGTATTTGTAATCGGAAGGGCAGTGGTGCAGGGCAGTCTACACTTCCATGGTGATGGGTGAGAGAACGCATGGCACCAACCGAGAATAGAAAAGTTACAAAGCACCACCTTCCTCAGACATACAGTATAATGTGTATTAAAAAAGTTCAGTAAGCTGGCATTTGCAGTGGGATAAATAAACCTTATTCGACTGAATAAATAATCTATTTCCTATTGAAATGTGTACTATGTGAAATATCAAAGCATTGGCATGGGACAGAGATTTGTTCAGAATTACAGATCTCAAGGTTCATGTGAGATATGCTATCAGAACTAGGGATCACTGTTCAAACAAATCTAACTGGTAGCTGGCAGAATTTATTTTCATTGCCCTAAATCCCGCTTTAGAATTCACTTAATTTTTAGCTTCCAAGTCAGATTTTGTGTCACCACTGGTAATAGAGGACGAGGGTTGGGACTACTGAAGGATGGGAAGAAATTAAGAGGAAGGTGAGAGGGACCCGATCTATTGGAAAATTTAGGGCACTGCCAATAAGACAGCAACATTGGCCAGAGGCACACAAGACCACCAAAGTTCAAACAAAGTTCTTCACAGGGCTCAGTGGGCTGGATGCAGGGACGATGTTTCCCTGTCTGAGGGGTCTGGAGAACGGGCACTCTCTAAGAATGTGGGCTACACCATGTAGGACTGAGATAAGGAGACATTACTGCACGCAGAGACTGAGGAACCTTTGAAATTCCCTGCACAGGTTGTGTGGTGACTCAGTCATTCGATGCTCTTGGAGCTGAGAGCCATGGTTGTACAAAAAGGTGATCAAGACAGAAAAGCTGTAGGGAGGCAAAGGGAGTCCCTGCAAGTCAGCGGTTCTCCTTGCGATTTTGAGGTGTTTGACTTTTTTTAGTCAAGTCATTGAATTGATGGAAATGTTGGAATGATAAAACAAGTCAGATTTTGTGTCACCACTGGTAATAGAGGACGAGGGCTGGGACTACTGAAGGATGGGAAGAAATTAGGAGGAAGGTGAGAGGGACCCGATCTATTGGAAAATTTAGGGCACTGCCAATAAGAATGATAAAATGAGATTAAAGGAGGAGTCTAACGTCTGTGGTCGGAAAGTTACTGGAAAGTATTCTGAAGGATACATTTAGATGGACAAGGGCTGATTACGAATAGTCAGCACACTTTTGTACATGGGAGATCGTGCCTCATAAATCTGATTCAGGAATCTTGTGTGCCTTTGGTAAAGGTAAAGTTTACAAGGTGCACATGAAGCTTTCACAAAACTGTGGGGTTGAATCATGAATTTGCTTCACTGGATTGCTTGGCTCGAGGCTGGCTGAGTAAGTTGGTAAATCCACCCACTTAAGGTAGTATGTTATGTGAGGTGTGGCTCTACCTTTGCTTTCAGGTACTACAGGTGTGGGGGTATGTAAATATGTGATCTACAGTATATCACAGAATGGTGACAGCACAGAAGAGGGACATTTTGCCCATATACCTTCCTCTTGGTCTATATACGTGCAATGTATCTACTCGCACTCTCCATCCTATCTCCACTGCTCTGCAAAGCCTATCCTTTGATAACATCCTTTTCAATGCTACAAGGTACATAGCCACAACAAATACTCAGAACATTTAATCAAAGCATCGCCGGCAATGTATTTTCTACGTCAAAAAGCTACAGCAACTCCTCACAGCATTGATGCCAATGTGAACAATAAAGGGTCAGGCTAAGAAAGCACCAGCAACTAAGTTGGAAGGCAGGAGAACTTCAAGACAAATAGAATGGTTATCGAGTTGATACGTGACCCTATCATGAACAGGCAAATTAAATAAGTTCAGCCAATACCATTAATGAAGAGCACAGTGAGTTTGAACATGTTATTCAGACAAATTACTTTGGCTTTAGGGCAGAAGAAATATATGATGCATCACAAATGTCAGCAAAGTGAACCAATGGATATAGCTGATTTCACTAATTGACCAACATTGATGGGTAAAGATTGATGCTCGACTCGAATGACGTGTTTCATATGGACGGTTTAAGATCACACCGAAACACTACTGGGTTAGTTATTGGGGGAGTTATCTCTAAATGTTATTCCCTTGTACTGTACTGTAAATGTACTATAATTTATTCATCATCGGTGAAAACATTAGCGATGCAGTGGTGCTGGTTTCCAATGGGAATGGTGACGGATGCACCCACACATATCTGTTCTCCAGTTCCTGCGGACTTCTGCCGCTGGAAGTATAGGATTTTGGTGTGTGTGCTTTATCATCATTCCTTACAATGCTGTGTACGACAGTGATCGCAACTTCTACTGAAGTGTGGATGGCCGTTGACCCGACACTGTAAATACATTGTATGGCTCGATTGTAATCATGTATTGTCTTTCTGCTGACTGGTTAAAGCCCTGTCCCACGGTACGAGTCCATTCAAGAGTTCTCCCCGAGTTTGCCTTGATTCGAACTCGGAGATTTACGGTAATGGCCACTCGTCGGTACTCGGGGCTCTCGTGGACATTTTTCAACATGTTGAAAAATCTTCACGAGTCTTCCCGAGCTTGCCTGCCGTTAACGAGTCTTCCCAAGTACCTGCCAGTTGCGTTACGCGCTGCTAAGAGATGTCCACGAGCTCCGACGTACCCGCTATGTTCATTCCACGTGCTTACCATGAGTTTGATTTTTTTTTAAACTGGGGAGAGCACTTTAATGACCTCGTACAGTGGGACAGGGTCATTCGCACGCAGCAAAAGCTTTTCACTGTACCTCGGTACACGTGACAAAAAAAACCAAACTGAACTGAGTTGCAGAAATGTTTCAAGCCAATGGCATGGGCATTGCAATGAAACATGTTTATATCCATTTTCAAGTCAGGTACAATCATCTGCTGTGATTTAACTGCTATATGTGTTGAAGATCAGGTGGAGTATGCAACAAACTGGCGTTCTTGTGAAGTAACTTTTGTGACCAGCAACAGCAATTGTCGTAGAAAAATTAACTATTCAACTATATTTGAGACATTGATCATGAGCAAAGTCCATTTCAACTTCACTCAATTCATATGCAGCATTAGTAGGAGTCAAAGAATGTACCCAACTAAATATACATAATGCCAATTGAATGTGAATAAGGTTCTGGAATGGTAAGGGCTAAAAATACTAAACTTCCATCAGGGATAAATAACTTTAGCCCTGGTTCCTGTGCTCCGTTTCCACACTGAGGATCCAGTTTGCAAGCTATCTGTCACAAGAATATCTTTCAAGCTACAACAAACAGGATGCAACCAGACAGAGATAACGTTGGAGCAATGTGATGACTGCAAAGCTTAGGCAATTCTTAGGCAGTGCTTACACAATGCTAGACACAAAATGCTGGAGTAACTCAGCGGGACAGGCAGCATCTCTGGATGGAAGGAATGGTTGCCATTTCGGATCAAGACCCTTCTTCAGTCTGAAGAAGTGTCTCGTCCTGAAACGCCATCCATTCCTTCTCTCCAGAGATGCTGCGTGTCCTGCAGAGTTACTCCAGCATTATGTGTCTATCTTTGGTGCAAATCAGCATCTGCAGTTCCTTCCCACACATATACCATGCCATATCTTTGTCAGATGTGCAGTTGGTACTGAAACAGGAATAAAAAATGGAATTCAGTCAAACGATCACAGGCACAAATTACAAACGCAGGCTAGAAGAGTCTGGGAAGCAAGTCTTTGTTAGTTCACTATAATACACTACATATGTTAAACTTGCCTGTCGCAATTATGCAGTGGGAGCATTAATCAATCTTGCAATTAATAATAGTGAAGAAAAAACCTTCACGTTTACATGCGTATACTTGCTGACTGTGAGTAAACCATGCTCAAATTGAGAAAGAGGCTTTAGGGATTATCTTTGGAGGGAAAATGTTTCACCAATTCCTTTGGTCACAGACCATTAACCTTTGTTGACAATTCTTGGTCCCAAGTCAGCAAAACGGATTATGTCTGTGTGGAGAATGTAAAAATGGGCCATCTTCTTATCTCGGTCAGCTTTCACAAGCAAATGTAGAACTTCAAAGCAAAATGCGATGCAGAATTATTGTCAAGATATTAACATGAGAATTCAGAAGTGGCGTAAAATCACCATTTCAGAAAGGAAAAGCAGTACGGCAGATGTAAATTAGTGATGTATATCCATGCAGTGGGAGCATATGCACAATGTAGTTAAAGAGAGTGGATTAAACAAGTCACGCATGTTTGAGGAGATCTCCACCATATCTCTTGGTGATTAATAACATTTGTGGCACCATGTTCATTTAGAATAAGAACCCTTGTGCATAGGATAATGATCTACCTGGAGAATGTTGAGATATGTTATGTATGCGACATCAGCTCTCAGGTACGTTGCCTATCGCCTGCTTGATAGGCTTGAAATTTATCATTGCCACGCCACCCCTCGCCTTCCCCGCCTTCATTTCATACTCTTGCATCGTGGATTTCACCCTCAAGATCTGAATCTGGCTTCTTTCTGGGAGATGACAGAGTGCGATGAGAAGAGGTGGAGGAAAGGTGCAAAGCAGTGAGACACTTTGGAATCATTGAGTGGGTGGGGATTCACTTGGACAAGGATTAGTTTGATGGCCCGTAAAGGAGAGGGAATAAACAAGATTGCATCATTGTCCCATTGTTTAGTTTAGTTTAGTTTAGAGATGCAGCGTGGAAACAGGCCCTCAGCCCACCGAGTCCGTGCCAACCAACGATCCCCGCACATTAACACTATCCTACACACACTAGGGACAATTTACATTCAAAAAAAAACAATTAACCTGTACGTCTTTGGAGTGTGGGAGGAAACTGAAGATCTCGGAGAAGACCCACGCATGTCACGGGGAGATTGTACGAACTCCACACATACAAGCACCCGTAGTCATGATCGAACCCGGGTCTCTGACGTTGTTCGGCAGTAGCCCTACCACTGCGCCACCGTGCCACCCACACAGTGTTAGGAGACTCAAATTAGTTTTGATGTGTGAAATTAGAAAGGTTTATTCAGCCCTCAACAAAGAATGTACAACTTACCCTGATTAAATCTCTCCAGCACATTGTACTGTGTATTAAGTCAGTGCACCTGATTCTATCAAAATGCTCCTTGCCTTTAGAAACATAGAAAATAGGTGCAGGAATAGGCCATTCGGCCCTTTGAGCCAGCGCCGCCATTCAATATGATCATGGCTGATCATCCAAAATAAGTACCTCGTTCCTGCCTTTTCCCCATATCCCTTGATTCCATTAATCCTAAGAGCTATATCTAACTCTCTCTTGAAAACATCATCTTGAAAACTTAACTGAAATTCTGAGAATGCAGCACACTAAAGAGATGTGCCGGCTGCTATAAAAATGCTGAGATTTGTATCCATTCACCCGAGGTCCTAGATGACATTACAACCCTCCAACTCTTTCCCCATGACCCAAGCCTCCAGCAGCTAGAACATAGAACATAGAGTTGCTTCCTTAGAACATAGAGTTGCTTCCTTTCAGCACTCAAAGACCTTGACTGAGTAGGATGTGTCCTCTTCAGTATTCCGCAGGGAGGTTGGTCCTCATCGGCACTGTCTCACCAACATGAAAATATAGACCTTGCCTGTTGCACACCAGCAGAAGAAGGAGAATGTGGTAAAGGACCTGTCCCACTATGGTGAACTTATCTGCGAGTTTAGGAGAGTTTGCGCTCGCCACAAGCTCGTAGCATGGTCGACACATGGTCGTAGGTGGTCACTGGTATGTCTCCTTCATGGTCGACAGAAGTTCTCGCATAGTGGTTACTACTCGCAGCCTCAGTTTGGTCGAGGAAAAATTTTCAACAAGCTGAAAAATATTCTGCGAGCAGAAATTGGTCGGCATGGAGAAAATCGATACTTTTGAACTCGTAGTGCAGTGGTAGTGGGGTCGCTATGTCGTTGTAGGTAGTTGAGGCAGCCGTAGGTAATCTCCTTTGCATTTTGATTGGCTCACTTGGGGAAAAAAAATGTAAGCACGAGTTTTCAGAACCAAGGAAAACCGACCGGTAATGTTAAATGCCCGCCAAGCTTCACAGCTGTGTATCTCTGGCTTATTAAAAGTTGTCTGGCTTCTTCAAAGTGTCTCCACTCCTTCTTCCCCTCCCTTCTCTCCCCCCCTACTCCCCCCTTCTCTCCCCTCCACCCCCCCCTCCCCCGCTCTTTTAAAAGACTTACCGTACACTGTGCCAGCCGAGTTTAACCTTCCTGTTCATCGTGGGTATCACCTTGGCTTTGCACCGTGTGAATTTCAGACAGCGCTCCCCCGCTTTCCCTTGCCCCCGCCTTTGCGGTGTGTGTGTGTGTGTGTGTGTGTGTGTGTGTGTGTGTGTGTGTGTGTGTGTGTGTGTGTGTGTGTGTGTGTGTGTGTGTGTGTGTGTGTGTGTGGCGCTGACGGTCGAGCCAGCTCGCTGTTTTTCAGACGAGTGCCCCCGAGCTTGAAGGTTGCAGACAGTTTGCTGAAAAATCGCGTAATGGGAGGCTGCAGGTGACGACGAAGATCCCCGAACATACTAACTAGGCCTTCTCACCCTGCAAAGATATCCACAGCTCTTAAATGGTGCAGAATACTATCCTCAATTTCATAAGGCAAGAGATAAGAGTTCAGAGTATTTAATTTTCAAATGTACAGGAATCAGAAGAATGAAATTCTTACTTGCTTCAGGCACATTAACACAACATCAACAAAGTATCAGTTATACTAGATACTAGGTAACCAGACCATATTAGTGAAAGCCAAAGTACCTCATGCAACCCTTATACTAAGTCCATAGTAATTCAAATCTGAAGTGGGGTTGTGGGTAAGATTGTGCAGTGTGGTTCATGAGCCCGATGATTGATGGGAACAAGATGTTCATGAATCCGGAGGCAATGGTTCCCAAGCTCCTCTACCGTCTTCCCAATGGCAGCAGCTAGATGAGAGATAGTGTGAATTTTCCTGAGGCAATGCTTTCTTTAGACCACTTCGATGGTGGGGAGGTTAGTGATGGATGGGCTATATCTACTACTTTCTGCAGCCACCTTTGATCTTAGATGTTTTGAGTTTCGGCAACATGCTAAATTTTCACTGCAGCCCAACCTAAACCCAATAGCTACGGTGTAAAAATAAATTGCTATAAAACTCAGCGGATGAAGCAGGGAATGAACAGGCAATGCTGTGCGTCTGGTCCCTTCTTCAAACTTATGGAATTGTGGGGCGGGGGGGGGGGAAGCAGGAAAATAGAAATAGGGGTGGGGTAGGGTCAGCCAAGTGATGGGAGGAATAAATTGATTATCAGATGGGTGGAGTAACAGACAAACGCTCGAGGTGAAATGGAGACAAAAGGGTGTCAGGTAAGGAAAGAAGAGTAGGAGTGAAATGTAAAGTTGGAGGGAAGGATATGAATGGAAGGGACCAAAAGAAATATGGACTCAGTGCAGGAGATGAGTATTTGCAGAAAGGGAAAGGAGAAGGGTGCCTATAATGTCTGATAAAGGGTCTCAACCCGAAGCTGTCACCTAATCCTTTTCTCCAGAGATGCTGCCTGACTCGCTCAGTTACTTCATCATTTTATGTCTATCTTCTATGTGGTCAGTTTTCTGTGTGCTCAGTCACGCAACGTGTTGGAACAGTCCCCATTATAACAGTGGCGAATTTGTGTCTATCTCCCATTACAAGAGTGTTGGAATTACTTCTCCACAAATGATGCGATGGGTCTAGAAGGCACCTCTGCACCACACTTAATATAAATGAGAAAAGGGCAACAAATGTTGATCCTCCAGCAACACCCACTACCACCCATAATCAAATAAAATGTTTCAAACCCGGGTCTCGAGCGCTGCAAGCGCTGTAAGGCAGCAACTCTACTGATGCGCCACCGTGGCCCCCCCCTAAAGTTCTTAAAGGTTCCAGTGCCTTTTTTGCTACACATGTGATGGATAGCTTCTGATACATCTGCAGCAGTTCTTGCACTAGTCCCATCTGCAGTATTCTGCTTAGAATTTCTAACGTTTGCCTCGACTCAATGGATAAAAACTGTAATTCTTGAACACACCTCGTGCCATCTATGTTACATTTTTGCAAGCAAGGTCAAATGTGCAGTCCTGTGTGTTTAGTGACTTCGATCACATTCGCTCATTGATTAAACCACCATCAAACTTGTCCCGCAGCATAGAGTCTCAGAAGGTGCCACAGATGCACTGTCAGAATAAACTCACTGACTACCTTGGCTGAATTCTGATTTCTAGTTCCAGATTTGAGGTTGTCCGTAATTTCTAAAGGTTTTGCAACTTCATGAAACAAAACTTGATTGATTTCCATGGCATAAACAGATTTGTACTGTGTGTTTCAGGAGCCATTTCAGCGAGAATGTTTCCTTTATGGTCCCATGTCGTTATTGTTTTATGCAGGTATAATGTGACCATGAGCGTTAATTTTTACATTCCATTTGCAATCTGAGCAGCTCACATGCTCACTCTATAAACCTCGAGGCTTCCAAAGTGACCAGCTTGAGCTTGATATCATTCAAGATAGACAATAGACAATAGGTGCAAGAGTAGGCTATTCGGCCCTTCGAGCCAGCACCGCCATTCAATGTGATCATGGTTGATCATCCCCAATCAGTACCCCGTTCCTGCCTTCTCCACATATCCACTGACTCCGCTATTTTTAAGAGCCCTATCTAGCTCTCTCTTGAAAGCATCCAGAGAACCTGCCTCCACTGCCCTCTGAAGCAGAGAATTCCACACTCACCACTCTCTGTGAGAAAAAGTGTTTCCTCGTCTCCATTCTAAATGGCTTACTCCTTATTCTTGAACTGTGGCCCCTGGTTCTGGTCTCCCCCAACATCGGGAACATGTTTCCTGCCTCTAGCGTGTCCAAGCCCTCAACAATCTTATATGTTTCAACGAGATCCCCTCTCATCCTTCTAAACTCCAGAGTGTACAAGCCCAGCTGCTCCATTCTCTCAGCATATGACAGTCCCGCCATCCCAGGAATTAACCTTGTAAACCTACGCTGCACTCCCTCAATAGCAAGAATGTCCTTCCTCAAATTAGGGGACCAAAACTGCACACAATACTCCAGGTGTGGTCTCACTAGGGCTCTGTACAACTGCAGAAGGACCTCTTTGCTCCTATATTCGATTCCTCTTGTTATAAAGATGGATGACATCATTCCACAGCATCTGCAATTTCTGCGCCTATTTGATTCACTGGGCACCAACTCATTCCACTAACCGCAGGGTTTCTCAATGTGGTTCCTGTGCTGTTGGATGATCAGGAAAGTATATTGTTCCAGAGCTCTCATTAGAAGACACCTAGGTGGCTGCACTGTATAGCTTCACACATTGGTTCTCACTCAACGTACTTGTCCCAAAACATCTCTAACCATGAAGAACTTAAGGACACAAGAAAGAAAGAGCAGGTATATGCCACCTGATACCTGAAGCCAGCCCTGTTATACAAAATGATCATAGAATGTAAAAGACGTGGCTCATCTACACAGGCCTCACTCCTATTCTGTGTCAGTTCCCCATAGCCCATAATTGTATAAAACTTTAGTCAAGCCACATTTAGAGTATTGTGTGCATTTTTGATCACCTCATTACAATGTGGATGTGGAGGCTTTAGAAATATTTCAAAAAATATTACCGTGGCGGTCCCTGGATATTAAGCCACTCCTTGGGTCATCCCCCTCTGCACTTGAGGGACAGGGATGAGGGACTGCCCACAGGCTTCCGGTTTCTGCTCAGGGGTTTTCTGGGAGTTTGTTTTTTCCTTTTGGTGGAACTCGTGAGTGGATGCTCACAACCATCATTAAAGAACCTTTGAACCTGCCTGGCGTCTAACCTTTTTCTGACCGTGTCCAGGCCACCACATTACTACCTTTACCTTAAATGGGTACATTTGAAAGTTTGGTGTTGACCTTCTGCTAATGAAGAAAGAAACCAAAACAATTGTTAAACCAGGAAGACACGGTCATCGAAGTTATAGAAACAGGCACTTCAGCCCATTAGGTCTGTGTTTACATTAATGCCACACTAATCTCATTTTATTTTCCCAACAATTCCTCCTCGATCTTGCCACTCATTTAGACACAAGAGGCAATCTACAGTAGGCAATTAACCTACCAACTCGCTTATCTTTGGGATACTGGTGGAAACCAGAACACCCGGAGGGAACCCCTGCAATCACAGGGGAAGCAAAAAACTAGGAAGGCTTGAAATTAGAATTAGATTAATGCAATTTAATAAGATGAATTGGAGTATCTGAGCAATTTGAAAAATCACGTAATAAATCAGCAAAATGTTTAATAGCACCTTTTATTGAAACTATTAGCAGAATATTTTAAAGGAAATTAAAATCAGGTCCAAATCTGGAATATCTGCAGTTGAGCGCAGACTTGTTTAGAGAACTTTACAAAATGCTGGTGGAACTCAGAGAGTCATGCAGCAACTGTGGAGGGAATGGGTAGGCAACATTTTGGGTCGGGGCCTTTTTTCAGGAGTTTCATTTCATCCGGAACTTTGGTGTTTTACTCAAGATGACAGCATCTGCAGATCCTTGTGTCTCCATTGTATTGAGAACTGTAGGACCCCCCCCAAACCCTACAGAGTGCACAGGAAATAAATGGAAAGTTACCAAAAAGCAACTTATCCAAAGCATTTATGCTTGGAAGGTGGGCTATGTTTGAAGATATGCTTCGGGATTGAGTAATTGGAGATTGTAATTTGTTAAAATGAGCCAACACTTAATTCAGGTGAAAATTATTATGTATATTAAAGCTGTGAATGGCATGCAAAGTGATGGCAGGTTGTTCATGGAAAAATACAGATGTCAAGGTTTTTTAACTAATGAAAGCTGTGGAATTAAAGTTGGCCACAAGAGACTCACAACCAGCTCTAGCTGGTCATCGAGTCTAACATACTTTTGGCAAAGAACTAAGATTGCTCTGTTGATGCTCTGGATGCCATTCACATCCTAAAGGACAAACGAGAAGCTTTTACTTTCACTTGGTAGCACTTTCACGCGCTACCAAAAACTGCAACGTACAATTTAGGGACCAGGTTCAGCTACCTCTTTTATATATTACAATTGAAGCAGTCTATCACATAGAATGTAAGTAAATTAACCCGGATGGACTAAAAGGACGTCAAAAAGATCTCCGGACTATTGTTTTGCTGCATACAATTGTGGAAGTCATTGGATTTAGAGGAGATTCAACCGACACTTTGGTAATTGGTTTAATATTGAACAGTTGCTGTTTGCTCAAGTACGCTGCCCTGCTGGCTGACACAGACAGATGAGGTGGCATAGACTGGCTTTGCGGCAGCTGCTGACTGCAGTATTCGCATCAAGAGTGGGTTCAGTCTGGAATTGAAGCCAAATTGCAGAGAGCTAAATCCTCAGCCATGGCTAATCTTAACTGGAATTAAATAAGTTTTTATTGGGATAAATATTAAGGAGCAAAAGCGGGAATCATCTACATTCTGATGTGGCTGTCCCTTTGCAAAATGCCTTCTAGAATCCATTAATGAAGGGCGATTTATTTTCTCATTTTTTACTGCAATGTAAGCTGTTTCATTTTGTTATCAGGTTTATCAGTTTAGGATGATAAATGTTCATGTTGGATAGGAATGGACACCAAAGGGACTAAACTGGAACAACAGTCATAGACCTTAAATGGTTGTAGCTCCCCTTGTGACCTTCAATACTTTTCATTTAACTGTCTTCATGTGTGCATCTGCAAACGATATTTCCTCTTTAACGGTGAACAAGTCTGAATTGTTACAAATAGTTTATTTAATGAAAAAAGTCATTTCTTGGGCCACATTTTGAATTATTACCATTGCATGATTTTTTACATTTATTTTGTAACAACATTAAAGGTTATTTCTCAAATGAACAGCAATCTACAAACTACAATTTTACAAGCCTATGTTCCTGGTACAAAAGACAAAGCCTCAGGGGCACGGCATGTTGAGAATTCTTCCTTGAACAATGTCACACTTGCACTTTGTGATTTCAGTCCTTGAATCTACACTACAATGGCAACTTATAAAAGGAGTCCTGCAAGCTATTAAAAAATAGAAACATGGAAAATAGGTACAGGATTAGGTCATTCGGCCCTTCGAGCCAGCATGGCTGATCATCTTGAATCAGTACTCCTGCTTTCTCCCCATATCCCTTGATTCTGTTACCCCTAAGAGCCACATCCAACTCTCTCTTGAATACATCCAGTGAATTTGCCTCCACTGCCTTCTGTGGCAGAGAATTCCACAGATTCACAACTCTCTGGCTGAAAAAGATTTTCCTCATCTCAGTCCTAAATGCCTACCCCTTAATCTTAAACTGTGACATCTGGTTCTGGACTCTCCCAACATCGGGAACATTCTTCCTGCATCTAGCCTGTCCAATCCCTTAATAATTTTATGTTTCTATGCGATCCCCTCACATGCTTCTAAATTCCAGTGAATATGAGCCCAGTCGTTCCATTCTTTCATTATATGTCAGTCCCGCCATCCCAGGAATTAACCTAGTGAACCTACGCTCCACTCCCTCAAAGGCAAGAATAGAAAGAAAGACTTTGACTGATACAATCTTAGATTGAAAGATAATTAATGGTTAATAACTCTATGAAGAAATGCCCTGCTCCTCTTAAAGAGTTGCACAATGGGACTTACAATATCTAACTGTTAGTTTAGGTGTAACATGCCATCTGAAATTTGACACCTCTGATGATGCAATGTCAGTCCATTGACGTACTGCACTAGAGAGTCAATGTGCATCATGCAGTCTTTGGACTGCGATCTGGATCAACATTTTTTTTTTGATTTGTAAACAATGGTGTCACTGTTGAGCCACTTGTAAGCACTGGTATTGAAATCCTCGCCAGGACTCACAATCAAATCAGCACATGGTATGAGGTTATACAGTTTGCATTCTTCCAGCAGACCTGAGAGGCCTCCTCTCTGTAGTGCACCAGAGGATGTAATCAACAAATTATTCATGCAATAAATCGGATAAACAAAATTCATTCTATTTTTTCTTGAGATGGCTTTCGACAGGACAGGGAACCATTTCAGAGAATATCAAAGGCGAATAGTCAAAGGTCAAGCTTTCCTACTTCTTCAATTTGCTACTGCAGTGGAAATGATTTGTTTCTCGTGGCTTTGTAATCTGTTGACCATGAATGCAAGGTCTCATGAGGTTCCTCAGCCATGCTTAGCTAAAATGGTATTGTGGAGCAAAGAGGTTTTGCTTGAACTATTCTCATTTTCTTTCCTACATAGATCACACTGTGAACATTCGGTCAATTGATGAAATGCTAGGCGTGTACACTGAAGCTGGAAATGATTCCCATTTGGTCTTTAGGGATCAGTGAACTACTAGGGACTATTACATGAATAGATTAGACCTGGAGACAACTGCGGGAATAAGGGGAGTTAAAAATAATTCTCCTTATCTCAGGATAGTCTTAGCACAAAAGATAAAAATTCGAAGATTATGTTAGACAGTTCAAACTTAGGGCAGTGCTGCTGCACTAGAAATGAAGAGAGGGGGGTTCTGCTTTAACTAGTGTTATCATAAGAAAAGAAGGAGTTCATTCATCCCTCCGAGCCCATTTCTCCATTGTGAGAATCAATAATTTGTCTATGTATGGATCAGTCTGTACAGACAGCTTTTACGCAAAATTGCTTCCGTCAATAAATTATCAATACCTGATCTTTTGAATAAAATATACCAGTTACTAAGCTAATTACTATATTTTTGCATAAAAGGATTCCACATTTCTATTGTCCTCTGCCTGGGGAAATGTTTCTTAATTTAAACTCTGAAATATCTGTCTCTAATTTTGTCTGGTCCAGGACTCCCGATTATACTTTTCTAAGGGTGTGGTGCTCATAAATTCTTAGGTTTTTTAATCAGGACAAAGCTATTACTTTAATTTACTCCAGTCCTCCAGATATAAAACCCAGTATTTCATTAGTCATTTGATTATTTTCTGTAACTCTCCACGACATTTTAATTATCTTTGTTGAGGGAGAACCATGTCTCTTTGGACAGCACTTGCACTTCTAGATGGAGTTGTAATTAATGCAGCAAGTAGAGGTTCTGAATGATCACTTCACATCTGTGTGCAAGGAAGAAAGAGAGACAGGGCAGCACGGTGGTGCAGCGGTAGAGTTTCTGCCTTACAGCGCCAAAGACCTGGGTTCAATCCTGACTACGGGCGCTTGTCTGTATGGAGTTTGTACGTTCTCCCCGTGACTTGCGCGGGTTTTCTGCAGGAGCTCCAGTTTCCTCCCACACTACAAAGACGTACAGGGTTGTAGGCTAATTGGCTTGGTATAATTATAAATTGTCCCTAATGTGTGTAGGTTAGTGTTAGTATACGGGAATAACTGCCCCGCGCAGACTCAGTGGGCTGGAGGCCTTGTTTCCACGCTGTATCTCCAGACTAAACTAAAATGTTATATGCATTGATATTAAATAAGATTATGAAATTCTGGAAATTATATCTGTACAGAGAGGAAGAGAGAGGTGGTTCTCTTCAGCTTTATGCTGGTTGGCTGTACGCTCCAATGCATGGAAATATTGAAGTGCCATAATGTGCAGGGTGGTGGGCCAAGAGCCTGGAGGTGGAATAAACCTTGGATTTATTTTTGGCAGGTATTGTCATGATGGACCAAATGGTGTGTGGTGACCGACTGTGTGATGAATTTCTTTGACTCTATAATTTTATGGACTGCATCACTTTCAGCTTTTTTCCCCTCAAGAAAAATCTGTTCTCCACTTTCAAGTTTGAAAAGGGGATTTCATTTTGGCCGACATTCAAATCCATTGTAATCTTTTTTACCAATTCTCTCCACAATGTAAAAAGTGAGATGAGTATAAATCAAAACAAATCTTACGGTAATGTCTAACAGTAAGAGAGAGTTAAGATATGGAATGAGGAAATAAGATTTGGACAGCATAATGGACAAATTAAATCTGAAGCAATTTTTTTTAACATGATTGTGACCTGTGAAATTCACAGACAATGCAACTAGTTTTGTTACACATTCCAGCTTTTTGGGTCTATCTTCGGTTTAAACCGCTTCTGCATTTCCTTCCTGCACAATGTAACTAGTTAATTACATGAGGTCAAATGTTAAATTGATCGCTAATATTCTGTGTGATATAATTAAGTCTTTAAGTGTATTTATAAAAACTGACAATGCTGGTAAAATATTAGGAATTTTGGTGGTTAAAAATTCAGTGGCATTTGTCACACAGGCAATTGTCACTGAGTAAGATATAAACAATAAAAAGTGGTTAGACAGTGGCTTATGTGAGTTTTAGCTTTTTTTTAAAGTACCTGTTGTGAGGTGTTTCAACATCAGTTTGAGGATGGATCTATCAGTTTGATGCCAGTCCCAGGAAGGTACTGGCAGGATTTGTTCCTTTGCAAGAACACTGCAAAATATAAAAGTTGAGGCTGATTGGGTTCGCGAAAGGCCACCTTCCCAGTCATTTCAGAAGATAAACACTGTAAATAAAAGCTTTATTTGGATATTTCCTTCGGATCGTGAATAGACGCATAGAAAATAGGTGTAGGAGTAGGCCAGTTGGCCCTTTGAGCCAGCAACGGATATTCAATGTGATCATGGCTGATCATCCAGAATCAGTACCCCGTTCCTGCCTTCTCCCCATATCCCTTGATTCCTCTAGCCCTAAGAGCTCTATCTAACTATTTTGAATGCAATCAGTGAATCAGCCTCCACTGCCTTCTGAGGCAGAGAATTCCACAAATTCACAACTCTCTGGGTATATAGTGTGTTTCCATCTGGCTATATTGTTGGAGAGACCAATGTGAACTCTCTAGTTTTATTACAGAGGGGCAGGAGATGCCTATTGCGGCTGGCGGCTGGGTAGCTTGAGAAGTGGTGTGCTCTGTGTGTTATGAATGCATGAACTTGAGGTTCTCAATGCCATCTCAAATACTAGTGCTCCATTTTGTGTGGTTGAGAATTCTGGCAGGTGTCACACTTTTTCAAGGAGAATCCATAAACATCCACAGCTTCCTGTCTGTAATTAGGATCTCAATGCTATTCGCATCTGTCGGAGAGATGCGTACTGATTTTGGTTCACTTATCTTACCAGCGGACATGAAGCATTTTGTGGATACTGAACTGATTGATTGAAAGATACGTCATGGAAACAGGGCCTTCGGCCCACTCCATCCACACTGATCATCGATCACCCGTTCACATTAGTTCTATGTTATCCTACTTTTTCATCTACTCGCTACACACGAGGTGCAATTTACTGAGGCCAATTAACCTATCAACCCACATATCCTTAGGATGAAGTACTTAATCTGGAGCACCCAGAAGATACCCACCCAGTCACAGAGAGAATGTGCAAACTCCAGACAGGCAGCACCCAAGATCAAGATCAAACCCGGGTCTCTGGCGTTGTGAGGCAGCTGATTTACCAGCTGCTCCACTGTGCCACAGTGATGTCTCTGCAGTGCCATTCGATGCCTATCATTAGATAAGGTCACTACTGCCCAGCAGACCAAGCACTTTATGGTGGTTTGAGACATTGCTCTTCCAACATTCCTTTCATCAGATAATCAAATTTGTCATTGAAGGCAATAGTGAACTTCAACACCAATGTCCATCTATGCTGAGAGGTGGCTACCATGACATGGACAGGTTTGGGTTTGCCAGCACCTTTATTGGCAGAAGGAAGTTGAGTACAACAGCAGCAGGTTGGTAAACATTAAGAGTCAGGGCCATTCTCTTGCGAAAGTGAACAAGTCGTTGATGACTTGGTACTTGCTTTTTAAACGCGTGCACACACAAGCATTGTCGACATGCTGCAGCTCGATGGATGAAGTTGCAGTGACCTTACTTCTAGAATGGAAGTAGTATGGGTTGAACGGTTTCTCATTTGCCCTTGAGATCAGCTTCACTTCAGCAGGAAGCTTGTGAGATGCTGCATTGCAGTGAGAACGATTTGGAGAAGTATTAGAACAATGACTCAGCCTTTCTGAACTTCAGTCTGCATCGAGACCAGTTCTGTTGGGGACCTGCTGGTTTAGATCACAGATTGCATGCCATCATAAAACAAACTTAAAATGTAAATGAATTTCTATGGTCAGCCAAATTTTGAGAAAGATACTCTCTGGTCTCTCTCATTTGAAAGGACTGTAATGTAGTGCATATAACAGATCATCAATAGTCATAACTTAGCCTCCGATACATTATCATCTCTAGCCTGATTGCATTCGAATCAGGTATCAAGGAAGTTTGTGATTGGTAAGACTTCATAAAGTATAAGTTATTGCAAATCTCGCTATTACTTGGCAAGGCGCTGGGGACATAAAACAGTGGCTAAACTATCTCACAATGGACAGTTCTCATCAGTGAAGTGATTGTTTTGTCAGCCGTGTTATAGATTGATGGAGTCATAGACCTATGCAGCATGGAAACAGGCCTTTAGCCCAACTTGCCCAAGCCAACAAAGGTAACATTCTGATCTAGTTGTATTTTCCCACACTTGGCCCATATCCTTCTAAATGCTTCCTATCCATATATTTGTCCAAATGTCTTTTGAAAATTGTAATTGTACATACTTCTACAGAATTCTTCTGCAGCTCATTCCATATATAGCCCACCCTTCGAGTGAAAATGTCTCACAGGTCCCTCTTAAATATCTCCTCTCTCAGCTGTACTTTTAGAATCTTCTATCCTTGGATGAAGTCTGCAAGTGGTCATATTTTCAATGCCCCTCGTGATCCTCTACACCTCCATAAGGTCACCACTGATCATCCTGGGCATTTGTAGATTAATTGCATAAAAACCCTCTCTAAAAATCAGCCCTAATGTGGAGCAAAAGGATGTGAAACTGGGCCAACAATGAACTATCGTGAATAGGTGATCGACGTTTGTCGCGGACTCGGTGGCTCGAAAGGCCTGTTTCCATGCTATATTTCTAAACCAAACTAAACTAAGAGCATTAACATTGTTTATCAACCATGGTTGCCTAAACCTGCTAGTCATATCCTTCACCCTAACAGGAACATGCTATCTCACTTTTGAAAGCCCCTCACTTTAATTCCCTTTACTTTCAAACCGATTCGCTATAAATCCTTATCCTTATAACTATAAAACTCTGATCTTGGATGTGGGTGGGTGTGTGTGTGTGTGCAGGCGTGTGTGCGTACATGTGTGTGTGTGTGTTTATTTGTTTGTTTGCGATCATATCTAATCGAAGAAACGACGCGCTAACGGTAACATTTTTACATATTCCGGTAGAGATTTATCCCGTAAAATCAAAAATCGCCTTATCTGAAAAATTCATGCATTATTTCTCGAGTTATTAATCAGAATATTCACAAATCTGAAAAAACTTGGATAAAAATAACTGCTTATTCCCTAATGACATCACTATGGATCTGCCTGCCTGCGCCTGCTCGCGTTGAGTGACGTCAGCCCCCCACCCCTCCCTCCTCCCCCCGTTATTCAACAATCGGCCCATCAACTGAAGACCAAAGATCAGAGCTGAAGACTGCGCTGCGAGTGAAGAACGAGCAAGTCGGGTCCAGTACTAGATCTCTTGGGTCTGTCTCTGGTCGGGTCTGTATCTGGTCGGGTTCCGTCTCGGGTTGGAACCATCTTGGGTCGGGTCCCTCTCACCCCTCCTCCTCCTCTCCCCCCTCCTCCTCCTCTCACCCCTCCTCCTCTCCCCCCCCTCCTCCTCCCCTCACACCCTCTCCCCTCCCTCGGCCTCTCCCCTCCCCTCTTCCCCTCTCTCCCCCTCCCCGCTCCACCCCCTCCCCTCTCTTCCCCCTCTCTCCCCTCTCACCCCCTCCCTCTCCTCCCCTCTCGCCCCCCCTCTTGCCTCCTCCCCTCTCTCTGCGCCTCTGTCCCCTCTCTGTGCCTCTGTGCCCCTCTGTGTGTCCCTCTCTATGCCTCTGTGTGCCTCAGTGTTACTTAGTGTGCCTCAGTGTCCCTCTCTGTGCCTTTGTGTCCTTCCCTGTGCCTCTGTGTCCCTCTCTGTGTCCCACACTGTCCCTCTCTGTGTCGCTCTCTGTGTCGCTCTCTGTTTTGCCCTCTGTGTGCCCCTCTGTGTGCCCATCTGTGTTCCTCTCTGTGTGCCCCTCTCTGTCCCTCCCTCTAACCCCTTCCTCTCCCCCTCTAACCGCGCCTGCGAGTTGGGGGCTATATGTGAGTGGATAGGGCGGGGATGGTGTAAAAGGAGTGAATGAATAATATTAATATATCAATGGGGGTGGTTAGTGTGTGTGTGTGGGGGGGTGGTTAGTATGTGTGAGGGGTTGGTTAGTGTGTGTGTGACGCCACAGGGTGCCCCCTCCCCCTGCAACCACGCGTTGAGGGGACGGGAACCAATGGGTCCCACTTGGTCTAGTAACCAATAGAATTCTGGTCACTGGTCCCAAAGTGCTCTCTCATTCACACCTGCCTTACCACATTCCCTAAGATGAGCCCCAGTGTTGCACCCTCTCATAGGATTTACAAAGTTTTTTTTGACACATTTAACAAATTCCATCATGACTAAGCCCTTTAGTCATTGGGAGTGACATCAAATATGAAGGAAATTTAAATCTCCAACTTTATCTACCCAATTATTTTTACAGGTCTCTCAAATCTCCCTTCACATCTGTGCCTCTAAATGTTGTAACGTTTATGTACTCCTCTATCAGAAATACTGTTTGCGGTGTGGTGCCAGATTTCAGAAAAGCTGTGTACGACACGAGAACTAGATATTTCAAGAAATACCCACAATTTAATGGTAGGTTTAAATGTATACAGATCTGTTCAGTGTTGTCAAGGAAAAATGAGCACGTCTGATTGAATGTGAAGTAAACTGCAGACCAAGTACAAATTACAGAGTACAGGCGTCCCTGGGTAATGAACAGGTTATGTTTCTCAGACATCAATTTTGTCCATAGGTCGGAAAATGCACAAAAATTCACTCGATATGGTAACAATACCTCCACAGTATTGTAATGAATTGTATCAAAACCACGTCAGACTGATTTGAAAGAACAGTTCAGAGAGAGAGAGGAAACTAGATCATGAGAATGAAAGAATGTATGACACCAGATTTTGGGAGTTGAATAATTAAGGGCGGCACAGTGGCGCATCTGTTAGAGCTACTGCCACACAGCGCCAAAGACCCAGGTTCCATTCTGACGTTCTGTGCTGTCTGCGTGGAGGGTTTGCATGGTTTCGCTGTGAAGAAATTCAAGCTCTCTGGAAGATTGATGCATTTCAGTGGGTGCTCGGGTTTTCTCCACAAATCCCAAAGGCTCGCAGGTTTGTAGGTATATTGCCCCTGTAATATCCTCCGAGTGTGTTTGGAGTACATGAGAAAGAGTGGGATAACAGAACTTGTGTGAATGGGTGATCAACATTGGCATGGTCTCGGTGAGCCGAAGGGCCTATTTCCATGCTGTAGTCTAACTAAAATAATGTTGTGGGAGCTTGTTTGCATGCACAGGTGTCATTAAGTGGGCTATCATAACCCTGGGATGGTTTGTACTGAACTGAACATTTAATAAACACAACTCGATGGTGTTCTAAAGAAGACTTGGCTGAAGCATTTCAAGAAGAACGAGGCTTGTTTCTGAACTGCGGATTCAATAGGATGCAGTCAGAGTAAAATAAAGATGAAAAATAAAGTAAATCAACAAAATGTGATTGGTGGATGTTGGACTAAATCAACTTACATTCTTTTTTCCATTCCTATGTTCTCAGTAATATCTATTCATTTTCTCAATATATTAACTGACTGAAATGCATCAATCTTCCAGGGAGCTTGAATTTCTTCAGAGCAGAAATTTTCCACAAGTGCCATTCGACAGTTTCAAGTTCAAGTGCAATAAATGCCACCCCAGTACCGTGATGAATGGATGTTGTTCTAAAGCAAGTGGTGTGTTGTTTGCTCAGTCAGAAAACCTGCACAGCCCATACTGGTGACAAAGCAATGAACTACAACTCACAACATTCTCTGATCTAATACAGATTCAAATACATGCCACGCAAATGGAAATTTTCCCTTGGAATACTGATTTATGAGACTCGTCAGATTAGACGTCTGATTGTCGGTACATTGGTGGATACCATCCTTAAAAAAGAAATGTCTGTTTAGGCATAAACTGACAGGCTTGCTTCTGCTGCATTATCATGATGCACTGCCACACCCCCAGCATCCATGTTGCCATCTCTGGTGTGTGGTAGAATTATAGTTACATTTCTGGGATGGGATCCAGAAACCCAAACTATTGATCAATAGAAAGAAGTTCCAATCCCACCATGCCAACAACCTCAGGAGGCAGGGGGATTTCAATAAATTTGGAATAAGGATATTTAATCTCAGTAATAGTGGCCATTAAATCGCTAGGCTGTTGCACAAGTTCCTCTGGTTCACTCACGTCTTTCAGCAAAGGGAATCTGGTGGTCTTACCTGGACCGAGCTAACAAAGTAAAAACAAGGAACTGCAGATGCTGGTTTATACCAAAGAAAGACACAAAGTGCTGGAGTAGCTCAGTAGGTCAGGCAGCATCTCTGGAAAAGAATAATAGGTTATGGTTTGGCTTGACACCCTTCTTCGGACTGAAAGTAGGGGTTTAGGGGGGTGGGGGTGGGGTGAAGAGCTGGAGGCTAAAAAAGACCAGGATCAATCAGGGCCGGACACAACTCTTTCCTTGTCCCCAGCACTTCATACCCCCCTCCATTCTTTCAATCTGAAAAAGAGCCCCAACCCAAAACGTCACCGATCCTTTTTCTCCCGAGATGCTGTCTGACTCGCTGAGTTACTCCAGCACTTTGTGTATTCCAAGTTGAAGGAGATACCCTGATCACCAGTACTATAGACCTGCATGGGAAGGTAGACGCTCCCGCCCCCATGAGTCTCGGGCAGATGGGGCTCGTCAGTCTGGGAAGGCAGTCCATCTAGGGGAGGGAAAACTCTGATTTAAAACCTCCACTGCCTTGTGGCTATATCCAGTCATGGAAAAGGTTCTTGGAGTAAACTTGGAAAACTTTATTGTCATTCAGACCTTGCGGTCTGAATGAAATTTCGTTGCCTGCAGTCATACATATAGTAAATAACAAAACACACAATAAACACATATTTAACATCCACCACAGTGAGTTCACCAGACACCTCCTCACTGTGTCTTTGTCTCTTCCCTTCTTCCTCTTCCTCTGCGCTGAGGCGACCCGGGCCTCCGATGTTGTGACCGCACCGGGTGATGTAAATAAGCCCCGCGGGTGAACCGCGCTGCGCGAGCGGGCCGGTTCAACTCCGCGGCCCGGGGCAGCCGAAGCTGCCAAAGCTGCCGCCCTCCAGTCCAGCGGACGCAGCTGTTGCCGCGGGAGCTCCGGAAAAACAGGTCACCAACCTGTGACCTGCGAGCTCTCGACGATGTCGTCCACTGGGCCCGCGGCCTCTGAGCCGCCGGAGAGCCGCAGCCTCAGGAAGTCCTGACCTCGGAGCGGGGGTCCGCAGTATGGGGATATGACAAGAAAAGGGGGATCGCATCCCCCCAAAAGGAAGAGACTAAGAACGTTTCTCCCACCCCCCCCCCCCCCCCCCCCCCCAACACACACACACATACACTACATAATAACTCAAACTAACGCTAAAAACAAGAAAACAACAAATAAAAAGAAAAACAGACGGAATGCAGGCGAGCTGCTGCTGCCATGGCAGCGCCGCCACTCCTCAAACCTCAAGAAAATCCAGTCGGAGCCCCTAAGGCAGTTCGTGTTGTCTACAACCTCGCTCTGACAGCTCCTGCGATGGCGCTGGTGCCAAACTGTAATGGCCCTGCTGTTCCTTCAGATGGAGAGGGGGGACGTGCTGCATGGGCAACAGCCTGTCCTCCATATGACATCGCCCAGGCTTGCATCCGACCACACATCACCTGCAAATTAGGATGCATCACCCGTGGTCAGTTATGACCAAGGGGGGGCCTATATAAAGTGTGGAAGATAGTTCACTGCCACCTCAATTCAGGAACAATTAGTGAAGGACTATATATGCTGGCTTTGCCAGTGATGATCCTAGCGCATTGAATAAATGCAGAAACTATTAATAATGAATATATTACTATATTCAATTTATCATTTCATCCTGAGGAATTACCGTTTCATTCGATCGTGTCAAATGTTTTGTGACTCAAAGACGTTCAGTTGAAGCCCTTGGGCATATTCTGTGTGAACCATGTGAATGATAATGCCAAATATCTGGATGAAACCTCATTTAAAATATCTCTGATTGCTTCACTGATCTGTACTTTAAGAAAGTTATTAAGGAAGAAGAAATCGGCCATTACTTTAGCGGGATGAGAAATATGAAACTTTCAATAATTATGTGCTACATGAAATACATGTCTCTCTCTTGTAGATCAAGTTGTCAACATGCTGGTGAATGGCACTATCTTGCAGCAAATCAGAGTTTTAAAATTGTTGGTTGATAGCTTGTGGTGGAGTCTGTTATGTTGGTACTTCTGTCTACTGCATATTGGGCAATCACACTTCACTAAGTTATTATGCAGTTTCAGCAGTCCATCATTGAACCAGGTGTCCCAAACATCCAGATATTAGCCATGCAAATGCAAGTTCTGGTACTCCAGGGATATGTTGTTTTTTTTCATGTCAGTCTAGCATTAGCTGAGGCTGAAAAGATAGAAGAATGTCCCCGGATTGTGAGACTTGTTAACATACTTTGTTGTCTTTAAGACTGAATATTTTACATGCTGGCACCGTAAATGCCAAAGCTGCTCTGCAGGGGTTGCTTTTCAACCCTTTGCGATGAGAAAGAAGCTGTAATGGAAGTGTTTGATCCAGAATTATGTTGGTTCCTAGTTTTACTTGGGGAGATGAATTCAGATGAAACACAGCTGCAATGTTTTTGAAAACTGTCTCAGAACTATTCATCTGCCTTCCCAGCTTGGAGCACCTTGTTCAGATTGCTGAAGGACAATAATCTCACAACCACTGTTGTTGACATTTTTTTTTGCAATTAATTTACCAATTGGCAACATGGCAGATTGTTTGTGCTCTTTTAATTAGGAAATTTGGCATCAAATTTCACATGAATGTAGATGATGTCCACTCCACCACTTATTTTCACGTTTACTTATTAAATGGTTTTGTGTTCAACATCCAGTACGGGAGGGGCAAAACAGAGTCATAGAGTCAGCACAGAAACAGGCCCTTTGGCCCAGCTTCCCCATGCTGACCAAGATGCCCCATCAGCACTAGTTCAACATGCCTGTGTTTGGCACATATCCCTCTAAAACGTTCCTGTCCATGCACCAGTTCTATCTTTTAAATGTTGTTATAGGACCTGCCTCAACTACCTCCTCTGGCAGCTCGTTCCATATACCCACCAGCCTTTGTGTGGAAAAGTAGTCCCTTATATTCCTATTAAATCTTTCCCCTCTCACCTTAAACCTGTGTCCTCCAGTTATGATTCTCCTACTCTGGGAAAAAGATTGTGCATTCATCGTATATATTCCGCTCATGAATTTTAAGCACCTCTATAATCTCACCCCTCATTCTCCTGCTGTCCAAGAAATAAAGTCCAAGCCTGCCCAACCTCTCGTTGAACACCAGGCCCTCCAGTTCCGGCAACATCCTGGTAAATTTTCTCTGCACCCTTTCCAGCGGAACATCTTTCCTATAACAGGGTTTAGTTTAGTTTAACACAAAATGCTGGGGTAACTCAGCGGGACAGGCAGCATCTCGAGCGAGAAGGAAGGGTGACGTTTCAGGTTGAGAGTCAGAAGAAGAGTCTTGACCCGAAACGTCACCCATTCCTTCTCTCCAGTGATGCTGCCTGTCCCGCTGAGTTACTCCAGCATTTTGTGTTTATCTTGGGTTTAAACCAGCATTTGCAGTTCCTTCCTACACATTTTCTACATATTTAGTTTAGTTTAGTTTATTACCATTGTCATATGTACTGAGGTACAGTGAAAAACTTTTTGTTGCATGCGATCAAAGAAAAGACTATACATTATTCTAATCAAGGCACCCACAGTATATAGATAAAGGATAAAGGGTATACCAATTAGTGTACAAGAATTACCATGTACCAAGAAATAAAGTCCAATTAAAGATAGTTTAAAGGTGACCAAAACTGAACACTAAACTCCAAATGTGGGCTCACCAATATCTTATTCAACTGTAACATAACCTCCCATCTTCTATACTCATTTAATTGACTGATGAAGGCCAATGTGCCAAATGGCTTTTTGATCACCCTATCCATCTGTGATGCCACTTTCAAGGGACTATGTATCTGCCCTCCTAGATCACTCCAGCAACTCTCCAAGTCTGATGCTCTGTGGACAACCTTGGTTGTACTTGTCTCTGAACTACTGACATCCCTGTCTGTGCCATCAAATTATTCAACCACCTCTCCCTCAGCTGACCTTTTAGGGTACTCAATCATGCTTTTTTTTACACTCTTGCTTATTCCAACCCACTGCTGGCCTTCAATGATCCTGAATACTGATCAGCATCTAGATCACCTAAGCTGGTTCATTTTGATTTGGGAATTCTTATCTTCACACCAGGGCAGCATGGTGGCGCAGCGGTAGAGTTGCTGCCCTACAGTGCCAGTGGCAGAGACCCAGGTTCGATCCTGACTATGGGTGCTTGTCTGTACGGAGTTTGTACGTTCTCCCTGTGAACTGTGTGAGTTTTCTCTGGGATCTCTGGTTTCCTCCCACACTCCAGACATATTGGAAAATATGGGACATACTAAGTCTTAAGGAGCATTTTAAAAAGAAAAGGAACCAGGTTTGTAGGTTAATTGGCTTTGTTAAATTGTAAATTGTCCCTAGAGTTTGTATAATAGTGTCCGTGTGCGGGGATCGCTGGTTACTACGGACTTAGGGGGCCGGAGGGCTTGTTTCCGCGCTGTTTCTCTAAACTAAACTAAACCTGCATCTTCACATATCTCCATGACCTTTCGTCATCTCTGCTCTTTCCGAAACTCTTTGGAATTTCTGCACTCTTCCAATTCTGTCCTTTTCAGCATCCCCTAGTTCCACCATTGTTGGCCATGTCTTCTAATACCGTGGTCCTCGACTCAGGAATCTTCCTCAACCTCTCTCGTTGGTTCCTTTTCTTTTTAAAATGCTCCTTAAGACTTAGTATGTCCACATATTTTCCAATGTGGCTTTGATTCTGACTTTGATTAGTAATTCCCCTGTGTTTGAACACATTGCAATTTTTTGGTGAAGGTATTATTTCCACACAAATTGTTAACATTATGGCTGAGGTCCTTTGGGGAAAAAAACCTGAATTTCTTACTTTTTCAGATTATTTTAAGGGCGGCAGAGCGGCGCAGCGGTAGAGGTGCCGTCTCACAGCGCCAGAGACCCGGGTTCGATCCTGACTACGGGTGCTCTCTGTACAGAGTTTGTACGTTCTCCCCGTGACCTGCGTGGGTATTATCCGGGTGCTCTGGTTTCCTCCCACATTCCAAAGTCTTACAGGTTTACAGGTTAATTGACTTTGGTAAAATTGTAAATTGTCCCTAGTGTGTAGGGTAGGGCTAGTGTATGGGGCGAGTGTTGGTCGGCACGGACATGGTGGGCTGCAGGGCCTGTTTCCACGCTATATATCTAAGTAAAGTAAAGAAAAGCAAGACATTCCAGAGCCCAGTCCTTGACTCTGAAACCAAGATCAACACTCACCACATGCCTGGATTTGAACATGAGCTCTTGTGCCTGTGTACCCCTGGCCTTTTCCATGCCCCCTGCTTCGAAGCTATGTGAAATAAGCTTTGCAAAATCTCTTCACTTTCTAAAACACTAGTGACTGAATAACCTATTACGTGGGAGACATCAGAAACGTTGTGACAAAAAGTAACTAAACATAATGAAATGCTATGATAAAAATTGTGAGTACATATATTTAGGAACATTAATATTTCAGTCGAGTGGAATGTAAGAATGTTTATTTAAGAACCAAATTCATGGTATCAAACGTCATATGTGCAGGCAATGGAAGATAATTCCCAAATGTAATTCAATACTCAAATCTACCGGTGCACATGGTTGAACACTACAGTAAATATATCAGAGCTTAATAATGATTTTATAGATATGTGAAAAGAAAGAGATTAGTTAAAACAAATGTAGGTTCGTTGCAGTCATAAACAGGTGAATTGATCATGGGGATCAAGGACATGGCAGACCAATTGAATAACTATTTTGGTTCTGTCTTCACTAAGGAAGACATAAATAATCTGCCGGAAATAACAGGGGACCAGGGGTCAAATAAGATGGAGGAACTGAGTGAAATCCAGGTTAGCCGGGAAGTGGTGCTGGGTAAATTGAATGGATTAAAGGCCGATAAATCCCCAGGGCCAGATAGTCTGCATCCCAGAGTACTCAAAGAAGTAGCCACAGAAATAGTGGATGCATTAGTGATAATTTTTCAAAACTCCTTAGATTCTGAAGTAGTTCCTGAGGATTGGAGGGTAGCTAATGTAACCCCACTTTTTAAAAAAGGAGGGAGAGAGAAAACAGGGAATTATAGACCAGTTAGTCTAACGTCGGCAGTGGGGAAACTGCTAGAGTCAGTTATTAAAGATGGGATAGCAGCACATTTGGAAAGTGGTGAAATCATTGGACAAAGTCAGCATGGATTTACGAAAGGTAAATCTTGTCTGACGAATCTTATATAATTTTTCAAGGATGTAACTAGTAGAGTGGATAAGGGAGAACCAGTGGATGTGTTATATCTAGACTTTCAGAAGGCTTTCGACAAGGTCCCACATAAGAGATTAGTATACAAACTTAAAGCACATGGTATTGGGGGTTCAGTATTGATGTGGATAGAGAACTGGCTGGCAGACAGGAAGCAAAGGGTAGGAGTAAACGGGACCTTTTCAGAATGTCAGGCAGTGACTAGTGGGGTATCGCAAGGTTCAGTATCGCAAGGAACCCCAGCTATTTACAATATATATTAATGATTTGGACGAGGGAATTGAATGCAACATCTCCAAGTTTGCGGATGACACTAAGCTGGGGGGTAGTATTAGGTGTGAGGAGGATGCTAGGAGGCTGCAAGGTGACTTGGATAGGCTGGGTGAGTGGGCAAATGCATGGCAGATGCCGTATAATGTGGATAAATGTGATGTTATCCACTTTGGTGGCAAAAACAGGAGGGTAGACTATTAAATGAATAGTGGCAGATTAGGAAAAGGGGAGATGCAACGAGACCTGGGTGTCATGGTACACCAATCATTGAAAGTAGGCATGCTGGTGCAGAAGGCAGTGAAGAAAGTAAATGGTATGTTAGCATTCATAGCAAAATGATTTGAGTATAGGAGCAGGGAGGTTCAACTGCAGTTGTACAGGGTTTTGGTGAGACCACACCTGGTGTATTGCGTACAGGTTTGGTCTCCAAATCTGAGGAAAGACATTCTTGCCATAGAGGGGGTACAGAGAAGGTTCACCAGACTGATTCCTGGGATGTCAGGACTTTCATATGAGGAAAGACTGGATAGACTTGGCTTGTACTCGCTATAATTTAGAAGACTGAGGGGGGATCTTATAGAAACTTACAAAATTCTTAAGGGTTTGTACAGGCTAGATGCAGGAAGATTGTTCCCGATATTGGGGAACTCCAGAACAAGGGGTCACAGTCTAAGGATAAGGGGGAATTCCTTTAGGACCGCAATGAGGAAAACATTTTTCACACAGAGAGTGGTGAGTCTCTGGAATTCTCTGCCACAGAAGATAGTTGAGGCCAGTTCATTGGCTATATTTAAGAGGGAGTTAGATGTGGCCCTTGTGGCTAAAGGGATCAGGGGGTATGGAGAGAAGGCAGGTACAGGATACTGAGTTGGATGATCAGCCATGATCACCTTGAATGGCGGTACAGGCTCGAAGGGCCGAATGGCCTACTCCTGCACCTATTTTCTATGTTTCTATGTTTCTATGAGTCAAAAGGCTAAATGTTAACCAATCTGATCAAAAGATACCCCTTGCCATTAACAAACCCTCCTCCCGTTCTCATCTTTGAACTTTACATCTTCTGAGTCACTCAGAAAAGGCAGTAGAAGCCAAATAATTAAATCTATTGAAGGAGAGTTAGATATAGTATTAATGGCAAAAGGCATCAAGGAGTATGGAGAAACAGAAACAGTAGATTCCTGATTTTGGACGATCAGTCATTATGATATTGAATTGCAGACAGCCTCAAAGGGCTGAATGGCTGATTCATTCTGGTAATGGTCTATTATTATTATTATCGTCAGGTACACTAAGATACACTTTGTTTGCATGCTCTCCATGAGTACAATCAAGTCAGACACTAGTACGACAGGTAAGTGCAAAGAGATAAATAATATAGTGGTGAATAAAGTGTTAAGGGCCTGTCCCACATAGCCGTTTTTTTAGGCGACTACAGGTGACTAGGCTGTTGCCACAAGGTCTTCGGGGTGTTGCCTGTATGGTTGTGAATAGTCAGTCGCCCAAAGAGTCGTAGCGTTTTTCTGGTCGCGAAGAACAAATTTTGAAATGTTCAAAACCTTTTGGCGACAGTTGGCTTGATGCCAATGAGCGTAGCTTGACTTCTCCTAATGTCGGCGCTGTTGTAGGTTGTCGCCAGGATGATGGAGATTGTCACCAGGTGACGTAGGTTGTCGCCGGTGCTGACTTCGGTGAATTCCATCGGCGACTTCCTACGTCAACCAGCGACAGGTACCGGCGACTGAATTGTCTTAAATTGACTTCAGGTGTCGCCGACAGGGTCGTAGCTTGTCGTATGTGGACGTAGGTTATTGTAGGCGTGGTCGTAGGTGGACTTCCTAATGGGTCGCCGGTTGTCGATAGCTTGCCGTGGCTTGACATCGACTAGGTGGTAGGTTGTCGTAGACATTGTCGTAGGGGGGTCCAGTCGCCGGTTTTTCGGTGACCTGCTACGACTATGACAGTTGCCGGCAGTCGTCGAAAACATCGCCTAAGTGGGACAGGCCCATTACAGCACTCCAGTGTTACAGCTGCAGAATAAGTGCAGATTAACAAAAGCACTATGACCGCATTGAGGTTGGGAGTTCAGGACCACACCCATAGCTTCTGAGAGGATCGTTCAGTCATCTGATAGCAGCAGGGAAGAAGCTGAAGCTGAATCTGGTGATACGTGCTTTTGGATTGTCTGTCCGATGAAAGAGGGGGGTAGAGGCAGTAACCAAGGTGTAATGGTTCTTCTATCTTGGCTGATGGACTGGGCTACATCCACAACTTACTGCAATTTCTGATGGTCTTGGGTAGAGCTGCTGTCAAATCAAGTTGTGATACTTCTCCAAAGGATGTTATCTATGGCGCATCTGTAGAAGTTGGTGCGAGTCATTGGAGACATGCTGAACTTCCTTAGTCTTGTGAGGAAGTCGAGGTGTTGGTGTGCTTTCTTGGCTGTTATATCCATGTGGTTGGTCCAGGACAAATTGTTTGTGAAGTTGAATATCTTCAACTAGGAACTTGAATATCTTCACGTCAGCAGCATCGATGATGGCTGGGATGTGTATTCAACCTCTTTCCTGAAGTCAATAATTAGTTATTTCGTCATGTTGGCATTGAGGTGGAGGTTGTTGTCTTGACACCATGTTTCAAACTTTCTATTTCCTTCCTGTACTCTGTTTCATCATTGTTCGAGGTCCGGCCCACTGCTGTTATGTCATCTACCAATTTGTAAATAGAGTTGGAGCAGAATTTGGCCACACACTCGTAAGTGTATAGAGGGTACAGTAAGAGCCTGAGAACACACTCTGGCAGTCACCGGTGTAGATAATTATTGTAGAGAATGTTTTGTCTTACATTCTCCTACTTTCCGTGTATCAATAATACTTCAAATCTAGTTTTCTGCCTTAACTCAATTTTGCTGCTCTTTCCCTATACCATTTTACTGTCTCACTTTCCAAATATTGAACCGATTCCATTATAAGATGGTGATTTCTCCGCTACTCGCGCAAAACATTCCCTATCTAATGATGCTCTCTGTAAAATAAATGTTTCCATTAAATGCTCCCTCTGTTCAAGAAAAGCCATCGAAACAGCAGCCTGAAACTGACATGCATCATCATGCCCAGTCTCAGTTAGACTCTGGTAAAGGATATCAGCTGAACAAGATACGCTGTAAAAAAAAATGATACTATCGGGCCACAGAGAAAGAGAAAGTATTGTCCTCAACTGATAATGTTGAAATTGTATTAGTTGATAGATTTCCTCGTAAATAGCTCCAAATTCGGAATATGTGCACAAATGATTTTTCCTCTACATTATCCAACCTGGCTGTGAGATTGTACGTATGGCACATGTTAATGGAAACAGTCCAGCCTGAGGAAGCCATCACAACATAACATCATGAAACTGGGAAATCATGCAGAGCAAGGATTGGCTTGCCATCAGTACATGAGGTTCATTGCTTGTAAACTAGAAACAACTGTCAAAGATAATGGATATGTTTTATGGATGAATATAAATCCAGTTAATGCACCTCCAAGTATGTAATTATTTTTCAAATATAATTTTGCTGATCTGGTTTGGTACAGCATTACACATTTACCATAACAACAAGAAGATTAGTTAAGAGTCAGGTCCATTCTAATTTACCAGTTTAAAATACTGCCTTGTAAAATCAGTACAGATAGAACATAAATTGGACATAAATTTTAATCATGCTGTTAAAATAGGAACACCCGTGTTGTTTTGCAGATGTCGTAAAAATCTTCACACCACAGTCTTACCTAGTAAATGAAAAAAACACCGCTGTTTTAATTATTGCCATTTGGAAGATTAAACTTTTTAAAAGATGCATGCTCGCACTACCTTCTAAATTAGGAAGGTTCTCAGTGAATGTATTTACACATAGAAGTGGAAAACTAATTGTCAGCGCCACATGATGTTAAAAATTAAGAGAGAGGCTTACACTTATAAAACACCTTTCACTTCCCTGGGCATCTCAAAATCCTTTGCATTAAATTCAACGTGCAGCAATGTAGGAATTGCAGAAGCCAATTCACACGGAATAAGGTCCTCAACAACTATATGACAATAAAGCAGCTATTTGTATATTTATCCAAGATGTCAGTTGCTGGTGAATACTTATCATTACTCTAAGATTATCTTTGGATGGTGTTCTGGATATTAGACATCCACCTGAGCTGGCAGATGGGTTGTCAGTTACTGTTACAGTACATGCAGAAATATAAAGGTATCTCCAACAGTCCTGAAGTGAAAGGGACAATCTCCTTAATCAGTGGTGATACCCCAACCACAGCTGAAATCTTCAAGTCAGCTCAAGTTCTGTCGATTGCTGTATGCAATATATGGTGAGGCCAAATATTGCCTGCAGCAGCATCACAGGCACATAGACTGAGACAACACACAAATAGTAAAATATATCTATTTAAAACAGTGCACAAACAAAAAGATATGTTCAAAACAGAATTGGAATATAAATCCATGTATAGGAGCAGAATTGGGCCATTCGGCCCATCAAGTTTACTCCGCCATTATCTATCCCTCCCTCCCAACCCCATTCTCTTGCCTTCTCCCCATAACCTTTGACACCCATACTAAACAAGAATCTATCTATCTCTGCCTTAAATATATCCACTGACGATCTCCACAGCCTTCTGTGGCTAAGAATTTCACAGATTCACCACCCTCTGACCAAAGAAATTCCTCCTCCTAAAAGAATGTCCTTTAATTCTGAGGCTATGACCTCTGGTTCTAGACTCTCACACTGGTGGAAACATCCTCCCCACATCCACTCTATCCAAACCTTTCACTATTCGGTAAGTTTCAATGAGGTCCCCCCTCGTTCATCTAAACGAGAGAGACATGTATTTCATGTAGCGCATAATTATTGAGTACAGGCCCAGTGCGGACAAATGCTCATCATATGTTCACCTACACATTCCTGGGAACATTCTTGTAAACCTCACAATATTCCAAATGTGACCAGTGCCTTATAGAGCCTCAGCAATACATCCCTGTTTTAGTATACAAGCCCTCTCTAAATAAATGCTAGCATTGCGTTTGCTTTCTTTATTACCTATTCGACTGAGAGAAGTTTAGAAGTTATGAGAGGGGATCTTATTGAAACATATAAGATTGTTAAGGGTTTGGACACGCTTGAGGTAGGAAACATGTTCTCGATGTTGGGGGGGGGGGGTCCAGAACCAGGGGCCACAGTTTAAGAATAAGGGGTAAGCCATTTAGAACGGAGACGAGGAAACACTTTTTCTCACAGAGAGTTGTGAGGGCGGTGGAGGCTGGTTCTCTGGATACTTTCAAGAAGAGCTAGATAGGGCTCTTAAAGATAGCGGAGTCAGGGGATATGGGGAGAAGGCAGGAATGGGGTACTGATTGGGGATGATCAGCCATGATCACATTGAATGGCGGTGCTGGCTCGAAGGGCCGAATGGCCTACTCTCGCACCTATTCTCTATTGTCTATTGACTTGCAGATTAACATTTTGGGAATCCTGCACCAAGTCCCAAGTCCCTTTGCACCTCCATTTTCTGGATTCTCTCCCCATTTGAAAAATAATCTACGCATTTATTCTTACTACCAAATTGCATGACTCCACACTTTGGTACAATATATTCCATCTTCTACTTCTCTGCCCACTCCCTAAACCTATCTAAGTCCTTCTGCAGAGTCCCTGCCTTCTCTGCACTACTTGCCTCTCCACCTATTTTCATATCATCAGCAAACCGGGCCACAAAGCCTTCAATCATCTCATCCAAATCATTAATATACAACGTGAAGAGCAGCGGCCCCAGCAGCGAGCCATACGGAACTCGGCTAGACACTGGCAGAAAAAAACAGAAAAGGCCCCCTTTGTTGCCACTCTTTGCCTTCTGCCGTCCAGCCAACCTGCTATCCATGCTAGTATCTGCCCTTTGATATGGGCTCTCACCTTCCTTAGCAGCCTCCCATGTGGCACCTTATCAAAGGCTTTCTGAAAATCTTGGTAAACAACATCTACTGACTCTCATTTGTCTGTCCTGCTATTGATTTCTTCAAAGAATTTCAGCAAATTTGTCAGACAAGACCTCCTCTTCACAAATTTATTCCAAATGTATTATATCTAATAACTCAATTTGGTCAGTTTTCAGGATATAGAATTAATTGGAATAAAAGCGAAATCATGCCATTAGCTAAACTCAATTTACATACACTACAACAATCATCTATTAAAATAGTTGAGGAAAGATTTAAATGTTTAGGTATTTATGTAACTAAGACCAGACTGATTCCTGGGATGGCATGACTTCCATATGAAGAAAGACTGGATAGACTTGGCTTGTACTCGCTGGAATTTAGAAGATTGAGGGGTGATCTCATAGAGACTTACAAAATTCTTAAAGGGTTGGACAGGCTAGATGCAGGAAGATTGTTCCCGATGTTGGGGAAATCCAGGACAAGGGGTCACAGTTTAAGGATAAGGGGGAAGACTTTTGGGACAGAAATGAGGAAATTGTTTTTCACACAGAGAGTGGTGAATCTGTGGAATTCTCTGCCACAGAAGGTAGTTGAGGCCAGTTCGTTGGCCATACTTAAGAGGGAGTTGGATGTGGCCCTTGTGGCTGAAGGGATCAGGGGGTATGGAGAGAAGGCAGGTTCGGGATACTGAGTTGGATGATCAGCCATGATCATATTGAATGGCGGTGCAGGCTTGAAGGGCCGAATGTCCTGCTCCTGCACCTAATTTCTATATTTCTATGTTTAAGACGTATACTTCTTTATTTAAATCAAATTTCTCACCTTTACTGAATAAACTAAACAAGAATATTCAATATTGGAAAACACTCCCCATTTCAATGTTCGGTAGAATTAATGCTATAAAAATTATCTTTTTGCCGCAATTATTGTACTTATTTCAGTCAATCCCGATATATATTCCAAATTCTTTTTTTTTTTTAAAGTAGACTCTACTGTTACAAGTTTCATCTGGGATTATAAGAATCATATAATAAGTAAAAAACATTTATGTAAATCAAAGATTAATGGAGGTTTAGCTCTACCAAATTTTCTGTTTTATTTTTGGGCAGTCCATATTAAAAACATGAATATTTGGCTGGAAGAAATGGATCAACAACCAGACTGGTTAAGGATAGAAAAGAAGGACTGTTTACCTTTTGAAATCGGTTCGATTACGTTTGCACCAACAAAAGTGCACAAAAAAACCTATAGGGAAAACCCAATAATACATAGTGGTACACGAATCTGGAAACAATTAAAAAAGGCTTTAAAATTGGATAATATACCACTCTGTCTCCCTATTGTAAACAATCCCTCATTCAAACCTTCCATGCTGGATAAAGGTTTCATACAATGGAAAAATTATGGAAGTAAAAAGATGGAACGTCTTTATAAGAAAGACACTTTTCTTTTATTTCAGGAGTTACAACAGATTTATGGAATACACTCAAATATTTTTTTTTTCGATATCTACAACTCAGAGATTATGTTAAATCAAATACACAAGATTATAGGAAAAGGGAACCAGAAATCCTTGATGAATGTTTGAATAAGCATCCTAATACAGAAAAACTAACAACTTATATTTATAGAATCATAGAATCATAGAAAATAGGTGCATGAGTAGGCCAATCGGCCCTTCGAGTCTGCACCGCCATTCAATATGATCATGGCTGATCATCCAACTCAGTATCCTGTACCTGCCTTCTCTCCATACCCCCTGATCCCTTTAGCCACAAGGGCCACATCTAACTCCCTCTTAAATATAGCCAATGAACTGGCCTCAACTACCTTCTGTGGCAGAGAATTCCACAGACTCACCACTCTCTGTGTGAAAAAAGATCTGTTCATCTCGGTCCTAAAAGACTTCCCCCTTATCCTTAAAATGTGACCCCTTGTTCTGGAGTTCCCCAACATCGAGAACAATCTTCCTGCATCTAGCCTGTCCAACCCCTTAAGAATTTTGTAAGCCTCTTTAAGATCCCCCCTCAATCTCCTAAATTCCTCCTATAATATCCTTTTAGACAGCGAGTTACCATCGACGGAATCACATAGACATACATGGGAAAATGAATGAAGCCAACCCATAACGAAAGATATTTGGGACAAATGTTTACAATATATACATCAATGCTCGTTAAATGCCAGACATGCTTTAATACAATTTAAAGTATTACACAGATTACATTACTATAAAGTTAAACTGAATAGAATCCTTCCACATGTCTCTCCTATCTGCGATAAATGTCAGCATCTCGAGGCTAACTTAACACATACTTTTGCAAATTGTATAAAAATTAAAAATTTCTGGTTTGAGATTTTTAGAATAACTTCTGAAGTTATTAATACTAAACTGGATCCGGACTCAAAACTAACAATACTTGGAATATCAGAACAAAGTTTAACACTTACAACAAGCGAAAGAAATTTCCTAGATTACAGTATAATAATCGGGAAGAAATTAATATTAAAATTTTGGAAAGGCCCTATAACCCCCACAATTAAAATGTGGATTATGGAAATGTCGGAGACCCTACACCTGGAAAGAATCAGATTTGCCTTAATGGACAAACAAGAACTCTTTGTTAGAATATGGTCTTCTTTCATCGATTACTTAAAAGGGTAGATTGGTTCGGCAGGGGGACCTAACTGAAACGGACTCAGGATCAGATGAAAAGTTATACTCTATATTCCTTGATCTTATCTCCAATGATGTATTAATGGTAAATTATTCTATTCCTTATGATTTATTTTTTTTAATGTTTTTTTATTTCTCTTTTTTCTCTCTCTTTTTATTACTCTTAATCTATATTAAAAAAAACTATTAGTGGCAGAATGATTCAATTGATATTAATAATGTATGATTGATGTACACGAAATACTTATACCATAATATGTGTTTGCCAATTTATTGCTTACCTCTAATAAAAATATATTTTAAAAAAAAGAGCTCCTCTTCACAAAGCTATGCTGACATCGGCCTATCTTATCGTGAACTTCCAAGTACTCTGTAACCTCATCCTTTAAAATGGACTCTGAAATCTTACCAACTACCAAAGTCTGACTAACCGGCCTACAGTTCCCAATATTCTGCTTTGCTCTCATCTTGTGCAGCAGCGGGGTAATATTGGCAATTTTCCAATCATCTTACATCCTGAGGTTGGTCTTGTATATAATATTTTGTTTATCCTGCATTCTCTTTCTGCACTCCTGATTTATGATGGCATGTAATGGGAACTTGATGAAAGAAACAGCATGATATAATGTTTGGCAATTTGTAACCTGAAGGCAATAGGCAACCTGCCCCTGCCTCATGTGGCGTAACTCAGAGGCTTGAGCACAAAAATGGAGGCTGACATAAGCGCACATTGGGGAGTGCAACATTGTCAGAGGTGCTAGTCGTAGGTTGAGAAAATAAATCAAGGTGGTGTCTTTTCTATCAGATCAATGTAAAAGACGATAAAGCACTAGTTTAAAAAAGGATCCGGGGACCTGGCCATAATATGATGACTAAACTTTATTGCTTCCCTCGCAGTGGAAAACGCTGATTCACTGTGTGGCGATGTTCATGTTAAATTCTATCATGTGTGGTGTTCTTCATTTTCGTATGGCTGTATGGTAACCCAAATCTCGCTGTACCAATTGGTAAATGTAAACAAACTTGAACTTGAACTTAATCTATTGCTCAATTAACATTCCTAAAGCAGACTTTACCACAGGGTTGTTTGTGGGAACTTGCAATGTGCGTATTAACTCCTTTATGTTGGTTCTGTACACAATCTTAACAACGCAAATGTTTTTCATTTGCTGTGGTGACCCCAGGGATGATTGGGTTAACATATGTTGAGCTTCTGACGCCACTGGGCCTGTACGCGCTGAAGTTGAGAAGGATGAGGGGGGAACCTAATTGAAACTTACCAAATAGTGAAAGGCCTGGATAGAGTGGATGTGGAGAGGATGTTTCCACGCATGGGAGAATCTAGGATCAGAGGTCATAGCCTCAGAATTCAAGGACGTACCTTCAGAAAGGAGATGAGGAGGAATTTATTTTCGTCAGAGGCTAGTGAATTGGTGGAATTCATCGCCACAATTCATTGGCCGTGGGGGCCAACTCAATGGATATTTTTAAGGTGGAGATTGATCGATTCTTGATTGGTACAGATGTCAGGGGTTACAGGGAGAAGGCAGGAATAATGGGGTTGAGAGGGAAAGATAGAATGGTTGAATGGCGGAGTAGACTTGATGGGCCGAATAGCCTCAATCTACAACTTATGAACATGAAATACTTGGAGGCGTCCTGAGGGTGGTCTTCTAAATAATAGAAACCCCGAAGAAGAGTCTCGACCCGAAACGTCGCCTATCTCCTTCGCTCCTTAGATGCTGCTGCACCCGCAGAGTTTCTCCAGCCTTTTGTGTACCTTCTAAATAATATTTTGTTTATCCTGCATCCCCTTTCTGCGCTCCTGATTTATGATGGACTGTACTGGAGTGTTAATTTATAAAACCCAACTTATAATTAACAGATCAATTTTCAATTTAAGTATACACATTCAAACATGTCAACGACTATCATTACCAACTCTAAATGCTCTAAATTTACTTTTAAAGCTTTCTGCAGATTAGTGATTAGCAATTACCTTTTTTTGGCAAAGGATTGGTGCCACTTATTAAATGCAAAATAGTCAATGTTTTGTAGAGAGTTCATAGGCCATCCTGGAACAAGCTTGATTAGTGGAGGAACATTGAATGCATTCATGTTAGATTCATCTGTCTGGTGCTTGAATAGAGAGGTTAATCCATTTAAGAGAAGCATGTAGTGCTGAAGGAAGTCAGTGGTCGGGCAGCATCTACGGGGGGAATAGACAAGCGACATTTTGCCTAGGGACTCTTCTTCAGACTAATCCACAATATGAATCAGTCTGAAGAAGGGTCCTCATCCAAAATGTCACCTGTCCATTCCCCCCTACTGAATTCCTCCAGCAGTTTGTTCTTCCAGCACAAAGATTCTAGCATCTGTAGTTTCTCATGTCTCGAACGGAAACATGACATGTGGACACATGATCCATAGCTTACTAATATTGCCAGCACCAATGTCTAAGTTTCTGTTCAAGTGTGTGACTGAAATTGGAATTGGTCTTAACAATATGTGTGTATCGTAGATTTGAAAGAGGAATGTGAGACCATGATGGATTTACATGGGAAAATAAACACAGATTATTCCATTAAGTGGATTGTTCCAGGATCTGGGGATACAGATTTTAAGTGATGGATTTGTGGAGGAGCAGGTGATGATAGATTTCAATCGTGGATTTATTCAATGACCACGCAACCTTGGAGAGAAACCCAAATAATCTCTCTTCTCTGAGTGAAGAAATGTATCAGTATTTCATTTTCTCTGAAACTATGCCCCCTTTTACTCAGACAGTCCTCAAGAAAACAGACGATTGAAAAGTACAACACAGGTACAGGCCCTTATGACCCATAATGTCTGTCCCAATGATGTCGAGACCAATTCTTATCTGCCTGCGCATAATCTATCGCCCTCTTTTCCCTGCATAACAATGTGCCTCTCCAAAAGTCTCTTAAATGTCGTTACTGTACATATCTCCGCCACCACCCCTGGCAATGTGTTCCAAACACTACTACCTTCTGTGTAACACATCTCCTTTAAACTTTGCCCTTGGAATTTACATTTCGGAAACATTTCTGACAGTCTACCCTATCTGTGCCCCTCATCATTTTTTAAAATTTCTATTGGGTCTCTGGGGATTTATCAAGGCCCCAAGAAGTCCCCTCGTTAATCTCAAACTTGACATTGACCTTACTGTCCTCCAGGTTCTTCTCCCTGATGTAAACAGATACAAAGTGCTAGTTCGATGCCTTGCCGGCATCCTTTGACTCCAAGCACAAATTTTCTCCTTTATCCTTGTGCAGTCCTACCTTCTCCTGGGTTATCATCTTGCTTTTAAAGTTGGTATAAAAAACCTTGTGATTTTCTTTAATCCCAACTCACCTAATTCATTTTGTGGCTTCATTTTGCCCTCCTTCTTTCAAACCTGAGTTCTATTCTCCTTGGTTTATATTCCTCAAGGCCTTGACTGATTTAATCTCCTTAAATCTTGTATACGTTTCTTTTTTTTGGTCCCAATTTCCAACCTCTTTGGATATCTGAGGTTCCCTTACTTTACCATCCTTATTGCTCCCCCTTACAGGACCATGCCAGTCTCGAACTTTGATGAGCTGGCCTTTAAACAACTCCCACATGTCAGATATGGACTTACCCAGCAACAACTACTCCCAATGTACTCTCCCGAGCTCCGGCCTAATAATGTTACAATCAACCTTACTCCAATTTTGTACCTTGCCGCACGTGCCAGATTTATCACTTTTCAAAACAATCTTGAAACATATGGAGTTGTAATCACTATCCCCAAAATGCTCTTCCACTGAAACACCAGTCACCTGGTCAGGTTCATTTCCCTTTAGTTCGAGACTCCCAGGTCAGGAACATATCCTCTCAGGACCTCCCTTCATTACCCTCTTAAAAATATATAGCTTTCAGTGAGTTAATCTCCAATTCTAACAAGGCTTAGAGACTGCAGACCTTGCCGACTCAATCTCTCCCCCTAAGGCAACTCCTTCATCCCTGAAATCACTCCACAAAACTTTATTGCATTCCTTCTTAGGCGAGTATATCATTCCTATGATAAGGCGATTAAACTGTGCAAGCATAACCTTTTAATTCCTTAACTCTAGCAAAACATTTTAATGTGTATCCTCTGTAATAAAAGCCAACATACCATTTGCTTCTCTAATTAGATGCTGAACTTACATGTTAACTTTCAGCAATTCATGTACAAGGAGCTTCAGAACATCAACATTTCCAAATTTCTCATCTTTTTTTTTAAATGATCGTCTTACGTTCATACTACCTGGATAATGTCACATTTATCCACATGATATTCCAGCTGCCGTGCTTTTTCCCCATTTTCTTTGTATCTGCAATGGTATCCTCCACTTAGGCGTGTCACAGCGGTAGAGTAGCTGCCTCACAGCGCCAGAGATCTGGGTCCGATCTTGACTCTGGGTGCTGTCTGTATAGAGTTTGCACGTTCTCCCTCTGACCACGTGGGTTTTCTCTGGGTGCTCCGATTTCCTCCCACACCCCAAAGACATACAGGTTTGTAGCTTAATTGGCTTAGGTAAAAATTGTAAATTGTCCCTAGTGTGTCGGATAGTGTACGGGGTGATTATTGTTCAGTGCAGACCCTATGGGCCGAGGGACCTGTTTCCACGCTGTATCGCCAAAGTCTAAAGTCTAAAGTCTAACGTCTACTCGCCCACTTAACTTTGCATCTTTAACAAAGTCAGATAAACCAGATCTGCTCTTCTTGGTAATTGATAATAAGTTGCATACTGTATTATAGAGGATGAAGAATACATATTTGCAGCTCTCCACTGATTATTCTACCAATCTCCAATTACCATTTTTTGCTTATTCGCTCATTTCATATTTCCTTACCATGTAAAAAGAGGTCATTCTGCCTGTCGAGTCCATACCCATTCTCACAATAATCCCATTCCACTACCCGTTTCTTGTCACCTAATCTCTCGCACATGCCCATGAACAGATCCTTCTCTTACCATTCACCTTATAGGGCGGCAGCAAATTCCGTCACAATCAGGTATGTGGGAGGAAACCTGAGCACCCGGGTAAAACCCACACAGTCGCAAGGGGAACCCAGACCGGTAGCACCAGAGGTTAGAATCGAACAGTTTGTTTCTCTTCATGAACCAAACTATATTATATGCGAGCATATTACTGCCAACTCCATAGATCTTTATTTTATTTTATCAAAATGAAAGTACAAATGCAGTGGTTCCCTCTTATCTACCCTGAAACTTTGAACCTCATAAACAAAAAAAAAGATTTCCATAAATGTAGTGCAGACTCTCCTCAATCATATTAGATGTATGGCTGCATAATTCTCTAGACGTACAAAATCAACTGCCAAAGTTCAGGATCATTGATCCAGAAACACATTTTAATCCCAGCTGGGGAATTTAAATTCAAGTAATTAAATGAGAAAATATGGCATTAAATGGAAAAACCTAAAGTAAACTACTGGAGTGTCATAAAAATGCATCCAGTTGATTAACGTTCGTCAGGGGAAAAAATCCTTACCTGGTATGGTGTGCATGTAACTCCTGACCCACCAATGTGGTTGAAATCTATAGTCAGGAAATTAGGGATGGATAATAAATGTTGGTATTACTAGTAATGTCCACATCATATGAACAACGAAATAAGCAAAGATTATGATTTGTGAAGTGGTAAAAACAAACTGCTGGAGAAATCCATCGGGTTAGGTAGCATCTATGGAGGGAAATGGACAGATGATGTTTTGGATCAGGACCCTTCTTCTGACTGTCCTAGCCCTAGAAATGACAAGGTCGAGAGGATGCTTTAAGTTTGTATACTAATCCCACATAAGAGATTAGTATACAAACTTAAAGCATACGGTATTAGGGGTTCAGTATTGATGTGGATAGAGAACTGGCTGGCAAACAGGAAGCAAAGAGTAGGAGTAAACGGGTCCTTTTCACAATGGCAGGCAGTAACTAGTGGGGTACCGCAGGGCTCAGTGCTGGGACCCCAGCTATTTACAATATATATTAATGATCTGGATGAGGGAATTGAAGGCAATATCTCCAAGTTTGCGGATGACACTAAGCTGGGGGGCAGTGTTCGCTGTGAGGAGGATGCTAGGAGACTGCAAGGTGACTTGGATAGGCTGGGTGAGTGGGCAAATGTTTGGCAGATGCAGTATAATGTGGATAAATGTGAGGTTATCCACTTTGGTGGCAAAAACAGGAAAGCAGAATATTATTTAAATGGTGGCCGATTAGGAAAAGGGGAGATGCAGCGAGACTGGGTGTCATGGTACACCAGTCATTGAAAGTAGGCATGCAGGTGCAGCAGGCAGTGAAAAAAGCGAATGGTATGTTAGCTTTCATAGCAAAAGGATTTGAGTACAGGAGCAGGGAGGTTCTACTTCAGTTGTACAGGGTCTTGGTGAGACCACACCTGGAGTATTGCGTGCAGTTTTGGTCTCCAAATCTGAGGAAGGACATTATTGCCATAGAGGGAGTGCAGAGAAGGTTCACCAGACTGATTCCTGGGATGTCAGGACTGTCTTATGAAGAAAGACTGGATAGACTTGGTTTATACTCTCTGGAATTTAGGAGATTAAGAGGGGATCTTATAGAAACTTACAAAATTCTTAAGGGGTTGGACAGGCTAGATGCAGGAAGATTGTTCCCGATGTTGGGGAAGTCCAGGACAAGGGGTCACAGCTTAAGGATAAGGGGGAAATCCTTTAAGACCGAGATGAGAAAGACTTTCTTCACACAGAGAGTGGTGAGTCTCTGGAACTCTCTGCCACAGAGGGTAGTTGAGGCCAGTTCATTGGCTATATTTAAGAGTGAGTTGGATGTGGCCCTTGTGGCTAAGGGGATCAGAGGGTATGGAGAGAAGGCAGGTACGGGATACTGAGTTGGATGATCAGCCATGATCATATTGAATGGCGGTGCAGGCTCGAAGGGCTGAATGGCCTACTCCTGCACCTAATTTCTATGTTTCTATGTTTCTATGTTTCTGACTGTCCTAGCCCTAGCTGGAAATGACAAGGTCGAGAGAGGGTAGGCCAGCAGGTGGTGCCCATGAGTAAAGGATGTGTTGAAGACAGGAGAAAGGCTCATCAGTGTGGAGGGGCAAGGTTTCCTTGAGAATGAAACAGGGATAAAATTATCCTTACAGTAAAATTAAAGGCATTGATGGAGTGGGTGTGGAAAGGCTGTTTCCACTGGCGGGAGAGTGTAGCACCAGAGAACATAGCCTCAGAATTAAAGGGCACTCTTTTAGAAAGGAGGCGAGGAGGAATTTCTTTAGTCAGTGGATAGTTAATCTGTGGAACTGATTACCACAGAGGGCTGTGGAGGCCAACTCAGTGGATATTTTTACGGCAGAGATAAACACATTCTTGATTAGAACGGGTGTCAAGTGCTATGGGATTAGAAGGCAGAGATCAGTCATGATTGAATGGCGGAGTTGACTTGATGGGCCGAATGGCCTAATTCTACTATAACTTATGGACAATTAAAGTCGGCGCTGATGGAAGAAGAGCTGAATACAGCGGCAGGCTTGAAGTGTCCGCACAACCTTACAAAAGGTAAGACCTCTACTGAGGATAGATCACTCAGCATGAATGAGGGCAAGGTGGTTGGGAATGTTGATGACATGGTTAGGGTTGTGGCAGTGGTCAGACAGAGGAGGTCAGCAACAGGGGGGTGTCAGGGAGGGTCTGAAGAAGGGACTCGATCCAAAATATTGCCAGTCAAACCCGCTGAGTTTCACCAGCAGTTTGTTTTGTTTGGGTCATGATTCCAACATCTTCTGTCTTTTGTGTCTTTGTGACTTGCTGCCACCTGAGTAATTGAAACCAGCATTTTAATTGTTCCTGATGTTGGGCTATCTGGCTTATTGTTCCCTGTTTCCTCTCTCATCTTATCAAGTGATGAAGAGACCCTCTGTTTTCAAATGTCACGGGAGGCAGGGCATCGTGACAAGGAGCGCAGGAGGCAACCGAGAGGGATACAATAACATTTTCTGTAATGCAACCAACTTGAGGCTTGATGTACGTGATGAATAGATTCAGTGACAAATTATAGAGTGAATTCTTCAGGCTGAAATAAACACATGTTGGTGCTGTGGTGGGAAGTGGTTCGCCTCTGTCCATGGTGCATCCATTAGTGCTTATCGCTGATACAGAATGTCTACAGCAAAAGGAAAGGGTGCTAATGCCATCACCATGTTTCAGATTACGAGGTAGAGTTAGTTTTAAATGTTAGTTATTAAGCACCATCACACATGCCCATGAACCGACCCTATTTCCTTACCACTCACCTAATAGGGCAGCAGCAAATTCCTTCACAATCAGGTATGTGGGAGGAAACCTGAGCACCTGGGAAAAATGGGTGGCGCAGCAGTAGAGCTACTGCCTTACAGCGCCAAAGACCCGGATGCTTGTCTGTACGGGGTTTGTACATTCTTCCTGACCTCTTTTATGGATCAGGAGCAACTTCAAAAAATAGGTTAATTGGCTTGGTATAAATGTAAATTATCCCTAGTGTGTATAGGATAGTGTTAGTGTGAGGGGGTCACTGGTCCATGCGGACTCAGTAGGCCGAAGGGCCTGTTTCCATGCTGTATCTCTAAACTAAACTAAACTAAATATGTTCAACTGAAAGAGAGTACTATTGAGAAGTATGACACGATGGATACACAAGAGTCTGCAGATGCTTTAATATTGAGCTGGAGTAACTCAGCAGGACAAGCAGCATCTATGGAGGGAAAAGGACAGGGGGCGCTTCACGTCAGGACCCTTCTTCAGAGTCAAAGTAGGCATACTTTGAGTTGATTGCCCAGCGAAGCAGTAAAATAGAAACACATGAGACTGCAGATACTGTCATCTTGAGCAATAATAAAATGCTGGTGGAACCGAGCAGGCCAGGCCTGTGAAGGGAAAAGGAGGGAAGATATTTCCGGTCGGGTCCCATCTTCAGTCTGATGGAATTTTCCCTCCTCAGACGCCACCTGGCCTGCTGAGTTTCTCCAGCACTTTGTTTTTTGCTCATTTATATCAAATGATGGCTGGTTGCCAAACAGTAATAGAACCTTGCAGCAGGAATGTCAGGTGTAATTACTGGACCAGCTGTAACATTAGAGCAGGTTAAATCTACAGCCAATTTTATTTTCAAAGCAAAAGAAAACAACATATGCACAAAATCTTAAATACAAGCCAGAAAATGTGGTAGATGCTCAGCATCATGTATCATCTCCCTGAACTGCTGAATATTTTCTGAAACCACCAGTTTTTTTATTCGTTCGTTCACAAGTGTGGACTCCACTGAGGAAAACCTTTGGAGTCAACCACAATGGTGGATACAGAATGGCAGATAAACCAGCCTGAATAGAAATAACCAGAAGAACAATTCTCTGATGGCTATTGGTAAACTAGATGGGACAATCCAGTTACCATTACTGTTGAGAGAATTTTTTTTAAAGTGCCAGCCTTATTTACTAACTTTAATACAAATTCCCCAACTGCCGTGGTGGGATTAGAATTCCTCTCTCTGGACCAATGGTCCAGAACACTGGATGGTGGTCCAGTGAATCAACCAGCTAATTCTGGCCATATAATATTTTCCTGCATCTGAAGGTTCAGCTGCAGTGCACATCAGGAAGTAACTCATTATGGAACATTGCACTCTCCAACATATAATCAGGGTTTACAAAGAATCATAACCCTCTGTGGCTCTTTGTGTAGAATGGACAAAGTAATTAAGGGTTTTTTTTTAATAATTTCATTTCGCTGCCTATGAGATTGGATCTCCACATGCGCAAGCAATGTAGACACAAGCACACTGCAGCTTGTTAACAGATTCATTTGGTTCAGTAGGCATTACAAAGACATACATTTTTACATTGTCACAAATAGTACCGCTCACTGTTTAGAAAGTAGTTCATATTAAATTAGATAGAGACTTCTGTCACAGCAGGGCAGCTTCATTCAGTTCACCCATACTTCACCTCCGCAACTCCCTTGTCCATTCTTCCCTCCCCTCCCACTCTACCCCTTCCCCGGGCACTTTCCCTTGCAACCGCAAGAAATGCAACACTTGTCCCTTCACCTCCCCCCTCCACTCCTTTCAGGGACCCAAGCAGTCCTTCCAGGTCCGACAGAGGTTCACCTGCACCTCCTCCAACCTCATCTACTGCATCCGCTGCTCCAGATGCCAGATGATCTATATCGGTGAGACCAAGCGGAGGCTTGGCGATCGCTTCGCCGAACACCTCCGCTCGGTCCGCAATAACCAACCCGACCTCCCGGTGGCTCAGCACTTCAACTCCCCCTCCCATTCCACATCCGACCTCTCGGTCCTGGGCCTCCTCCACGGCCAGAGTGAGCAACACCGCAAGCTGGAGGAACAGCACCTCATATTCCGCTTGGGGAGTCTGCATCCTTTGGGCTTGAATATTGAATTTTCTCAATTCTGTTAACCCTTGCTGTCTCCTCCCCTTCCCACCTCTCCCTCAGCCCTGGGGCCCTGGCATTCCCTCTATCTCTATCTCTCCCCCACCCTAGTCGCACCAGCTTCTCATTTTCACACCACAAACAGCTTACAATGGCTTGTTCCCTTTATCACCGATACTTTTTTGCATATCTTTCACTCATTGTTCCTTATCTCTCCACATCACCGTCTATATCTCTCGTTTCCCTGATCCCTGACCAGTCTGAAGAAGGGTCTCGGCCCGAAACGTCGCCTATCTCCTTCGCTCCTTAGATGCTGCTGCACCCGCTGAGTTTCTCCAGCTTTTTGTGTACCCTCGATTCTCCAGCATCTGCAGTTCCTTCTTTAAAACTTTGTCTACTCCACTGCGATATCTCCTCAAGGTATGCCTACTTTGAAGAAGTTCTCCTCCTCCCTACGGAGACAGTTTCACAACCTCCTCTCTAACTGCTCCCCCTCTGTGATACCCCCTTCCCTCCAACTCTACGACCACATCCTCACCCAGACTCGATACCACAGCCACATCTGCTTCCTCGGGGCTTGCCTGCGCCTCCATCTCATACCCCGTGGATTCCAGCTCCAATTCCCTGCGTCCCAGTTCGGATCCCAGCCGGACTATCGGTACCGACGGGCCATCTGCCGCCACACTGTACAATTCTCCAACCGGGCACTAAGATCCACCCTGGTTGCAATGCGCCGACACCAGCAGGACCTCGCATTGACGCTCCCGAAACTTCGGGCCTCTCTCACCCAGACCTGCAACGGACCCCAACTACACTACATCCTCCGGAAGATCCACCGCTTCAATCAACAATTCCTGTCCCACCTTACCTCCACCAAGGACCTGAAATTAGCCCGCCTCCAGGCCGTTCCAGCCATCGACAATCCCCGACTCGACCGCCCGCAGGCCCCGGGCCCCAACTCTGGCCCGAGCCGCCGGCCTGAGTCCCCCGACGCCATCTTGTCCACGAGGAGCGCCTCCAGGACTCACCAGGACGCCGCCTTCACCGACCTCCACGCCGATGCTGCCGCCGACCTCCACCTGCCTACTGATGATGCCCAGCCCCGCTGCCTGCCCGGTAACTCTGTTTATCTCCCCCTCCCCGATTCCACCGCCCTTCACCAGCGCAACGCGACTGCCGAACCTCGCCGTCCCCCGGGACCACGTAACTCCATCGCCGCACCGGGCCCATCCAGCATCGCCAGTGCACTGGGCCCGCCGAAGACAACAGCCGCACCCGCCTCACCTTGCATCGCCGCCGGACCGGGGCCACCCGAACACGGCCGCCGCACCGCACCCCACTCATCTCGCCGCCTCACCGGTCGGACCGACCACCCGCCCACCGGGACCTCCAACGCATCGCCCGCCGACCCCGACTCCACTGCCCGCGGACTCCTACCTTCGGGTCCGCCGACCCACGACACTCCACCGCCCTCCAGCAGCCCGCAGCCGTCGCCTCACCTGCAGACTGGACTCTGCAGTGGGCCTGAAGCCTCCACGTTGCTAACGCCCCCCACCACTCTGTCTTTAACGGCACTGGGTCCTAGTGCCTGTCTCCCCAGCCCCAGTAACCTTAGTGGCTATTCCACTAGGTCTTCCCCATCCCCCCCCTACCATGTAACCCCTGCTCTTCCCCACCCACACCACAGCCCCCATACCCCCCCACCGCCTGACCACCCTCCACCCCCCCACCACACCACGCTTCGTCCTCAGTCCACTCACCTGCCTTCCTCCGGCCACAACCCCCATCCTTGCCGCGTGTTCACCATCCCCCCGGACCTCCCCCTCTCCGACATCGAACGGTCTGTCCTCAGCAGAGGTCTCACCTTTGTCCCCCTCCGTCCCCACCTCAATGAGTTCCGCGCCCACCACGACTTGGAGCTCTTCTACCGTCGCCTCCGCCTCACAGCGTTCTTCCACGGGAAGAAGCCCTCGCCCCCCACTGATGATCCCTTTTCCTGTCTCCCACGCACCGCCTCCACTTGGAACCCCCCTCGTAGCCTTCCGGCTGTAGAACTATTTATCCAGAACTGCCGTCGGGACATCAACCGCCTCGACTTCTCCACTCCCCTGTCTCACTCCAATCTCTCCAGCCCTGAACGTACTGCCATCGACTCACTCCGTAACAACCCAGACTGGGTTATCAAACCCGCCGACAAGGGAGGTGCCGTGGTAGTCTGGCGCGTTGATCTCTACAAAGCGGAGGCCGCGCGCCAACTCTCGGACACCTCCTCCTACTTACCCCTGGACCATGACCCCACTGACGAACACCAGGCCACCATCTCGAGCACCATAACCAACTTCATCAGCTCGGGCTCCCTACCCCACCGAGCCTCCGACCTCATCGTTTCCCAGCCCCGCACGGCCCGATTTTACCTTCTCCCCAAAATTCACAAACCCGACTGCCCTGGCAGACCCATTGTCTCTGCCTGTTCGTGCCCCACCGAACACATTTCCACATACCTTGACGCCATCCTATCCCCCTTTGTTAAATCCCTCCCCACCTATGTTCAAGACACCTCAGACACTCTCCGTCGCCTCCGTGCATTCCATTCTCCAGGCCCCCATCCTCTCATCTTTACCATGGACGTCCAGTCACTCTACACCTCCATCCCCCACCAGGACGGTCTCAAAGCCCTCCGGTTCTTCCTCGACCAGAGGAGCAACCCATACCCGTCCACTGACACCCTCCTCCGCCTAGCAGAGTTGGTCCTCACCCTCAATAACTTCTCTTTTGATTCCTCCCATTTCCTCCAAACACAAGGCGTAGCTATGGGGACACGCATGGGCCCCAGCTACGCTTGCCTCTTTGTTGGGTACGTCGAACAATCCTTGTTCTCGGCGTACCAGGGCCCCATCCCCGACCTCTACCTCCGTTACATCGACGACTGCTTTGGTGTCACCTCCTGCACCCACACACAACTGACTGACTTCATTCATTTCACCACCAACTTCCATCCGGCACTCAAATACACTTGGACCATTTCCGACACTTCCCTACCATTCCTTGACCTCACCATCTCTATTGCAGGTGATACGCTCCTGACCGACATCCACTACAAACCTACTGACTCCCACAGCTACCTGGACTACTCTTCCTCCCACCCTGCTTCCTGTAAGGACTCCATCCCCTATTCCCAATTCCTCCGTCTACGCCGCATCTGCTCCCAGGATGAGGTGTTCCACACCAGGTCATCACAAATGGCCTCATTCTTCAGAGAACGGGGATTCCCCTCCCCCACTATTGATGAGGCTCGCACCAGGGTCTCCTCCATACCCCGCAACACTGCCCTCTCTCCCCATTCCCCCACTCGCAAAACAGGGCAGAGTCCCCCTGGTCCTCACCTTTCACCCCACCAGCCGGCAAATACAACATATAGTCCTCCGCCAGTTTCGCCACCTCCAACGTGACCCCTCCACCCGCCACATCTTCCCATCTCCCCCCCTGTCTGCCTTCCGCAAAGACCGCTCCCTCCGCAACTCCCTTGTCCATTCTTCCCTCCCCTCCCACTCTACCCCTTCCCCGGGCACTTTCCCTTGCAACCGCAAGAAATGCAACACTTGTCCCTTCACCTCCCCCCTCCACTCCTTTCAGGGACCCAAGCAGTCCTTCCAGGTCCGACAGAGGTTCACCTGCACCTCCTCCAACCTCATCTACTGCATCCGCTGCTCCAGATGCCAGATGATCTATATCGGTGAGACCAAGCGGAGGCTTGGCGATCGCTTCGCCGAACACCTCCGCTCGGTCCGCAATAACCAACCCGACCTCCCGGTGGCTCAGCACTTCAACTCCCCTCCCATTCCACATCCGACCTCTCGGTCCTGGGCCTCCTCCACGGCCAGAGTGAGCAACACCGCAAGCTGGAGGAACAGCACCTCATATTCCGCTTGGGGAGTCTGCATCCTTTGGGCTTGAATATTGAATTTTCTCAATTCTGTTAACCCTTGCTGTCTCCTCCCCTTCCCACCTCTCCCTCAGCCCTGGGGCCCTGGCATTCCCTCTATCTCTATCTCTCCCCCACCCTAGTCGCACCAGCTTCTCATTTTCACACCACAAACAGCTTACAATGGCTTGTTCCCTTTATCACCGATACTTTTTTGCATATCTTTCACTCATTGTTCCTTATCTCTCCACATCACCGTCTATATCTCTCGTTTCCCTGATCCCTGACCAGTCTGAAGAAGGGTCTCGGCCCGAAACGTCGCCTATCTCCTTCGCTCCTTAGATGCTGCTGCACCCGCTGAGTTTCTCCAGCTTTTTGTGTACCCTCACCCATACTTCTCCTTGTTCGGGATTAATCACAAGCAGAACCAAAACGGTTTCAATTTCGTTGTAAGAATTCTTTAGCAACCAACGTGTTCACCATCTTCAAATTGTCACGCTAATTTTCCCAAGCTTTGGCGCTTTTTTGAAGCTGCTCCTGACCCACAAAAAAGGTCACTGGAATAGACTGAGGATAATAAAGGACCACCCATTCTAAATCACAAATGAAGAAACACTTGGTGGCTCCTTCAGAGGGAATTTCTTTAGTCAGAAGGTAGTGCATCTGTCGAATACTTTGCCACAGAAGGCTGTGGAGGCCGTCAATGGATATTTTTAAGGCAGAAATAGATATATTCTTGATTAGGATGGGTGTCATGGGTTATGGGGAGAAGGCAAGAGAATGGAGTCAGGAGGAAGAGAAAGATCAGCCATGATTGAAAGGCATTGTAGACTTGATGGGCCTGATTGCCTACTTCTGCTCCTATAAACTTATGACTTGGATGCTCCCAAGTCACATTCCACTGGCATCAGCAAAAGATTCTCTGAGACAGTTTATTCTAAATTATTCTTTAAATTCAAAGGAAGCTACTCAAAGCTCTGCCTCTGGATGCTCGGAGAACAAAAGCAAATAGGAACAGCCACCAGACCCCTCAAGCATGCCCTCCCATTCAATATGACCATGGCTGATCTACACTGTAATAGGGTTAGGATTTGTTTGAGGTTTATTATTGTCACGTGTACTGAGGTACAGTGAGAAACATTGCTTTGCAGGCTCTCCAATCAGATCAGATAATGCTCCATATAAGTGCAATGAAGTCAAACTCAAGTACAATAGATAGAGCAATGGGGGAGATGCAGGGTGCAGAATATAGTTCTCAGCATTGTGGCACATCAGTTCTATAGATAAGGTCTAATGTCCTGAATGGGGTAATGGTGAATTGACAGTATCCTAGCTTGTGGAAGGATCGTTCTGAAGCCTGATAACAGAAGGAAAAAAACTATTTTCTGGCCTAGTATTCCTCCACATATCGGCCTCTAACTAAAATGTGTTTTGCAATAACCTGTTGTAAACAAACTTTTCTGATGTATCTCATGAAGCTTGAGTGGTTGGAGTCATTTATTTGATTGCAGCACCTTGCCCTGCTAAGTTATCACAGTATTCATGGAAGTGAATGCTGCTTAATGCAAACAGACCAATTCAGTGTCTCCAAAGCGGTAGAGATTTTCCAGTTACCAAGAATGTTCTACCTCCACCTGCCTAATATAAGTCTGCTAGCTTATGCAGCCTTATGTCCCTGCTGTAAATTGAATAGCCTTATGTCCCTGCTGTAAATTGGAATATCATTATTTTGAGAGACAATTAAATTATACCCTGGCTGTAATTGGGGTAGAGTTTCAGGTTACTCGCCTCATAACTACTGACTTGCAAGTTTATCTGCGAAGCAGGTATTCCGAACATGCACTGTAGACTGATTGTAACCATTGAACCAGTGTTGAAGGAGCGAGGATGCAGCCTATTATTTCAGGAAGAAGGTGAAAAAAAGGCAAAAAATGATATTTGGTGTTTTTAATAGCCTCGGGGCATGAATATGCACTTCCGAGGCAAATAAACACTTTTGGCGTGTTGTTACTGTCGGGAGGGAGTTATTTAGAATGCCAATCCATTTTTTATTACTGTGGAATATGCAGTGCTGGACCTTCTCCTTGCCCTTCCTTTTAACAGCTATTATTACAATGATTTTTAACTGTTAATTTTATTTATGGTTTGGTTCGGCCTCTCCATAACATAGAGCCAAGCAGTTGTTTTTAATAAAGGAACTAAAGTGAAGTTATTACCTACCATGGGACTGACTTTCCTTATTCAATCTGCAGTTCCACAAAACCATTTGTCTTTCCCTGTGGTAAACAGTTGTCTGGGCCATTTTTTCCAACAGACATTCATTCCCTATTTGCAGAGGTATTGCACGTAGTCTGTCTGTGGGCTTATTGAATCTATTTTCTAGTTCTCCGATCTTTAGTTTAGTTTAGTTTAGTTTTGAGATACAGCACAGAAACAGGCCCTTTGGCCAAACGGGTCCCTGCCGACCAGTGATCCCCACACATTAACACTATCCTACACACACTGGGGACAGTTTACACTTATACCAAGCCAATTAACCTACAAACCTGTACATCTTTGGAGTGTGGGAGGAAACCAAAGATCTCGGAGAAAACCCACGCGGTCACACGGCAAACGTACAAACTCCATACAGACACACCCGTAGTTGGGATCGAACCCTGGTCTCCGGTGCTGCAAGCGCTGTAAGGCAGTAACTCTACTGCTGGGTCAAAAAGTCCAATGATACCCTCTTATTTGGGTTAAAAAAACATTTTGAACCCTCGATTTTGAATCTCTGACCGTTGGTTTGAAACACCCCCGCAAAGGAAAAGTTATCATAGCAACTACCCCATCAAACCCCATAAGATGGGCAGCTAGGTGGAGTAGCGGTAGAGTTGCTGCCTTACAGCACCAGAGACCCGGGTCGGATCCTGACTACGGGTGCTGTTTGTACAGAGTTTGAGTGTTCTCCCTGTTGGTTTTCTCTGGTTTCCTCTCACCCTGTCACACTCCAAAGACGTACAGGTTTGTAGGTTAATTGGCTTTGACAAAATTGTATACTGTTCCTAGTGTGTAAGATAGTGCTATGGTATGGGGTGATTGCTGGTCGATGCGGAGTCTGTGGGCGGCAGGGCCTGCTTCCACGCTGTATCTCCAAAGTCTAAAGTTTAAAAGTCTAAAGAATTCTCTGCGTTTCAATATGCACCTCTTACTTTTGTGTGTTGCCAAAAGTGTGCTTAATGTATCCTCAATGCACAATCTCATGTGCCTTTGTTGCATTCTCCCTACCACAAGTACCTCTCTGGTCTTCAGCCTGTTCTCAAAACCTGCTGCATGAAAGGTTGCCCAAATTGCATGCTGCACTTGCAAAGCAGTGACTTGTACACAAGGATACCGAGTTTCCGTGAATACCAATGCTTTGTAAACTTTCACCATTTGAAAAATACAGTTTCTCTGCCACAGAAGATGACTTAATGTCTTTCTGCATTAGATTCCTGCTGCTTTGTCCCCACCCATTCCCTGAGCCCGACTGTATCCCCTGGAACATCTGACGCACAATGCCACCCAACTGTACAGCACCCTAAATTCCATGGCAACCTGGATGAGATTGGACCCCCTGAACCTGAATTGTTACCCTACTCAATAAACCATTGGTTTAAGAAGGCTTTTAAGTAAGGCTTTGAAAAAGGTCAAGAATACAAGGACATTTTGGGATGGATATTCAAAGTTTTGGTCAATGAATTGGGTTTAAAGATTTCAGAAAAAGGTGGAGGGTCAGAAGAAAGGTGCAACATTGCTGGATTGAAATCTGAATCAGTGGTGGGTTGTGCACAGTGTTGTATGATTGGAGGTGTGTTTGGTACGAGGGGAGGGGGCAGAAGGGTGTTGGTGGTAGATGAAATTGAGTAATAAAATAAAGTTAGGGAGATCAGTCTTCAGTAAATGTAAACACAATATTGACATTCTTACCATTAATTGGTTGAGTAGGCTGGTACTCTATTCGCAGGAGGATAGGGTTGATCTTATGTAGGCTTATAAAATCATGAGAGGAATAGATCGGGTAGATGCACAGTCTAGTATCTAGTTTGAGTAGAGGAGCAGGGAGGTTCTACTGCAGTTGTACAGGGTCTTGGTGAGACCACACCCGGAGTATTGCGTACAGTTTTGGGCTCCAAATCAGAGGAAAGACATTCTTGTCATAGAGGGAGTACAGAGAAGGTTCACTAGACTTGGGACTTTCATATGAAGAAAGACTGGATAGACTTGGATTGTACTCGCTAGAATTCAGAAGATTGAGGGGGGGTCTTATAGAAACTTACAAAATTCTTAAGGGGTTGGACAGGCTCGATGCAGGAAGATTATTCCCAATGTTGGGGAAGTCCAGAACAAGGGGTCATGGTCTAAGGATAAGGGGGAAGTCTTTTAGGACCGAGATGAGTAAAACATTTTTCATACAGAGACTGATGAATCTCTGAAATTCTCTGCCACAGAAGGTAGTTGAGGTCAGTCCATTGGCTATATTTAAGAGGGAGTTAGATGTGGCCCTTGTGGCTCAGCGGATCAGGGGGTATGGAGAGAAGGCAGGTACGGGATACTGAGTTGGATGATCAGCCATGATCATATTGAATGGCGGTGCAGGCTCGAAGGGCCGAATGGCCTACTCCTGCACCTATTTTCTATGTTTCTATGTTTCTATGTTTCTCTTGCCCGGAGTAGGTGAATCGAGGTCCAGCGGACATAGGTTTAGGATGAAGGGGAAAAGATTTAACAGGAATCTGAGGGGTAACTTTTCTAGACAAAGAGTGGTGGGTGCATAACATTGTCAAGTCAAGTCAAAAGAGTTTATTGGCATGTGTCCCTGACAGGACAATGAAATTCTTTGTTTGCATAGCACAACAGAACATAGTAGGCATTGACTACAGTTATATACTTAAATACACACATTAATTAATAAATTAATAAAGTGCAAATAACAGATGGAGGGGTATTAATGTTCAGAGTTTTGTCCGAGCCAGGTTTAATAGCCTGATGGCTGTGGGGAAGTAGCTATTCCTGAACTGGGTTGTTGCAGTTCTCAGGCTCCTGTACCTTCTACCCGAAGGTAGCAGGGAGATGAGTGTGTGGCCAGGGTGGTGTGGGTCCTTGATGATGCTGCCAGCCGTTTTGAGGCAACGGCTGTGGTAGATCCCCTGGATGGAAGGAAGGTTAGAGCCGATGATGGACTGGGCAGTGTTTACTACTTTTTGTAGTCTTTTCCTCTCCAGGGCACTCAAGTTGCCGAACCAAGCCACGATGCAACCAGTCAGCAACTTCTACAGGTGCACAGTAGAGAACAACCAGTCAGCATGCTCTCTACTGTGCACCTGTAGAAGTTAGAGAGAGTCCTCCTTGACAGACCGACTCTCCGTAATCTTCTCAGGAAGTAGAGACGCTGATGAGCTTTCTTAATAATTGCATCTGTGTTCTCGGACCAGGAAAGATCTTCTCAGATGTGCACGCCCAGGAATTTGAAGCTCTTGACCCTTTCAACCATCGACCCGTTGATATAAACAGGAGTGTGGGTCCCCATCCTACTCCTTCCAAAGTCCACAATCAGTTCCTTGGTTTTGCTGGTGTTGAGGGCCAGGTTATTGTGCTGGCACCATATGGATAGTCGCTCGATCTCTCTTCTGTACTCCGACTCATCCCCATCAGTGATACGTCCTACTACAGTGGTGTCGTCAGCGAACTTGATGATGGAGTTCGCACTGTGACCGGCTACGCAGTCATGGGTATAGAGTGAGTACAGCAGGGGGCTGAGCACGCAGCCTTGAGGTGCTCCCGTGCTGATTGTTATCGGGTCTGACACATCTCCACCAATACGAACAGTCTATGGTCTGTGAATGAGGAAGTCGAGGATCCAATTGCAGAGGGATGCGCAGAGACCCAGTTCTGCGAGTTTAGTAACCAGCTTGGAGGGGATGATTGTGTTACATGCCGAGCTGTAGTCAATGAATAACAGCCTGACATATGAGTTTTAGTTGTCCAAGTGGTCCAGAGCGGAGTGGAGGGCCAGCGAGATCGCGTCCACTGTTGATCTGTTGTGGCGGTAAGCGAACTGCAGTGGGTCCAGGTTTTTGTCGAGGTAGGAGTTGATTTTCGCCATGATCAACCTCTCGAAGCACTTCATCACCACAGGCGTTAGTGCCACAGGTCGATAGCCATTGAGGCACGTCACCTTGCTCTTCTTGGGCACCGGTATTATTGATGCCCTTTTGAGGCAGGTGGGAACCTCAGACCTCAGAAGTGACAGGTTGAAAATGTCCGTAAAAACTCCAGCCAGTTGGTCCGCACAGGTTTTTAAAACACGACCAGGTATGCCATCAGGTCCAGATGCTTTTCGAGGGTTCACCCCTCTGAAGGATTTCCTGACGTCGGCCTCTGTGACTGAGACTGAAATACCATCACAGCGAATGGGGGCTCGGGAAGGCGTTCTCCCTATCAAAGCGTGCGTAAAATGCATTGAGCTCATCAGGGAGTGATGTATCGCCGACATCCGAGCTGCCTCCTGGTTTCGCCTTGTAGGAGGTGATTGCATTCAGTCCCTGCCACAGCTGCCGAACATCTGTCTCATCCTCCAGTTTGGAGCAGAACTCCCTTGTGGCCTTTTTGATGGCCTTACCAAGGTCGTATCTGGACTTCATGTAGACCACTGTATCCTCAGACATGAATGCGGATCTCAGAGTTCATCCAAGGTTTCTGATTGGGAAACACTCGGAAGGTTTTTGTAGGGATGCAGTCCTCCACACATTTCTTAATGAAGTCTGTAACGACTGTGGCATATTCGTTCAAGTCCGTTGCCGAGTCCTTGAACATTGTCCAGTCTACAGACTACAAACAGTCCTGTAGTTGTTCCTCTGCCCCCCCCCCCCCCCCCCACCGACCAGCTCTGTACTGTTCTCACCTCTGGGGGTGTGCTCTTTAATTGCTGCCTGTAGGCAGGAAGAAGCAGCACCGCATTTCACCAAGAATGTTGTCATAAGACCATCTCTGAGAATGTAAAACATTACCTTCAGACAATATCATCACCCTCCCAGGTAATTCTGTGATTTTGATATTTTATCAAAAAGAAAAACAATGAACATTGCAAGATTACTATCCATTCCACATATTATACGAACAAAATTATTGTACGTCATTCCAAGAGTTTTATACCTACTATGATGGGTTTGTACAAAATATTACTGCTGCCACAATTGATGTCAAACCAGAAGGGAAAGCCTGATGTAGCAGTATATGAGTAATACCATTGAAGGTAGATACAAAATGCTGGACTAATTCAGCGATGGTAAGGAATGGGTGACTTTTCGGGTCGAGACCATCTTCAGACCAGAAACGCCACCTATTCCTTCTCTCTACAGATGCTGCCTGTCCCGCTGAGTCACTCCAGCATTTTGTGTCTACCTTCGGTGTAAACCTGCATTTTGCAGTTCCTTCCTAAACAGTAATAACATTGAGTTTGTGCCGACATTTGCATTTGCAGAAGTCTAGAGGAAAGTTGAAGCCATCTTATCAATAGTATTAGTTACTGAGCACCAACAAATAAAACTTTCAGACATAAGAACAGTGGAAAAGGCACACAATTAGATATTTGGAAAACGATCAGTGATTCAATGACAAATAAAAGTTCATAAACTCATTTAAAATACAGAAAGACAAATGCACAAATTCAGTATTTTAGAGGAATCCGCTCTCCTATCTTATTTGAACTTTCACTATCTTGATGACCTATTTTAATGCGTCCATGAGTCACAGAAGACAACGGCACAATCAAGTTAATCAAAATCTTTTCTCTGAATGCCTCAGATTTCACCCAGTGAAGGAATATTTTCAGATCAAAAACACAATGAAAGCCACGACTCGATGTCTTTCAGAAGCCATTTGTGAATGAGGAGAAGACAGGCAGACAAGTACGCTCATCAAAGAACTGTAAGGGGCATTCTCAAGGAAAACAAGAGCATCATCATTCAAAATTAATTTCTGTAAGATGTTTCACATCCTCTGGGCTTTAGAATCAACTAATTACTTTTGAAGTCATGTTACTTCTATTTTTTTGACAAGTACCACAGCCAACGAGGTACACAATAAAATAAAATGAGTCATAGTCATACAGCTGCGCGGTATGGAAATAGACCCTTCAGCCTCCTGACCAAGCTGATCGTTACCACAAAGGCGAGTCCCATTTGCCCGCATTTGGCCCATATCACTCTAAACCCTTCATATCCACATCTCTGTCCAAGTGTCTTTTAAAAATTGTAACTCTATTTGCTTCCAGACCACCATCTGAATGGAAAAGGTTGATCCACAGGTTCCATTTAAATCTCTTCCCTCTCATCGTAAGCCTATGCCATCTACCCTGTGAAAAAGACTTTCACTTTATATGCAATTGTTATATTCAATATCCTTCCCAATAAACGCAAGCATGCCAAACACCTTCTCACCAGACTTGACTCATCAATTTCAGGGAACCATGCCTTTGTACTCCCAGATCTTTTTATTATGCAACACTCTCCAGGGCTCTACCGTATACTGTGTAGGTCCTGCCCTGCTTTCACAGCCCAAAGTGCAACACCTCACACTTGTCAGAGTTAAATTCTGTTTGCCATTCCTTGGCCCTCCTCCTCAAATAATCTAGATCTTGTTGTAAACTGAAATAACCTTTCTCACTGTCCGCTGCATCACCTTTTATTATCATCTGCAAATTTACTACACTGCCATCCATGCATTAATGTAAATAACAAACAGAAGCAGTAGACCCTACACCGACCCCTAATGCACACTACTGGTTACAGGCCGCTGATCAGAAAGACAACCCTCCACGACTACCCTTTGTCTCCTTCCTCCAAGCCTATTTTGAATGCAATTGGTTCATAGAATCATAGAAAATAGGTGCAGGAGTAGGCCATTCGGCCCTTCGAGCCTGCACTGCCATTCAATATGAATCATGGCTGATCATCCAACTCAGTATCCTGTACCTGCCTTCTCTCCATACCCCCCTGATCCCTTTAGCCACAAGGGCCACATCTAACTCCCTCTTAAATATAGCCAATGAACTGGCCTCAACTACCTTCTGTGGCAGAGAATTCCACAGACTCAGCACTCTCTGTGTGAAAATTGATCTTCTCATCTCGGTCCTAAAAGACTTCCCCCTTATCCTTAAACTGTGACCCCTTGTTCTGGAGTTCCCCAACATCGGGACAATCTTCCTGCATCTTGCCTGTCCAACCCCTTACGAATTTTGTAAGTCTCTATAAGATCCCCCCTCAATCTCCTAAATTCCAGCGAGTACAAGCCGAGTCTATCCAGTCTTTCTTCATATGGAAGTCCTGCCATCCCAGGAATCAGTCTGGAGAACCTTTGATTATCTCACCTTTGATTCCACATGATCTAACCACCAGACTAGCCTATCAAAGGCTTTACTAAGGCTTGTCAAAGGCTTTAATAAAAGTCCATATAGGCACCATTCATTGCCTATCCCCATCAATCCTCTTGGTGACCGCTTCAAAAAATTTCCATGAGATTTATAATACATGATTTCCCTTGCACAATGCATTGCTGACTTTCTCTAATCAGCCCATGCCTATCCAAATGCTGGTAGATTCTGTCCCCAAGAATTCCCTCCAACAACTTTCCCACCACTGACGCCAGGCTCACGACACTGTAGCCCCCCGGCTTATTCTTGCTGTCCTTAAATTAGCTATCCTCCAATCTTTCAGAACTTCACCTGTACCTAAAGAAGATGCAAATATCTCTTCACAATTTACTCCCGAACTTCCCACAATCACCGAGAATGCACTTGGTCCACTTTAATGTGGTTTCTCCTGTAAACAATAACATTAGTACGGGTGTCAAGGGTTATGGGGAAAAGGCATGGGAATAGGGTTAGGAGAGAGAGATAGATCAGCCATGATTGAATAGCGGAGTAGTCTTGATAGGCCAAATGGCCTAATTTTGCACCTATCACGTATGACACCCAGGTCTCGCTGTACCTCCCCCTTACCTAACCTAATCCCGTTGAGATAATAATCTGCCCCCTTGTTTTTGCCGCCAAAGTGGATAACCTCGCAGTATAATATAGATACATGTGAGGTTATCCACTTTGTCGTCAAAAACAAGGGGGCAGATTATTATCTCAATGAGGTTAGGTTAGGTAAGGGGGAGGTGCAGCGAGACCTGGGTGTCCTTGTACTGAAAGTTGGAGTGCAGGTACAGCAGGCAGTGAAGAAAGCTAATGGAATGTTGGCCTTCATAACAAGAGGATTTCAGTATAGGAGTAGAGAGGTTCTTCTGCAGCTGTATAGGGCTCTGGTGAGACCACATCTGGAGTATTGTGTACAGTTTTGGTCTCCTAATTTGAGGAAGGACATCCTTGTGATTGAGGCAGTGCAGCATAGGTTCACAAGATTCATCCCTGGGATGGCGGGACTGTCATATGAGGAAAGATTGAAAAGACTAGGCTTGTATTCACTGGAGTTTAGAAGGATGAGGGGGAATCTTATAGAAACATATAAAATTATAAAAGGACTGGACAAGCTAGATGCAGGAAAAATGTTCCCAATGTTGGGTGAGTCCAGAACCAGGGGCCACAGTCTTAGAAAAAAGGGGAGGTCATTTAAGACTGAGGTGAGAAAAAACTTTTTCTCCCAGAGAGTTGTGAATTTATGGAATTCCCTGCCACAGAGGGCAGTGGAGGTCAAATCACTGGATGGATTTAAGAGAGAGTTAGATAGAGCTCTAGGGGCTAGTGGGGTCAAGGGATATGGGGAGAAGGCAGGCACGGGTTATTGATAGGGGACGATCAGCCATGATCACAATGAATGGCGGTGCTGGCTCGAAGGGCCGAATGGCCTCCTCCTGCATCTATTTTCTATGTTTCTATGACTTTATAAAATTCCTCCCTTGTTATTCCTGAAGGGGGCCTGGCGGTGATTTTTAGGGTGTGTCCCTTCCATAGACCACAGAGACCACATCGTCCAACTTTGTTGTAAAGTGACGAATTGCAGCACTATTTCAGGGGACAGGGCCAGTCCGACCAGGACCACAGTGATGCCCAAGCCAGGTGATGTGCTGGAGTCTCTGGAAGAGGTCTCAGTGGGGATGTGGGGCAGCCAGCTGAGGTGTTGCCTCAACATCTCCATTGATCCTGATTCCATCATGGTCTCTGCTACTGTCTACATGTTCTCCCAGTTTCTTTTGGGTGCTCCAGTTACCTGCCACCACCCAAAGGTATGCATATTGGTAGGTTAATTGGCTAATGCAAATTGTCCCCAAGTGTAGAATCTAGGGATATTTGGTGGGAATGTGAGAAGATTAAACAGTAGCATTTGATAGGTGGCACAAGCTCAGTGGGCCGAAGGGCCTTTATGATATCAATATTGGGATTGGCTTATTATTGTCACATGTACCAAAAATCAGTGAAATACTTTGTTTTGCATGCTGCCGGGTCAAATCGTACCACACATTAAATGAATACAATTGAACCTTACACTCAGGTAGTGTAAAGAGAAGAATAGAGTGCACAATATAGTTACAGCTACAGAGAAGTGTAGATTAAATTAAATGCAAAGGTTGCAACGAGGTAGGTTGGGAGATCAGAAATACACCATTAGCTTATGAGAAGTCCACTCCAAAGTCTAATATCAGTGGGAAGAGGCTTTCCCAGAAAACTATGATACTTGGTTTCAAGCATTTGTCACTTCCGACCAGCAGTAGAAATGAGAAGAGGGAATGACCAGGTACATATGGTCCTAGATTATGTTGGCTGTTTTCCCGAAGCAGTGTGAAGTGTAGATGGCATCGATGGGTTGGGAGGAGAGGCTGGTTTTCCATGAAGTATGATTCAGTGACTCCATGTATAGCTCAAAAACCAAACCCCGATTGAGAAATAAAATGGAATCATAGAACTAAGGTTGACTTTGGCATCCAAGATAGGTTGGCAATACTGATGTCAGTTAGCTGGAGTTACAGATCTTGTGCTCATACAGCCAGCCATCCGCTGCGGATTAATGCAGCAAAATTAAAACAGATGTCACCTCCAGATCTGCCAGTAAGCAGAAATGTTAGCTTGGGACAGTGAGAATCTCTCTGAAAAAATTACAGATGATCGCATAGGAAAGAACTGCAGATGCTGGTTTAAACTGAAGATAGACACAAAAAGCTGGAGTAACTTAGCGGGACCGGCAGCATCTCAGGAGAGAAGGAACAGGTGACGTTTTGGTTCGAGATCCTTCTTCAGACTTCAGAGATGCTGCCTGTCCCGCTGACTTACTCCAGATTTTCGTGTCTATCTACAGGTAATAGTGACTGGTACAAATATTTACTTCAGATCGAGAGCTTCAAATGAGCCCCAGCAGTCTCACAATTATAGGCAACAGGATATTTCAAATTATGAACGTCACCCATTCCTTCTCTCCAGAGATGCTGCCTGTCCAGCTGTGTTACTGCAGCTCATTGTGCCTACCATTTCATACTGATGATCTCCTGCTTTATAACGTGTATTATTACCCATATCACACATCTGAGGTATGCTTTTACAAAATTGTATTCCCTTCGTTTTTACTGCCAGCAGGGGTAACAGGGGAATATTTTCTTGTATTCCCCTTTCTTGCGAACGCCTATGGACTTTACCTGTTAAAACAGCGGGGAATATAGTCTTATATTCCCCTGGTCTCACATCCGGGAACTTGGCAACGTGACGCTGCGTGGGAAATTTAGAATATTCAAACGGCAGACAGGAAGACTGCCGCGTCCATTTTGGTTAAATTTTACGTGGAAGTCCGCCGAGCTGAGATGTTCAGATTTTCCTCTCGATGTCTGATATGGGTAATAATAACAATATTGACTGTCCTCTTTCGGGGGATACGACATATATTGCCCTCACTAGATCCATATTGCCCTCGTCTTTGACTCGGGCAATATGAATCTACTTCAGGCAATATATGTCGTATCCCCCTCAAGGCCAGTCAATATTCTATTATTATTACAGCACTTTAATCATGGGAAATGTCTCGAGGCACTTCCTTTACAATAAAACGTAACACCAGAAAACGTAGAGAAATATTAGGGAAGGGGACCTAAATCTTGGTTGAAAAAAATTAAGTTTTTAAGTATTTTAAATGAGGAAAAGGGAGCGACCAGGCTTAGGGAAGGAATTCCAGCGCTTCGGGCAAACCTGAAGGTCTTAAATATCAAGTGAAGAGTTTTTTATTGTCATATGTTCCAGATAGAACAATGACATTCTTACTTGCAGAAGCACAACAGAATATGTAAACATAGTACACTGTAAACAATATAATAAACAATAAAAAAAGTTCAGTGTGTGTATGTATATATACACATACTCACATATACATATATACAGATCATATATATATATATGTATATATATATATGATCTATACGCACACATACGTGCACATAAACAGCAAACAATAATAATACAATAATAACAATAATAGTCTATGTAGTTCAGAGCTTATTTGAGGTTGTGGTGTTCAATAGCCCCATGGCTATAGGGAAGAACCTGAACGTTACAGTTTTCAGGCTCCTGTACCTTCTTCCCGATGGCAGGGGCGATTCAGTAATTCACTTGTGGTGTCTCTCACAATCAGGTAGTGTGAAGTCTGACACTGGTGTCTAAACTGCGATAAATAAAATCTGCAAAAATATGACAGTTGCAAAAATCTGAGTGCTTTCATATGCTGCAGATAACTGATGTTAAATCAAGTGAATAATTACGGAGAGGAGGAGGCTCTCTATATAGATTTCCTTCTCACCCAACTATGTTCATTACACGGTGGGCTCGCTGCAGATACTGTAAGCGCACAGGTTTCTCTTTTCATCCCTTACCGTTTAATGCTCAGCAAGAATGGGCAAAGGCACCAGCATTACTGTTACTCTTACAGCCCCACATCTCTTTCTGGAGGGTGTACTGCGCATTCCTGAAAACTCTGAATGCTGTGAAATCACTCAGCTGAGCAAAGATTTTGTTGGTGCTAAAGTGAGCCTTGTATTTATTGACATTATGTATAATTGCAGGGAAGTGCTTTAAATAGGTCAGCGGGTGATTTGAACCGCTTATTGTTAAAATAACAGCATACTGTACCTGAGAGATATTTATCGTGCTGTTGAGCTCTGATTTTTACAGAAAAGTTATTCACCAGGCATGGTCATCACTGTCATGACTGTAATGTATGCTACATTAATAATGCTCACCAATAATGCTTGGTCAAAGGCTGCTTTCATCACTTCACTGTAGTTAATAACATTGCAGTCACATAGCATCCAGCTGGGGTAAGGATGGCAGGCTATCTTCCTCAGAACACATCAATGCTTTTTGCAATAACCTTGATCATGGAATCCAGGGAGAGTTTGCCAAATGGATAGAAAATTGGCTTCATGGAAGGAAGCAGAGGGTGATGGTGGAAGGTTGATTTTCCGACTGGAGGTCTGTGACTAGTGGTGTACCGCAGGGATCGCTGTTGGGCCCACTGCTGTTTGTGGATTATACCAACGATTTGGTTGGGAGTGCACAAGACATGATTAGTAAGTTTGCAGATCGAACATAGGACTGTCCAGCACTATCAAGTCTCCCCACAACCTCCGATATTGCAGAGTAAACAATCCAAGTCAATCCAACCTCTCCTTGTAGCTGAAATCCTCTATTCCAGGCAGCGTTCTGGTCAAGGGCCTGTCCCACTGTACGAGGTAATTCAAGAGTTCTCCCGAGTTTTCCCCTGATTCGAACTCGGAGAATGTCTGTGGCGGGTCCGTAGGAGTTCGTGGATGTCTCGTAGCGGCTCGTACGGGTAACGGTAGGTAAATTCGTGAAGTTTTTTCAACACTGTGAAAAATGTCCATGAGTAAAAAAAAAAACGTGATGAAAAAAATGTTACTTTTTACTCGTACGAGCCTCTACGAGACATCCATGAATTCCTACGGACCTGCTATGGATATTTACCGGGTTCGAATCAGGGGAAAACTCGGGAGAACTCTTGAATTGCCTCGTACAATGGGACAGGCCCTTAAACTTCCTCTGTACCCTCTCCAAAGCCTCCACATCTTTTCTGTAATGGGGCAACCAGAATTGCGCGTAATTCTCCAAATGGGGCCTAACCAAAGTCCTGTCGAGCTGCATTATCACTTCCTGACTTATATTCAATGCCCCTTGCAATGAAGGCAAGCATACCACATGCCTTCTTTACCACTCTCCCTCCTTGTGCTGCCGCCTTTAGTGAGCTATGAACTTGGACTCCAAGATTCCTCTGTGCTTCAATGCTATTAAGGGCTTTGCCATTAATTCTCTTCGTATATTCAATCTTCCAAAGTGTAACACCTCACACTTGCTCGTGTTGAACTGCATCTGCCATTTCTCTGGCCCATTTCAGCAGCTGATCTATATCCCGCTGTATATCTAATAACAGTATTCATCACTGGCTGCAACTCCTCCAATTTTGGTGTCGTCAGCAAACTGGAGCATCAACCCATCTATATTTACATCTAGGAGATTATGTACGTATATATATCACAAACAGCAGATCCCTGTGGAACTCCACAGACCTCCATCAAGGTGACACTAATGTGGGTGCTATTGTAGATGCCAAAAATGGCTATCAAATATAACAGCCGGATCTTGATCAGTTGGACAAGTGGGCTGTGAGGAATGGTTAATGAAGTTTAATGCAGATAAGTGCAAGGAGTTCCATTTTGGGAAGTCAACCCAGGGCAGGACCTTCACAGTGAAAGGCAGGGCTCTGTGGAGTGTTGTAGTGCAGAGGGATCCAAGAGTGCAGGTACACAGTTCCTTGAAAGTGGCATCACAGGTAGATAGGTTAGTCAAGAAGGCTTTCAGCACATTAGCCTTCATTGGCGTGTCAAAGTTGGAACGTTATGTTACAGTTGCACAAAGCGTTGGTGAGGCCACATTTGGAGTATTTTGTTCTGTTTCCGTCACTCTGCTAACCAAACGTGGGCAAGAAAACTGCTGTTAATCTGGAAAGAGTGCAGCAACTATTTATGTGGATGTTGCCAGGACATGAGGGCCTGAGTTACAGGGAGAGGTTGGGCTGGCGAGGACTTTTGGGGTGATCTTATAGAGGGGCTGTTTCCATGATTCTATGTGTAAGAAGGAACTGCAGATGCTGATTTAAACCGAAGATAGACGCAAAAAGCTGGAGTAACTCAGCAGGACAGGTACCATCTCAGGAGAGAAAGAATGGGTGATATTTCGGCTCGAGACCCTTCTTCAGACCCGAAAGTCCAGTCTGAAGAAGGGTCACCCATTCCTTCTCTCCAGAGATACTGCTTGTCCTGGTGAGTCACTCCAGCGTTTTGGGCCTATCTATGGTTCTATGATAACTTGAAAGCTTCTTGATCATTTGCACTAGTACCAGGTCCTAATTCTGGGTTTTTTTTGTTAAAAATTCCATTATAGAATTTGACCAGCCATTCACTGGTTATTAATCCAGTAATTTTAGCCACCAATTCCTATGTCCCTTCATTCCAAGGAGCTAACAGTGGTATGAAGGCATGGGAACTTGAAAATCCAGCACCACTGACACTACTTCAAGCAAACATTTGCTTCCCAAGATCAAAGCAATTCCTCTCACACCAGGCATGCTGCAAGGAAAACCAAAATTCTAACTGAAGATGTTTGAAATCTAAAATACAGAATGCAGAAAATGCCAGAAAGTATGTCAGAACATAGGTCTGTACGTTCCTGTGATGTACAGTAGGTCAGAACGTATCCTGTGATTATAAAGATTGAGGCACAAAGCTAGAGGAACTCAGCGGGACAGGCAGTAGGATCTCAACCCGAAACGTCACCCATTCCTGCTATCCAAAGATGCTACCTGTCCCGCTGAGTTACTCCAGCTTTTTGTGTCATCTTCGGTTTATTTTTTATTTTATTTTTTAAATTTTTGTTAGAAGTAAATACAGTAAAGTGGTACCTAAGTACCTGATGCATACAGACATATTACAGTTCTTGTACAACTTCTTATTTTTAATTTAATAATAAAAGAACAGTGATAGAAAGAAGAAAACAGAGAGTGTCGTAGGCAATGGTGATGGTGCCTAATTCATGATATAATAAGAAAAGCCCGAAAAAGAGATAGATAGACAAGAGTAGAAACGAATAGCGAGAGACAGAAAGAAGAAAGAAGCTAAAGAGATTTAAAAAAAGAAAGAAGGAAAATAAATTAGGAGAGATATACCTATTTAATATCTTTAACCACCCGTCGCCCGGTTCTGAACCATTTAATTTCTAAGGTTATGTTATGTTGCACCATATGCTTGTAAGAAGTCGATAAAAGGATACCAAATCTTTCAGAATTGGTCTACCTTGCCTAGTAGGAGGAATCTCATTTCTTCAAGATGCTTCAACATATTTGGAATCCACATTTTGAACGTTGGCGTGGTTGCGTTTTTCCAGAATTTGAGTATAAGTTTTTTTGCCGTTATTAAACCATAACTAAAGAGAGCTTCTTGGAACGTAGTTAATTTACGTCCCTCTTCCATTGATCCAAAGATAATCAGTTCTGTATTGGGGTTCAATTTTGTGTTGAATAGTTTTGTAAACGTTTCAAAGATTTCATTCCAAAATTTATGAAGTTTTGTACAAGAGACAAAGGAATGTGCTATAGTGGCATTTTGAGTTAGATATTTATCATAAATAGGGGAGACATTTGGAAATATTTTATTCCATCTGGTTTTCGAGTAATATAATCTGTGTAAAATTTTAAATTGAATTAGGTTATGCCTTACATTAATCGAACATTTATGTACACATATTAGATTTTTTTCCCATCTGTCTTAAGGAATTTTTATCAATAACTCTTGTCCCTTCTAATTGCCTCTGTCATTGGTGTTTCTATATTTAAAATTATATTATATATATATGATATCAAATTGCTTGATTCTGCCTTTCCATTCCTTCTTTCCTCTAATACATCTGAGGTTAGAGTTTGATATCCTTGTATATATTTTTTCAAATAATTATGAATTTGAAGATATTTGAAATATTGGTTACCTTTCAGGTTATATTTTAGTTGTAACTGTTGGAATGCTAAAAGTTTTCCCATTTCATACATATCTCCAATTATTTTAGTTCCTATTCTTTCCCAATGGATAAACGTTTTATCGACAATAGATGGTTTGAATGCGGGATTGTTAGCTATTGGGGAAAGAAGCAATACATTTCTTAATTTTAAAGTTAATTTTATTTGTTTCCAAATTCGTATTATACTGTGAATAATTGGATTCTTCTTATATATTATTTTGTTCAGTTTCATCGGGGAAAGAAGAATCGCTCCTATATTGTAAAGGGAATAATCCTCGTTCTCCATTCTTATCCAATCTACTTGTTGGGCAGAACTGTCCAACCAGTAAATTATATTTTTAATATTTACTGCCCAATGGTAGTACAACAAATTAGGGAGTGTCAGTCCCCCTGATTCTTTAGATTTACACAAATGTTTTCTTTGCATTCTATGTGGTTTATAGTCCCATATGAAGTTTATAATATCAGAGTCTAGTTTTTTAAAGATCTGTTTGGTAAATATATTGGTATTGATTGAAATCGGTACAGTATTTGTGGTAAAAAGATCATTTTTATAGCATTTATTCTGCCTATTAAGGACATTGGCAATGTTTTCCAGAATTTAATCAACCCGTTTAATTTAGCTAATAAAGGCATATAGTTTGCGTTGAGTAATGATTTATATTCCCTAGTAATTTGGATACCCAAATACTTGAATTTTTCTGTTGCAATTCTAAGAGGGAATTTCAATAGATGTGTCGACTCTTGAGGTTTTATTGTCATAATTTCGCTTTTGTTCCAGTTTATTCTATATCCTGAAAAAGAACCAAATTCCTCTATTAAATTTAATATATTTGGTATACTAATTTGCAAATTTGTAATGTATAATAATATGTCGTCTGCATATAATGACATTTTATTATTTGAGTGTTTGGTATTATATCCATGAATATTCGGATGACTTCTTATACTTTCTACTAGAGGCTCTATCACAAGTGCAAATAGCAGGGGCAATAGTGCACACCCCTGTCTTTTGCCCCTTGATAATTGGAATTTCGGGGATAATATGTTATTGGTCAGTATTCAAGCCGTCGACCAATCATATAATGATTTTACCCATGAGATAAAATTCTCTCCCATATTAAATGTATGAAATACTTTAAATAGATATTGCCATTCTACTTGATCAAATGCATCCAGTGAAATAACTGATAAGTCTTCCTCTTTAGTTTTATGTGAGTACATTATATTAAACAGACGTCTCAAATTGTTGAATGAGTATCTCTTGGGTATAAACCCCGTTTGATCCGGGTTTATTAGTTTGCTAACATATTTCCTCAATCTTCTCGCGAGGGTTTTTGCTAATATTTTTTTATCTGTATTTAAGAGTGCTATGGCTCAATATGAGCTTGGGTCTAGATCTTTATCCTTTTTAGGTATAAGTGTAATAGTTGACTCGGTTAGTGTTTCTGGTAGCATATTTTCTTTAAAAGCATGTATATATAAATTTTCTAAGCGTGGTGAAATTATCTCGTAGAATCTTTTATAGAATTCATTACTAAAGCCATCTGGTCCTGACGTTTCACCATTCTTCAACAAATTTATTGTTTCTTCTATTTCCTTAAGTGTAATCTGAGCACCTAATTCCTCTTATTCCAACGTGTTGAGTTTTCGAAGATTACAATTGTCTAAGAAGCTTGTAATTTTAATATTATCTGCTGAGGTTTTAGATGTATATAGGTTTTGATAAAATTGAACAAATCTTTTGTTAATGTCTTTAGATAATGTTAATAATTCACCTTTATCTGATTTGATTTTAGTAATTGTATTTTCCATTTCCCGTTTTTTCAGTTGACGTGCTAAGAGTTTATGTGGTTTATCACCGAATTTGAAGTTTTCCTGTTTTGTAATTTGAAATAATCTTATTATTCTTGCTGATAAAATGTTATTTAATTTGTATTTCAGTATTATTATTTTATTATGTTTATCTATGGTTGGTTCTTTGGCATTATCTAGATCTAATTGTCTAATTTGTTGTTCTAGCTACAATTGTTCAGTGTTGTTCTTTTTATTTTGGAAAGCTTGATATGAAATTATTGTTCCTCTAATGAATGCCTTAAAAGTTTCCCATAGTAAGGAGGGTGAGATACCTGGTGTATCATTAGTCTCAAAGAAGAATTTAATCTGCTGTTTTAAATATGTACAACCTTGTGAGTTGTTTAAAATTTGGGGGTTAAACCTCCAGAACGATTTTTTATCAGACATTCTTTCCAATTTTAAGAAAAATGTTAACGGGGAGTGATCAGAAATAATACTATTATGATATTTAGAGTTGTATGTGTACGGAATTAATTTTGTGTCGACTAAAAAATAGTCGATACGTGAATACGTTTTATGTACCGTTGAATAAAATGAGTATTCCCTTCCAACTGGATTAGCGATTCTCCATACGTCTATTATGTTTGTGTTTTTTATGTATGTATTTAGGAGTTCACTAGTTTTTGATTTTATGTTAGTCCTTTTTTGTTTTGCTGATTTATCCAGATATGGATCTAGAACACAATTGAAATCTTACCCTATTATCACATTTTAATAGTTAAACTCTGAAATTGTATCCAGACTTTAATTAAAGAATTGAGGGTTATCAAAGTTGGGAGCATAAATGTTTATCATAGTAAGTGGGGTAGAGTGAATTTCTCCTGTAACTATAACGTACCTCCCCTCTTTATCTGCTATGATATTCTTTGATTTAAATGGTATACCTTTACGAATAATAATAGCCATGCCTCTAGATTTAGAAGTAAATGGAGAGTAGTATGTTTTCCCAATCCAATTTGCCTTCAGTCTTATCTGTGTTTGCTGTTTCAAATGTGTTTCCTGTAAAAAAATTATGTCAGAATTGAGTGCTTTTAATTGGGCAAAAATCTTACCCCTTTCAATTGGTTCATTAGCGCCCCTTATATTCCAGCTACAAAACGTGATTCCTCCAGTTTTCTTTTGTTAATCGTCTTGCATTGTAAATCATGTTAATACCCTTAAGTCATATGGTGCAACCAAGTACCTCAGAACTCTAGGTGATGGGTGGTCACCCACAGCTGTTAAATTTTGTTGGCATCTCCCCTTCAAAATAGACCTTAAAAAAGACCAGAAAGTGTAAAGTGGTGAAAAGGTAATTGAAAAACAAAAAGTGATAATATAATATCTAAAAATAAAGATATTATAAAAAAAGAAACCATCTAAAAGTGGTAGGTAAGTTCTTGTAGACTTCCGTAGATGTTGTTATACATTCCGCTCTGCCCCCTTGACCAATAATTATTAAAAGGAAGAAAGGCCGGTTCAAAATTGAAAAATATATATAAGATAAAATCTTAAATCTTCGGTTTAAACCAGCATCTGCAGTTCATTCCTGCACACTGTGATGATAAAGGGTCTATGACCTGAAACTCTGGCTCAGTTTCTCTTCACACAATCGTGGCCTGACCTGCTGAGCGTTTCCAGCTTTTTCTGTTTTTATGATGTTTAAGTGTACATAGTAACTGTGGAGAACTAGTCACACTTCACTTTTAAAATTAATTGCCAGCCAAATCTCATCTACCCCGCATAAAGACAAAGTAATTATTTGCAAAGGGACATCAAAATCCTATTTCTACAGTGGAAAAGAATTGGCCAATCCAAAATTTCAAGGGCAAATTCCAACATGAAGTGGCTTATTGCCAGGCAGGAGAATGGGCTAGAGAAGCAATTTTGTTTCAGGTCTTTGTATCCCTGACTCATACTGCACACCCCGCCTTACAGCGCCAGAGACCCGGGGTTTGTACGTTTGTACGTTCTCCTTGTGACCGGCATGGGTGTTCTCCGAGATCTTAGGTTTCCTCTCACACTCCTAAGACGTACAGGTTTGTAGGTTAATTGGCTTAGTATAAATGTAAATTGTCCCTAGGTTGTGTAGGATAGTGTTAGTGTGAGGCGATCGCTGGGCATTGCGGTGGATATATGGATGTAGACGGAGGTGGTTTTAATTGTCGTGGCCAAAAGGGAGCTGGATGAGTGTCTGGAAAATAAATGGAATTTGTGCAATAGGAAGAGGTCTAACGAGATTACTCTTTCAGACAGCCGTTGTGGACTTGATGCAGTGATCAGTCTTCTTCCACACTGTAACCACTCTTATTCTAGAAGGATTTGTCCATGAGCCTGCAGGCAAAAGTGCTAGACAGATGACTTTGTTTCCAGTTCGGTTAGTTGCAGAACTTTTTCCCCCTCAATTACAGTTTGCGGAATGAAATTCCTGGAATAAGATCCTTGCATTGGTATCAGGAGTCATAATGTGTCTGACCAAAGCATGCTGCAGGACATAGGGCAAAACTGGCAAGGGTCTGTGACTGAGGGTAGAGTGAGGCATTGAATAGGATAGTGCCTGAATTTTCAGGTTTATTTTAGAATTTATTCCTGATTAATTTTTTTCTAACTTATTTGCTTATTCATTATTATTAAACTTCTCTCAATATTCCAGTAGACATTCATGACTGAAATTATGGCATAGGCAGCCTAGCACACGTCTGTGGTCAAAGTATCATTAAGTCATGTCGAACTTGCAACAAGAAAACAAATATTAATTCTCACTATCTCAAGAAAAAAAACACTTCATGTAATTTCTGAATCCTTTAGTTGATAAATAGCTTAGAAGTCGCCACAACTTCAATTAATTATCTCAGATCTTTTTTTTCCCTTTTGGTGATCATATTGACATTCCCATTCAGTGACTATGAGAGGAGGGGTGCAGGGGGTACATCGTACCCGGGCCCGGGGTCCAAAAGGGGGCCCGGAAACCAATGGAGGGGGGCCGGGAATTTCCTGAAATCTCAGAAAATGTTTGTATATATTTTGTGAAGACTAACATTCACATTTTGTGTGAGCCTACATAGTTGTATATATCGTAATTCGTAGACATTATGATCCATAATAAAGCGGGGAATTGTAACTAGCGGTGTGTGAGGTCGGGGTAACCTGATTAAGAGAGGGGGAAGGGGAAGACCCATCATTACTGAAGGGTCTTCCCTGTAGGAGGGGGGTTGAGCACAAAGACCCAGCAAAGTCAGACCATGTACTGTCTGCGTAGTGGAGATTGTGGGCCTTGTGCTGCCTTGAACTCTGGTGAGGTGACGGCTGTGGCCCGCTGGTGGAGAGGCGAGGGTTGGCGGAGTCGCTGGTGGAGGCTCGTGGGTGGCTGGAGTAGAGATACGGGCAGCAGCATCGGTGGCTTTCTGTAGACAGTGCAGGTCGGCTGCAGTGTCCCCACCCGGGGAGGTGGTGAGAATCAACGACAGCAGGGAGGTGGTGAGAGTCAGCAGCTGCGGCAGTTTCAGTGGTCCGGGCCTGGGTTTGGCCGGGTAGGCGGTGAGGGTCGGAGAGGCGGTGGATGTTGTTGCTGCTCCTGGTGGTGGCCCTTGGCCTCGTGGCGGTCGGGCAGGCGGCGCGCGGTCCAGCGCTGGAGCTCCAGGCCTGCGGGCGGTCGAGTCGAGGAGTGTTGGTGGAGGGACCGGTCTGGAGTGGGTGGGTGAGAGTGTGTGTATGTGTGTGTGGATGGGTGTGGGTGGGTTGGTGTGTGAGTGAGTGAGTAGGTGTGTGAGACTGAGTGGGTGTGTGTGAGTGGGTGTTTGTGAGTGTGTGTGGGTGTCTGTGTGTGTGTGTGTGTGTGTGTGTGTATGAGTGGGTGTGTGTATGTGTGTGTGTGTGTGTGTGTGTGGATGGGTGTGGGTGTGTATATGTCAGTGGGTGTGGGTGTTGGTGGGTGTGGGCTATGTGGGCATGTGTGGGTGTGTGTGAGTGGGTGTGTGTGAGTGGGTGAGTGAGTGAGTGAGTAAGTGTGTGAGACTGAGTGGGTGTGTGTGAGCGGGTATTTGTGAGTGGGTGTGTGTGAGTGGGTGAGTGAGTGGGTGAGTAAGTGTGTGAGACTGAGTGGGTGTGTGTGAGCGGGTATTTGTGAGTGGGTGTGTGTGAGTGGGTGCAGGGCGGCCAACTCTCACGCTTTGAGGAAACTCTCATGCCCTCACGCTGATCAGAAATTTCTCACGCTCTGTGGTGAGAAATTCTGTGATCAACGAAAATGTAAAAACTCAGATGAACTGCATTGTCCGCGGGCGTTGGAGAGCCGGGACTGAGGGAGGGATGGAAGCAGATGTAGTGGCGAGAGCAGATGAGGGCGGAAAGCCGGGGCTGCCGAGTGTTTGCGGGGCTGCCGAGTGTTTGCGGGGCTGGCGAGTGTTTGCGGGGCCTGCGAGCCGCTCGCTGCATCTCCGGCCATGGAGCAGTGCAAGAGTCCCGGGCCGATCGGAGGCGTCGGAAGCGTTGCGCCGCTGCCGCGAGTGTCTCTGTGCCGATGGGACAGAGACTCTCAAAGGGAGGTGGAGAGAGAGGGGAAGGAGACAAGGAGACAGGGGAGAGAGAGAGGAGAGAGAGGGGATAGACAGAGGGGGAGTGAATGGGGAGAGAGAAGTGAGGTATGTGTGGGGGGGGGGGGAGAGAGAGAGAGGGGTGAGAAGGAAGAAAGAGGGAAGAGAGAGAAGGGGTGGAGATGGAGGAGAGGGTAGGAGAGAATGGGAGAGAGGGAGGGGGAAAGTGAGAGCGAGGGGGAAGAGGGAAAGGGGGAAAGAAAAACGGGGGAAAGAGAGGGAGATGGGGAGGCAAAGAGAAATGGGGGATAGAGACAGAGAAAGAGAGAGGGGAGAGAGAGCAGGGGGAAAGTGAGGTGGGAGGGAGAAATGGGGGGGAGAGAGATAGGAGAGAGAGGATGAGAGAGGAGGAGAGAGAGGGAGGGGGAATGGAGAGTGGTGAGAGAGAGAGAGGAGAGAGAGAGAGAGAGAAGAGAGAGAGAGAGGGGAGAGAATGTGTGGAGAGGGAGCGAGAGGGGGAGAGAGAGGGAGGGGGAAGCAAGGGGGAGAGAGGGGGAGAGAGAAGAAAGATGGGGAGAGAGGGGAGAGAGAGAGAGGGAGGGAGTGAGGGGGAGAGAGAGTTAGGGGAAAGAGAGGGGAGAGAGAGGGGAGAGGGGAAGGGGAGAGAGGGGACAAGCGAGAGGGGGGAGAGTGAGGTAGGGAGAGTGGGAAAGAGAGGGAGAAGAGAGGGAGAAGAGAGGGGAGGGAGAGAGATGGGGAGAGAGGGGAGGGAGAGAGATGGGGAGAGAGGGGAGAGAGAGAGGGGAGAGAGAGAGGAAGAGAGGAGAGAGCGAGAGAGGAGGAGAGGGTGAGAGGAGAGAGCGGAAGAGAGGGGGGAGAGAGAGAGAGGGATGAGAGTGAGGTTGGAATGGTCCCTGCCTCAAATACCTCCTCTGGCACTTGTTCCAATCACCCATCACCCTTTGTGTGGATAAAGTGACCCCTTAAAAAGTTACCTCTTAAAAATACTTAATACAAAAAACATTGAAATCATACTTCTACAATGCACTAAAACATGATTTTAATACATCAAATTTCAAAAGGTTCCTACCCTGGGAGGGGGCACACCCTCTCCCCACTCGGTTGCTCCACTTCCTTACTGGGTACCCCCAAGGCCAGTGATCAGTGATCGCTCGGCTTCCCCACTTTCAAAAACTCTCTGCGGCCCCTGGTTCAGATGGAGAACACTACCAGATGTGAGCGGGGAACTGAGGCCAGTTGTCCATGATGTTTGGATCCCAATGCTCAGCGCTTCATGTTTCGGAGTAGGTAATGTTATTGATTTGTAATTAGCCTGATGACTTCAGGACAGTTTGTTACGAAAATGAAAGAAATGGTCTCAGAATACTAATACAGCTGAGTGAGTATAATTTTATGGATGGGAATTGTGTTCAACCAATTGATGACTTCTTTGACAAAGTGACTAGCATGTTAATTACAAGGAAGCCAATGAATGTAGCAAATTTTGTTCTCCATAATTTGGTCTGTGAAGTGCCCCAATAAGGATTACTGCATTAGCTAAGCACCTGTGTACTTGAACGTAATAGGTTAAGTCCAGGGGTTCAGATATGGGGCTTTATGTGTGGGCCAGATATATTGTCAGTGCAAAGGGGCTAGGAGCAAGGCCAAGTGTGCATCCAGAGTCGAGGTGTGCAGTCAAAGCTGGGACCAGGGGTGTGTTCAGCACTGGGAACCTAAGCAGGTAAGCAACTATGATCAGGGTAGAATAGGGGGCCAGGTGTCGGGCTGGACTCAGGGACAGGAATGAGAGAAGGTATGCAACTGGAGTCAGGGCCAGGAGTAATACCAGGTGTGCAGTGAGACCCAGGTTGGCCAACATGGGCCAAGTGTTTGATTATAATCTGATTTCCATACATGAATACACTAAGATCATTCATGTGCTGCACGTATGGATCAGATCCTGGGCTCTACTGTGGAATGTAATTAGGAATGTAATTTTAACCTTATTCATAGCTAATCCAATTTTAAGCATATATATTGCATTCAAGTGCAAGTTAAAAGACTCACTACAGTATGCACCATATTACACAATTTCAAGCTGAAAAATGCAAAAGTTCCGTACCAATGGGAGGGGGGATACCCTCCTCCGAACAACCCCCCCCCCTCCCCCCCCCTCCCCCCGGTCGCTACGCTCCCTCGGGCTTGGTCTCGCAATTTCTCACTCCCAACTCTCACCCAATGTTGGCAGCCCTGGTGGGTGTGTGTCAGTGGGTGTGTGAGTGAGTGTGTGTGTGAGTGAGTGTGTGTGAGTGGGTGTGAGTGGGTGGGTGAGTGAGTGCGTGTCTGAATGTGTGTGTTAGTGGGAGGGTGAATTTTGTAAATGCACAGTTAAAGCCATTAGATCTGTTGACCTTGTTAACAGAGTACAGACTTGGTGACCTGTTTCCAAATGTTTGTCTTAGCTTAAGAATATTATTAACATTTCCAGTAACAGTAGCTTCTGCAGAGAGGTCATTTAGCAAACTCCAGCTGATTAAGAATTATTTAAGGTCTACAATGTCTCAGGAACGTTTTGTGGATTTGGCCAGGCTAAGTATTGAATCAAACATTGCCAGAACAATAAATGTTCATGCTGTGATTTGAAAATGTTCACAAAAAAAAGCCAGGAAAGCTCTTTATTTAAAGTAAATACTAAGTCTATCTTCCTTATTTTACTTTTTACTAATAATTATGTCTTCTGATGATCTGATCTGCATTGAAATATAAAATGATATTTCAATGTGAATTATTTCTGCTTATCTGTCTTGTATCATAAACAAAGATGTTCAAAACAAATGTGCTTTCTTCTTTATGATCCTTTTATTTTATTTATATTTATTTATATTTATCATGCAGGGAGGATAGGAGCATAAGACCTCAAATGCAGAAAATCAACAGAGTGCTTCATTCCACCCCTCTCTCATCTTCATTACCCCTGTTTGCCTTACAGGCTACAGCTCATGGAATAAAACCGTAGCGGATAAAAACAGGATGACTAATGGAGAAAGGAAGGGGGCCTGAAATAAACTTTGTACCCACTGAGAAAATTCCTCTCAGAGGAATGGTCGGCACGGACTGGAAGGGCTGAGAGGGCCTGTTTCCGTGCTGTAATTGTTATATGGTTATATGGTTATAGGTTCTGTTCCCATTCACACCAATACAAAGCAGCACTGAACATTATAATTGTTAGGAATACTATCCAACACAATCCAATACAATACAATCATTGAGCACCTTCAGACTGAACCCTACATCGTTCCAGACCAAGCTGGACTATTTTGTCCAGCTTGCTCTTTCGGGTTGTCCTTACAGAGAGATGGTACAACCTGCTCTTGAATGAGCTCACTACAACTGCGGGCAGAAGGCATCGAGGGAATGTAGAAACGTGAGGTTTTTCAAGCTGCCAACATCAGTCAAATATATCATCACAGCCACAGAGTTATTATCTTGTTGAAAGAATCTTCATTATGAAGCAAATAATGGAAACCTTTGCACAGTGGAAGCACAAAATTCGTGGGAAGGCAGGGCGGACCCAGCATATGAATACCAATGGCAGGAGTGAAGGGCCTGTCCCACTTGGGTGCCATTTGCACGTCATTTACGCGACATCATTTACGCGTCATGATGCACAATGCACGTGTCATAATGTGCGCATGGCGTGCATTACCCGCGCATGGTGCGTGGTGACGCAGGCAGTGATGTGCCGTCGAGCGCGGCGCTCCAGGATTTTGGGATTGACAAAATCTTCGCGCGCCACCTGCGTGATGCGCAAATGATTCCCAAGTGGGACAGCCCCTGAAGTCTACTCAGTCTGTAACATGTTGGTGCACTCAAACCTACTTAAAATGAAGCAACACAGTAATATCCTCATTAACCAGCAAGAGATGCTTTTATTTTCCAGATATTTGTGATTGATTCTTTCAGGTGGTTGGTTTGCTCAAAATCCATTGGGATTTAATGAGAATTACCATGCAACTCAAGCTAAGGCTTTCATTATAATTTCCCCCCCACAAGTTATTGCACAATTAATACTGAGTCAGTCAATAATTCAAAGTCGTATAGGTGCCTAATAATTTAATTCACTGCTATTTTTTTCAGAAAAACCAAACACTTTACAAATCATTATGTTTTCCACACTACTTAAGAACACTTCTCTCTAATGTGTTCATTTACCACTCAGTATTAATGTGTTAGCCACCATGCAGTTGCCAATATACTGGCCCAGACTGAACATTGTGGATTCAAGTCCCTTTGCGTTAGATGCCAGTGTAGTACTTTTGGATAAAACATTCAGAATGAGGTGTGTAGAAAGGCACTGCAGATGCTAGTTTACACCAAAGATAGATGCAAAATGGTGGACTAACTCGGTCAGGCAGCATCTCTAGAGAAAATGGATGTGATGTTTCGGGTTGGAATCCTTCTTCAGACTGAGACCTTGCCTATCCCCACAGACATATTTCAAAGATCTCCTGGCTCTAATTCAGACAGATGTATGAGAGTTATTATTCGGGTCCTTTACCAATATCATCCCGTTATCAAATTTACTTTATTGCCGTTTGTGAGAGTGTCCTCTCCATAAAACGGTTGCTGTTGGTCCAATTGGTACTTAAAACTATTTTTTCAGCTGTGAAACACTTCCATGAATCTCAAGATGCTGAACATACTGTATACAGGCAAATAATTCTATTTTCAGAATTATTTTTGATAAACCTGGGTCTCCATAAAGCAACTCACATTTTATTGAACACGGATATCTTCTTGTAGCAATGTGATGGAAGGCATTGTGTGCCAGTAAAAGACAAGTGGCTGGTCACGAGGTTACCTGGAACTCCTTATTTCAGGGCGATGCAGTTTTAAAACTACTCACCATGAATGAAATGCAACAAGGTAATCTCCGATAATCCTATATTTGACTGTTCAGAAATCCTGATGGTTTGGCATCTGGCCCATTGGATGCAGATTCTTGGGTAACCCACCCCGAGACCTGGTCCTGCCTGCCCTTTGGCATTATGGGCCACGGTGTTAGTACACCCATTACATTATACTGGAATTTCTTGATCTTGCTTTCCCTTCATCCCTCTTGCAAGTAGTCTACCAGTAGCTCTTGCTTTTCCAGCTAACATTTCTTTGGGAGTATAATTCTCCGTGGATGAGTCTTGCAAGTGAGGGCCTACACCTCAATTAAGCCATTGGGAAATTCACCTTCAAACTTCATCTCAGTTGAGCTATTGTGAATGAGATTGAAGTCATTATCAACGAATAGTAAAATTGCACAGTAAAAGCCCTGTCCCACGGTACAAGTTCATTCCACGGACTCTCCCGCGTTTGCCCTGATTCGAACTCGGAGATTTACGGTAATGGCCACTCGTCGGCACTCGGGGCTCTCGGAGACATTTATCAACATGTTGAAAAATCTTCACGAGTCTTCCCGTGCTTACCTTCCATTAGCGAGTCTTCCCGAGTACTGCTGTTAGCGTTACGAGCCGCTAAGAGACGTCCCCGAGCTCCGACGTACCCGCTGCGTTCATTCGCCGTGCTTCCCACAAGTTTGATTTTTTTTTAACTCGGGAGAGCTCTTGGAATGAACTCGTACCACGGGACAAGGCTTTTTGAGTGATTAGGCCACTGGTGAGATGAATAACCTATTCTCTTTGCTTGGCACTTTTTGTTCCATGTTGCGATTAATGTTCAATGAGATGCAACCTAGATTTTTTTTGCAGTTGATAATTATGAATTCAGTAGCTCAGCGAAAACCGGTTTGCTTCACCTTCAGATTTCTGATGATATTAAGTGCCATGCTGAACTATTTCAAAAATGCTAGCTCTCGAAGCTACATTTCATTTCCATTGAAGTATCACACAGTAAATTGTCCTCAATAGGATTTCAAGGTGAGTTTATTGTCACATGCACCAATTAAGGTTCAGTGAAATTCAGATTGCCATACAGTCATACCAATAAAGAGCAACAAAACACCCAAGTACATTTTTAACATGAACATCCACCACAGCGACTCCCCCACATTCCTCACTGTGATGGAAGGCAAAAAAGAGTTCAATCTTCTTCCCTTCTTTGTTCTCCCGCGAACCTCGAACCTTCCGTTGACGGGGCGATATTGGCTTCCGCAACCGGCTGTCGAGCCCCCCATTTCGGGGCGATCAAGCTCCCGCATTGGGGGTGGGGGGGATCTCAGCTCCCCGCTCTGGCCGATCAGACTCCGAGTCGGAGCCGGTCGAACTTTCTGCGGCTTGGAGCTTCCCGACATCATCCCGAGCTTCTCGATGTTGAAATCCACAGACTGCAGTTGGAGCAGCGATCCCGGGCAAGGGATCGCAGGATCCAATGGTAAGTCCACGGCCCCCTGGTGGGGTTCAAAATCTGTCTCGAGCAAGGCCGCCAGCTCCATGATGTTAGGCCGCAGAGCAACCGGAGATGTGATCCAGAACAAAATCGCATATCTGGCAAGGTAAGAAATTGAAAAAAAAATCCCTTGATGCCCCCCCCATCACCCCTCACATAAAACAAAGCAAAGAACATTAACACATACTTTTTAAACACACTAAAAATACCAAAAAAGACAAAAAGACAGACAGCCTGAAGGCGAGGCTGCCATTGCTGACAGCGCCACCCGATAGTGCATCAGTTATCAGTTTAACGTAAGAAGCTCTGACATTTCCAAAGTACAAGATAAGATCTTTCAAAGTTTAGGCAGTACCAGTTGCAAATAAATTGAGACGTCACAAATACGTGTTTCTTACAAAGGGATTTGGGAGTCTTTTTGAAGGTAGCAACTAGGTAATCAATTCTTCGACTGCTGAATACTTCAAAAAACAAATCAAGAATCAAGAGTGCTTTATTGTCATATGTCCCGAAACAGAACAATGAAATTCTTACTTGCAGCAACACTACAAATAAAAAGACAAAAACAATGTGCGCAGGTAGTTATAGAGTCATAGAGTGATAGAGTGTGGAAACAGGCCTTTCAACCCAACTTGCCCACACAGGCTAACATGTCCCAGCTACACTGGTCCCACCTGCCTGCGCTTTATCCATATCCCTCCAAACCTGTCCATGTACCTAGTTTGTAGCTTATTTGGAAGTTATAGTGTTCAATAGCCTGATGGTTGTCGGAAACAAGCTGCTCCTGAACCTGAGCTTTCCAGTTTTCAGGCTCCTATACAGTGAAGTGAAATTGCGGCCAGTGTGGCTTGGGTCTCTGATGATGCTAGCTGCCTTTTTGCGGTAGCAACTACTGTGGATACCTTCGATGGTGGGGAACTCAGGACCAATGATGGGTTGGGCAGTGTTCATCACTTTTTGCAATCTTCTTCGTTTCTGGATGTTCCAGTTGCCGTACCAGGTCGTGATGCAACCAGTCAATGTGCTCCCCACTGCACACCTGTAGAGCATATTCATTGACATACCGAATCTTTTCAATCTTCTCAGGAGGTAGAGGTGCTGGGGCTTTCTTAATGATTGTATCAATGTGCTGGGTCCAGGACTGATCTTCAGAGACATGCGTGCCCAGGAATTTGAAGATTTTGACTCTCCATCACTGTCCCGTCAATGGAGGCAGGTTTGTGGATCCTCGATTTTCCTCTTCCAAAGTCACCAATCAGTTCTGTGGTTTTACTAGTGTTGAGAGCAAGATTAGTGTTCTGGCACTATTCCGTCAGTCGATTGATCTCCCTTCAATACTCTGACTCATTGTCATCTGTAATTCATCCAACTCGATTTCCAAGGGTTCACCCTACTGAAGGATCTTCTCACGTCGGCCTCTGTGACTGATATTGTAATACCATCTCTGAGGTCTCAGGAAGGCACACGTGTGGAGATTTGTAGTCATTGATTGCGCTTGTGCAGATTAGCCAGCCTCCATGTAATGATGACACAAGAGCCTGCCGAATCTGGAATCTGGAGCCACAAGTGATCTGGTGGAGTGACTCAGCAGGTTGAGCAGCATCTTGATTCTTTGAAAGTGTTGTTGTTACAAGCAAGATTTTCCTTGTACCTGTGCCTCACAGACATAGAAACATAGAAAATAGGTGCAGGAGTAGGCCATTCGGCCCTTCGAGCCTGCACCGCCATTCAATATGATCATGGCTGATCATCCAACTCAGTACCTGTACCTGCCTTCGCTCCATACCCCCTGATCCCTTTAGCCACAAGGGCCACATCTAACTCCCTCTTAAATATAGCGAATGAACTGGCCTCAACTTCCTTCTGTGGCAGAGAATTCCACAGATTCACCACTCTGTGTGAAAAATGTTTTTTTCATCTCGGTCCTAAAAGATTTCCCCTTTATCCTTAAACTGTGACCCCTTGTTCTGGACTTCCCCAACATCGGGAACAATCTTCCTGCATCTAGCCTGTCCAACCCCTTAAGAATTTTGTAAGTTTCTATAAGATCCCCCCTCAATCTTCTAAATTCTAGCGAGTACAAGCCAAGTCTATCCAGTCTTTCTTCATATGAAAGTCCTGACATCCCAGGAATCAGTCTGGTGAACCTTCTCTGTACTCCCTCTATGGCAAGAATGTCTTTCCTCAGATTAGGAGACCAAAACTGTACGCAATGCTCCAGGTGTGGTCTCACCAAGACCCTGTACAACTGCAGTAGAACCTCCCTTATCCTACACTCAAATCCTTTTGCTATGATTGCTAACATACCATTCGCTTTCTTCACTGCCTGCTGCACCTGCATGCCTACTTTCAATGACACCCAGGTCTCGTTGCATCTCCCCTTTTCCTAATCGGCCACCAGACGTAAGACAATGACTTGCCTTGACTTACGTGGTCTTGCTAGGACATATTGCCGTGCCATTTAATGTTGTAACTATCAACTCCTCCCTTCCCTTTTAAAATAATTCATAGATTTAGCATCAGCAATGCTTTGTGGTGGAGAACTCAATTAGTCTCAGTCTGCATGTTTTCTCATTCTACTCATTTAATTCTTTTGATGACCTTAACTGTGTGACCTCTCATTACTGTGCAAACAATTCATTACTATTGCCCTGCCATAGTCACAATGAGACCTTTGCTAATCATCCTTTAATCTTTTCAGATCTAGTGTAGTGCCTCAAACATCTCAAGGCCTCCGTCATTACTGCAGAGCGCTGGTACTGACTGCAGAATCTGCACACATTTTATAAGCTGTCAGAGCTGATTTGAATTTAATGGGTCAATGACAGAGGAAGTGTGGGGGAAATTGAGTTCACCAAAGTCAAGCAGGCAAACTCAGTGGCAGAGGTCACAAGCACAGCTCCTTTGCTAACTTTTTTTTGTCTGCACGTTGGGGGCAGAATTGAGAATTGCTAATGGAATCAAGGGATATGGGGAGAAAGCAAGAATGGGGTACGATTTTTGATGATCAGCCATGATCATATTGAATGGCGGTGCTGACTCGAATGGCCGAATGACCTGCTCGTGCACCTATTTCCCATGTTTCTATAGGAACCAACCAAACATTCAGCGCAGGGATCCACTGTCAAGTTGGGGCAGCAGGGGAGGTCTGGGGACGTGGGAGCGGGGTCAGGGTGGCAGATGAAACAGGAGCAGGAAGGGAACGGGAGAACTGTGAGCTGAAGCAGAAAATGGGAGGCCATAGGCTGGAACAGGAGAGCGGGAGGGAGCTGGGGAGAGGTGAGCAGTGGTGGTGGGGCTGGGCAGGAGTGGAGCTCTTTGCTAGGCAGGGCATGAGAGAGAAGGATGCAAGGTCAAGAGACTGGAAATGAGTAGAGGCATCAGCAGTGTCGGCACAGTGTGCAGCTGGAATGGAGCTTCAAAATAATCTCAAAACATCACTTGTTTCAGCTTGGTTTGTTTTAATAAAGGTAACGCAATTTAAAATAGGTGACAGAAGTTTCTTTCTAGGAATACCCTGGAATGTCCATCAGAGCGCTGCATACAAATTTTGCTTTGGGGGGGAGGGGGGGGGGGGGGGATTATTTCTCAGCGTTCGGTGCTGAAGGGCCGTTTCAGCAGCTGTACATTGCCAACAGCAAGTAAAGAACAAGGACACAGTGGAACAGCCTTGACTTATGCCCTGAAGAACTTTGAACCAGCATCTCCCCACAACCTGTGAACCTAAAATTATGCTCTGTTCCAACCTTGTGTTGCTGATGTGGGTCAGTGAAAACCTTCCCTTGTCTTTGTTAGGCCTGGGCCTGCAGATAATCAGAACATTGTTAATTCCCCACTATCGCATCAGGATGATTTTCCAACGTTCAGACCTGGATGAGTTTATTGATGCTGGAGCGATTGGTACCTTCCCATCGGAAACTCCATACCCTCTCTGACTACACACTCCTGCACAGCTATGTCACAGTCTGAAGATGTCCTTGAACAACCTGTGCTGGGTTTCTGCCTTACAGTCCCGAGCTACAAAAATTGTTGCCCTTACCAAGACTATATTCACCACCCTTTTCCCCATTGCTACATTATTGATCCCCCGAAGACACCAGAAGGTTTAAGATTCCCATTTATGTACTTAACCCACTCACTTTGACCTTGCTGGGCACTCTGCTCATCTTTGCGATGTGGGAGGAAACCCACACAGCTACTGGATAAATGTACTAACTCCATACAGATAGAACCTGAGGCCAGGATTGATCATGACCTACTGGAGATTTGCAACAACGCCACTGTGTGGCCACCTCTCAGGCTTATTGGAATGTTGAAGAAGGAACTGCAGATGCTGGAAAATCGAGGGTACACAAAAGGCTGGAGAAACTCAGCGGGTGCAGCAGCATCTAAGGAGCGAAGGAGACAGGCAACGTTTCGGGCCGAAACCCTTCTTCAGACTTTTCTTCAGAGGTTGTACAGTTGTACAGGGTCTTGGTGAGACCACACCTGGAGTATTGCATACAGTTTTGGTCTCCTAATCGGAGGAAAGACATTCTTGCCATAGAGGGAGTACAGAGAAGGTTCACCAGACTGATTCCTGGGATGTCAGGACTTTCATAGGAGGAAAGACTGGACAGACTCGGCTTGTACTCGCTAGAATTTCGAAGATTGAGGGGGGATCTTATAGAAACTTACAAAAATCTTAAGGGGTTGGACAGGCTAGATGCAGGAAGATTGTTCCCGATGTTGGGGAAGTCCAGAACAAGAGGTCACAGTTTAAGGATAAAGGGGAAGTCTTTTAGGACCGAGATGAGAAAAACATTAGAATATCTGGACAGGCCAATGTAGAGACAGGGTCCTCCAATTAAATCAATGGCCAGATAATCAGGCAGGTATTGTGGGAACAGTGGAATCCCCTCTCTTCCAAATGTTCCTTAAGTGCAAACTCCCAGCAATCCCATTTGGTGTTGTATGACGGTAAGCGCAAAATGTTCCTTGTTTTTGATTTTTCTGAGGTTGCGTAGCTGTGTCCTGCAACTCAACATAATTGTGGGCCACAACTTAGTGCGTACGCTCCATACAAGCCCCAAGCAGATTTTGAAAACATCTGTACATTCGTCACAACCGATTCAAAGGAAGTCTTCCCATCAACCATCAACCTTCAGGCTCTTGAATCACCTTTCGCAACCCTGACCACAACCCTACCTCATCATTGAACGTCTCTGAACTTTGTACTACTAAGATTGCACCATGAACTTATGGTTATTATTAACTTACCAATTAGCTCACCAATGATGGTTGAGTTTGCCTAATATATCTTGTAATTGATTATACAGGTCCACCACTGATTTTCCGGCAACTGTTGGTCCGGCACCTCCTTTAATCTGGACAAAATTCTGAAAGCGCACATGAAATCCCCCCGGGAAGTCGCCCCAAGAATGTGCTGCCTAGGCCGGGTGAGGAGGCTGATGTCGATCTCAAGATGGGCGTGTGGAATTTGCCCCTGCAGCTGGGGCTGTGAAACTCCGGCCCAGCTAGAGCCGACAGGCCTGTTCCCACAGTCGATTACCAAGGACGACTTTGTGGGCCTTGGTGGCCTAGGCGGACCATTCCGGTGCCCTTGGGACTCCTCCTGGAGTCCATGACCTCTGTTGGTCCTGAATACGGACAACCTAGAAAGTCTATGGAACCAAGGATGACGGAACATCGGTGGTGGACCTGTGCATTTATCTGTAGGAAGGAACTGCAGATGCTGGTTTAAACTGAAGATAGACATAAAAAGCTGGAGTAACTCAGCGGGACAGGCAGCATCTCTGGAGAGAAAGAATGGGTGATGTTTCAGGTCGAGACCCTTCTTCAGACTGGTTAAGGATAAGGGAAACGGGGAGACTTTAAACTAGAAAGGCTGGGGGGAGGGACTCGGGTAGAGGGGGCTAGGGGTCAGGGTGTGGGGCAAGAGGCAGAGAAGAGAAGCACTCGGACCCAAAATGTAGGCGAGAAAGATGAAAAAGATAATATACAGAGAATAAGGGATGGTGGGTTTCTAAAATGTGTATATTTTAATGCTAGAAGCATTGTAAGTAAGGTAGATGAACGTAGAGCCTGGATTGACACCTGGAAATATGATGTTGTGGCAATCAGTGAAACATGGTTGCAGGAGGGCTGTGATTGGAAACTAAATATTCCAGGATTTTGTTGCTTCAGGTGTGATAGAATTGGAGGGACCAGAGGTGGAGGTGTTGCATTGCTTGTCAGAGAGGATATTACAGCAGTGCTTTGGCAGGATAGATTAGAGGGCTCGTCTAGGGAGGCAATTTGGGTGGAACTGAGAAGTGGGAACGGTGTAGCAACACTTTTAGGGGTGTATTATAGACCGCCAAATGGGGAGTGAGAATTGGAAGAGCAAATATGTAAGGAGATAGCAGATATTAGTAGTAAGCACAAGGTAGTGATTGTGGGAGATTTCAATTTTCCAAAAATAGACTGGGAAACACATTCTGTAAATGGGCTGGATGGTTTGGAGTTTGTAAAATGTGTGCAGGATAGTTTTTTGCAGCAGTACATAGAGGTATCGACCAGAGAAGGGGCAGTGCTGGACCTCCTGTTAGGAAATGAGGCAGGTCAGGTGACGGAGGTATGCGTTGGTGAGCACTTCGGGACCAGTGATCACAATACCATTAGTTTCAATTTAATTATGGAGAGAGTCAGAACTGGACCTAGGGTGGAGATTTTTGATTGGAGAAAGGCTAACTTTGAGGGAATGCGTAAGGATTTAAAAGGAGTGAATTGGGACACTTTGTTTCATGGGAGGGATGTAGAAGAGAAATGGAGGACATTTAAAGAGGAAATTGTAAGAGTACAGAATCTTTATGTCCCTGTTAGGTTGAAAGGAAATAGTAAAAATTGGAAAGAGCCATGGTTCTCAAGGGAAATTGGACACTTGTTTCGAAAAAAGAGAGATATCTACAATAATTATAGGAGGCATGGAGTAAATGAGGTGCTAGAGGAGTATAAAGAATGTAAAAAGAATCTTAAGAAATAAATTAGGAAGGCTAAAAGAAGATATGAGGTTGCTTTGGCAATAAAAGGTGAAAGTAAATCCAAAGGGTTTCTACAGCTATATTAATAGCAAAAGGATAACGAGGGATAAAATTGGACCATTAGAGAACCAGAATGGACAGCTATCTGCAGAGCCAAAAGAGATGGGGGAGATATTGAACAATTTCTTTTCTTCGATATTCACCAAGGAGAAGGATATTGAACTCTGTGAGGTAAGGGAAAAAAGTAGAGTGGCTATGGAAACTATGAGATTCAAAGAGGAGGAAGTACTGACACTTTTGAAAAATATAAAAGTGGATAAGTCTCCAGGTCCTGACAGGATATTCCCTAGGACATTGAGGGAAGTTAGTGTAGAAATAGCAGGAGCTATGACAGATATATTTCAAATGTCATTAGAAACGGGAATAGTGCCGGGGGATTGGCGTACTGCGCATGTTGTTCCATTGTTTAAAAATGGTTCAAAGAATAAACCTAGCAATTATAGACCTATTAGTTTGACGTCAGTGGTGGGCAAATTAATGGAAAGGATACTTAGAGATAATATATATAAGCATCTGGATAAACAGGGTCTGATCAGGAACAGTCAACATGGATTTGTGCCTGGAAGGTCATGTTTGACAAACCTTCTTGAATTTTTTGAAGCGGTAACTAGGGAAATTGATGAGGGTAAAGCAGTGGATGTTGTCTATATGGATTTCAGTAAGGCCTTTGACAAGGTTCCCCATGGAAGGTTGGTTAAGAAGGTTCAATCTTTGGGTGTTAATGGCGGAGTAGCAAGATGGATTCAACAGTGGCTGAATGGGAGATGTCAGAGAGTAATGGTGGATGGCTGTTTGTCAGGTTGGAAGCCGGTGACCAGTGGGGTGCCTCAGGGATCTGTGTTGGGTCCACTGTTGTTTGTCATGTACATCAATGATCTGGATGATGGGGTGGAAAATTGGATAAGTAAGTATGCAGATGATACTAAGATAGGTGGTGTTGTGGACAATGAAGTAGATTTTCAAAGTCTACAGAGAGATTTGGGCCATTTGGAAAAGTGGGCTGAAAGATGGCAGATGGAGTTTAATGCTGTTAAGTGTGAAGTGCTACATCTTGGCAGGACAAATCAAAATAGGACGTACATGGTAAATGGTAGGGAATTGAGGAATGATGTGGAACAGAGGGATCTAGGAATAACTGTGCATAGTTCCCTGAAGGTGGAATCGCATGTAGATAGGGTGGTAAAGAAAGCCTTTGGTGTGCTGGCCTTTATAAATCAGAGCATTGAATATAGGAGTAGGGAAGTAATGTTAAAATTGTACAAGGCATTGGTAAGACCAATTCTGGAGTATGGTGTACAATTTTGGTCGCCTAATTATAGGAAGGATGTCAACAAAATAGAGAGAGTACAGAGGAGATTTCCTAGAATGTTGCCAGGGTTCCAGCAACTATGTTACAGAGAAAGGTTGAACAAGTTAGGTCTTTATTCTTTGGAGCGCAGAAGGTTAAGGGGAGACTTGATTGAGGTCTTTAAAATGATGAAAGGGATAGACAGAGTTGACGTGGATACGTTTTTTCCCATTGAGGGTAGGGAAGATTCAAACAAGAGGGCATAACATGAGAATTAAGGGACAGAAGTTTCGGGGTAACGTGAGGGGGAACTTCTTTACTCAGAGGGTGGTAGCTGTGTGGAATGAGCTTCTAGCAGAAGTGGTGGAGGCAGGATCGATTTTAACATTTAAAAGTAAAGTGGATAGGTATATGGACGTGAAGGGAATGGAGGGGCATGGTCTGAGTGCAGGTAGATGGGACTAGGGGAAAACAAATGGTCGGCACGGATTGGAAGGGCCGAGAGGGCCTGTTTCCGCGCTGTAATTGTTATATGGTTATATGGTTTTATGGTTATATTGACAATGATGTAGAGAGATAAAGGACAATGAATGAAAGATATGCAAAAAAGTAACGATGATAAAGGAAACAGGCCATCGTTAGCTGTTTGTTGGATGAAAACGAGAAGCTAGTGCCACCTGGGTGGAAGAGAGAGGGAGCACTAGGGTTACTTGAAGTTAGAGAAATCAATATTCATCAGTCTGAAGAAGGGTCTTAACCCAAAACGTTACCCATTCCTTCTCTCCAGCGATGCTGCCTGTCCCGCTGAGTTACTCCAGCATTTTGTTGTCTATTTTCAATATTCATACCACTGGGCTATAAGCTGCCCAAGCGAAATGTGAGATGCTATTCCTCCAATTTGTGTACATTTATGTATTTGTTATGTTATTGCATCTAATGTGACTGTACAGCTCTAGCAATTAAGTATTTCATTGGCCCAGTCCCAGTGCATATGACAATTAAACATTCTGACTCTTGACTCACCTGGTCATCATGATACTGAATATTGAGCAATTCAGTTAGTCTCATTTGCCCACTCTCCCTGTGGCTCAGCAAATTGACCTCCTTAAGTGCCAATCCTATTTCATCTTGACACCACTGATTGTCTTGACTTACACTACACTTGTAGCCATTGAGTTCTTAGTCAATACCACTCATTGTGTGAAAACATTTTTCCTCACACTCTCCTGTAACTCTCGACAGAACCTTAAAGGGCCTGTCCCACTTGAGCGCGATTTGCACGTCATTTATGCGACATCATTATGTGTCACGACGCACGCTTTGTGATGCGTGCATGGCGCGTGGTGAGGTGTGGGCAGTAGCATGCGGTGCCCCAGGATTTGGGGATTCTCAAAATCCTTGCGCACCACCTGCATGACCAAATGGTGCCCAAGTGGCTTAAACCAGTGACCCCAGTCCTTGATCTATCAGATAAAGGAGCAGCTTAACTTTGATCACCTTATGTAAGCCTGCTAATATCTTGCAGAGTTCTATCAAGTTGTTCTTCAACTTTCTTTGCCCCAAGGAAAACCAACCCACAGTTTCTCCTAACTAATCTGACAGGTAAAATCTCTCATCCTTGGAACCATTGTGGTAAATCTTCATGGCACCCTCTCAAGTACCCTCTCAGCATTCTTAATATGCACCGGTCAGAAATGGAGGCAATACACAAGATTGGCTTGACCAGTGTTCACTATAATTTTATTTTGTACTCAGCATCTCTACTTTTAAAACCCTGGAACCCTTTAAATGTTGCTAACTATTCTGCCACCCTGAAAGATCTAAGATCCCTAGGTCCTTGTGTTCTGTCACACTCCTTAAACATTGAGACTATTTTGCCTCTCCCAATCTAGTTTGTTAAAGTGTATCACCTCACACCCCTCCACTAAGAACAACTACGAGACTTCGAACTTTGAATAATGGCACCAAAAATGGCGGAGCTTGCATGCGTAATATATGGAAAGAGAATTTCACTGTGCTGTTGCACAGGTAGCAAATAAAGCACCGTTGAACCATTATTTTGCAGAGCAATGTTTTACTGAGTTTAGAGATACAGTGTGAAAACAGACCCTTCGGCCCACCGTGTTGTTGCAGTTAATTGGCATTTTCCTGTCGGTTTGCACATTCTACGTTTGGTGTCATGAACAGATTGTGAAATGTTACTCTGCATTCCAATATCAAATTGGTTTACATGTCAAAAATGCCGTTGCTAATAGGGATAACTGTAGAAATCTCTTCACATCCTTTATTGAGCAAAGTTGCAGAGAAGGAGAGATGTGGGCGAATGCTGTGATGGGATTGAATTAATACCAGTAGGGTTGCCATAGCTCTATATTATTGGTTCATCCTGGACAATGCCATATCTTTGCACTCCAGCAACAGTTCGTAATGACAATTACTGTCTCCTGCAATGGGCAGACCTTCTGATGCATAAAAAGAAAATCTTTGTATATAAGCCCTTGCATTGCCTTTACTTAGCCATGAAGTGCTATTTTCCTTCGGAGTCACGTGAGTGACTTCGTGAAGACCCCGCCAGCACGCATGCGCGACATATCGTCACTCGCATTCGCAGTCGACAGCTGGAGGGGGGAGTGCGCTCCTCTACCGGCAGCTTCAAAAAGGCCCTCAGGTAAGTTGTACTAACCTTGAGTTGGTTAGTTTCTGTAGTTGTGTTATTTACTTACATAAACGATGGAAAGGAGGACCAGAACGAAGGCATGGAAGCATGCCTCCAAGGGCCGTGGGACTTCGGATAGAAGTCAGCGGCCGCAATCCCCGGAGCTGCCCGCTACACCGGCAGCACCCGTACCGCGGGCCGGGAAAAGAGCGCGGAAGTCCGGGAGCCCCGCTCAGTCGGCAGGACCCGAATCTCCACCACAGCAGGCCAGGGAGCTGCACACTGGTAGGAGGCCCGCGAGGGAGCAGGGTAGGCAAGACCCTGACTCTCTACCGCTTCCACCCAAACAGCACCGGGCCAGCGGTAAATAGGTGCGTAAACCAGCACCTACTTCAATGGCAATTCCATTTCCCCTCTATTACAGGTCACCAGAGGGCGGACCAGGGGAAAAACCGCACCAAAGTCGAGTAGCCCCGCTGCAGCGGCCGGCACCAACTCACCGCCGTTACAGTCTGCCAGATCGCGGACCGGTGGGAAATCAACACGGAGGTCGCGTAGCCCCGCAGGAGCGGCTGGCACCGACTGACCACCGTTTCAGTCCGCCAGATCGCGGACCGGTGGTAGTATACACAAGTCGTGTAGCCCCGCAGCAGCGGCTGGCAGCGACTTTGCGTCGCATCAGTCCCATACGACCGGGACTGGCGGCAAGCCCGCGCGGATGTCGTGTAACCCCGCTGGAGCGGCTGGCACCGACTCATCACCGCCGCAGTCGCACCAGACAGGCGGATACACCAACAGGAGGTTGAGTAGACCCGCAGGAGCGGCTGGCACCAGCTCTTCACCGCTTCAGTCCGGAAGACCTGTCCTAAAAAAAGCCTTTTTTAGGACAGGGCCCACAGCGACCAGCATAGAAGATGCGCCAACCCCACATCCCAGCAACACAACGAGCCACAAAAGCCCAGAACGTCAAGCCCCACCGGAAACCATGGAGGTAAGGGGGTCTGGTTCTCTTGGGAGTGCTGCATGAAACCTCACAAGTAGGAGGGAGGTTGCGTACATTCTGGGTTGCATGGGGGTTCTATAACCTCTGACACATTTATATTACTAAGTATTCAGGGTTATGAGATTGAATTCATAGATGGACACCTTCCCCCAGCTCAACATGTACCTAACTGAAAATTTGCACTTTCTCACAAAGAGAAAGTGGAAGGACATGCGGAACTATTAAGGTTATACACCAAGGGGGTTATAGAAAAAACGACACATGAACCTCTTGAGTTTGTATCTAACATCTTTACTAAAACCAAAAAAGATGGTGGATGTCGTATCATAATTGATTTAACCCACTTGAATACCTTTGTACAATATACCCATTTCAAGATGGAGACGTTTGAAACGGCTAAGCAACTGATTTCCAGAGGGTACTTCATGGCCTGCATTGACCTAAAAGATGCATACTATTCAGTACCTATATGGGAACATCACCGGAAATACTTAAAATTTGTCTGGATGGGGCAACTATGGCAATACAAAGCCCTACCTAATGGGCTTACAACAGCCCCTAGCTTATTTACCAAAATACTAAAACCAGTCTTGGCGTCTCTAAGAAGACAAAACCACATAGTCATGGCATATCTAGATGACATTTTAATTGTGGGAAAAACTTTGGAATTAGCTAAATTAGCAGTAACAGCTACCAAAACATTATTCGAGAAACCAGGGTTTGTCATACATCCAGACAAATCTAAGTTCAACCCCTCTGTGGTTATGGACTATCTGGGATTCACAATTAACACCAATCATATGATTGTCACTATCCCAGGGAACAAAGCAACAGACATATTAGAGGCATGTAACAGCCTTGCTTGCGCCAGGAAACTGACTATTAGACATGCTGCAAAGGTGATTGGGAAGCTTGTAGCTACATTTCCAGCTGCACAATTTGGCCCATTACACTATCAAAACTTGCAAAGAGCAAAAATCTCAGCATTAAAAGCGATTGCTGGACATTTTGACAGGCCTATGCAGCTGCCAAACAAGGCAAAAATTGAACTACAATGGTGGATTAGCAATGTTTGTGATTGTTTTAATCCCATCATTACATCAAACCCATCAGTCGTATTACAAACCGACGCAAGTGACCAGGGCTGGAGAGCTACCGACACCACTTCCAGTTGTGGCGGCAGATGGGATTTGCATGAGTCTACTCTTCTTCAATCACAAGGTATAAACTATTTGGAAATGCTGGGAGCATTTCACGGGCTACGGGCTTACTGCACTAATCTGCATCATACGCATGTCCGTCTTCAAATAGATAATACCACTGTGGTGGCGTATTTAAACCATATAGGTGGTATCAAGTCAATATCTTGTGATGAATTGGCAAATTTAATTTGGCTCTGGTGTATTGAAAGAAATATTTGGATATCAGCTACGTACCTTCCGGGTAAGCTCAATACAGTGGCGGACACCAGGTCACGAGTATTTAATGACAACATCGAGTGGATGTTGAACCCCCAAATATTTGCTAAAATTATAGCCAAATATGGAACACCAGATAGTGACCTCTTTGCGTCGAGGCTGGACCATCAGATACCAACAGATGTCTCTTTGGAACCAGATCCTGGGGCAGTGGCGATGAACACATTCTCGTTACATTCACCAGCAGGTATCCAAACTCATGAGGGGTATATTCAATTCCAACCCTCCCCGAACACGATATAATATTACCTGGGATATAGGGATGGTGTTGTCCCTACTCAGGAGTTGCTCGCCTATGACGGATTTATCACAGGACAAATTCACCTTCAAAGTGGTGATGTTAATGGCACTGACCACAGCACAACGGGTCCAGACTCTACAGAAACTAAAACTGGATAGAATGGTCTCGACCCCCCATAAAGTGACTTTCTTTATAGATGAGTTGCTTAAACAACACAGACCTGGATCTACAGGACTGAAATTGGAATTCCTAGCATATCCCGTTGATGTAAGATTCTGTATAGCCACCTATTTCCAACATTATATCAATGTCACACACACCATCAGGAATATGGAGACGGGTCTGTTTATCAGCCATAAAATCCCACATCACAGGGTGACGGTGCAGACTATCTCCAGGTGGCTCAGGGTGGTATTGGGTGCAGCAGGTATAGACACTAAAATTTTTATATCTCATTCTACCAGGGCTGCATCCACATCAGCGGTGAGGTACCCATGGATCATGTCCTCGCAACAGCGGGCAGGGCCAATGAAACTACATTTCAGCGGTTTTATAACAAACCTGTGGCCGCTCCCGCAACGTTTGCGGAGTCAGTTTTAAGTGCTGTTCCCTAAACGTTTGTTCCCGAGTCAGGGGTTTATTGTTTGTATTAATAAATACATTATTATTTTTTAGCTTGTTCAAGTCTGAAATACGTTAACATACTTCCTCCATCAGTAATTACGGCAGTGTGTGAGCATGGACGTGGTCCAGGGCATGGAATCACAGAGCTTTGAAATCTTCACGAAGTCACTCACGTGACTCCAAAGTAAAATAGTAAGATTAAATGAGAAGTTACCAGTTTGAAGTTTGATCCTTATTTTATGAGGAGTTACGATGAGGGATTTCGTGCCTTCCGCTCCCAACCCTCTATCATAAGGTCAACTGGTATGTTAGAGTCTCTTAAATCTTACTATCTTCAGTCATTGTGTGATTCCACACCGCTGCTTTGAAGAATGTCGCGCATGCGTGCTGGCGGGGTCTTCACGAAATCCCTCATTGTAACTCCTCATAAAATAAGGATCAAACTTCAAACTGGTAAGTTCTCGTTTAATCTTACTATTTTACCATAGTCATAAAAGGACTAAATGAACGTAGTATTTGGATTTCTACACCATTTCTTACTGTTGTAAACTGTCCAAAAATGCAAATCAGAAATATTGGATCCTGAAACAAATATAAATATCTTGCATGTTCATCAAAATGTGTAGATTATAAAGAGGAATCTTTATTGTTTTTTTTAAAATTATTATTGTCATACTGTGAAAAACTTTGTTTTACGTGCTAACCAGGTAAAACATCCATACAGGAATACAATCAAATCATGCAGAACAGTGTTACAATTGCAAAGAAAGTGCAGATAAAAGAAAGAGAGCAAGGACAGCAACGAGGTAGATTGGGGGTTTGGGGATACATCCTTAGCTCATAAAGGGACCTTTCATGAGTCTGAAAATGGTAAAAGATTGGTAGAAATAAAGGTAGAAAGGAAACAAAATGTTTAAGAAAAGAATCCCAGAGGTTGCAATGTAGGCGGCTGAAGGCAAGGCATTGCTGGTGGAGTGATCAAAATCAAAGAAGACAGTATTGAAGGAGCACAGCATTTGCAGTTGATTGAGGGCTAAAAGACCTTGTTATTGGAGAAGGAAAAGCTTTCTCCTGTGAAAATGCCTTAAATTGAAAGCATCAATATCTTTACCATGTTCAAACAGGTTTATGTTTCCTTCTGGCACTACCATGCACAGAATTTGAAGCTCCTGGTAAGTATGGCCTTGCAAAACCTCGGTGTGCAACACATTGGACCAAATTATGTTAAGGCTGTGTGTACTAATTGATAAACTCTCCCCATTTTGAATCTCTGCAGATTACCAAATATTTACAGTTCATTATATTTATAGAGGAGATTCGCCGCTACTAAGCATTTGTTGATGCATGCGCAGTACTGAAGACAGACACAAAATGCTGGAGTAACTCAGAGGGACAGGCAGCATCTCTGGAGAGAAGGAATGGATGACGATTCATGTCGAGACCCTGATTTACTCCAGCATTTTGTGTCTGTGTTCGAATAAACCAGCATCTGCAGTTCTTTCATGCACAATACTGATCTACCCACATCCTTCTGTAATTCCCTCCTGAATATTATGCCTCCTCCATCCTTCTTCACTTTGAAATCTTTCTCTTCGACCAAATTCCTGCTCAGTTTAATAGCTCTATTTGATATTTCTTCAGTCATAGGATGTTGATATTTCTGGCAATGCCAGGATTTATTGTTCACCCTTGATTGGCCTTGAGCTGAAGAGGCATTTAAGAGTCAATCACATTGGTGGTTCAGCCCATTATAAAGCTGGTAGATGGCAGATATTTGTTCCAAAAATATGATTGCTTCATCATTATTTGATTTTTTTTTTCAAATTCCAGATATATCTCATGACTTGAATTTAAAATTTCCCTGGATTGAAACTGGTGTCTCTAATCAATGGTAGAGTTCAGCAACATAATATCCATACTCCTGTGCCTCTTTCATGGCATGATAGTAAATTGTGCTTGAAAACATTTAGTTGAAGGATATATGATAATTATAAAATGCAAATCATTGCCATTTCATTAGCCACTTGATTTGGTAAAATTTATCTTTGCAATTGTAAATTCCACATATTTTCAGAGCTGAGTTAGGAAGGTTTGATGCAAAGCATGTGCCAGTATACTGCCCTAACTTGACAAAAGGAAGCAACTGACAATTTTGTCAAAATTGAGTTATTGTTTTAGGGTATTTGAGATATGCTCTACACATTGGTGAACAAAATAAGTCTTCTCTGAGTACAATTTGAAAATATTTATACCAAAGAAGTATGAAATTCCATCACAGAGAGCTGAAAGCAAAATATGTTTTCCTCATTTACAAGAAAACGCTTTTCTGTCAGTTGCTTCCTTTTGTCAAAGTAGGGCAGCATAGCTCACCAGTACCCGGAATAATGACCTGCCCATCAGCTGCATTTGCAAATGCATCTTTCCTTCTATCATGACTTCAGAAACAATTCTCAGCAATTCTGATTATTTTCTCAAAACTGGCAACAGGTGTTGTTTGTACATTCTCCCAGTGATGGTGTGGGTTTTCTCCGGGTGCTCCGGTTACCTCCCACGTTCCAAACATGTACAGGTTTGTAGGTTAATTGGCTTCAGTAAAAATTGTAAAATTGTCCGGAGTATGTAGGATAGTGTTAGTGTATGGGGTTAGACACAAAATGCTGGAGTAATTCAGCGGGACAGGTAGCATCTCTGGAATGGGTGATGTTCGGGGCCAAGAACCTTCAGACTGAATAAGGGTCTCGACCAGAAACGTCACCCATTCCTTTTCTCCAGAGATGCTGCTTGTCCCACTGTGTTACTCCTGTCTATCTTCGATTTAAACCAGCATTTGCAGTTCCTTCCTACACATTTGGCTGTTCGGTGCAGACTCGGTGGGCCATAGGGCCTGTTTCCGTGCTGTAAACTAAAGTCTAAAGCTGATTGGCAGTTTACTTGTGTAACTGCAGCCTTCTCTTAGTCACCGGTTACTTCCTGAGACAGCAAAGTTGCCAAGACGATTTCATTCATGATCCTCCTTCAACATTCTACTCCTGCCTCATCCCCATTATCATTTTCAAGAATGAATTTACAACATTACTTGGGATACTGTGTCGAGATCCCTGGCAGAATTTGCTAATGCTGAATTTGTGGAATTCTCTGCCTCAGAAGGCAGTGGAGGCTGATTCACTGGATGTATTCAAAAGAGAGGTAGATAGAGTTCTTAGGGCTAGCGGAATCAAGGGATACGGGGAGAAGGCAGGAACGGGGTACTGATTGTGGATGATCAGCCATGATCGCGTTGAATGGTGGTGCTGGCTCGAAGGGCTGAATGGCCTACTCCTGCACCTGTCGTCTATGTATCTATGTATCAATAAATGTCAAAGATTAACAGTTCCAATGAGAAATACTAAATTTCCCAGGTCTCAAATCTTTTTCAGACCTTTTTTCCCCAATAAATCATATTATAGTTCCTTTCAGATAGAAGTATGCTATTTAAAAATCTAATTGTTAACATGGATCTGATGATGAGCATTATCAGCTTCCCTTCACTGCCTCTGCCAGTCTTCCTTTTATGTAACTTGAAAGATTATTCAAACTTTTGTCAAGGGAAGTTCCCATTTCTGCAGGATACAAGGAATTGCAGATACTGGTTCATGAAAAAAAAGCCACAAGGTGCTGGACTAATTAAGTGGGTCAGGCAGCATCTTTGGAGAACATAGATAGGTGATGTTTCGGGTCGGAACCCTCTTGAGTCTGAAGGGGGGTCCCGGCCCAAAACATCACCTATCCATGTTCTCCAGGGATGCTGCCTTTCCCGTTGAGTTACTCTAGCACTTTGTGTCCTTTTTTCATGGCTGAGTTGTGAACTTTGTTTCTCTCTCCTCAGATGCTTCCTAACTTGCTGAATATGACAGAATTTTCTATTTTCATTTCAGATTTCTAGTATCTGCCGTTTTTTTCTGCATTCCCTTTGACAGGTTCTATGTGAAGCAGTGTTTATGGTTTACTGTGTAACTCTAGAGGTTTTGTTACAGAGTCAGGCCACACATCAGCTGTAATCGGTTGGAATGACAAAACTGGCTCTGAGGGATAAATGGCCTTCTGCTGTTCTAATGTTCCTCTCTGTAGAATATGCGTTATTGGTTGGGAAGAGGTAATTGTTGCTTTAAGGCTGCTACCTTATGTTAACTGCTCTCTAGGTTGCAACATTACTCACAGAAGCTTCCAGAGTAAGTCTGAAGGCGCTATTTGAATAAACAGCTAAGTTTATTGGAACTCGTAAATCTTTACACTGTGGGAGAACCCTGAGAGCTCTTAAGTAAAAAGCCCCACCGATATCAAGAGGCATCGGCACAAAGAATTAATTTCTTAAAGCAGTTCCTCTCACAACAGATGCTGCCTGACCTGCTGGGCATTTCCGCTATTTTTTGTTTCTATTTATTTCTGATTTCCAGAATCTGCAGAATGTTGCTTTTGGAGCGAATTAACTGACTTCACTCGATCTGGTTATTTGCGAGTTGAGATGATCCCAATAAAGCAGTCGTGATTCAGAGCTGTCGTTCATTGATAGGAAATTCTTAACTGGTCAGAGCAGATCAAGGGATATTGGGATTAGTCCAGGAATGTGCAATTGAGATAAGTATGAGTGAAGGGATAAATGGTCTTATACCCACTCCTGTTAAGAGGTGATCTTAGAGAGGTGTATGGTCATCAGGTGAATTGATAGTGAATACACGGAGTCTTTTACCCAGGCAAGGCAATCAAGACCCGGAGGACATGGGTTTAAGGTGAGTGGGGAAAGATTTATTAGGAATTTGAACGGCAACTTTTTCACTTTTTCAGTGTGGTGGGTATATAAATGCATTTAGCTGCTCAAGGAGGTAGTTGAAGGAGTACAATAACAATATTTGAAATACATTTGAACTGGTACATGGATAGGAAAGGTTTGGAGGGATATAGAACAAATGTAGAAAAAATTGGATTAGGTTAGATGGGCATCTTCTTGGCATGGACACGTTGGGCCGAAAGGCCTGTTTCCGTGCTGTTTCCATCATTCAGCTTCCTGCATTCTAAGGAATAAAGTGCTTTCCTCCTCAACCTCTCCTTGGAGTGCATGCCCTCTAGATCTGGCAACAACCGTGTCAATGTGTTCTGCACACTTTCCTGCTTAATGCCATCTTTCCTGTAGCAGGAAACTGTAACATTCCGTCCCAACGTAGATACTCAATTCCCTGACTGATGAAGGCCAGCATGCCAAAAACCTTCTGCATCACCCATATGCATGGATAGATGACGGAACGATGCAAAAACAACAAACCTGTCAGAACAGGTGACTTTCGGCCTCTTCCCTAATATTTGATGGGACTTGCAAAATGTATAAGGCTAATATGGGGCAGAACCATTGAGTTCCTTCAGTTCTTTGTGTTTTATTTTGGATTAATCCTGCCTTTGTAAGTGCATATGAATGTAACTCGGAGTTATCTAAACGTAGCATTACATAATTTGCTTGCTTTTGAGTTATATTTCTCCATAAGCAAATTTTGAACTCCAATATAGCTTTGGACCTCTGCTTTTTTTTAAACTTTAGTTTAGAGATACAAAGCGGAAAACAGGTCCTTTGGCCTACTGTGCCTTTAGACATTTTAGAGCTACAGCGTGGAAACAGGTCTTTCGGGCAACCAATCCATGACGACCAGTGATCACCCTTATATCACTATCCTACACACTAGGGACAATTTAAAAGGCAATTAACCTGCAAACCCGTAAGTCTTTGGAGTGTGGGAGGAAACTGGAATACTTGGGGAAAACCCGTGTGGTCACAGAGAGAACGTCCAAACTCCGTACGGTCTGCACCCGTTGTCAGGATTGAACCCGTGTCTCTGGCGCTGTCAAGCAGCAACTTTATCACTGTGCCACCATACCGCCCTGCTGTATTTTATCCGTACATTGCGTGAAGTGGGTAGCTCTTTATTCCATTTCAAATTTAAATGATTGGAATCATGCACCTTTCATATCGTCTAGAACATTCAGAGGATATGAAAGGTGCAAGATTTCATGAATATAAACTATAAAGACCAGATACATCTTGGTTTCCTGGTTAATTCTTTGCAACATTATTGCCCGCTGTCCTCCTGTCTGTGCTTTTAGTTTATAGCCAAGCTGCCGTGATCTTGGGTCACCACCCAAAGCGCAACTATGCCTTTACTGGCTGCTATCCTGTCGTTGCCTTGAGCAGACAACCTTATCTATCTTATTTATCAGGGCTGTTGAAATCCACATTTACTTATGCTGAGTCACCAAATATCCCACAGCAGCAGGTGCAGGAACAGCTACTTTCTTACACCCATCTCGTTCTTGAACTGACCTGTACATTCCTAATCCTACCTCAGCAATAGAACACCGTGGATCACCTCTTTTCTGGGCTGGGCAAGATATCTGTTATTTGCTGATGATTCCTTCCACCAATTCGCTTGCTGACTTATATTGGCTCCGAATCAACCAATTTTAAATTCTGTCCATCCATCGAATTTCCTCTTGGCCTTACAAGTCCCTTTTATTGACGTAGTTTCCTGTAGCCCTACAGTCCCTCCGACTGCTATGCTCATTCTCGACCCGAAACGTCGCCTATCTCCTTCGCTCCTTAGATGCTGCTGCACCCGCTGAGTTTCTCCAGCCTTTTGTGTATGCTCATTCCACATCATTGCTCCATCATCAGAAGCCATATGTACAACTCTTGGGACACTGTTTCAGAATTTCCATCTTCAGTTATTTTAAACATCGGTGCAGTGTCCTGCCCAATTTATCTCATCTAACACGTCTAAACTTATATCAGCACTTCTTTGGGAACTTGCTGCGTGCAAATTAGCCATGTTGCTATCAACACTTCAAAAGCACTTCATGAACAATAAAGAATTTTGATAGGGAGTTGATAGGTGCTGGAAAAATGCAAGTTGTCTTTTTTCCCTCTATTATTCTGTACACAGAAAATGGAAGGATATAGATCATGTGCAGGCATCTGAGGTTAGTTTATCTTAGCATTCTGTTCGCATGGACATTGTGGGCCAAAGGTCCTGTTCCTGTACTGTAGTTTCCTATGTTCCATGTTTACTGTTTTCCTTTAAACAGCTTCCCTGATCACACTTTTAGTTAACACTGCCAATGTTTCCTTCTGTTTCTATGTGTCCAGCTTTCATAAGATCATGTGATAGAAGCAGAATTAGGCCATTCAGCCCATCGTCTACTCCGCCATTCAATCATAGCTGATCTATCTCTCCCTCCGAACCCCATTCTCCCCATAACCTCTGACACCCGTACTAATCACAAATCTATCTATCTCTGCCTTGAATATATATCCACTGACTTGGCAAAGAATTCCACAGATTCACCACCCTTTATCTGATGATGCTTCTGTGGATGCTTTGGAATATGTTACTATGTAGCATGCACAGGATAAATGTAATGTATTGATGTCAGTAGCTTTGAATGTTTAAATCTCCTGATATTGGGCATGTTTTAAGAATCTAAGAATCAAGGAACTTCCATTTTAGACTGATTGGAGGATGAACTTAATGGTGGACCCAGGAATGTAGAGAATTCCCCATATTGTTTTATAAAAGGGAACAAATTTAATGACGTTCATTTTCACTCTGAGACATTTTCATCTCTGCTCTCGACTTATTTCAAGCAATCCTAAATTTGCAATTCATCCAATTTTAGCAACAATTTCCATTTTGAGTCTTGAGTAGAAAGATTGTAAAAATTTAGTATTGACGAGCATTAGACAATAAAAGTGCTTGACCAAATCAAAGGGAAGTGAAACTAGGAACTGCAGATGGTGAAAACTTGAGCAAAATACAAAGTGCTGGACATGGATAGGCGATGTTTCGGGTCTGGACCCTTCTTTGATCTGAAACGTTGTCTATCCATATCCTCCAGAGATGCTGCCTGACCCGCAGAGATACTCCAGCATATTGTATTTTGCAAAGGGAAGTGAAGATTCCCCCCCCCACCCCAATTCATTTGGGCTGCATCAGAGCTCGTCCCAGATCTAAATATCAGAGTGGAAACCACTGGGTTTTCAGCTGCTGAGTCCTTTTTGCAGGAAGATAGCAGTGTCGGAGCAGATGGGAAGGCAGGCAAGCATTCGTCTAGCTGTGTAAAATAGTTGCTTGTGGCTTCCATGGTCTATCTGCATGCACACCGATGTGAGGAGACTGCAGAGTTAGGACAAAAGAAAAGATCCGAACCAAGAAAGAGAAAGATTTACTGGGTCCTGGGATTAGAGAACAAGAGCAGTTAAATAAAAATGCTAATGGATAAGAAGTAACCTGAAATAAGAGATGGAAGGAGAATAACAAGGAGCTGCACCATGATGAAGCTTCATCAGCGTCCCGAGTCCTCTGCAGCTGCAGAACAAAATAACAAAAAACTGCGGGCCTGTCATCAGGGGATATAAAACTGAATTAATGATTAACAAAACGGAAGATGAAAGGACCGAGGGAAATAAATGGTGACATGGAACAGAACATTAATTACAACAGAAAGCCTTGCATCAGAGAACGGCATCAAATCCTTCTTAATCAAAGGAAGCATGTATGGTGTCAACCTAAATGGAAAAAAACTCCAAAAATGACGAAGAAATTCCCTTCATTCATTAGTTAGAGTAATTGCCAACATTTATCGAAGGGTTGACAGACAGAATGAACTAAATGTTTGTGCTTTGACACAACATCTTTTGAAACATCATGTTGTTCCGAGTCATCAATCAGCACACAATGCAGCAATCAGTTAAATGGGCAGCCAGTGATTCTTTCTTTTGAGGCACAGTGATTGGGGAGCAATATTGTTCAACAAACAAGGAGCATGGAATCCCTAAGCTTATCTGAATGATTCTATGGGATCTCAAGTAGTCACCCAGACAGTGCGGCAAAGCCAGCCCTTGAGGTGGAACCTGTGGCCATTCTGCCCGCCTTCAGTACCGGACGGAGTGGGATATCAGCCTGGATGATGAGCTGTAACAGAGTTTGCAATATCTATAAGCTCATGACTTGCAGCAAATGAAAATGAACTGAACAAACCTATCCCAAAACACCTCATCCCACTAAAATATACAATGCAATGTTGTCCGATTGCTGAAAGTTTAGAATATCCTGGTTTAGTTTAGTTTAGAGATACAGCGTGGAAACAGGCCCTTCAGCCTGCCAAATCCACGCCGACTAGCGATTCCCTCACATAACACTAACCTACATACACTAGGGACAATTTTACAATGATATGAAGCTAATTAACCCCCGACCCTGTATGTCTTTGGAATGTGGGAAGAAACCGGAGATCCCGGAGAAAACCCACGCTGGTCACGGGGAGAATGTACCAACTCCGTACAGACAGGCACCTGTTGTCAGGATCGAACCCTGGACTCTGGCGCTGTAAGGCAGCACCTCTACTGCAGCGCCACTGTGCGGCCCGCAGGAAAGAAAACGATGAGACCACTGTTTCTAAATGCTTTACAGCAAAAGTCTTTGTAAAGTGCATGTGTAAAATAGAAAAAAAGTATCCACACTGTGTACAAAAAGTTTGCACAAACCTCAAAACAATAACCAAAATAATCTTCTGAAACTTCTGAATTTTGTAGCCTCTGCATATCGCCAACTTGGACAATTTTACATTTTTATCAAGCCAATTAACCTCCAAACCTGTAGGTCTTTGGAGTGTGGGATGGCAACCAAAGATCTCGGAGAAAACCCACGCGGATCACGGGGAGAACGTACAAACTCCTTAGAGACTGCACCCGTAGTCGGGATCGAACCCGGGTCTATGGCGCTGCATTTTGCTGAAAGGTAGCAACTCTACCGCTGTGCCACCGTGACTGCCCTGTGTTTGTTTGTTTGTCTGTGTTTATTTAGTTGGTAGCAAGAGAAGCATTGGCCTTCCATAGAGATAAGTTTGCCTGAGATTTGGACAGTGAAATACAAAAGTAACTTGCAGAGAAAGACTTCCATGTTTCAATTCTGATTTACATTCATGAAGGCACAACACTCGTTAACCCTGGCCTCTTCTCCATAACCGTCTTGTAATAGCTGGAGGGAAAAACAGAAAAAATCCAAGGCAGCTCTGCAGGGAGCAAATACTTTGGGAAGCTCCTCCTTGATCCTCCCCAGGCAACGGATCATGTAGCCAAAGAGTCATCACCTAACTCATCTGGCCAGGGTGGTGCACATAGCACAACATGTAGTTCCTTGAAAGTTGCAACACAGATAGACATGGCAATGACAAAAGCATTTAGTATGCTTGCCTTCATCAATCAGGGCATTGGGACCAGGAGTTGAGACATCATGTTCCAACTGTATAAGTCATTGGTGAGACCACACAGAGTATTGTGGGCAGTTCAAAAAAGTAATCAAATTCTAATGCGTGCTGCAAAGAACAATCAGGCCATCTGCTGGTCTCTGCTGACAAGCCGAAGGTGGTGGGAATGGTCAGGCAATCAGTTACTGAAACCCCTTCAACTGAATGATCCTAGGAGCCTCTTAATGATGGAGCTGGTAAAGATAATAACAGGATCTGAAAATTCTACATTTGATTTCAAAACAAGTTGGGGTTTGATTGCAATGTTTGAAGCCCTAACTAAGTTTTAGCAGCATGTGAGCTGAATGAATATTTCCAAGGACTTGACATTCCTCTGTCACTTGCTTTTGAAATATGTGTTTCACTTTGCTCTGTGACTGGTGGAGGTACCTTCTGTTGTCTTGCCCTTACTCTCTGTATTCAACTCTGTAACCTCTCCATCATCCCTTAAAAAACCTTCAAGCCTATCTGTTTGATTGCGCTTTTAATTTTCTGCCTAGCATCTCTTTTTGTGGCTCAGTGTCAGATTGCTGTCCAACACTTCGGTGAACCATCTTGGAAAGTTTTACTGTGTTAAATGTGCTGTGTAAGCTGTTGTTTGTTGTTCTGCGGAGTTCTTCACAGACTAGACATACAGAAAGGACAGAGAGGTTGTGTAGGTTGAGTCTCTATTCCTTGGAGCACAGGAGGATGAGGGCTGATCTTATAGAGGTGTACAAAATCACGAGGGGAATAGATCGGGTGGATGTACAGAGTCTCCAATGCCCAGAGTAGGGGAATCGAGGACCAGAGGACATAGGTTCAAGGTGAAGAGGAAAAGGAATCTGAGGGGTAACTTTTTCACACAAAGGTTAGGTGGTGCCGGAGGCAGTAGTTGAGGCTGGGACTATCCCATAGTTTAAGAAACAGTTAGATAGGTACATGGATAGGACAGGTTTGGAGGAATATGGACGCGCAGGCAGTGGGACTAGTGTAGCTGGGACATGTTGGCCAGTGTGGGCAAGTTAGGCCAAAGGCCCTGTTTCCACACTGTATCACTCCATGATTCTATGACAGGCTGGGAGAAAAAAACAGCTTTCCCATCGTGTCTGCTCCAAACTGAACATTTCCTGCGGTTTTTCCTCAGCCCTAAAAATTGCAGTCCCAGGTTGGGAGCAGCCTTGTTGAGGTGAAGTGCCTTGGGAGGTAAAGTGTGAGTCTTTGGCACAAGAGTCTTTGGCGAGGAGGCTGAGGCAAGGAGGCTACACTTGAACCAGTTCTGCATGTGTCCGATATTTTAAACTTGTGACTTATTGCAGTGCAGAAGGAGGCTATCGGCAGCAGCGAAGGGAATATGTTTCACTGTCTCATTCGTAAATTGGTGATATTGTCCACTGAAGTAATGGCAGGCAAGTTGTTACCGTGTCTCTCCTGCAGGAAGTGGGAAGTCAGGGACACTGCTGGTGCTTCTGACAACTACACCTGCAGAAATTGTGTCCAGGTGCAGCTCCTGAATGAACGTGTTAGGGAACTGGAGCAGCAGCTGCATGACCTCAGGACCATCCGGGAAAACAAGAGGTTGAATGTGTGGGTGAGGAGTTGGATACAGGAAGAGTGAGGATGGGTGACAACGAGGATGAGAAGTAAACATGGAGTGCAGGAGCCCCCGGCGGCTGTACCTATTTGAAAACAGGTTGCACCCTCTTGGGAGCTGTCGGAATGGACGACTCGACAAGATTGAGTGGCAGCCAGGGCTGTGACTCCAACCCTGGTGCTGAGGCTCAACGGTGAAGAGCGACGTCAGGCAGAGCCGTAGTGGTGGTGGAATCCATCTCCAGAGGTGCGGACAGGAGATTCCTTGGCAGCAGGCGAGACTCCAGGATGATGTGTTGCCTCCCTGGTGACAAGGTCCAGGACATCTCGGAGTGGCTGCACGGCATCCTCAAGAGTGAAGCGGTGCCTGGAGGTTGTCGTGCATGTTGGCATGGACGATATTGGAAGGAAGCGGAAGGAGGTTCTGCAACACGGGTTTACGGAATTGGGTAGAAGACTGAAAAGCAGGACCTGCAGGGAGGGTAGTGATCTCAGGATTGCTCCCAATACCTCATGCTAGTGAAGGTAAGAACAGGAAGATTGGGGAAATGAATGTGTGGCTGAGAAGTTGGTGCAGGGGGCAGGGATTTAAATTTCTAGATCATTGGGATCTCTTCTGGGGCAGGGGTGACCTGTACAAAAAGGACAGGTTGCACCTTAACTGGAAGGGGACCAACATCCCAGCGGACAGGTTTGCTCATGCTACATGGGAAGGTTTAAACTAGATTGGCAGAGGGGTTGGATCTCGTAGTGGACAGAGGCATGTGAGAGGCTAGAAGTTGGTATGGAGGGTGGTGTGGGAAAGGTTAGTGGGCAGAATAGGCAGGTGAAAGGCAGAGAGCGAGGAAGGTTGGTTTAAACTGTACGTATTTTAATGCAAGGTGTCTGACGGGTAAGGCAGATGAGCTTAGGGCATGGATAGGTACAAGCGACTGGTACATTGTAGCCATGACTGAAACCTGGTTAAGGGAGGGGCAGGACTGGCAGCTCAATGTTCCGGGGTACAGGAGCTTCAGGAAAGACAGTGGTGAGGGAAAAAGAGGAGGGGGGGGAGGGGGATGCATTGTTGGTTAAGGAGGATGTCACGGCAGTGATCAGAGGTTACATTATGGATGGTTTGTATAGTGAAGCTGTATGGGAGGAGCTGAGGAACAAAAATGGATGATCACCTTGTTGGGGGTGTACTACAGACTCCTGAATAGTCAATGGTCAAATAGGGTTGTTGCAGTAGGAACTTTCCCAATATAGACTGGGAAAATCATAGTGTCAAGGGTTTAAATGGGGTGCAATTCCTCAAAAGTGTTCAGGAGAGTTTTCTTAAGCAGTACGCAGAGGCCCCCACACATGAGAGGGCAAAGCTGGATCTAGTATTGGGAAATTGGGAAGGGCAAGTTAATGAAGTGTGTGTGCAGGAGCCTTTTGGGACCAGTGACCACAGTTTGATTAGGTTTAACTAAGGTAGTTATGGATCGGGACGAAGAGGTTCCACGTGTTAAAATGCTCAACTGGGGTAAGGCCAACTTTGAGGGTATGAGAGAAGGTCTTGCTCAAGTTGAGTGGAGCAGGTTATTTGAGGGGGAAGGAACATCGGCCAAGTGGGATGTTTTTAAAAGTGTGCTGACGAAAGCTCAGGATATGTACATCCCCGTTAGAGTGAAGGGCAAAGCAGGCAAACGTAAGGAAGCGTGGCTAATGAGGGAAATTGAGGCGTTGGTCAAAAACAAGAAGGATGCATGGGACAGGTATAGGCCGCTGGGATCAAGTTTCGGGAGCTAAGGAGTAAAGTAAAAAAGGAGTTCAGAAGGGCAAAAGGGAGCCAGGAGATAACTCTGGCGGGTACATTAAGGACAACCCCGAAATATTTAATAAATACATAAGGGGAAAAGGGTAACTAGAGAGTGAGTGGGACCTCTCAGGAATCAATGCGGTCACCTCTGTGTGGAGCCACGGGAGAGGGGCAAGGTCCTCAATGAGTATTTCTCCTCTGTACTTACCGAGAAGACAGTAGGACAGAGGAACGTGGGGCAGTCAATGGATGTGTCTTGAGAGCAGTCAGTGTTATGGTTGAAGAAGTACTGAATGTACTGTCATGTATGAAGATAGACAAATCTCCAGGGCCTGTTCAGATATATCCGAGGACATTGCGGGAAACTAGAGAGGAAATTGTGGGAGCCGTGGTTGAAATTTACGAGTCGTCTTTAAATACAGGAGAGGTGCCGGAAGACTGGAGGGTGGCAAATGTTGTGTTTCTTATCAAGAAGGGCTGCATGGAAAATGCTGGGAACTATAGGCCAGTGAGCTTAACATCTGTAGTTGGAAGGTTACCGGGGTGTATTCTAAGGAATAGGTTATACAGGCATTTGGATGGGCAAGGGCTGATTCGGGATTGTCAGCATGGTTTTGTACGTGGGAGGTCGTGTCTCACAAATCTGATTGATTTTTTTGAAGACTTGACCAAAAAGATCGATGAAGTCAGAGCTGTAGATGTTGTGTACACGGACTTTAGTAAGGCATTCGACAAGGTTCCGCGTGGTAGTCTGCTCTGGAAGGTTAGATCAATCGGTATGGAAATCCAGCTATTTTAAAGTCACAATTTTAAAGACAGGGACTTCCTTTATGCAAAAGGCTGAGATGTGGTAGAATTTGTTTTAAATATCCAAGAAGGTTTTCTAAAATGGTATGTGGATAGTCTAACTTGAGATGGGATCATACTTAACATTGTATTAGGAAACAAGCTGGCCATGTTCCAGTAAGGAGGAGGGATAAGGTTGGCCAAGTAAGGGAACCTTGGATGACCATATGACCAGAGAGTTTGCAAATAGGTTGAAAAAAAGGAAGCATATAACCATAAGATTAATTCAGACAGGGCCTTTGAGGAATATAATGACAGCAGGAGAGAATTCAAGTAGGCAATTTGAGCCGTGAAATGTCATTGATGACTCGAATTAAAAAAAATTCTAGGGGTTTTCACACATGAGTTAAAAACAAGAGGGTATCAGGGGGATGACAGGAGTGCTCATGGATTAAGGAAGGAATGTATGCTTGGAGGATGTGGTTGAGATACTAAATGATTACTTTGCATCTGTATTTACCAAGGAGAAGGATGTGGAGAATAGTGGGATCAGTGTAGAGGGTAATAATTTATTTGGGCAGTTTGGGATCAAGGAGGAGAGCAGCCAATGCTGTTCCTTTATTTAGGAAGAGAAGTTGGGTGATTCCAGGAAATGATGTGCTCCTGAGCCTCATGCAAGGAAGCTTTTGGAGAGGATTCGTCAGGATATGATTTACTCTGTATTTGGAAGTAAATAATTAGGAACAATCAGCATGGATTGATGGATCCGCAGCAATACATGTCTTACTAACTTGATTGAGGTTTAAGGGGCGATGTTGAAGGTGATGGATGAGGTAGCGCAGTGGATATTGTCTGCATGGATTCTAGTAAGTCTGGTGTTTGCCGTTATCACGGCTCCAATCTATAGTCTGATGTGCGTGTTTACCTTGGCTTCAGTTATAGTCTGGTGTGTGCGGTTAATGGGCTTTAGATACAGTCTGGTGTATGTGGTTATGTTTGTTTCATGTATTTGGTGTTTCATGTATTTTGAGTTATTATGACTGTTGGCAGATCAATTTCCCTCCTGGGATAAATAAAGTTGTATCATATTGTATCGTTATCAGGCCTTTAGTTTCAGTCTGCTGGTGTTTGGTGTATGTAGTTACTGGTCTTTAGTTACAGTCTGCTGGTGTTTGGTGTATGTAGTTACTGGTCTTTAGTTTCGGTCTGCTGGTGTTTGGTGTATGTAGTTACTGGCCTTTAGTTACAGTCTGCTGGTGTTTGGTGTATATAGTTACTGGCCTTTAGTTTCAGTATGCTGGTGTTTGTTGTATGTAGTTACTGGCCTTTAGTTTCAGTCTGGTGTATGTGGTCACCTGCCCTTTAGTTACAAGCTGGTGTATGTAGTAATGCACCTTCTGTACTTTCTGCATTTCATTTCAGATTTCCAGCATCGGCTGGCTTTCGCTCCTGAAGACTGTAACTACCTGATGGGGGTAGGTGTACATGACCATGTCTAGACATGTGTATCGATTCATGATGCCATTGGTAGAATTAATCCACCTCCTACCATCCTGCTCCCTTCCTTGATCCTGAATGGAACTGCTGTTGTACTAAATGGGACAGATTTAAAACACATCAAACTAGTTGAACCGAAGGTAGTTACCTATTTTCGGAGCAAACCAGCATCTGCAGTTCCTTCGTACTCAAACTATTTTAAACAGGGCTTCCATTTTAAGCGCTGGAACATTAGCAACAGCATAGTCTGTAATGTTGTGGTTCAGCATTTGCCTCACACCAACACTGACATACTTAGGGAATGAAAGCTGATACATTTAGGGCAAACCTAGGGAAGCTGTGGTGCAGGACTTTTTTACGTGCTAACCATTGCATTTTATAGATGAGGGAAGCTGCACCCCACGGTGCATATTTATTCTTCAACGCTGGGATTCTTTCTCCTTTTATGCATTTATCAGCATTCAGCCTTTCCCACTCTTTCCACTGCCTTGTGGGGATGATTGTTGTGGGTTTTAACATCTACTCCATGGATCTGATGTCATAGATCTGCTCCTCTGCACGCTCTCCGGGCCTCACTATTTTTTGCTGACATACCCTTTTGTGCGCTGGAGAATTTGTCCTCTGCTATTGCTGGTGTGATTTCTTCCAGAGTTGGAGTTGGGTTCTGGTGTCTCTGATTGATTCAGGTCCTTTGATTCTAGGGGTTAAGTAGACTGTTTATTGGACATCTCTCTCACCACAATGTCATTCACCCAATCTGTGCTGCACCTGAAATATTGACTCTCCACCAATGCTGAGTGTTTTTTGGATTGACTATTTCTGCAAGATACAATGTGCATTATCACGAGGTATAGGGCTCCATTTAGTGACACAGTTCAACAAGTACAAAATTGTAAACTAAAACTCAACTGTATAGATCTGTGCTTAACCTTATCTGCTGCAACATAACACTTTCAATTATTTATGATTCTTTATTGCACCGCACAATCCTGTTTCTGGATTTGTGGTTGAGCTTTTATTTACAGCATGATCCTTCAATCATCCCACCCGCGCGCTTCCACTGAAATTCACTGGGTGCATGACTATTGGTACTTGAGAAATAATTGCAAGTTTTCTTAGCACAGGTAATTGACTTGTTTTTTTTCCTTCAATAATAACAACAAGCAAGCAACAACAACTCGCATCAAAAGCATGCTTTCGACACAGCAAAACTACTCAAGTCAATTCATTGCAGTATCTTAACAGAACTGTTCTAGTTGCCCTTTGTGAGTTTCCCGATATAAAGGACATGTAACCATTCTTATGAAAGTATTGAAAAACTGCCCCTCAAAGTTTAATACTGTGTTTCTGGAGACATGGGAATACTTAAAATTATCTTATTTCACTTATTTTGGTCAATTGTGAAGTTGGAACAGCTTCTAGTTTACTCTCATCTTATCCAACCTTTCCCTGACATGCCCCAGGCATAAAAAAATGTCATTCCTTGTGTGGGAGTCAATATATTGATGTAAGAGTTGGCGAAAGAACTGAACTGTAGCAATATTGTACTATTGAAGGAAATCATTGCTTCTTGTTAGGATTGAAACATAATATGTCGGATCTTTGGTAGATAAAATCTCATTTATAAAATTTCTCATTTATCTTATTCACGTTTGTATGATGAGACTGAAAGATTGTTGACTGGATCAACAAATGCAGTTTGTATGCAAAAATCAAAAATAAATCTGTCATTCCAACTGTTCATACACAGGCTTCTGTCAGCCTGCAACTCCACAATGCAGACAGAAAAACAAGACTTCCAAAATGTGAACCAAATAATAAAAACATTATTAATGCGTCCAATATCACAACTATCGCAGTTTAAGAAATATTTAGACAGGTACATGGATTGGACAGGTTTGGAGGGATATGTACCAAATGCAGGCAGGTGGGACTAGAGTAGTTGGAACATGTTGGCCGGTGTGGGCAAGTTGGACCGAAGGGCTTGTGTCCACGTTGTAAGACTCTATGACTCTAAAACATTTGGGCGGCACATTGGTGCAGCAGTAGAGTTACTACCTTACAGCGCCAGAAACATGGGTTCGATCCTGACTATGGGTACTGTCCGGAAGTGGCGGCGCTGCCTGGCAGCTGCGGCTCGCCTGCAGTCCGTTTGTTTTTTTCTTTTTGTTGTTGTTTTTCTTATGTCTGTTTTAGTTTAGTTAGTTTATTAGGTTGTGTAAGTGTGGGGGGGGGGGGGGGGGGGGGGGGGGGGGTTGGGAGAAACATGATTTAGTCTCTTCCTTCTGGGGGATACGACCTTTTCTAGTCGTGTCCCCTGTCTCCATCTGCGCTGAGGCCTAATGGCGGAGCTGACGGCCTCGGGGCTGTGGCGGCAGTTCCAGCAGCGGCAGTGGCCCGACTGGCCGGCCTAGCAGCGGCGGCGGCCCGACTTGGAGCTGTGGAGGCGCTCCGGCGTTCCGGCGGTGGCAGCGGCCCGACTTGGAGCTGTGGCGGCGCTCCGGCGTTTCGGCAGCGGCAGCGGCCTGACTTGGAGCTGCGGCCCGACCTAGCAGCAGCAGCGGCCCGACTTGGAGCTGCGGCCCGGCCTAGCAGCGGCGGCGGCCCGACTTGGAGCTGTGGCGGCAGGAGCTGTGGCCTGACTTTGGTGCTGTGGCGGTGTTCTGGCGTTTCGGCGTTGCCGGCGGCGTCGGAGGCCTGGATCGCCTCAGCGCAGAGGGAGAACAAGGAGGGAAGAGACAAAGACTAAGACTTTTGCCTTCCATCACAGTGAGGAGGTGTTTGGTGAACTCACTGTGGTAATATGTATGACTGCAGGCACGAAATTTTGTTCAGACCGAAAGGTCTGAATGACAATAAAGGTAATCTAATCTAATCTAAGTCTGTACGGAGTTAGTCCATTCTCCCTGTGATCATACGGGTTTTCTCTGTGGGCGCTGGTTTCCTCCCACATTCCAAAGACGAGCAGATTTATAGGTTCATTGGCTTCTGGAAATTGTCCTGAGTGTGTAAGATAGAACTAGTGTTGGTCGGCACGGACCTGGGGCAGCAAAGGGCCTGTTTCCATGCAGTATCTCTAAAAGTAAACTCAACTAAATGAAATCTACCTTCCCTGGTTCCTGTAATCTGGACACAAACAAGAGAAATAGAAACAGCAATAGGCCATTTGGCTCCTTGTTCATTTTCTACCATTCGATAAGATCATAATTTTTTTTTTTACCTCAGTTATACCTTTCTGCAGCAACCCAAATTCTCTAGATTCCTTCAGAATACATATAAAAATATATGAGGTAAGGATGGAAAAGTTCTGCAGCCAATATGGGAAATACCAATATGGGAGATACAAGAGAATCCAGATGCCGGAATCTGAAGCAAAAAAAACCCAAAGTGCAAATCAGGTAGCATCAGTGGAGGGAAAAGGACAGTTGCATTTCAGTACTTGAACTGAAAGAGGTCAGTACAAAGAGGTGATAGGGAGGGCTGGGGCAAGAGCTGGCATGGACCCAGATGAGGAGGGTTTGACAGGCAGGTGTGAGGGGGAAGGGTGGAGACTGTGACAGAGGCTGGTAGGTGATTAGTGGAGATAAGAAAGTGCAAATTACGGCATCCGGTTAGAGAGGAAGAATGGAACCAAATGAGGGAGGGGTGGGTAGATGGGAATAGTGGGCGAAGAGATACTATCTCAGATAGTGTTCCCAGTGGGAGGAGTGTGTGGGTGACTGGCACAGGGAGTAAGTGAGGGAGGGAAAATAAACTGGGTGATAAGCAGAGAAGTTTGGAAAGAAGCGGGTTGTGAGAGCATCTGAGCAAATCAGAATGGGAGAGAAGGGGGAGCATATAACCTAAAGGTAGAAAATGCAATGTTCATGCATATGGGCTGTAGATCACCCAATATGAGTTGCCGTTACACCACACAGGCCAAATGTAAACCAGAAGATCATCTTACATTCCCCAGGGTAAACTATAACCCAATGGCATGAACAGTGAACCTTTCTCTCTCCTTCAGCTCCACACAGGAATTTCCACACGTTTCTTCGCGCCAACACCCCCCCCCCCCCCCCCCCGCTTCCCTGCTCCACCACCCTTCTATCGCCGAGTGTCATCTGCCCCCTCCCACTGGCCGCATCTGCGTGTTACACACATTCTCCTCTGCCGAGTTCCGCCAGCAGTTTGTTTTTTGCACGGGAGTTACCTTATTCTTCAAATGTCGTCTATGCCATTTTTTTTAAGATAATGCCTGATTAGTTCAAATGTAATGCCATTGATCTTTCATTGATCTTTCAGTTACATCTATTATTTTCACCATGTTAAAAAAGCCACCATTAAATCTGCCAAACATGTTTTGAAAGGCATATGGAATCTATGATACAGTGATCATAATAGACAACCAGTTGACAGGAATCTGTTATTAAATGGAGAATTAGCAGGAGTAGGCCATTTGACCCTTCAATCCTACTCTGCTGTTCACTAAGATTACTGAAGATCTTTCACCTCAGTTCCATTTTCCTGCACTTTATTCTCAAGAAAAAAATATTGAAACGGAGTAAATTATTGCAGTAAAGTATTATTTATTTCACATTAATTTCAGTAATTTGCAAATTACAGTAGTGCAGTAGTGGGTTTTCTAGGTGGAATCAACTGAATGGTTGGTCCAGGATAAATTGTTGGTGATATTTATGCCAAACAGCACGAGGCTCTCAACCATCTCGTCTGTGGCACCATTAATGCTAAATGGGGTGCGTACCCCACCTCACTTTCTGAAATCAATAACTAACTCCTTCATATTGCTGACATTGAGGGAGAGGTTGTTGTCTTGACACCATGTCGCTAAGCCCTCCATCTTCTTCTGTATTCTTCCTCTGTATTCTGTCTCGTCATTGTTCAAAATGAGGCCCACTGCAGTGGCATCATCTGCTAACATATAACTGGAGTTAGAGCAAAATGTGGCCGCAAGTGTATCGGGAGTTAAGTAAGGTGCTGAGAACAGATTGTTGGAGCACCATTGTTGAGAATTATCCTGGAGGATGTTTTGTCACCTATCGTCACTGAAAAGGATTAGAGACGTCTATGGGTCAGGAAGTCAAGGATTCAGTGGCAGAAGAGATGCTTACTCCTCGGTCCGGGAATTTGGAGATGGGCTTTGTGGATCAGACAATCCAGCTAATCACAACCAAGGCCTGATATTGCAGTTCCACAGTTTCTGCAGTATCACAGTTTTATATCTATTAGATATCAGTGTGTACTTCAACAGCTCCCGTCTGCAAAGTTGTGATTTTGCAGAAGTGAAGCAGAATGGGTGAATCAAGGCGGTAGGGGTCAGATTAGGTCACACCACAAGGAAGGTGCCACAATTGCTTGTTGGAGGCTTTGTGGTTTGTGAGTCAGGGAGGGAGTGTGGCAGATTGAGAGAGAAAAATAAGTGTGAGTGGCATGGGGAGTGGTAGAATAGAAACATAGACAATAGGTGTGGGAGTAGGCCATTAGGCCCTTCGAGCCAGCACAACCATTCAATATGATCATGGCTGATCTTACCTCGTTCCTGCTTTTCCCCCATATCCCTTGATTCCATTAGCCCTGAGAGCTATACCTAACTCTCCCTTGAATGAAAGGGAGAATAGGTATAGGCTGGAAAATAATGGTGTTGGTGGTGTGGGCACTGATGGAGGGCAAGGTGGTCAGGTAGGTGATAGTGTGGGTGGATCAGATAAGAATTTGGGGCATCGGGCAGCTTGTTTGGTGGGGGGGGGGGGGGAGGGAGAATGTTTGCCCCCGAAGGTGGCAGTTGGTGAGTGTCTCGTTAGCGAAATTAAAGTTTGTTTCAGCAAGGGCGACCCACGTCATCAACAAGTTAAACGTGCATGCACCAGAAGCATGGAAGTGCAACCAGTCATGCAGTGCTCATCACGGAATGCCTCTACACGTCCAGGATCCTCCATGCATTAGTAGGTCACAAATATAGAGGTCCCAGGAGAAAGAAAAAGCAATCTGCATACAACTAGCAGTCACAACAGAATCACATAATGCTTACAATGTTGAAGGGAACCGTTCCACCCATTGAGAGCATCAGACCATTCAAAAACAATCCATCCAACTTTTTCCTGGAGCCCAGAAAAACAATTTATTTCAACTATATATCCAGTTGGTTGAATGGTTGCATTACTGCTGTAAGTTGCCAATTTAGGTACGTGAGCGGTAGTATCTGGGTAGAGATGATGGGAATGTGGGGAGTATGGGTTAAGAAAAAAGTATGAGCTAATGGGATAGCTCTGTGGGCAGGTATTGACTGTTGGGCCAAAATATTTGCCATTTATGTAAGAAGAAAATACGAAAAAGTTCCTATTTAAACACAATTCTGAACTGCCTACAGCACTCCCCACACAGTAGATGCTAGATGCCAAACACACACTGTTGAAAGGTGTTAATCTTTCTGTCGCTTTTGGTTCTTTTGGCAATCGCTTTCAGGCATTGGTTCTTGATCCTCCTGCCAACAAACACAGTCTCTCATCAGTCTGAAGAAGGTCTCGACCCAAAACATTGCCCATTTCAGTCTGAAGAAGGGTCTCGACCCAAAACGTCGTCCATTCCTTCTCTCCAGAGATGCTGCCTCACCCGTTGAGTTACTCCAGCAATTTGTGTCTACACTCTCTCTGCCTGCACTGTCTATGCCCTCATGATTTATCTATCGGTTTAATTTAGTTTAGAGATACAGTGCTGAAACAGGCCCTTCAGCCCCCCGGGTCCGCCAGTGATCCCTGCATATTAACACTATCCTACACACACAGGGGACAATTTTTACATTGACCAAGCCAATTTACCTACATACCTGGTATGTCTTTGGAGTGTGGGAGGAGAAGATCTCGGGGAAAACTCGCGCAGGTCACAGGGAGAACACAGAAACTCCGTACGGACAGCACCCGTAGTCGGGTTTGAACCCGGGTCTCCGGCGCTCCATTTGCTGTAAGGCAGCAACTCTACCTCTGCGCCACCGTGCCACCCATTCTCATCACAACATCCTCTGTCCCACGGTCAACATGCCTGCATCTCCGGTTGGTCTTTGTAACTGATGCCTCTTATCCCTGGAATCATTCTGGTAGATCCGGTTGGTCTTTGTAACTGATGCCTCTTATTCCTGGAATCATTCTGGTATTGCCCCTCTGCAAAGGCTTCACGTCCTCTTTAAAGTACTATGCCCAGGACCCGATACAATACTTCACTTGCATCCAAACCAGGTTCATCATAACTTCCTTGCTCTCTAATACTTTATGTATCTGTTTACAAAGCCCATCGTCTTTTTAAAACTCATCCTCCCCCTGCCACTTTCCATGAGGTGTGCGCCTAGCCCCTCAGATCCTTCTCGTATCCTGTTTCGGATTTTGTCCTTTCTTTTACATCGCCACTTGTCATTCTTCTCGTGAAAAGGTATCACTTTATATTTTTGTGCATTAAACATAATCTGCCCATTCCGTTGTATTATCTACATCTCCTTGAAGACTTCTATAATCCTCCTCACAATTCACTATGTCTCCAGGTTTTATGCCATCTACTAATTAGAAAATAAGGTCCTGCCAAGGAAGTCCAAGTCACTGAGACATACAAAGAGAAGCAGTAGCCTTAGTAGTAGTCTCTGGGGGACTCCACTGTACACCTTCCTCCAGCCCGAGAAGCAAGCTGTTGCTATTACTCCCCATTTCCTGTCACGCAGTCAGGTTTCTACCCATGTTGTTGCAGACCTTTTTATATCATGGGCTTCAATCTCACAATGACAAACTTATTTTGTGGCAGTCTACAAACACACGTCTTCAAAGGCTGATGACACCACACCAAATGCAATCCCCTCATTGACCCTGTCTGTTACCTCATTAAGTAAGCAGACTTTTTCTCTAATGAATCCAGGCTGGTTTGCTCAAATCAATCCACACTAGTCTAAGGGACTGCTAATTCCATTCCTGAATATTATTTCCCGAGATTTCCCTTTCAGCAAGGTTGAGATGTATCAGAGATATTCCCTTGCCGTTGATTTTTCATTGAAACTGAATTACTTAGCTCACAGAAGTGTGACGTGTCATTGTCTAATTTTTCGGCCCTGGTATTTTATCCCACTGATATTTCTCCTTTGAGTCGAGCTCACAAACTTGGTTGAGTCCTCTGTCATTGCTGAATTTGGGCCTAGATTGATAAAGCCTACGGAAACATTATGATTGTGTCCAAAGGCATAAAATGGATGAAAACAAGTTTTCAGCTTGTTTATGATGCTCCTAATTATGTGTCACACAGGCTTTGGTGAATAGGCAGTTGAGTAGTCTTGTTCAATGAATTCTTTATTGTGACATGACAGATACTGAAATGTTTGTTCTACATGCTATTCATCAAAGTATATAATACATGAGTACAATAGAATGAAGAGCTGGATGGTGTCCATTGTTGTGCCTCTATCTAAGAAGAGCTGCAAGGAAAAGCCCCAGAGTTATAGGCCAGTGAGCCTAACATCTGTGGTAGGCAATTTACTGGAGAGGATTCTGAGGGATAAGATATATATGCATTTGGACAGACAGGGGCTGATTAGCAATAGTCAGCATGGTTTTGTACATAGGAGATTATGAATCTGATGTGAATTTTTGAAGAAGTAAACAAAAAGGTTGATGGGAACAAAGCCATAGATGTTGTCTATGGATTTCAGCTAAGCATTTGATAAGGTTCTGCATGCTACATTGCTCTGAAAGGTTAGATCGCATGGGATCCATGAGAGCGAGCTGACTCGATATAGAATTGCATTAATGGAAGAAAGCAGAGGGTGATGGATCTCTATCCTTGTTCTGCCTGAGGGGAGGAGGAGCAAGCGCAGAACTACAGGACACAGAGGAGACGGGCATTAAGCATCCATCTTGTTTACTAGAGAACAAGGACATCTCGGATGTCCTGTATGGAAAGCTCCATCATGGGAGCAGATGCTGTGGAGACAGAGAAATTGAGAATTGGGGATAGCGTCTTTGCAATAGGCAGGGTGGGAGGAAGTGCACTCCAGTTAACTGTGACAGTCCGCAGGTTTGTTGCAAACGTCAGTCGATAGTCTGTCCCCTGTGATGGAGACAGACAGATCTAGAAAGGGGAGAGAGGTGTCAGAGATAGTTCAAATGAATTGAAGGGCAGGGTGAGAGTTAGTAGTAATGCAAATGAAATTACCAGGGGGAGCCCCAATGCAGTTGTCGATGTTGTGGAGAAAGAGTTTGGGGATGATTCCAGTGTACGTTTGGAACAAGGACTGTTCAACGTAACCAACAAACTTACTGGCATAGCTGGGGCCCGTGCGAGTGCCCATGGCTGCACCTTTAACTTTGAGAAAGTGAGAGGTGTCAAAGAGGAAATTGTTGAGGGTGAGGACAAGAACCAGGCGGAGGTGAGTGTTCGTTGAGGGAAATTGATTGATTGATTGAAAAAACATACTTGGCTAATAATAAAGTATGATTAAGATTATTATGATTTATTACGATTTGGATGATGATCAAGTAAGAACTGGAGGGCCTTGAAACCTTCCTGGTGGAGAATGGAGGTGTAAAGGGACTGGACATCCATGATAAAGATGGGGCAATGGGGGCCTGGAATGGAAAGTTGTTGAAGAGATGAAGGGGGTGTGAGGTGTTTCGAATGTAGGTCAGAAGGGACTGGGCGAGGGTGGATAGGATGGAATTAAGGTATTTGGAGATGAGTTCTGTGGGGCAGGAGCAAGCAGAGACAATGGGTCTGCCAGGGCAATCCTGTTTGTGGATTTTGGGTAGGAGAATTAAGCGGTTAGTCTGGGGCTGGGAAACAAGAAGGATGGAGAAGCAGGAGACCAGAACTCTAAGTGCATTTTTCCAAGGGTGTTTTGCGTCATGAGCTATTTAGACTCAATATTCACATATACCATAGCCATATTTAATTTCATTTGCCATTTACACAAATTTACCAAAGGTTGGAAATGTACTGAGTTTGCGTTTGGCTTCACCTTGGTCATGTTGAGAGCACCAAGCGCAGGAGGAGGGGCATGTGATTCAATGCCTGACCTGGAAGGGCTGTTTGGGTCAATTGACAGTAGTGAGCGCAGAGGTGTCATTAAAGTGTTATTGGGGAAAGTGCCAGGGGAAAGGGAGGGTGGGTCGGTAGGGACAAGCAAATCAGGGATTCACACTGATGGTCCCCGTGGTAAAGGGGAAAGGGGAAGATGTGACTGGTGCTGGGATTCTGTTGCAATTGGCGTCAATGACATAGGGTAGCATGCTGAATGCGGAGGCCGCGTGGGTGAAAGATGAGCATCACGGGAACGTTCTCTGTTCTGTGTGGGTGGAATAGGGATAAGAGCAGAAGTCCGAGAAATGGAGGAGGTTCGAATGAGTGCCCCATCGACCACAGAGAAGTGCTAGCCACGTTTCACGGAGAAGGAGGGCATTTTTGATGTCCAGGAGAGGAAAGCCTTATCTTGAGAACAGATGTGACAGAGATGAAGAAACTGAGGAAAAAAGGGACAAAGTCCTTACAAGAGAATGGATGGGATGAGTGAAGTCAAGGTAACTGTGGGAGTCGGTGAGTTTAGAATTAGTGTCAGTATCTCGTTTGTATCCTGAGATGGAGATCCTGAAAAGAAAAACATAGAAACATAGAAAATATATATTTTTTGTTAGAAATGGTTTAAGCAAATGTAAAGGGCCAGGTGGAAGCAAAGGTGCTAAAATTGATGTGTTCAGCAGGATTGCAGGTGGCAGCAGTGTGTCAGGCTGATTTGAATGTTATGATTTAACTTGATAGATATTTTCTTCTGCTACGTAAAGCTCTGCCATTATAAAAACAGTTAGCCCGACGCAAGCAAAATCATTTGAACAAATTTATATTAGTTCTGCTTTCTCGCCAATAACAAATTATTCAAAGGCTCAACTATTCTTATGTTTGAATTTGAGGTATGGTGCTTTATTTTCATGGATTTCGTGGTTCTCGTCACCAAAATTATTTGTACAGATTCAATGTAGGTGACTGTGGTGGAAATAGCCGAACACCCAACAATCATAATGCACGTGATTGTTATTTATAACACATATGAAGAGATGCAGATTTACTATCCCCATACATTTAGATCAGATGTAGGGGGATAGTAAGGCTAATGCCCTGTTAAGGAAGAATGGAAAATTTCACTCCTGCTCTGAAGAATTTAAAGGGTTTTAATAAAATCTAGAAATGCTTTAATCCAGATGTGAACAGAGAGATGTTATTTAAACCAGGTATTAATGAATGGACAAAAAATGCTGGAGTTACTCAGCGGGTCAGGCAGCATTTCCAGAGAAAAGGAGCAGGTGATGTTTCGGGTCGGTTGGAGTCAGTATCAGCACAATTACTATATTAAACTTTGAATCTTCGGATGTCCTCGTTCAAGCAAAAACTAAAGACAAATAATAACCTCCTCATGCATTCCCCTGCAAGTATCTCTGTCACTCCTTTAAAATATGCCCCTTCTTTGAACAAGCTCTTAAACATTGCATCTGAATCAGTTTCCATCTGATTACACTCCTTGAGGATGTTCATCTACATGTTTAATTAATAAAGCAACGAGATTGGGGACATTTCTATTCAACCTGTCAAAGGAATTTGGGAGGGGATTAGAAATAGTCAGTGAGGTAAACAAACATAATAGTTGAGTGGCAAATGACAATAGTGCTACCTTCCCAATATTTAACTGAAGGAAATAATGGGTTATTGGGGCTGTATGTTGTGACAGACAGCCTGACACCTTGCATGTTATTTTAATATTACACTTATCCCATCCCCCTGGATATTCCAGATTAATAAATTAAGGTTTTGTCAACTAATTACAAATCAGGCTAATTACAAATCAATAACATTAGCCAACTCCGAAACACGAAGCACTGAGCATTGGGATCCAGACATTACGGGCAACTGCCCTCAGTTCCACGCTCACATCTGGCAGTGCTCTCTGTCTGAACCAGGGGTCATGGAGCATTTTTGAAAGTGGGGAGGCTGAGCGATCACTGATCGCTGGCCTTGGGGGTGCCCGGTGAGGGGGTGGAGCAACTGAGTGGGAGGAGGGTGTGGTAGGGACATTTTCAAATTTGATGTATTAAAATCATGTTTTAGTGCATTGTAGAAGTATGATTTCAATGTTTTTTGTTTGAAGTATATTTAAGAGGTAACTTTTTAAGGGGTAACTTTTTCGACACATAGGGGGGTGGGTGTATGGAACAAGCTGCCATAGGAGGTAGTTGAGGCAGGGACTATCCCAACATTTAAGAAACAGTTAGACTGATACATGGATAGGACAGGTCAGGAGGGATATGGACCAAAAGCAGGTAGTGTAGCTGGGACATGTTGACGGGTGTGGGCAGGTTGCGCCAAAGGTCCTGTTTTCACACTGTTACACTCTATAACTACATTAAACCTCCACCATGCATGAATGCTTCAAAATCAAGTGGTCGAGTTTTCATATATTCAAGCATAGAATCATAGAAAATAGGTACAGGAATAGGCCATCGGCCCTTTTCGAGCCAGCTCTGCCGTTCAATATGATCATGGCTGTTCATCTGTAATCAGTACCTCTTTCCTGTTTTTCCCCATATCCCTTGATTATCTAGCCCCAAGAGCTAAATGTAACTCTCTTTTGAAAACATCCAGTGAATTGGCCTCCACTGCCTTCTGTGGCAGAGAATTCCACAGATGCACAACTCTCTGCGTGAAGAAAGTTTGTCCTCATCTCAGTCCTAACTGGCCTACCCTTTATTCTTAAACTGTGACCCCTGGTTCTGAACTTCCCCAACATCGGGAACAATTTTCCTGCAGTTAAAATAAGTGAAAATACAGCACTCATGCAGGATGCTTTCTCCAACCACCCCCATTTGAAGGCCACTATCTTCCACTGTTTCTACCCAGCGCTTGGTTCTTACTTCCAGCAGCCACTGGTTGTCCTCCAGGATGCACCGAGCCGCGGCCTGATCCATGCCGGTCAACTGGGCGAATTTGGCACAGAGACTCACGGCAGCGGCGCAACGCTTCCGACGCCTCCGACAGCCCAGGACTCTTGCACTGAGGCTGCTCCATGGCCAGAAGCTGCAGCGAGCGACTCGCCGGCCCGGCAAACACTCACCAGCCCGGCAAACACTCGCCAGCCCCGGCTCCCCGTCCGCGACTGCCCCCGCCGCTGCTTCGTTTCCATCCCTCCCTCAGACCCTGCTCTCCAACACCCGCGGCTCATGCAGTTGATATGAGTTTTTAATATTTCGTTGATCACAGAATTTCTCACGACAGAGCGTGAGAAATTTGTGATCAGTGTGAGAATTTGGCGAAATACGTGATTATCACGCTCAATGCGTGAGAGTTGGCAGTCCTGTAACAGTGGAGAAGACCTAGGACAGAAAGGTCAGTATGGGAATGGGAAGGGGAGTTAAAATGTTTGGCAACTGGGAGATATCTTAGGCCAAGGCGGAATGGACATGGTTTATTACAGCTGTGAGGAAAAGGCTACTAAATCTCTAAATGAATGGGCGCACTGTAATCCAGTATAAAGGAATGCAGTTTTAATCTAGCTGTGATTCCATGGAAACCTTTTAATCAATTGTAAGGATTATGCTGTTTAATCCAGATGTGAATGGATCCAAAGGTGTTAAAGCAGCTGTAAGGAATGTAAAGGAATGGGATATTCGTTCATCTCTGCATGAGTCAGGTTTTAAAACTGCAAGGAATGATAAAGTTTAAATCCAGCTCTGGGTGAAGATGAGGGTTTTAATCAGGTTGCAAGGAGCAAGGATTTATTTCAGGCATGTAAAGTGGGCTTCAATCGGCTGGGAAAATGGGAGAATGTTTTAACCCTGTATGAAGGAAGTGGATTTTAATCAAGCTGTGAAGGTAAGAGGATAGTTGAATCCACAAATGGATGATGCACTTGTTCATACAGGTGAATATGATGCTTTTTGTACATCTTTGTGATGGGACCTCAAACCATATGTGTTATCTGAAGGCAACAATAAAACCACATGATGGGGTTTTAATCTATCTATGATATACTGAAAGATATTTATCCAGTTGTCTGGCATGGCTTTTATCCATCTGATGACTTTAGTGAGAAGTAGTACCATTGTGAATCGGGAAGATTTCACTGTGAGTTTATCAGAATGTATTAACTGTGAGCAAAACTGTGAAATTATCAAGTTTTCATCTGAGTATGGCGATTGAGAGCTATTAATCCAGTTGTAGTTTAGCAAGTTTTATTCTAGTTCTGAGGCTATCACAAGATATTAATCCAGCTGTTTGATGGGTCTTTAAACCATCTGTGAGGTTATTGTTATCATCCAGGGATGTATGAGCCCTCCTGAATATGAATTATACATTTATCTTCACATCTGGTGCCACCGCTACAATTCATCTTCACTCCCTGCCGATGACTCCAAGGGCCTAATGGATTTCTCTGTACTCTTTATATTAATATTGCCTCTGCTGTCTGAACGGCTGATCTCCTCCCACGCCACCATGTTAATTTCTCTTCAGCCCACTCTGATGCCAACTTGCTCCCTGGTAACAATCTTCTGCCAGGCGTCCCAATTAATTCCCTGGCACAAATCTCCCCACCTTGTTCCCCATTCACCTCTCTGGGACAATATCTAAACTTGTATCATGCTGAAAAGAATGCAGAGAGGATTTATGAGGACTTGGAGCTTTATTCCTTGGAGCCTAGGGGGCTGAGGGGTGATCTTGTAGAATGTATAAAATCTTGAGGGGAATAGATAGGGTAGATGCACAGAGTATTTTACTCAGGGTAGGGGAATCAAAAAGAAGAGGACATATGTTTAAGGTGAGATTTAATTCAAACCTGAAGGGCAACTGATTTACTCAGAAGGTGGTGCATATGTAGAATGTGTTGCCAGAGGTGGTAGTCGACACAGATACTATAACACCATTTAAAAGATACTTGGACAGGTACATGGATAGGAAAGGTTTAGAAGGATATGGACCAAACATATGCAAATGGGACTAGTTTAGATGAGGCATTTTGGTGGGCATCGACGAGTTGGGCCAAAGGGCTTGTTTCCATGCTGTATGACTCAAATACTCTATAACTCTGAATCAAGTATACCATCTGGGTGAAGAAATCTATTCTCATCTCTTCGGTGAATGGCCGACCCATTATTTTGATACTGAGACCTCTGGAAACATTAACACTTTATCCATCTTGTTAAGCCTTGTACAAATGTATTTCAGTTCATCGAGGTCATCCATCAGACTTCTAAACTCAAGAGATTCCAGGCCACGTCTGCCTTTTATCTCCTGCTTCAAGAAACCTTCCATCCCTGAAATCAATTTGGTGAAACTTGGCTGCGTTCCTCCATTGCCGCTATACTCTTAGTTAGAGAGACCAAATGGTGCACAATCTTCTCATCAAAGCCCTTATAACCGCAACAAGACATCTCGGCTCTTGTACTCTGACCTATTGCTATAGTGATAGCCAAAGAAATGCTGGAGTAACTTAGCGGGCAGAGGGCATCTCTATAGTGATGTTGATTTGGGAATAAATATTAGCTTGGATGAGATGAGGAACCCCCTTTCCATTTAAAAAGAAAATGTCACAGGATCGTTTACATGCACTTGGGAGGCATAATACTTTCTGTAGTCGACAGCATTTATTCACCAAAAGGTAGTCTAAATTATATGCTCTAGTTTCTGGTGTATGGGCTGGATGCATAATCTACTGAATCAGAGAGCAGAACATTCAGCACTGAACCAGTTCTATCACTAACAAGGTAACATTTAATGTCGAAGGTAGACACAAAATGCTGGAGTAACTCAGTGGGACAGGCAGCATCTCTGGAGAGAAGGAATGGATGACGTTTCGGGTCAAGACCTTTCTTCAGACTGTTGTCTGAACATTTAATGTCAATCTCCTCAGATTAATATTTAATCTGCATATTGCAATAGTGTCAAATAAAATGTGATATTCTGATACCCCTTTACCTGTGGCCACACTTCCAAGTGACTCCATAATGAGTAATCATAGCCAAGCCCTGTTAAACAGCCTTAATGGAAAGTTTGAGTTTGACTGATGCATTATCACAGCGGTGAGGCTTTGTAACTTCTTAATTAATTCTGCAAATGGAGTAATATGCAACAATAAAACCATTGACAAGGACAAATTAGCCAGAAACTAGAAAAAGGACAGTAGAAGTGGCCACTGTATTACTGCTAAATTGCATTTTTTTCATGCTATTAACTGGAGTGATCTTAAAAGTCACTAAATATGGGTCATGGGGTTGAAATAAATCTCATGTTTATTAAGGTAATTGAGTGCAAAATTCAGATAACAAAAAACTTAGGACTAGGCCAAGAAAGACGAAATGAGGGTCGTAATTGATTAAAAAGTCTTTAGTAGCGTTACAAAGAAGAGATGTGGATGTTTATGTTAAGAGTTGTAAATGAGAATGTCTAACTTCCCTCGTGCTTTGGTAGTTCCTCCAGAACCATGTCAGAACACTTTCATCAATTGCTGCCCACACTTATTTTCAAAATGGTTTAAGAGTTCATATTGACAACCGTAGTTGCAAATCAGTGGTATTAATTGAGTTACTAGTGGCAGTCCGTGAGATAGTCTAAATTATACGCCCTAGTCTCTGGTGTATGGGCGAGATACTTCTTCAGAACCAGCCTGAAGAAGTTACTTCGCTAAATAACATAACATGGGAATGGCTTCCTTGTTTGCAGTTTTCACTTTTAAAACACAATGGCCCAGAATTTCCAGAGAACAATGAGCTACCCAGGATCAAGCTCTGGAAGGGTCTCGACCCGAAACGTCGCCTATCTCCTTCGCTCCTTAGATGCTGCTGCACCCGCTGAGTTTCTCCAGCTTTTTGTGTACCCTCAAGCTCTGGAATATTCACTGGAATGTAGAAGGATGAGAGGAAATCTTATAGAAACATGTAAAATTCTTAAGGGATTGGACAGTCTAGATGCAGGAAAAATGTTCCCCATGTTGGGGGAGTCCAGAACCAGGGGTCAAGGTTTAAGAATACGGGGTAGGCCATTTAGGACTGGGATGAGGAAGAGCTTTTTCACCCAGAGAGTTGTAAATCTGTGGAATTCTCTGCCACATACAGCTGGGTGTTTTCAAGAGAGTTAGATTTTGCTCTTAGGGCTAATGGAATCGGGATAAGGGGAAAATACACGAATGGGGTACTGATTTTGGATGATCAGCAATGATCATATTGAATGGCGGTGCTGGCTCGCAGGGCCAAATGGCCTACTCCTACACCTATGTTTCTATGAGGGACAATTCACAGCAGCCAGTCAGCCTTCCAGCATGTACTTGGGTGAAGGTACCATGGTTGATGGGAGAGGTTCCAGAGACATATGTAGGGGCTCAGAAGTGTCCTAGCCTGTCACCGCACTAAAATATCATGGTTCTCCTCGGAGTGTCTAAAACCATTTAATGTGAACTCAACCATTTGATGTGAACTCAACCCATTCACAATGTTCCAAGAAGAGCTTTGAGCAGGCAAAAACCTAATTTGAAATGCATCCAATTCCAAAAGTATTTATAATGTGCAAGTGTGACTCATGACGGGAAGCCCCCTGCCCCCTGTCAAACGTTCGGAAAGGCACAAAATGACATTGTTCTTATCGGGCATTTGCATCCAAAATACTTTTAAATGTATATAATGCCAAAACAACAGAGTTGCATGGTTACATTTCCAGGCTAGAGAGTAGCATATCATATTTGCAGATGACACCAAGTTAGGGAGGCAGCTGCATAGACAATAGGCAATAGACGTTATAATGAAAAAAAGATAAAATGGCAGGTATGTTCCTTGCACCATTACAGTAATTACAGTACGCTAAAAAAAGCACTTCAGTACCGTTTGAAGACATTGACATGTCCCAATCTCACAAAAGTTGCCAAATAAATGCCATTCTCTCTCAAATAAACATGAGAGCTGTGGCAGGTGGAATTTGAAATGGAAATGTGTGCAGTTATCAACTTTGGATCTGAGAACGACGAAGTGTAATATTTTCTAAATGCTGAGATACATGTTATTACGAGGAAGCAAAGGGTTTTAGGCGTCTTAATAAATAAATCATTAATTACTAATGCTTAGTTTAGTTTAGAAATACAGCAACGAAACAGGCCCTTCAACCCACTTACTCTGCATTGACCAATGATCACCCATACACTAGTTTTATCCTACACACGGGGGACAATTTACAGAAGGCAATTAACCTACAAACCTGATTGTCTTTGGAATGTAGGAGGAAACGGGAGCACCCAGGCGGTCACAGGGAGAACGTACAAACTCCGTACAGGCAGCACCCATAGCCAGGATTGAACCCAGGCCACTGTGCCACCCTAATTCCGCGCCACTGTGCCACCCATATTTTGGCAAAGAAAATAACTAAAAACAGAAAATTGAATTTTAGTCTTTCTTCGAAGCAGGTTGGAATTTCAAGAGGATCAAGTTATTCTTTAGCTGTCCAGAGCTTTGGATAAACCACTTCTGGAGGACTGTACACAGCTTTAGAAACTGCATCACAGGATGGATATATTGGCCATGGAGGGCATACCATGGAGGGCGTACTATAGCTTAATGTAACAATAGGAATATAAATAATGAGGCCAGCTTGCAAAAACGGAGGTTTAAAATGTTATGCAGGATCTAATCAAATAATTTACAGCATCAGTATGAAAGAATGATTTCCCCTGAAGGGGAAATACGAAATAAGAATGCGGAATTGTAAAAATAAAGCCAGCAGCATAATTATGATTATAATTTACACACGAAGGACAGGTGAATTACGGAGTCATTTTCCCAAAAGTTCCAGTTGCTTAGTCAATATAATGGTGAAAACTAAAGTTGAGGCAAACAGATTTTAACTGGGAGCAACAAGTGGCCCAGAGGTGAGGGGATGAAGGTGAAATACAGGCTACCCAAGGTTGATTAAATAGCCTATGAGCCTAATCAGAATGACCTACCCGTGCATTGAATGCCTCAGGAAACGTTAGCCTGGATTTCATGGGGAAATGCTCAACTTTCCTACTGTCATTTCCTTGTGCAGATCCACCAAGTTTGAGATTCCCTTGTACTGGTTGTTTATCCAAACATGGGAGTCCTAGACTGGCTGCTTCGGATCTGCTGGCCTTTGCTCAACTGCTGAGCTGCTGATGAGAGTTCAGCATGGATTGCAAAGTCCCAGCAGCTCCCACCATCAATGCTCTGGTATCCGACAAAATAAATTGTGCCACATCAGAGCACGTCTAGGAAATTCTCTTCCTGGAGGCACTGCCAAATAGATTCTGAAATATGCATATTCTTAACATTGAATTTTCTAATTTTAGGTAACCCTCGACTCACTCTCTCCTTCCGATCCTCTTCTGGTCATCCCACATTTGGTCCTTTCTCATACCAGACAAAGACTCAATGGGCTGACTGGCCTCCTGTGTTGTAAGGAAATCAGACAGTGTGAAAGATACCAATCTTCCGATCCTCAGATCAATGATGCCACCAGTGAAAATCCTGATGGAAATTCCTGATCGGCAGCACTTTCTCCCCACAAGGACCTAACCTTTCTCCTCACAAGGACACAACCTCCCCCAGCCACCTATCACCGCTTTACAGCCTCTGGTTCCATCCACCTTCTACCCACACATTTCACCCACTAGCTCCACCCACTCTCAATCTGGTTTTAGTTTCATCTGCCCTTCACGTGTCCCCCCGAATGGTCCACATTGGCACCTTCCTTGCTTTTAGATACCAGCACTGGTGGCTTTTATGTTCCACTTACACCTCAAACAGTTGTTCACCATCTATCATCCATCAAGGAACCAACCTTAATCCAATATATCTGTATTCCCCTTGTACATTCTTCATTCATATATATAAGAAGGCCCACTGTAGTTTGAAGGTGTTGGACCACTACTTAGACAGAGGCTTGAAGTACTGTACTATGACGATGCAATGGCTGATAACAATCGATTGCAATTCCAAGATCATTATTCCTTCATCCTGAGAGAATATGGTTCAGATTGCTGAGGCAGTTCACTTTTCAATCACAATAATACTTTATTAGCCAAGTATGTTTCGCAACATACGAGGAATTTCATTTGCCAAGTCAGTCACACAAATAGAAAGCAACGGAATACACAAAACACATTTTAACATAAACATCCACCACAGTGATTCCTCCACATTCCTCACTGTGATGGAAGGCGAAATACAGTTCAAATCTCTTCCCTTAGCTGTCCCGTGGTCGGGAGCCTCGAGGCCTTTTACTTCATTCTAGATAACAGGGATACAGCATAGAAACAAGCTCCTCAACCCAGCCACGTCTGTGCCAACAATCATGTCTATCTATACCAATGTAGCTTGACTACATTCATACCATATCCCTGGAGAAACAAAGAACTGCAGATGCTGGTTTACAAAAAAAGTCACAAATTGCTGGAGTAACGTCAGGCTGAAACTCCGATGAACATGGATAGGTGACATTTTTGGTCGGGACCCTTTTCCAGACCGATTGTGGTGAAAGGGGAGAGGTGGAAGAATGCTGGAAGAGAAACTATCACTTGCCAAGCTTTGTCCTGACCCTCCTCTCTTCCAATGTTCTATTCCCCCACCAACCACAATCATTCTGAGCCACCCCTGCACTTTGTCTTTTTTATTGTTTATCCCTCACTGCCTTGCTCATTCTAGTTCTCTTCAATGTTTTTACTGTTCCTTCACCATCTCCTCAGGCAGCTCTTTCCATATACCAACCACTCTGTGTAAGAAATGTACCCCTTGGATCCCCTTTACACCATCTCCTTCTCACCTTAAACCTATTGTTCTATCGTTCTAGACATCCCTGCCATGGGAAATAGTCCGACAATCGACCCTACCTATGCCTCACATCTGTCTGAAGAATCAGTCTGAAGAAGGGTCTCGACCCGAGACATCACCCATTCCTTCTCTCCAGAAATGCTGCCTGTCCCCGCTGAGTTACTCCAGCATTTTGTGTTTATGCCTCTCATAATCTTATATACCTCCATCATTCACCTCTTTGCTTCCTTCACTCCAAGGATAACAGCCTATCCAATCTCTCCCGCAACATCCTTGTCACTCTCTTCTGAATTCCTCTGTAGTATAACCACAGATTTCCTGCAACGTGGCATCCAAAACTACACACAGTATTCCAAATGCAGCACAGTGTTGTATGTCAACACTATATTGAATCCTTGTACAATTGAGGCACAACATCCCAACTCTTGCACTCAATACTTCAACCAATGAAGGCAGGCAATCCTCTTTCACTATTCTCTGTGCCTATATGGTTCCACTATCATGGAATTATGTACTTGCACCCCAAAATTTCTCTGTTCAACAACACTGTTTGACATGGGCCAGGTACAACTTCCCAAATTGCATCACTTTGCACTTAGAACATAGAATATAGAACCGTACAGCACAGAACAGGCCTTTTGGCCCACAATGTCTGTGACGAACATGAAGTCAAGACCATCACTTATCTACCTGCACATAGCCCATATCATCCATTCCCTGCTAGTCCAAAATTTGGACATGCCTATCGGAATCTCGTTAAAATGTCACTAACATATCTGTCTCAACCACCACTGTGGGCAACATGTTCCAGGCATTCACCACCCTCTGTGTAAAAAACGTGCCTCTCACATCTCCTTTAAACGTTGTCCCTCTCACCTTAAAGCAACGGCCTCTGGTATTCGATTTTTGCATCCTGGTAAAAGAATTCCGACTGTCTACCCCATCTAAGGCACTTGACTAAGTTAAATTCCATCTGCCATTCCCTTCCCTACTTTCCCAGTTGATCTTGATCCTGTTGTAACCCTGGACATGTTTTTCACTATACCACCAATTTTGGTGACATCTGCAACCTTAATGATCATGCAACCTACATTATCAACCAAATCATTAATTCATATGTCAAACAGATGGTCTAATACTGATCCCTTTGGTTCACCACCTCTCAAAGACCTCCAACCTGAAAAACAACCCTCCAACACTACTCTCCCTCTCCGTCCTATCACCAAGCCATTTTTGTATCCCATACACAAAACCATACTGACTATCCTTAATGTCCACGCCTTTACAAATGTAAATAAATCCTGTCTCTCAGAATCCCTTCCAATAACATCTGTGCCACTAATGCAAGGCTCACCGGGCTGTGGTTCCCTTGCTTATTCCTGCAGCCATTTTCAAATAAAGGGACATTAGCTGCCCTCCAGTCTTCTGGTAACTTAGTTGTGGATAATGAAGATACAAAAATGTCTGCATTTTGCAATGTCATTCCCATTACACTCTGAGATATAGCTCGTCACTTTATGCATTTAATAACATTTCAGGACCACCAACATCTCCTCCTTTGAAGTGGTTATATGATCCAGGATATCACTGCTACCTCCCCTGAAGTCAGGAGCTTCCATGTCCTTCTCCATAGTAAATACAGTCAAGAAAAAATAATTTAAGACCTTGCATACACAGATCACCACACTGATCCTTAAGGGGACCCTCCCTCTCTCGCTGCCCTTTTATTCCTAATATACAAAGAATCTTTTACGTTTCTCCTTTATCATATCTGCCAGGGAGGGACCCTTTTTACCTGACTGATTTATTTCTTCAACGTACTCCTACCTTCCTTATATGCCTCGACTCATTAGATCCCAGCTGCCTATTCCTGACATATGCCTCCTCCTTTTTCCTGACCAGACTCTCAGTATCTCAATATGCCTCATCACTCAACATTTGGGCGGCACTGTGGCACAGTGGTAGAGTTGTTGCTTTGTAGCGCCAGAGACTGGGTTCAATCCTGACTACGGGTGCTGTCTGTACGGAGTTTGTACGTTCTCGCTGTGAACACGTGGGTTTGCCCCGGATGCTCCTGTTTCTTCCCACACTCCAAAGACGTAGAGGTTTGTAGCTTAATTGGCTTTGGTTAAGATTGTAAATTGTTCGTAGGGTTTGGGATAGTGTTAGTGTATAGAGATAACTGGTCGGCTTAGACTTGAAGGGCTGAAATGACTGTTTCCCACGCTGTATTTTTAAACCAAACCAAACTAAACTGAACATTCACATCCTGCCAGCCTTGCCCTTCACTAACAGTCCCTGAAGTCTTCCTATCTCACTTTTAAAGCCATTTAGACATCCCTTTACTTGCAAATAAAACATCATAGAAATTAGGTGCCCATTCAAGCCTGCACTCAGATCATCTGATCATCCAACTCAGTATCCCGTACCTGTTCTCTCCATACCCTCTGATCCCCTTAGCCACAAGGGCCAATCTTAGCCAATGAACTGGCCTCAACTACCCTCTGCAGAGAGTTCCAGAGACTCACCACTCTCTGTGTGAAGAAAGTCTTTCTCATCTCGTTCTTAGGATTTCCCCCTTGTGACCCCTTGTCTGGAAACTCTGCATCTAGCCTGAACCCTTAAGAATTTTGTAAGTTTCTCCCGAGTCTATCCAGTCTTTCTTCATAAGACAGTCCTGACATTGCACTGGCAATAATGTCCTTCCTCAGCCAAAACTGCACGCAATGGTGTGGTCTGTAAAGACCCTGTACACTCAAATCCTTTTGTAACATTTCGCTTTTTTCACTGCCTGCTGCACCTGCATACTTTCAATGACTCCATGACACCCAGATCTCCCCTTTTCCAATCGGCCCACCATTTAAATAATAGTCTGACCAAAGTGGATAACCTCACATTTATCCACATAAATAACATCTCCCAATCAGTTCCAGGTCCTGTATGATGCCATCAAAATTAGCCTTGCCTTAAATTAAGGCTTTAACTTGAGGACTGCTCATAGCTTTTTCCATGACTACCTTGAAACTAATAGAATTCTGGTCATTGGTTGTAAAGTGATCCCCAACTGACCCTTCAGTGACTTGCCCAGCCTCATGTCCTGAGATGGCCACTTTTCTGGTAGGTCTCTTACCCAGAGTGGAGGAATCAAGAATCGGAGGGCATGGGTTTAAGGTGAAGGGGAATTTGTTTTTAATAGGAATGTGAGGGATAACTTTGAAAAAGTTACCCCTCACATTCCTATTAAAAAAAATGGAGGGGGTATGCATGGAACGGGCTGCCGGAGGAGGCAGTTGAGGCAGGGGCTATCACAACATTTAAGAAGCAATTAGACAGGTTCGTGGATAGGACAGGTTTAGGAGGGGTCCTTTGTGCATCTATCCGATCTATTCCTCTCATGATTTTATACACCTCTACAAGATCACCCCTCATCCTCCTGCACTCCAGGGAATAGAGTCTCAGCCCACTCAACGTCACCCTGCAGCTCACACCCCCTGGTGCTGGCAACATCCTCGATTGTTATTCTGTACAGTCATAGTGAATGCATTTGACAGTCAGTTCAGGCAGCATCTTAAGGCACCTCACTTTCCCCTGGGTGGTGGCCTCCACAAAATAATGCAACCAGCCATAAATAATCTCATTCACTTCCTCACACCAGCTTTCTTCCAATCATCTTGTGCTTCTTCAAAAATTCAGTGATTACGTTACTAATTCTAAGTTCTGCATACTTGCATGCATTTGACAGGTCTCCAGCTATCTGGCTTTTCTCCTCTTAATTAGTATTGTATAGGGCGTGGCCAGCTATCACAATGTTAACACTGTAGCCAGTCCGTCATGTTTTGAGGCAAGCCAGCAGCAATGGAAATACTAAGTCTTCCAGACTTTCTTTCCGTCTGATAATCTCTGTTATGTTCTCCGTGAATGGAAAGCAGACTTTGACAAGCATGACAGGAATATGATTTGAACATGAACAAAGTGGAAGTATTATGAATAAGGGATAGGCCAATTAGGACCGAGTTGAAGGCAGTGCAGGCCAATTCACTGGATGTTTTCAAGAGAGAGTTATGGGCCTGTCCCACTTAGGCTACTTTTTAGGCGAGTGCAGGAGACTGCGCTCGCCACATGGTCGCCACATGTTCGCTAGTGGTCTACGGTGAGCATGGGTTGAAATCCTGGGGGGATGGGGGGGACACATTCCCCCATGCTTTCAGACAATCCCCCCCATTTTTTGTAATCCGGCCTTCATCAGACGTTTTCTAAGGGTTGAATCGGCCCGTTTGCGGGGCTTTTCAGCACCCGGCGCTGCTTAAAATCAAACTGCTGCATCGGGGCGATCAAAGCGATCGAGGCTCCTGATGTTGAAGCCCCCTCCGGCCGATGAAAGCCCCCACGAACAGGCCGATTGAAGCCCCACAATTTGGGGTGGACGAAGCTGATGTTGTTGGAGTTCGGAGTCGGTCACCAACCAGATCAACTTTCGATGTTACCGTCCACAGGGCCCGCGGACGAAGCCTCGCATGTGTGCGCATGAAATTGTGTCCCCCCCATGCCTTGACAGCGATTTCCGTGCCTGCCGGTGAGTCTCCTTCATGGTCGCGAGGAGTTCCCGCATTCTGGGAACTAGTCGCGGCCTCAGTGTGGTCGCCGCAAATTTTTCAACGTTGAAAATGTTTCTGTGACCAAAAATTGGTTGCCATGGAGATAATCTATAATCCTGTAGGTGCAGTTGTAGTGGGGTCACCATGTAGTTGTAGGTAGTCGAGGTAGTCGTAGGTAGTTTTAGCTAATCGCCTTTGCTGACCGGGCATTTTCTTTGTCTCATTGGGGAAAAAAAACGTAAGCAGGAGATTTCAGAACCAAAGGTAACCGACCAGTGATGTTAAATGCCCGCCGAACTTCACAGCTGTGTATCTCTGGCATATTAAAAGTTGTCTGACTTCTTAAAAGTTGTCTCCACTCCTTCTCCCCCCCCCCCCCCCCCGCCCCTCCTCATTTGAAGGACTTACCATACACTGTGCTAGCCGTCTTAATCATAGCACCAACCTTCCTGTTCACGGTGGTGAGTGCCACCATGTATCACCATGGCTTTGCACTGTGGGAATTTCAGACAGAGCTCCCCCCCGCTTGCCTTGGCCCCCACCGTTGTGATGTGTTTGTGTTCCACTCTGACAGTCGCCGTTCCAGTTGCCGGTTTTTCAGGCGGCTGCCGGCAACTTGACAGTCGCCGGCAGTCCGCTGAAAAATCGCCTAAGTGGGACAGGCCCATTAGATGGAGCTCTCAGGGTAAGGGAATCAAGGGATATGGGAGAAAGCAGGAACGAGGTACTGAATTTGGATGATCGGCCATGATCATATTGAATGGCTCGAAGGGCCGAATGGCCTACTCCTGCACCTATTTTCTATGCTTCTAGGTTCCCGTTTCATGGTTATGGCTTCAAGTCCTTGATCACATTGCGCAGTTTGTCATGACACATTCTTAGTACTTATTCTTTATTTCTGTTTTAACCAAACGAAACACAGTTCACATTGTTAAACCTGTGTTTAAAAAAAATAAGATAATTACTGTTGTTTAATGTCAACAATTAGGATCTTTCTACAGTGGACTATTAGTTCTAACACAGATACTAACCTTTATGAATTATAAAATATTGGAAATAACATTATCAATGTTAGCTGCTCCTTTAGAATTGGTGGATGACACTTATAATTTGTATTTTCTCCAGTGCTATAGCATTTCTTAACTAATGGAATGATGCACAAATATTGCCATGTGAAACTGCTGGCATTTCTCCGTGCAAGTGCCAGGAAGGCCTGGGACTCCTGCAGCATCTCTGAAGTCCTGAATTTATTGGTCGGGGTTTCTGCCAGCGGTTGTGCGGCTGTGCAGCTGTTGCCTTATGCCTGGGGTGCACCAGCAGAGCTGAGGAGCTTCTGCTGTTGGCATCTGGCTTAGCATTGGTCGTCAATGCAGCTTCAGATGATTCAGCACGCGTGTATGCCAAGGCACACTTGGGAAATCCATAAAACTTGGACCTGCTGCCGCTCACCTGGGTTCTGGACCATCCTGGCCAGCAAAATCAGCCTTGCACACCTGGGGGGATGGGAATGCTGAGGGAGCAAGTCCAGATATTCCAGGCCAATAGTAAGCCTCTTCAAGAGACTTAGTTTGTGTCATAAGGTCATAAGTGATAGGAGCACAATTAGGCCATTCGGCCCATCTAGTCTACTCCGCCATTCAATCATGGCTGATCAATCTCGCCCTCCTAATCCCATTCTCCTGCCTTTTCTCCATAACAATTTGGCACCCGTACTAATCAAGAATCTATCAATCTCTGCCTTAAAAATATCCATTGACTTGGCTTCATAGCCTTCTGTGGCAAATAATTCCACGGATTCACCACCCTCGGACCAAATAAATTTCTCCTCGTCTTCTTCCTAACGGAGCGTTCTTTAATTCTGAGGCTATGACCTCCGGTCCTAGACTCTCCCACTAGTGGAAACATCCTCTCCACGTCCACTCTATCCAAGCCTGTTGGCATGGCGCTGTGACAGATATTCCCATTACATTAAGAGCTGTGTAAATGCATGGTATTGAACATAGTCCACGGCATTAGTAATGCACTAGAAATGGTGAGTAAAGTACTAATTTTCTAACCCGGACCCTATGTCCTGACAAACTGCCCCACTTTCTCGACCAGATCAAATCAAAATAACATCACATTAGAACTGAAGTGGTCAGTAACATAGGAATTAGGAGAGAAGAGGATTCAGATATTAACTACGGTTCACTCACTCACCTTGGGCAATGTCACTGCAGTCCTAGGTGTTCATAAAATCATCTGAGAAGTCAGATGGCGAACAACAAGCTGTGATTCCAATTACTGGCAATGGTTCTTCAAACTATCAATGATATCCATCAGCTATTCGTGTGCTGCAATGGAAAGTCAAATTTCACTACACCAATTGGTGTATGTGATAATAAATGTCCTTTGTCCTTTGTAAGTACATTAGAATTAAAGGATGTTCCTTGAAGGAGATGGGAACACATTTCTTGGTGAATCTGTGGGAGGGGAGAAAGCTGCAAGAGATGCGGGGACAGAACAAAGCCTGGCAAGCGATAGGCGTCTACAGGTGTGAGGTTTTTTGAATAGGTCGATGGTATGACAGGTCACAGATGAAAAGACAGCAAGTTTGAGAGGATAGAAGAGGTGTGAATTGTAAAGCCATTGTCAGTTGTATAATTGATGCTTTGATAGACATGCACAGACATTTCCTGCTACATGGTGTTCTGAGCAAGTTTACTCTCACATCCTGGGACATTCAGAATATTACAGTTTCTAGAATGTCCTGCACAAAAAGGGGAGTTACATGGTGGAAAGCAAACCCATTACTGGGTAAAGGAAGTCATGACGGAAGCCACAGTAGACTCTGTCCTTTCATTTTAGAGTCATAGAGTGATGCCAGGCCAACTTGCCCACACCGGCCAACATGTCCGAACTACACTGGTCCCATCTGTTTCCACGTTTGGTCCATGTCCCTCCAAACCTGTCTATCCATGTACCTGTCTAACTGTTTCTTAAATGTTGGGATAGTCCCTGCCTCAACTATCTCCTCTGCCACTTGTTCCACACACCAACCACCGTTTAAGAGCACCTTACGGAATAACAGCAGGATATTCCGAAGGATTTCTCGGCCTGAAGTACTCTAGAGGTATGATGAGTGCACTATATCAAACTATATCAATGTACTATATCAAACACAACTATCTGTTTTTGTGCATAGAAAGCTCCCAGGTACCCAGATTACTCCTTTTATGATAATGGAGAAAGGTTAAATATTAACAAATAAATATTAAAGGGGCGGTCACGGTGGCGCAGCGGTAGAGATGCTGCCTTACAGCACTTGCAGCGCCGGCGACCCGGGCTCGATCCCGACTACGGGTGCTGTCTGTACAGAGTTTGCATGTTCTCCCCGTGACCTACGTGGGTTTTCTCTGAGATCTTCGGTTTCCTCACACACTCCAAAGACGTGCAGGTTTGTAGGTTAATTGGTTTGATAAATGTGAAGATTGTCCCTAGTGTGTGTAGAAGAGTGTTAATGTGGGGGGATCGCTGGTCGGCGTGGACCCGGGGGGGGCGAAGAGCCTGTTTCAGCACTGTATCTCTAAACTAAACTAAACTAAACTAAACTAGTGCATTAACAAGAACCATGCTGTCCTTTGAAATAGTGCTATACGTTCTTTTATGTCCCTAAGAAAGGACACAGGTTAATATTTCTTGCAAAAAGCGGGAGGGCTGCACCCTCTCAGCACTTCACTGGAGTGAATGCCTGGATCATGAGCATGTCTCCCGACAGGGGTTTAACCCGACAATATCTTAACCAGGTGATCCTGCAATAAACTAAATCACTGCGAATGGTTAGCCAGCCTAAAAAGAGAAGTATCCCTGTCATTGTGAGATGGTATACTTCTCAATCAGATGACGCTGCAAGCCAATGTCCCCAGAACAAGGGTGGTCAGGTGATCCATGAGTGGAACTATACTTATTTCTTGGGAACTGGAAGCTTATGATTGTAAACCCACATGATTTTTGCTGACGAAACGGAATGGACTTTGAAGGGCAGGCAGCACAGTGGCACCGCAGGCTACAGTTCAATCCTCATCTCTGGTGCCGTTTATGTGAAGTCTCCTTGTGCCAGCATGGCTTTCCATCCACATCCCAAAGACATACTGGTTGGCAGAATAATTGGTTTCCGTAAACTGCAATGAGATGGGTGGCAGGAAATCCGGGTGGTGATGGCCATTTATAAGAAAAAAAGGTTGCAGAGAAATTAGTGATGGAATGGAATTGTTTGGATTGCTCTGAGAGCTGGCATAGGCTTGATCAAATGGTTCCTTTCTGTGCCTTGAGGAAATATTGAAAGATTTTTTTAAAAATATGCATCCGCCAAAATATGTATATGCATTCGTTGTCAGGGCAAGAGGAAAATGTCACCTGCAAAAAGGGGACTTGTCCTTATTTTGTCACTTAGAAATTCTGCAGATAGGTGGAGATACTTTATTTGGTTGTTAAACATTGTGCTGAATTCCTCATCTGTCGGAAACCTGATTAATCAATAATAATTTCATCCTATTCATTGTCTTACATATACTTTCTCTATGGCTCATGCATAAAACAGTGATCTTTCCCTTATGCAAATTACAGACAGTCACCCTGTAGCTTAAAATAAACAATACAACAGAATTTCATGAATATTTTGGTCACTTTTTTTTTCTCTTTGACTTTGTTAGAATGTCAAATTGAGGCACTTAGTGACAGCTCGGAGCATTTCACAGGTCGAAAGCACAAAAGCCAATGACAACGCGTGCTTTGAAATATTGTGAGTATTTGCAGATTTGTTGGGGAGATAATGAGAAATTATTTTCTGCAGAAACGTGCTTCAAAAAGGCGCCACCAGGAAGGGTGATGGAATCAGGTACATTTCCGAAAGTAATTGGATAAATAGCTGAAGAGGGGAAATTTACATGGCTGTGGGGAAAGAGCAGAGGAGAAGACGGACAGAGAACTGTGAGGAAAAGAATCGTGAGTCAATGACCTCTTTGTGGGAGTGTGAATCCTGAGGATTCGATTTATGAAGTGACATTAAAAGTGTCAAAGCCTCTCCCTGCCAGGAACACTGATCAGAAGCTTGGGTGAAGCCGACAGTTCTCTGTCCCAGTACAGAACGTGTTCCATAATGCCTGCTGGCATTGTGTCAATGGCATTATCAAGCTCCCTTCATTTAATGGGTTTCCAGGAATGAGAACATTTAGAAAAGAAAACCAAGTTGGCAATATTTTGCAAGTTTCATGGAACTGTGACTGATGAAGAAAGCAAATACTTTAGCCTGAGACAAAAACAAACTGTTATCTCAGAGGTAAGGAAGATAACCACTATGAATTTTGTTCATTTGAAATCCATGGCTCACCTTCCGTGCTCACAATCTAAATGGGATAGGTTGTTTACATTTACATGAAATCTGCTCAGCATTTTAAATACCAGCGCAAGGTCTTCCTTCAGTCTTTAGACCTGCTTCTAATTCCTAGAATAATCCCTGTGGCTGTGCACTTAACCCTCTCCAATCCACCATCGGGCAAGGTGCACACAGCCATCTGGACTTCAGCAAGGGGGTGATGGACTAGTAAAGATTTCTATCAAGCAGCAGCAGGTTAAAAGCAGAGTTACAGAGGAGTTTATTCCCATGAAACGGGGGAATAACTTAAGCAGAGAGCAGCAAAACATTTTAGCAGTGTATTGATGCTTACATTTGCTGTACAAGGAACAAAGGAATGCTTGAGTGCAGAGTGAGAAGCAATGAGAGTAGAAGGAGGCTTGTGTACAGCGCAGTCTAGTTGTGATGAATGGTGATATTGGAGTTGCAGATGCTGTGCATAAACTGCACGATAGAATTTATTTATACTCAAACATACATATTTAAAATTTGTACAGCCAGTTGCATGATAAAAATGAATAAAAAAGAAAAGTATTAATCGGTGAAGTATCAACGAATGCAGTAATGCCTATTGACCTGAGTGGCACTGTATCACTGCCCATGCATCCATCTTCTGCATGCTAGTCAGAAGGAGGAAGTGAAATCAAAAGCTGATGCTGCTTGAAATGAATAAGACTCTTCTCCATCAGCGTAGGGTGCAGTGTGTTTGCCACAGCATTAATGTAATGCTGGAGGTCTGAAATAAAAACAGAAAATGTTGTGAGTACTGAGCAGGCCAAGCAGCAGATTTGGAGAGAGTAAAGTAACCCAGTCAGTTTTGTGAAGCCAGGTCAAGGACATAAAATGTTTCTCTGAAAACAGATGCTGCCTGATCCGCTGGGTATTTCTAGAATGTCTTTTCTTTATTAAGCTTACAATGGTGGAGTAGACTTGGTGGGCCGAATGGCCTGATTCTGCTCCTATAACTTATGAACGTATATGCGCCACATGCAGAAAAACTGGGTTATTATTCTATCGAAGTTATTACTTATAGAGTTATAGAGTATTAGAGACAGACAGCTTGGAAACAGTCCCTTGGCCAAACTCTCTCATGCCAATCATGATGCCCTATCCAAGCCAGTCCCATTTGCCTATGTTTGGTCCATATCCATCTAACTGCTTCCTCTCCATGTACCTGTTGAAGCGTCTTTTAACCTGTTATAGTGTCTGCCTCAACCAACTCCCCCGGCAGCTCATTCCATTTACGTACCACCCTCTGAATGAAAATTTATCCCACGGGTTCCTATTCAAACTTGCCCCTCTCATCTTAAACCTATGTGCACTGGTTCTTGATTCCCTTACCCTGGGTTAAAATGCAGCACAGTGGCGCAGCGGCAGAGCTGCTGCCTTACAGCGCCAGAGACCCGGGTTCAATCCTGACTGCAGGCCCTGTGTATACAGAGTTTGTACGTTCTCTCGGTGACTTACATGGGTTTTCTCCGGGATCTCCGTTTTCCTCCCGCACTCAAGACGTATAGGTTTGCAGGCTAATTGGTTTGGTATAATTGTAAATTTTTCCTAGTGTGTGTAGGTTAGTGTTCATGTGCAGGGATCGCTGGATGGTGTGAACTCGGTGGGCCGAAGGGCCTGTTTCAGCGCTGCATCTCTAAACTAAACTAAAAAGCTAAACTCTGTGCATTCACCCTATCAATTCCCCTCATGATCTTAAACACCTCCATAAGATCACCCATTAGCCTCCTGCACTCCAGTATTTAAAAGCTCACTGTCAAAAAGAATGATATTAGGAGGGAGTTACTGATCCAACACTGCACAGAAATTTTAAAAAACATGCACCAACGGAACCAACGAGAGGAACCAATGAGAGAGCAGGCTATTATAGACTGGGTAATGAGTAATGAGGAAGGGTTAGTTAGCAGCCTTGTTGTGCGTGGCCCCTTGGGCAAGAGTGATCATAATATGGGTGAGTTCATCATTAGGATGGAGAGTTACATTGTTAATTCAAAAACACGGGTCCTGAACTTAAAGAAAGGTAACTTTGAGGGTATGAGACATGAATTGGCCAAGATAGACTGGCAATTAATTCTTAAAAGGTTGACGGTGGATGTGCAATGGAAGGCATTTAAAGATTGCATGGATGAACTACAACAATTGTTCATCCCAGTATGGCAAAACAATAAATCAGGGAAGGTAGTGCATCCGTGGATAACAAGGGAAATCAGGGATAGTATCAAAACAATATATGAAGCGTACAAATTAGCCAGAGAGAGCAACCTACCAGAGGACTGGGAGAAATTCAGAGTCCAGCAGAGGAGGACAAAGGGCTTAATTAGGTAAGGCATGCAGGTGCAGCAGGCAGTGAAGAAAGCGAATGGTATGTTAGCATTCATAGCAAAAGGATTTGGGTATAGGAGCAGGGAGGTTCTACTGCAGTTGTACAGGGTCTTGGTGAGACCACACCTGGAGTATTGCGTACAGTTTTGGTCTCCAAATCTGAGGAAATACATTCTTGCCATCGAGGGAGTACAGAGAAGGTTCACCAGACTGATTCCTGGGATGTCAGGACTTTCATATGAAGAAAGACTGGATAGACTCAGCTTGTACTCGCTAGAATTTAGAAGATTGAGGGGGGATCTTATAGAAACTTACACAATTCTTAAGGGGTTGGACAGGCTAGATGCAGGAGGATTGTTCCCAATGTTGGGGAAGTCCAGAACAAGGGGTCACAGTTTAAGGATAAGGGGGAAATCTTTTAGCACCGAGATGAGAAAAACATTTTTCACACAGAGAGTGGTGAATCTCTGGAATTCTCTGCCACAGAAGGTAGTTGAGGCATTGGCTATATTTAAGAGGGAGTTAGATGTGGCCCTTGTGGCTAAAGGGATCAGGGAGTATGGAGAGAAGGCATGGAGGATGATCAGCCATGATCATATTGAATGGCGGTGCAGGCTCGAAGGGCCAAATGGCCTACTCTTGCACCTATTTTCTATGTTTCTATGTTTCTATTTGGTGGAAATCCAAAATAAAAACAGAAAATGCTGTGAACAGTCAGAAGGTCAGGCAGCATCTATGGAAAGAGAAAGAGCATTTTAGATCAGACACTATTGGTCATTGATCCAGTTGGGTTTTTCTTTCTGCCCAGCTTCTATGAAACTGAAATTGAACGTTTGATGCTAAGTCACAGTGATCATTATGCACGTCCTTTTGATTGTGTTCAAAAAGGAAGTGCTGGTGTCTGGGGGCTCCAGCCTCCATTCTCCAGCACGCCAACTCTGTGCGCATAACAGTCATGTTTAGTCATAAAAACCAACAGTATCTTAGTTACCTATACAACAAAGTACTGGAGAGATTACTCTATAAAACTGATGGAGCACAATTGGCAAAGGCAACAGTGCACTGTTAATTAACAGTCTCTCTCTCTCTCTGAACAAGGCTTTGTGTGATAGATTTTTCTTTGCATTAGCCTGCCAGAATTTAAAATACCTTCCTCGAGTCTTTAATTATTTCTCCTTAGTTTATCGATCCTGTTCCACATACTGTGTAAAGCCATTCATATGTGCCATTACCCCTTTGTTAGACATAACTGCACAAATGATTAAACTCTCAGTTTTCACAAACAAGTACAAGTTGCTTTAATAGTTCCGTTTGCAGACACTTATTTTTGTGCATTTAGATTTGTCAACCGTCAGGTCTTGCTTGAGATGTAGTCTGCGACCTACCTTGATTTTACTTCCTCATCCCCACCCCCACCCCTCCATTCAGCACCAAAGCGTCAGCTGAAATCAGTATGAAGGAGCTGCAGATGCTGGTTTAAACCATATACATACAATGGTGGAGTAACTCAGCTGGACAGCTCTGGCAGCTCCGGAGAGAAGGAATGGATGACGTTTTGGGTCGAGACCCTTCAGCTGAAATCAATGGGCTTCGGGAAGGAAGGTTCTTTCCCCGTTTCCCAGCCCTTCTCGTTGGTCGTGGGCGACGAGGAACAACCCCAACCCCTGTTCACCACTTCCACCCTGGTGAGGCTTCGAACGTGTATTTAAAGTGAAGGGCGGAAGGGTGGTTAATCCGGAGGACAGTTGATGAATAGGAATAGATGTGTTTGTTGAATAGAGAGAGTGAGGGCGGGAGCAGATTTCTGGAGTGAGGTGGGACGGACAAAAAAAAAAAGTTGGAGGACCTCGTAGTGTGAGTTGCTCTCATGGCCAGAGGAGAGGGGATGGCAGCGCAGTCACTGTTTACAGGCGGCCTCTGGCAAGGCGCGGAGTTACCCCCCACCACCACCACCCCCACCACCACCACCACCACCACCACAACGCCCCGGACCCTCCCCTCCCTGCGCAACGAAAACCCCATTTCGCAAACCCTTGCCGCTTAAGAACCTCGAGTACATGTACCAAGTCCTGCGACGCACAAGTCCTGCCAATAATAAGAGCATTTCATACAGGTGTCCGCATGTCTTCGCGTCCTCGCAACATGTTACAATAATAGAGCGATGTTAAATCTAAGGGGATTTACAAGAAAATCTCTTGCTAATTCAAACTATTCAATCTGCACATAATGCGAACTATTCTATGCAAAATGGAATTCACCTTCAATCCATATAAATCTGAACTCACGTTCAATCGACATCAAGCTGAACTTAGGTGGACTGATCTTTCAAAATACCATAATATTATAAAACAGTCAAACTCTGTAAAGCGAAGGAGGCGGGAAGGAGGAGGAGGGCGGGAGCTGATTAGCTTTTGGAATCAGGCGCCGAAATGAAGCAATTCCAATCTCCGGGTGATAATCTTTGATTCTTAAAAGTGAGTGGCTTCAGAGCCACAAGCTTGGTCGCTTTTGATATTTTGCTCAGCTAATGTCAAACAGTACAGTATGCCCCATTCTCAGCACCCTTGACTGCTTGAAATAATTCGCGACAACACGGCCACATCACACACAGTCGACATCGTGTTTTATGGACTGAAAAAAAAAAAGCTAATATTGCTTCAAATACTTCAGTTGCGACGACGCGGCGCACTCCCTCGTGGCGAGGCAAGGGATACCAGATCTCTGCTGTTCGGTGGTATTATTGTCATAATCAGGAACGGGAAACAGCTATTCCGCCTTTTGAGGCTCCTCACTATTAATACACTCGGCTAACAGGAACCCTTCTCGTGTGCAGTTCTCCCCGAGCATCAGCAGTCTTTTAGAGGAGAGTCCCAGATTCAAACCAAGTCCAGTAGGAAAAAATGCTTCCTGATAATATTCCCGAAGGCTTAGATCTAAATTTTCAGAACCTTTTTTTCTCCCAGAATGGAATATATCTAATGCTGGAGGGCATAGCTTAAAGATGAAAGGGGCAAGGTTTAAAGGAGATGTACCGGGCTAGTCTTTTTTTACACAGAGGACGGTGAGTGCCTGCGACGCGGAGACTAGTAGCGGAGGCAGATACAGTAGAGGCATTTAAGAGACGTTTAGGTTGGTAAATGGATATGGATACGATAGAACTGTATTTATCCCACGAGGGAAATTGGTCTGACAACAGTCATAATACACACAATACATGAAACATGAAATTAAAGTGACGAGTGGAAAGGATTGGGGATGTGCAAAGATTGGGATAGGGAGGGGAGTCGGCCTCATTCTACCCCACGACAGAAGGTGGAGGAGTTGTTCAGTTTGATAGCCACAGGGAAGAAGGATCTCCTGTGGCGCTCTGTCGGTGGAACCAGTCTGTTGCTGAAGGCACTCCGCAGATTGACCACTGTGTCATGGAGGGGGTGAGCTGTATTGTCCAGGATGCCCCACAGTTTGAGGAGCATCCTCCCCTCCAAGACCACCTCGATGACTCCAACTCCGCGCCCGGGACGGAGCCAGCCTTACAGTGTGGGGATATGATGTATATGCAAGCAGATAACAGTTAGGTTTGACATCATGTTGGACACAGGCATTGTGGACCGAAGCACCTGGTCCTGCGCTTTATTGTTCTATATTCAGTGTTTAAAAAAAAATAAGATTATGACCCCCCCCCCCTCCCATGCCCATGCTCATGATGATTTATCCCAATCTATCCCATGGAACCATCTTGCCGTTTTAAACTTCCGTTTTTTAAACTTCATTCAAGCAAGATGGGTCAATGGGTATTGAGTGCAATCTGCTGACAATGGCCAAGCGCCGTTCTCGCTGCACTCTGAAGGCTCAGAGTCAGGGAGACCACCTTGTGGCCGGGTGCCAACCTCCCCGTCTGTCCCACCCAGATTCACTCATCTGACTGCATCGCTCCATGAATCACAGCAATCCGGAACAGTGGTGCATCAATTAACGTTCAGCAGGCAACGACCGAGCTTCGGAAATCGCACCAGCAATCAAATCAATTAAATGCAACATGCAGGATTGGTAATGTACATACAAATCTACAAGTTTCTAACGCCTGAGCTTGGAGCTTGGCAAGAAAGCAACGCCGACTTCAAGTAGTGGCAACAATAGATTTTTTTTTATACAAAAGGCACGATTGTGATCATAACAGTAACACATTTCCCGCAAAGAAACAATTCGGTGAATGCATTTATTAAAATCAATAGCTGTTGATGAAAAACGAAACCTCTGAGCTTTTGGAAGGTATGTGCGCACCTTGGAATAATATACTATACGCGGGGTACAATCAAAAATAACTATTCCGCCAAATCTCACTCAGGGCAAACATTTAAGACTCCGGCCACAGTTCACGTGTTTACCTCTATAACTCCCGCATGTTTTTGTGTGTTATGAGAAGTTCATACCTCGCATTCCCTGGAGCCTGATTTGTTAAAGGTGCAAGAGGCTGTTCCGTTCATCAGCATCTCCGTGGCCTCGGTGTGTGCAGGCTTATAATCAACATAATATTCCTGGGTCGTGGGCACCATTTGCCTCAGCGACTGCCTCTTCTTGCGTCGCCTTCGGCCCAGCGAGCGCTGCTGGAGCTGCTTCATACTGGCCGGGTAACGTTTCCAGGACACGTAGATGACCAGGAGGATGACCAGCACGGAGAGGAAGAGGGCCACGCTGCCCGCGATGATCTTGTGGAAGGAGACGGGCTCGATGTCCTCCTCAGTGTCGGCGCTGGGTTGTGGGGGAGTGGTGGCTGCGGGAACTGGGGCCTGGCCTTTGCTTTCCGAGTTGGCCTTTGGAAGCCTTGTTTTAAACGTCGGTTTGGCTTGGAGCTTGGGGGGCTCCGGCACCGCGTGGGTGGTGATTCTTTGAGTTTTAATGCAAATGTTATAGTTGTCGACTGCCTCCACCACTTGTTCTCCCTGCAGTTGCTTTGGCCCCGCGCAGATCATTGTATTCTCCCTCCTCCCCTTAAACATCTTCAGCCAGTTTACCAGAGAGCAGATGTTCCTGTTGCACTCCCACATGTTCCCCGAGAGGCTGACGGAGCTGAGCGAGATCCAGGACTCCAGGATCTCCTGCCCTACCGTGGTCAACTTGTTGGAGTCCAGGTGCAGCGTGCTCAGGTTGGGCACGCACTGGAACACGTTGGGCCCAATGGCCTGGATCTCGTTGCCGGACAGGTCCAGTTTCTCCAGCGAGCTCCAGGTCCACGACATGCCCTGGATGACCACGCTGATCTTGTTCCACTGCAGGTAGAGGATGCGCAGGGTGATGAGGCGGGGGAAGTGGGCCAGGTTGACCTTGGAGAACTGGTTGTGCTCCAGGTGGAGTTCCAGCAGGCGGCCCAGGCCGGCGAACGCGTTGCGGGCCAGGCTGCGGATGCGGTTGTACCCCATGTCCAGGAACTCCAAGTTGCGGCAGTCCTGGAATATTCTGACGGGCACGGTGCGCAGGTTGTTGGACCTGAGGTGCAAGCTCTGGAGTTTGCGAAGCCCCCGGAACTGCTCGGGCTGCAGCGACTGCAACTGATTGTAGGAGAGGTCGAGGTTGCGCAGGTTGGTGACCGGGCGGAAGGTGTTGTTGAACAGGCCGGTGATCTTGTTGGAGCTCAGGATTAACTCCTTGAGCCTGCGGATGCCGTTGAAGGCGTGCTCGTGGACCAGGCCGATGTAGTTGTGGTCCAGGTACAGCCAGGTCAGCTGGTTGAGACCCACGAACTGGTTGTGCTGTAACGTCTGCAGGCTGTTGTAGCGGAGAGAGAGTCCCAGGGAGCCGGGGGAGATATTCGGGGGGATCTCCTGGAGGCTGAGCGATTCGCAGTACACTATTTTGCCGTGACACCTGCAATTACTGGGACACGCTCGCTCGGCGCCGGAGAGGAGGCTCAACAAGACAGTAGGTGCCATCACTAACACCGCGACTCGACCACTTAGTAGTGCAATTACCCCGAGACCTGGAAAGAGAGAAAAGTTATTCTAATGAATCGCGCGTTTGCAGCCGCACTGGAGCCGTTTGCGTTTTGTTTTAATCCCCGGCGTCTTTAAATGCGTGTGAGTGTGTCTACCCCCCCCCCCCCCCCCCCCGCACCCCCTCCGGACGTGCGGTGGAAGATTGCCGCAACTTTAAAGCGATCGGGGAATTCCGATCGTAAGCAACTTGAAGCGGCACCGGATTCGACCGTGACCGTGAAGGCGGCGGCGGCGGCGGCGGCGGCGGTGGCTGCGGGAGAGTGAATGGCCGCTTACCCATCCTTCGCATCGCTGCCGGGTGCCCGCGGCTCACCGTCGCCTCTCACTCAGTACGCAGATCCCGACGCGCTGTGTCGGCCGCACCGTCCGTCGTCTCCCCGGCCCTGGCCAGACCCATGGAGCAGAGACTGCGAGCACCTGGGAAGCGAACTGTTGCCCTCCCCTCCTCCCTCTCCAAACATCACTCTTTGCCAGCCATGGGAAGCTTTCGTGCAGCGGAACACTGAGTGAGAGTGTGTGTGTGAGAGAGAGAGAGAGAGAGATGGGGGGGGGGGGGGGGTGGAAGCAGAAGGAAGGAGAGAGAAAATCTTCAACCGCAGCGAACGGTTAAGTTTTGGCCCCGGTACACCCCCCCCCCCCCCCCTCCCAGTTTGGGCTGCTAGCGACACAAGGGTAAATAAAGCCGCATCCGGCGGCATACGGTGAGTTTGGATAGTGGGAGGGAGGAGGAGGAGATGCCTGACGGCGGCGAGTCAGTCCCTTGATGCTGTTGGTCTCGGTGCTGAAGTAACCCGCGCAGTAGTTGGCAGCGCTCAGGTTCCCCAGCTCACGGCCCTGACTCCGCAACCTCCTCCTACTGTTGCTTCCGATGCCGCCAGCCCGAGTCTTATGTGAAGCTGCCCCCACTGGAGAAAGATAGGATGGGCATGTGCAGATCTTGTTTCTATTACCCCCCCCCCCCCCCCCCCCCCCCCCCCCCCCCATCCTCCCTCCCACCCTCCATCTCTCTCCAACCCCCCCCCCCCCCCCCCCCTCCTCCGCACATTTCCCCGCCTCCAATTCCCACACAACCAAGCGAGCCCTCCCGCGAAGGAGATCAAGTGAAGGGAGACTGCGAAAGCCCCCTAGGGACCGAGGTATAGACGCAAAAAAAACCAAAAAACTCGAGAAACTAAGCGGGACAGGCAGCATCTCTGGAGAGAGGCAATGGGTGACGCTTCGGGTCGAGCCCCTTCTGCAGACTGGGTAGGGAAAAGGGGAACGAGAGATATAGACGGTGATGTAGAGGGATAAATAATAATGAATGAAAGACATGCAAAAAAGTAACGATGATAAAGGAAACTGCAAACATGGTAGACAGCGAAGCCGACCCACGGGGGGCAGAAAGTGGCGGCGATGCTTCCCCTTACTGTGGGGACATCTCGCCAGAATTGCCCCCAGAGTGTCCAGGTCATGGTTTGATGATCGATCTCTGGGGCACGGTCCAGGGAAACAAGGCTGCCCTTCAACAGCCCATTCCCTGTCGTGGTTTCCTTTTTCCATACTTTCGTTTATCAGTTGTACGAATGGTTGGGAGAAGAAGCTGGCCAACACTTAGCAGGGTGCTGAAGAATCTGTTTGCTCGCCGACTGGCTGAGATGAGAATGGAGGATATGGAGCGGTGGGGAGAGATGGTTTTGTGACGCCGTTTCAGAGAGGGCAAGCATCCAAACAGCGTTGGCAGTCACTCACAGGCCTGGAGTCATCCAATCCACGTGATCCTGAAGGCATGTGTCGTTTTTTGTTGTACAAGTCCATAGACAATAGACAGTAGGTGCAGGAGTAGGCCATTTGGCCCTTCGAGCCAGCACCGCCATTCAATGTGATCATGGCTGATCATCCCCAATCAGTACCCCGTTCCTGCCTTCTCCACATATCCCCTGACTCAGCTATTTTTAAGAGCCCTATCTAGCTCTCTCTTGAAAGCATCCAGAGAACCCGCCTCCACCGCTCTCTGAGGCAGAGAATTCCACAGACTTACCACTCTCTGTGAGAAAAAGTGTTTTCTCGTCTCCATTCTAAATGGCTTACTCCTTATTCTTAAACTGTGGCCTCTGGTTCTGGACTCCCCCAACATCGGAAACATGTTTCCTGCCTCTAGCGTGTCCAAACCCTTAACAATCTTATATGTTTCAATGAGATATCCTCTCATCCCTCTAAACTCCAGAGTGTACAAGCCCAACTGCTCCATTCTCTCAGCATATGACAGTCCCGCCATCCCGGGAATTAACCTTGTAAACCTACGCTGCACTCCCTCAATAGCAAGAATGTCCTTCCTCAAATTAGGTCCAAATCACAAAGTTGTGAAGGAACCCATCGAGTCGGGCAGCGCCCCTGGAGGGGATGTGCATTCAACACTTCAGGTTGAGACCCTTCTTCAGATGCTCCATGGATCCTAAACAGACGCTGCCTGACATGCTGAGTTTCTCCAGCATTTTTGTCATCCTCCACCACACTTTGAGCGTTTTGCTCAAAGACTCCAGTATCTGCAGTTTATTGTGCCTCCATGTGTACGACAGGCATGATCCTGACATGTATATACGGTGTAGACATAGATAGATAGACACAAAATGCTGGAGTAACCCAGCGGGACAGATAGACATGAATAGATACTGTGTGTATTATATCTAAATTTGTTGAAGGTACAAAGGTAATTGGGAAACAAAGTGGGAGGAGGCACAGACTTTATGTGAAACGGTAAAGTTCAGGCATTTGGAGCATAATGTGGGGAATTGTATGCTTGTCCACCTCGCTAGGAGGAATTACTTCTATGGGAATGATGGTGTACAGAGGGACATGGGAATACCGATTGGAAACAGAAAGTTACGAAAGGAAAGGAAGTAACAAAAAAAACCAGATGGAATATTCCAAGAGATTGAGTATAAAAGTAGGGAAGAGCATAACCGGAGGACTATGTACAGATTTGTTTTTCATTTAAGGAGGTATATGAAGGCAGCAAGGGATGTGATTGTTAACTTTGCTGAATTCCAACCAAAAATAGGTTGTATTAGGATTTAAGGATGCCACAGAGGGATATAGATAGATCAAGTGATTGAGCATATAGAGAAGAATGTAGGGATATGTAAATTTACTCAATGTGGCAGGGAAATTAAAAAACCATATTATCTAAATGCTAAGACATTGTAGGTTTCTGAATCATTGACAGATCTGGATGTCTGTGCTTGATTTAGAAAAAAAAAAGCATCCGCTTGTAAGTAATGAGGAATGCTAAAATAATCTGATCATTTATTGCGAGGGGAATTGAACACAATAGCAGGTAGTCATGGAGTCATAAAGTGATACAACTTGCCCCAGCTACACTAGCCCCACCTGCCTGTGTTTGGTCCATATCCCTCCAAACCTGTTTTATCCATGTATCTATCTGAATGTTTCTTGCATGCTGAGATATTCCCTGCCTGAGTTACCCTTCATATTCCTATTCAATCTTTTCCCCTTCACCTTAAACCTATGTCCTCTGGTCCTCGATTCACCTACTCTGGGCAAGAGACTGTGCATCTACCTGATCTATTCCTCTTATGATTGTATACATCTCTATCAGATCACCCCTCATCTACCTGCCGTCCAAGAAATAGAGTCCCAGCCTACTCAACCTCTCCCCATAGCTCAGACCCTCTAGACTTGGGAACATCCTCGTAAATCTCTGTACCATTTCCAGCTTCCCAGGGAGGGTAGTCTTCATTTATACAGGGCAATAATGAGATCACATGTGGAATATTGTATACTATTTTGGTCTCCTTATTTAAGGAAGGATTTTACTACAGGGGAAATGATAAACAGAAGGCTTTCATTCTACCTGTACCTACCATATTTACGTATAAAACGATCAACTTGACTTACCAGACCAATGGCTGAATACTTTTTTAAATGAGGAAAATCTGGACAGGTTAGGTTTGAATGCATTAGAGTTTAGAAGAGTGAGTGGCGACTTGAATGAATCATGAGGTATCTTGTACAAGGTGTCATCCACTTTAAGTAAGGGCATTTTACAGTAGTTTAGTTTATTAGTTTAAAGATACAGCGCTGAAAAAGGCCCTGTGGCCCACCAAGTCCGCCGAGCAGCGATCCCTGCACACTAACACTATCCTACACACTAGGGACATTTTACAATTATACCAAGCCAACTAACCCACAAACCCGTACGCTTAGTAAAAATGTAAATCGTAAAATGTAAATCATAACAAGAGGATTTCAGTTCATAACAAGAGGATTTTCAGTATAGGAGTAGAGAGGTTCTTCTGCAGTTGTGTAGGGCTCTGGTAAGACCACATCTGCAGTATTGAGTACAGTCTTGGTCTCCTAATTTGAGGAAGCACATCCTCAATCTTGCCTGATTGAGGCAGTGCAGCGTAGGTTCACGAGATTGATCCCTGGGATGGCGGGACTGTCATATGAGGAAAGATTGAAAAGACTAAGCTTGTATTCACTGGAGTTTGGAAGGATGAGGGGGAATCTTATAGAAACATATAACATTATAAAAGGGCTGGATAAGCTAGATGCAGGAAAAATGTTCTCAATGTTGGGCGAGTCCAGAACCAGGGGCCACAGTCTTAGAATAAAGGGGAGGTCATTTAAGACTGAGATGAGAATTTTTTTTTTCACCCAGAGAGTTGTGAATTTATGGAATTCCCTGCCACAGAGGGCAGTGGAGGCCAAATCACTGGATGGATTTAAGAGAGAGTTAAGGGCCTGTCCCACCAGCATGCGACTGCGTGCGGCGAGTGCGACCAAACGTGGTGGCTTGAGGCGTACGGCCTAGCGGGGCCGGTCCCCCTTCCAACCACAGAGCCGTATGGAGCTGGCCCCGACATCATACTCACCAATCAGCCGGGCAGGAGGCGGGCCGACTGAATTTGGAGCTCTAGGGGCTAGTGGGGTCAAGGTATATGGGGAGAAGGCAGGCACGGTTTATTAATAGGGGACGATCAGCCATGATCACAATGAATGGTGGTGCTGGCTCAAAGGGCCGAATGGCCTCCTCCTGCACCTAATTTCTATGTTTCTATGTTTCTATGCCCCTAGTGTGTGTAGGATAGTGTTAGTGTACGGGGATCGCTGGTCGCCATGGTTTCGGTGGGCCAAGGGTCTTTTTCCATGCTGTATCTCTAAACTATACTAAACTAAAAGAGGGTATCGACCTGAAACATCACCCATTCCTTCTCTCCAGAGATACTGCCTGCCCCGCTGAGTTACTCCAACATTTTGTGTCTACCTTAAACTAAAAGATATCTGCAGGAGACGGTGTTCTCATGCATCCAAAATCTTTGCCCCAGTTGGTGGAGATTAAACATTTGGGAGATGGTGTCAGAATAATCTAAGCCATGTGTATCATTTACCATTTTTCAGTCCACTGGGAGTTGAGGGAACTAATGCTTATGATGACGGATAGGGTGCTGATCGAACAGGCTGCTTTATCCTGAAGTGTTGAGTTTCTTGAGGGTGTTGGAGGTACACTTGTCCAGGCAAGTGAGGATTACAGTATTCCACCACGCTCAGGTTATGCTTTGCCGGAAGGCTTTGTAATATGAGAAGTGAGCCATTCACCAAAGGGTACTGAGCTTCTGGCTGCACTTGTATCACAGTAATGTCCTAATTTCTGAAGGTTATTGGCATAGTGGTTGGTTGGCAGTCAAAGTATACAGCAGATATACATCAACTACGGAAATGGCCGGAGAAATGGCAGATAGGGTTCAACCTGAATAGATGTGAGGTGTTGCGTTTTGGGATGTCAAATGTAAGGAGAAGGTATATGGTTGATGGAAAGACCTTTAAGATGGACCCTAAGATGGCGCCTACCTGCGGTGACATTTTGCCAGAGGCACAACAGAAAACCTTCAAATATAGTATTTCCCAGCAGCAACGGAGCTGGAGGTGCCGACTGTAAGGGAATTCCCAATCTCAGGGGAATCCCCGACCTTGCGGAGACTCATAAGTACTGTACCTTTAAACACCGAGGAGGGCTTCATGGAGTACGGAAACGTGGCCGTCGGACAGGACTACAAGTAAGACTGAAGCGCAGGGGACTTCGGCCCCCTCTCCCTACCATCCTACTGGCCAACATACAGTCACTAGAAAACAAAGTGGAGGACTTAAGGGCAAGGCTAATTTACCAAAGGGAGCTGAGGGAATGCTCTGTGTTCTGTTTCACAGAGACTTGGCTCACCACCAGCCCAGACTCAGCGGTCCAGCCTGAAGGTTTCTCCATCCACTGTAAGGACCGTACGCAGGCATCTGGGAAAGAGAGAGGTGGGGGCGTCTGCCTCATGGTCAACTCTGCATGGTGCTCAGACATGGCAGTCCTATCCAACTCCTGCTCTCCACATCTCGAACATCTGGCGGTGAAGTGCCGTCCCTTCTACCTACTGAGGGAATTCACCTCCATCATCCTGACCGCGGTCTACATCCCACCCCAGGCAGAGGTCCGTCTGGCACTGGAGGAGCTGCACGCCGTGGTCAACAAACACCAGACAGCTTACCCCGAGGCGTTTACCACCATACCCTGGGACTTCAACAAAGTCAACCTTAAGAAATCGCTCCCTAACTTCAACCAACATGTCTCCTGCTGCACCAGAGGACCAAACACCCTCGACCACTGCTACACCACCATCAAGGATGCCTATCGCTCTATCCCCCGCCCTCACTTCGGTAAATCCGACCATACCGTGGTCTGCTTCTTCCTGCCTCCTTCCTGAAGAGAGCACCCCCAGAGGTGAGGACCGTACAGAGCTGGTCGGGAGGGGAGGGGGGGAACAGAGGAACAACTCCAGGACTGGAGTCTGTAGACTGGGCAATGTTCAAGGACTTGGCAACGGACCTGAATGAATATGCTACAGTCGTTGTTACAGACTTCATAAAGAAATGTGTGGACGACTGCATCCCAATAAAAACCTTCCGTGTTTTTCATAACCAGAAGCCTTGGATGAACCATGAGATCCGCATTCTTCTGAAGACCACAGCCCAGGCATTCAGGTCAGGAGAAACAGAGGTCTACATGAAGTCCAGATACGACCTAGGTAAAGCCATCAAAAAGGCCAAAAGGCACTTCTGCTTCAAGCTGGAGGATGAGACGGATGCTCGGCATGTGGCGGAGCTTGAATGCAATCACCTCCTACAAGGCTAAATCAGGAGGCAGCTCAAATGTCAGCGAAGCATCAATCTCTGACGAGCTTAATGCGTTTTACGCACGCTTTGATAGGGAGAACACCGATGTGTCTTCCCGAGCCCCCATTCGTCGTGATGGTATTTCGGTCACAGTCACAGAGGCCGACGTCAGAAGGTCCTTTGGAGGGGTGAACCCTCGGAAAGCGCCTGGACCTGATGCTGTACCTGGCCGTGTTTTAAAAACCTGTGCGGAACAAATGGCTGGAGATTATATGGACATTTTCAACCTCTCACTTCCGAGGTCTGAGGTTCCCACCTGATTTAAAAGGGCATCAATAATACTGGTGCTGAAGAAGAGCAAGATGACGTGCCTCAATGACTATCGACCAGTGGCACTAACATCTGTGGTGATGAAGTGCTTTGAGAGGCTGATCATGGCGCAAATCAACTCATATCTCGACCCACTGCAGTTCGCTTACTACCACAACAGATCAACGGTGGATGCGATCTCACTGGCTCTCCACTCCACTCTGGACAACCTGGACAACAAAAACTCATATGTCAGGCTGTTATTCATTGACTACAGTTTGGCATTTAATACCATCATCCCCACCAAGCTGGTTACCAAGCAATCAGATCTTGGTCTCTGCGCATCCCTCTGCAATTGGATCCTCGACTTTCTCATTCACAGACCACAGTCCGTCCGTATTGGTGGAAATGTGACATCCTCGAAAACAATCAGCATGGGAGCACCTCAAGGCTGCGTGCTCGGCCCCTTGCTGTACTCACTCTATACTTATGAATGCATAGCCGGACATAGTGCAAACTCCATCATCAAGTTCGCCGACGACACCACTGTTGTGGGACGTATCACTGATGGGGACGAGTCAGAGTATGGAAGTGAGATCGACCGATTGATCAAATGGTGCCAGCACAATAATCTGGCTCTCAACACCAGCAAAACCAAGGAACTGATTGTGGACTTTGGAAGGGGTAGGATGGGGACCCACAGTCCCGTTTATATCAACGGGCCGATGGTGGAAAGGGTCAAGAACTTCAAATTCCTGGGCATGCATATTTATGAAGATCTCTCCTGGTCCCAGAACACTGATGCAATCATAAAGAAAGCACATCAGCACCTCTACTTCCTGAGAAGATTACGGAGAGTCGATATGTCAAGGAGGACTGTCTCGAACTTCTACAGGTGCACAGTAGAGAGCTTGCTGGCTTGGTACGGCAACCTGAGCGTCCAGGAGTGGAAAAGGCTGCAAAAAGTTGTAAACCCTGCCCAGTCCATCATCGGCTCTGACCTCCCTACCATCGAGGGGATCTATCGCAATCGCTGCCTCAAAAAGGCTGCTAGCATCATCAAGGATCAACACCATCCTGGCCACACACTCATCTCTCCACTGCCATCAGGTAGAAGGTACAGGAGCCTGAAAGCTGCAACATCCAGGTTCAGGAACAGTTTCTTCCCCACAGCCATCAGGCTATTAAACACAACTTCAAACAAAGTCTGAACTATAACAGCCTATTGCACTTTATCAGTTTATGTGTGTGTGTGTATATATATTCTATGGTGTATGGACACTCTGATCTGATCTGTATTTATGCCTACAATATTCTGTTTCATTGTCCTATCAGGGACACATGACAATACACCTTCTTGATTCTTGACTTGACTTGACTTTAACAGTATTAATGAGCAGAGGGATCTTGGACCCCAGGTTCATAGCTCCCTGAAAGTGATAATATAACTGGATAGAGTGATAAAAAGTGCATATGGTATGCTCGCTTTCATCGGCCAGGGAATCGAGCATAAGAGGAAGGAAGTCATGATGCTTCCCCATGAGATTTTGGTCAGAATGCATTTAGAATAGTGCGTGTGGTTCTGGAAGGATGTGAAGGCTTTGGAGAGGGTGCAGGATTATAACGTGGTTGCCCCCTACATTGGAGAAATCAAATGCAGAACTTCCATTTATCTGTGGCTTCTCATGGCCTCAGCTTTTCCAGACTCCATTATAGAGAATAAACAAATGTAATTCTCCAAAATTCCTCAGATCTGAGTAAAGTTCCATTAGATTAGAAATAACCGATCTAGTTCCTTTGTTGAAAAAGGGAGGGTCAGAATGCAAGAAAACACCAGGCAATTACCTTAACATCTGTCATTGAGAAAATCTTAGAAGATATGATTAAAGGCTGAGGGGACAGAGTAATAAGGCAAAGTCAATTTTATTTAATGGATGGAATTTCAAGTTTGATCAATTTATTGGAGTTCTCTGACAACATTATGTGCTCTGGATACAGGGGAATCAGCGGATGTTCTATACCCAGATTGCTACAGGGCGTTTATATGGAGCTGCATCAAAACTTATTGGGGAAAATAGAAACTCGTACTGTAGCTGATAATGTATTGACATTGGCTGGTTAACAGGAAGTAGAACAGGTATGTGTAGGACGGAACTGCAGATGCAGGTTTTCACCATCTCTGTAGAAGGGTCTCTACCCGAAACCCATTCCTTCTATCCAGAGATGCTGCCTGTCCCGCTGAGCTACTCCAGCATTCTGTGTCTATCTTTTAGTTTAGTTTAGTTTAGTTTAGAGATATAGCGTGGAAACAGGCCCTTCGGCCTCACTGGTTCCACGCCGACCAGCGATCCCCGCATATTAACACTATCCTACACACAATATTCAGACCCTTTACTATGTCACTCAAAATTGAGCTGAGGTTCATCCTGTTTCCATTGATTATCCTTGAGATATTTCTACAACTTGATTGGAGTCCACCAGTGGTAAATTAAATTGATTGGACATGATTTGGAAAGGCACACACCTGTCTATATAATGTCCCACAGTTGACAGTGCATGTCAGAGCAAAAACCAAGCAATGAAGTTGAAAGAATTGTCCGTAGACTTCCGAGACAGGATTGTGTCGAGACACAGATCTGGGGAAAGGTATAAAACAACCCGATGGTCACTCTGAAGAGAGCGCCAGAGTTCCTCTGTGGAGATGGGAGAACTTTCCAGAAGGACAACTATATCTGCGGCACTCCACCAATCAGGCCAGGTGGAAGCCACTCCTCAGTAAAAGGCACATGACAGCCTGCTTGGAGTTTGCCAAAAGACATGAGAAACAAGATTCTCTGGTCTGATGAAACCAAGATTGAACCCTTTGGCCTGAATGCCAAGCGTCACGCCTGGAGGAAACCAGGCACCGCTCATCACCTGGCCAATACCATACCTACAGTGAAGCATGGTGGTGGCAGCATCATGCTGTGGGGATGTTTTCCAGTGGCACGAACTAGGAGACTAGTCAGGATTGAGGGAAAGATGAACTGAGCAAAGTACAGAGAGATCCTTGATGAAAACCTGCTCCTGAGCATTCTGGACCTCAGACTGGGGTGGAGGTTCACCTTCCAACAGGACAACGACCCTAAGCACACAGCCAAGACAACACAGGAGTGGCTTTGTGACAAGTCTGTGAATGTCCTTGAGCGACCCAGCCAGAGCCTGGACTTGAACCTGATAGAACAGCTCTGGAAAATAGCTGTGCATCGATTCAACCTGACAGAGCTTGAGAGTATCTGCAGAGAAGAATGGGAGAAATTACCCAAATACAGATGTGCCAAGCAGTATCTTTGGTGCCAAGCTAGTAGCGTCATACCCAAGAAAACTTGAGGTTGTAATCGCTGCCAAAGGTGCCTCAACAAAGTACTGAGTCAAGGGTCTGAATGTGATATTTCAGTAATTTATTTTTAATTACTTTACAAAAATTTCTAAACACCTGTTTTCGCTTTTTTGTTATGAGGTTTTGTGTTTTATCATCAGATTGATGATAAAAAATTGAATTTAATCAATTTTAGAATAAGGCTCTAACGTAACAACATGTTGAAAAAGTGAAGCGGTCTGACTACTTTCTGAATGCAATGTATACCAAAATTCGCTGGGGAATTGTGTAGGAAGCAACTGCAGATTCTAGGGTGTCTGCATGCTGGCAGTTCTGCTTTTGCACCCCTCCCCCCAGATGTTACAAGAATAGAATACCCCAGGTCCTCTCCTTTCACTCCACTGGCCGCTGCATATGACACATCATCTCCAATGTGACCAGTCATAACCTCCCATCTCCACCCCTTTCCACCTTCCACAGAGACCAATCCTTCTGCAACTCCTTGGCTTGCTCACCCCTTCTCTCCCAAACCACCCTCTTTTCAGGTACTTTTCCCTGCAACTGCAGGAGGTATCACCTATCCTTATACCTCCTCCCTCACCTCCATCCAAGGATCTCAGCAGTCCTTCCAGGTGAGACAGGGGTTCACGTTCACCTCCTTTAACCTGCATCCGGTGTTGCCAACTTTGTCTGCCAAGGCCGACTGGATTTCCTAGTTACAAACCATTTTAACTCCCCTTCCCATTCCCATTCTGTGCTGGGCCTCCTCCATTGCCAGTGAGGCCACAAGCAAACTGGCAGAACAGCACCTCATATTTCGCTAGGGTAGCATACAACCCAACAGTGTGAACATTGAATGCTTCAGTTTTAGGTAACCTCTAACAACCCGCTTTCCCCCTTCCTTTCTCCCTCATATACCCCTTTCTTCTCACTGTGTCCTACTTAGACTCACACCTATTTCTCTTCTCCCCACCCCCCCTTTCTACCTCTGGTTTCACAATTTGCAATTCCCCAATCCTTCTGTCTTGCACCTACTGTATTTTCATCTCTGGCCTTTGTACAGTGGTCTGTGTATTAAACTGCCCATCACTCACCTGTGGTCAGCTGTAACCTGCCACATTTTTGTCCTGTCCCTCCTCTCTTCCAGCTCTTTTTCCCGTCCTACAAGCAGCATCTACGGTTCCATGTTTCTACATACATGATTGCCCACCAGATTTTTTCCAGTGATGGGAATAGTCATATGAAGCGAGATTATACATATAGTTAGGCCGTAGTCTCTTGAGTTTAAAAGACTGACCTCATTGAAATACAAAATCCGTAGAGAGATGGCAGGATTGCTGTGGAGAGGATGTCTCACGTGTCTAGGGTGTCTCCATGCATGCAGTCTCTCTTTCACAGTAAGGTGGATTTGTTCATAGTGGATGGAGTTTTGGAAGGAATTTCTTAACCCTGAGGGCAATGATGATTGGAATTCTCTACTCAAGGGCTGTGGAGCTCGTAAGCTGAGGATATTTGAGATAGAAACTGATGACTTCTAGACTTTTAAGGAATAAACTAGTATGAGGTTCAGACAGAAAGAAAATAATACTGAGGTAAATGATCAGTCTTGATTTCTTTGATGGGTGAAGTGGGTGTAAAGGTTGAATGAGCTGTTCCTAATTCTTATGCCATTGAACCATCTGCATTCTTTTGATAGAAGACACCTCAGTTTAATGTCCAGTACCTTGCATTTTGCTGGAGTATCGGCATAGACCATGTGCGAATGCATCTTGAGTAAGGTTTGAACTCAAAACTTACTCCTTTGAACTAAGACCTGCCACCGAGCTACAGTTAATTCTGAAAATTGAATTAATATAACGGGCCAGATCTTGTTGGCACTTGGGATTGCTGTTTGCAGTACATCACCACCCCAGCTTTACTGGCTTCAGTAGCTATGGTTTTCACATGTCGCTGATATTTTAAAACTATCAGAGATTATGGGGAGGAAGCAGGCGAATGGGGTTAGGAGAGAGCGATAGGTCATCCATGATTGAATGGCATAGTAGCCTTGCTGGACAAATGGCCTAATTCCACATGATTTTAGGATTAAAAATGAAGTAAAGGACATTGATCTTTTAAAATAAAATCATTTAACTAAACCAAAATAAAAATATTAAATTAAGGGTAAGTACTTTGCCCCCCCCCCCCCCCCAGCCCAGATCTTTGTACATGACTCGGAAGCGTATTGAATTAATGAATGAATAAGTTTATTGGCCAAGTATGTACACATACAAGGAATTTGCTTTGGTGCTCCGCAGGCAAGGCAACATGACATACAGTAAACCATTTAGAATAAAACATAAAAATTAAAACATTAAGAATAAAACATTATAGTTTAAACAATAATTAAATATTATAGTTTAAAACATTATACATTTGCAAGGTGATCTTATTGATTCCGTACTCCAAATCTGACAGGTGGGTCTAGGACTTTGCCAGCACATGCCCGCAGGTCCCAGACTTACTACTAATTAAATAGCTAAACATCAGCACTTCTATTTGGAACCGCCACCATTAGCAAGCAAGTATCATGTAGTTATTAATAATCTGTGACATACCTTGATTTTAAGCTGTGAGGATTCATTTTGTGTAATGCACGTTAATGGCAGAGAGAAGTGGAATGAACTCTTCCCCCAACTTGTCATATTTCTTGTGAAGTGAGATAACAATACAATAGGGTTCCTCTCCATGATGGGAGATTGTGTCTGACTGCTGTGTTATCATGACAATCACCTGCACATTTTGTTCAATACGAAAAGGCTACACAGTCCCGGTTTCTTTTGCAATCGCCCAGTAGTTTGTGCAAGTGAGCTTGCAGAGGACACAAGGGAACAATTGATTTAATAATTAACTGCTGGACCACATAGAACATAATTGGGTCCTTCCTTGTCAATTCGGTTTACTTTTCCAGGAACATCATGGATGGAAAAGCCATCTTCCAATTTCAGTACCTCGATCCTAACTTCTCTAGGGTTTCAACAAGAGGAAGCTGATGCTCCAATAACATAGCAGCCTCAGCCTTCCCCCAGCCCAAAAGGCCACATTTAGTTTAGTTTAGTTTAGGGATACAGCGCAGAAACAGGCCCTTCAGCACACCATCCGCACCGACCAGCGATCCCCGCACATTAACATTATCCTCCACACACTAGGGCCAATTTTACACAAGCCAATTAACCTACAAGTCGGAACGCCTTTCGAGTGTGGGAGGAAAACGAAGATCATGGAGAAAACCCTTGCGGTCACGGGGAGAACGTACAAATTCCATAGAGACAGCACCCGTGGAGGGGATCGAACCTGGCGTTGTAAGTGCTGCAAAGCATCAACTCTCCCGCTGCGCCACCGTGCCACATGTTCCAACAATTCTTCCCTACCCAAGAACTGAACTCAGCAACTTTCACTAGTTCCGTCCCTTGCGTCTTCTCCAAGTTCTGCTTGTCTAACATTCTTGACAACGCTTCTTTCCCTTTCCTCCATACTCACCTACAGCGGATTTGTATCCACCAAATCTAAGCAGATTTTCCCTACAAAATCGCATTTGAATTCTTTTAACCAGATTTTCATCCCTGCTGTATTATTGAAACTCTCCTTAGCAGTAGCTTAATAAGGACTTTCCAACACCACCTCTCCTAACCTACGATCTTCAGTACTTAGAAACACAAGGCAGCAGATGAATGTAATGCCACAATTCACAGGTTCTCCCCCTTCACATTGTGAACTTGATGACATGTCACCCTTTTTCCATTGGCACCAACAAAAAGTGCTGGATTGACCTAAAAATAGCAGGACCTTGAAGGGAGAAGACTTGCTGCATTCTTCTCAAGTGCAGGTGAGGATGAGTGTAAAATGTTGGCCTTGTTATCGATACTTACATCATGCCTGAGAATACAAAAAGCCACAAGTGACAACCTACATGATTGGGTCACTCTTCACCTCCTTGACCTGAATAAAGTATTTGAAATAATTGAGCTTGCTTCCCATCTCTAGTTCCTCTTTATTATCCACCAGTTCCACATCAAGCCCCCCCCCCCTGTCAAGTTGGCATTAGAAAATAAACTGCTATAGATTATTTTTCCATTCCTCTGTGTTCTATCTGACATTTGCAAAGATTCATTCTTGGTCCCTATGACTCATAATTTAAAAGCAGTCTTCATTGAAAAACATGCAATGATTCCGGAGTAATGCTGACACCCTTGGCCCAACAAACTCACACTGCCTTTGATTCATCATAAACTTTCGAACAGCCAATGCTCGATGATCAGAAGTTTTCTTTGACTGAATCTTGAGAGGACCAAAACATTTTACCTTTGGTCCCCATCACAAACTTTGTTCCTTAGACTGCAGCTGATATTTTGACCCAGAATTATTGCAGTGGAATATATATGTGTGTAGGTATGTACAGGCAATCGCCAAAGCTGACTCGTTAGTGCCAGAGACAGGAGGAAGGCTGCAGCCCCAAATCCTCCCTACAGTGGCCTTCATGTGCCGCCACATGATCCCCCCCACATCAGACATGTGAGTCGCACTCGATCCCACAAGGCATGAGACTGCACAACCATGCTATTGACATCTACGACGAGCCACCAGCATGTACAGTTATATATTTGTATCCAATTTCTGTATACGAGCAGGGTTGTTTATGTTCGACTGTGTATATACTTTGCATGGTGTGCGTGCATTTCTGTTTCTCTGTGTGCAGGAAGGAACTGCAGATGCTGGTTTCAACCGAAGATGGGCACAAAAAGCTGGAGTGTCTCAGCAGGACAGAAGGAATGGGTGTCGTTTCGGGTCAAGACCCTCACGACTGATGTCAGGGGAGAGGGAGGTACACAGATAAGGACGTGTAAGGTGTGAAAACAGGTCAAAGGGAATGGAGATCAAGAAAAATGTAGAATAGATCATTATTAGCTGGGAGAAGATAGCAACAAAGTAAACAGAGATGTAACGTAGTCGGGGACAGTAAGACTGGCCGGAGAACCGGGAAGGGGAGGGATGGAGAGAGAGGAAAAGCAAGGGTTACTTGAAGTTAGAGAAGTCAATGTTAATACCGCTGGGGTGTAAGCAAAATGCAGTATAAGGTGCTGTTCCCTCAATTTGCGCTGGGCCTCACTCTGACAATGGAGGAGGCCCAGGGCAGAAAGGTCAGTGTGGAAATGAGAGTGGGAGTTAGTGTTTAGCAACCAGGAGATCAGATAGATTTAGGCAGACTGAGCGGAGGTGTTCAGCAAAACGATCGCCAAGCCAGCGCTTATGTGTATGTATTAGTGGCCAAACCTTGCACATCTCCATGCGTTGTTCCATTGTTTCTTCAAACTCTCCTGGCCAGCGTTCTATCACAGTTCTTCCCTGGTATTCTCTCTCCACCAAACCCTATATTGTATTTCAAAAAATGTTTTTGCTTTATCTTTCACTGGCTCCAATGAAATGTCATTGAAACATTTCTCTATCCACACTCTGTCAGCCCTGTTTGAATATTTCTAACATTTTCTGTTTATATTTCATTTGTATGCTTGCATTTATGCATGTTTGTAGGAGCATCAGTTTTGAAATGTTGACATTACCAAGAGAATGGCTGTAGATTTTCTTTGGAGAAAAGTGCAATGTAAAATGGAGACTAGTAAATAATAAATACCAAATTCATAAATAGGCTTACCTATTACCTTACCTTCCCACGTTCACGAAAAATCTAATAATAGAGGGAAATAATTTTCAGAGACCTAAGATTGGGAATACATGTTGGAGATAAGTCTGAGTTGTGCTTAAACTCTTTAATTGAACACATGTTTCAGGGAAGTTATACATTCTACAGGGTGGTAGTGGTAGAGTTGCTGCCTAACAGTTCTTGCAGCACTGGAGACCCGGGTTCGATCCCGACTACGGGTGCTATCTGTACGGAGTTTGTACCTTCTCCCAGTTTTTCTGAGATCTTCGGTCTCCTCACACACTCCAAAGACGCATAGGTTTGTAGGTTAATTGGATTGATATAAGTATAAATTGTCCCTAATGTGTGTAGGATAGTGTCAGTGTGCGGGGATCGCTGGTCGGAACGGACTCGGTGGGTCGAAGGGCCTGTTTCCGCGCTGTGTCTCTAAACCAATTAGCTGAGAGAAGATAGCAACAAAGTAAACAGAGATTATGGTGGTAATGTCCTTTGAATATTACCACCATGCCTGGTGAAGTTAACAAAAACATTTCCAAAATGGTGAAAGGAACATGAAGCTATCCTTACTGCAGACTCTGAAGGTGAATCATCACAGCTGATGGAGATTAGTAAATGCAATGCTGAGTCATGAAAGATTGTCACCGACCAGTCTGTGGTCAGTGCCAGAGAAACAAGCACCACACAGAACAATCAATGAAGGCAGTTTTATTCACCTCAGGATCCTTGGGCGACGATAGAAAGATTGCCTTTCTACTCCATGAGTCATCCAGCAATGAGTATAGAGGGAAGTCTGAAGGGTCTCGAACTGAAACGTCAGCCATCTCCAGAGATGCTGCCTGTCCCGCTGAGTTACTCCAGCATATTGTGTCTATCTTCAGTTATAGAGGTGAAGATCTGTGCCACTGCTGTAAATCCAGATAACCATGGCATGAATCAATCCTTTGGTGCTTGTTACCCAGTTCAAAGGCAATATTTTTGGACTGCTAATGTGCTGTAGAACCCAAGTGTAAGTCAATGTTTACAGATGTGTGAACTTTGGAGTCTAATATACATACCCTTACACGTACAAAATGTTCTTTCTTGTCTCTCTTTATTATTTATACTAATCTGGATTTGTAGTTCAGTTATGTGACTGGAAAAGAAATGCAGGATGTCGTCAGCTGGGCCTCTCAGCCCTTTGTGCAGATGGTTAGCTTGGTATCATTTTCTGACCCAGGCATGTGTGCGCAGTGTGAAGCCAGTGAGACATCTTTCATCGTCTCTCATTGATTGCTGATCACACCAGCTGATCCTTGTGGATTGAAGGTCAAGTATACAAATTCTTCAGCTTTTCATTATAATGTGGAAAATAATGTATTTGGTTCTGGATCATATGCATTCTTTGGTCTCCCATCTCAGTTGAGTTTGATTTGCTTTCTGACAGTGCACTACATGAAAGGGATGATGGAAGGCCTGGAGAATGTATGAATTAATACCAAGCTGCTTGTTTCTTGAAAATCAGAACATGTAAATTGAGTCTTTGGGCAAAACGTGCGCATCGAACATCAGAGCAGGAAAAAGCCACCATTGTCTCCCCAAGGCAATGACAATTTATAAATATTAAACCAGCATTGCAACAACATAAGCAGATCTAATTATTAAAGAGTTCTGATTGAACTTTCTGATGAACCATCTCATTTGAACTCGGCTCTTTAATTGCCAAAGATATTGGGCACAATGTTGTGAGAAAATAATTGTGCGCAACTGGTGGTTATTGTTATGAATACACAAATCTATGCCCTGTGAATTGTGAATGGCAGCGCACTTAATTTGCAATGTTTTAGTTTTTGTGCAAATGGCATCTTCTGCTTCAGTTTCTTGTGACTTTTGTGAAGTCACTGCATTGGGACATTACTTGTCCTTTAATCTACCTGAGAAAGTTAAGGCTAGTAAATTAATAACCACAGCTATAAATGTTCTTGCTCCGGAACTAAACAATTAAAAAATATTGAATTATTTCTGAAATTTAAAAACACGGAATTTGAAATAAATTTATGCCCTGACTTTCCTTCTTTATTCTCTCTTCATTCAGCTGACTTGACAATTAATTCACAAATTCTAATCAACGTTCTTCTCATTGCTTACCCTGTTTATTTTCCATTCTTTTGATCTCAGTTTAGTGTTACACAGATCGTAAAATTCAGTAATGTCATCCTTTTGTTTTGGTGCATGGTGGATGGTGAATAGTTTCCAACATAGCCTCTAACATAAGCATACACATTGCTGGCAGGCTTTTGAGGTGGCAAACATACTGCTGAGGGTTTGACATTGGCACAATAAGGTTACCAGTTCATCCTTCAGCCAACACAAGCTGTTAACCTTGCGCATCTGAACCACAACAGAATAGAGCACAAACCAATTTTATGTGAAGAGACTGTCACTGCAAGGGTGGAGTTCCTGCCTTACAGCGCCAGAGGCCCGGGTTCGATCCTGACTACAGGTGCTGTCTGTATGGAGTTTGTACATTCTCCCTGTGACCGCTTGGGTTTTTTCCGGGTGCTCCGTTTTCCTCCCACGTTCCAATAATGTGTGGTTTCTAGGTTTGACTTCTGTAAATCGGCCCTCGCGTATTAGCTGCGAAACTGGGAGAATGTAGAACTAATGTACGGGTGATCGATGGTCAGTCTGAAGAAGAGTCTCGACCAGAAACGTGACCCATTCCTTCTCTCCAGAGATGCTGCCTATCCCGCTGAGTTACTCCAGCATTTTGTGTCTATGATCAATGGTCAACGTGGACTCGGTGGACCAAAGGGCTTGTTTCCATGCTATAGTTCTAAATTAAACTAAAGTAAACTGCTGATAGATTTCTATCGACTAAAGTACAATAATTTTGCAATAATTTTCTAGAATTCTTTAAATTTGATACAGTGCATTGAAAGCGTTATGTAAAATGGTGAACAACCTTTTCAAGACTTTAATGCTTTTGCACAATCTATTAGTGAGAAGCATTTGAGGTTTTTTCACTTCAAAATCAATAGGACTGAGAGAGTGAGGAAGAGTAGAAAGTCAAGAGTGTTTAATTATCATATGTACCGAAAACAAAACAATGAAATTCTTACTTACAGCAGCACAACAGGTCTGTAAACACAATACTCATAGCTAACACAATTAACAAAAAAAAAAAACCGCAATAAATTAAAAAAAACAAACAATATTAATGCAAATCAAAAAGCCCAAAGTCCCATGTGCAACCAAGACAGTTCGTAGTTTGTGGTTTAGTGTAGGAATTTGTAGTGTTCAAGAGAGCCTGATGGTTGTTGGGGACAAGCTCAACCTGAACCCGGATGACTGATTTCAGACTCCTATACCCTCTTCATGATGGCAGGAGTGAAATGAGAGCTTGGCCTGGGTGGCCTTTGATGATGCCAGATCTCCTCAATGGCTGGGAGGTCACATACCCATGATCGGGCAATGTTCACCACTTTTTGAAGTCTTCTTTGTTCCTGGGCATTTGACTTGCCAAACAAAGCTGTGATACAACCCAGTCAATTTGCTCGCTACCATATACCTGTCAAAGTTTAAGAGAGTACTCGTCAACATACTGAATCTCCTCATTCTTCTAAGGAAGTAGACGTGTTTGTGGGCTTCCTTTATGATTGCATCAATATGCTGAAGACAGATCTTCAGAGGTGTGCACTCCCAGAAACTTGAAGTTGTTGACTCTCTCCACCGTCGATCCATCAATGAATTCAGGTTTGTGGATCCTCGACCTTCCTCTCCTAAAGTCAACAATCAGCTCTTCGGTCTTACTGACGTCGAAAGCAAGGTTGTTCTTCTGGCATCATTCAAGGAGACGATCGATCTCCTCCTGTAGTCTGACTCATTTTTACTCATACTTCATCCAACAGCGATGGTATCGTCAGTGGATTTAAAGATGGAGTTGGAACTGTGTCCGGCTACACCGTCATGGGTATAGAATGCGTAGAGCAGGGGACTGAGCACACAGCCTTGAAGTGCCCCCTTGCTGATGGTTATGGAGGAGTGTCATTGCTAGAGCAGGAATTGCTGTAGCCTTGGCTGAGATATACAATATGAATCATCATTTGACACTGATGAGGTGCCAGGAGACTGGAGGGTGGCTAATGTTGTATTTCTATATAAGAAGGGCTGCAAACAAAAACCTGGGAACTATTGAGCAGTCAGATTAACATCTTTGGTAGAAATGTTACTGGAGAGAATTCTGAGGGATAACACATATGTGCATTTAGAATGGCAGGCTGATTAGTGATAGCATGTTTTTTGGTGAGGCAGATTGTGTCTCAGGAATCTGAATGCGTTTTTTGAAGAAGTAACCAAGAAGGTTGTTGAGGGCAGAGACCATATAGTCGGTCATAGACCACATGGACGTTCGTGAGACCTTTGATAAGCTTCCATATATTAGGCTGCTCTGGAAATTTAGTTTGCATTGGATCTAAAGACACAATGGTGCAGCTGGTAGAGCTGCTGCCTCACAGCTCCAGAGACCTGGATTTGATCATGACCTCAAGTGCTGTCTGTGTGGAGTTTGCATGTTCTCTCTGTGACTGCATGGCTTTCCTCTGAGTGCTCTGGTTTCCTCCCAAATCCCAAATGTTTGCGAGTTGGTAAGTTAATTGGCCTCTGAATTGTCCATAGTGCATAGGGAATGAATGACAAAGTGCGATAACTTAGCACTAGGGTGAATGGGTAAATAATAGTAGGTGTGTGGACTTCGTGGACCAAACCGCCAGTTTCCATGCTGTATCTTTCAATCAAACAACTGGATTCAAAATTGGTTTCATAGTAGGGATGGTAGTGTTTTTTGGATTGGGGACGTGTGACTAGTGGTGTGCCTCTGGAATTAGGACTGAGTTCATTGCTGTCATCTATAATGACAATTTTGATGACAATATACATCCTAATTAAGCTGGAAAGAGTGAAGAGAAGATTTACAAGGATGTTGTCAGGAGCCGAGAACCTGAGCTATAGGAAGAGAATGGGCAAGAAATGACTTTACTCCTTGGAGTGCAAGAGGCTGTGGCGATCTCATAGAGATGTATAAAATCATGAGGGAATTGATAGGGTGACTACACATAGATTGTTATACGGTGTAGGGGAATTACGAACCAGAGGACATAGGTTTATGATTTAGTAGGAATCTGAGGCAATTTTTTCACACAGAGGGTGGTGGGTCTATGGAACGAGCTGCCAGAGGAGATAGTTGAGGTAGGCACTATAACAGCATTTAGCGGACTATTGGACAGAAACATAGATAGGAGAGAATTAGATGGATATGGGCCAATTGGGACGAGCTAAGAAGGGGTAATGGGGTCAGCATGGACGAATTGGGCTGAAAGTCCATGTTTCCATGCTGTATGACTTTATGATTAGCGGGTTTGCAGATGACGCTAAAATAGGTGGTATTGTAGACAGTGAAGAGGGTTGTCAAGAATTACAGCCGGATCTTCCTCAGCTGGACAAGTGGGCTGAGCTAAATGTGAGGTGCATTTTGGAGATTAATTTAGACAAGTGTGTGATGTATTCACCAGAGCAGGACCTACCCAGTGAATGGTAGGGTCCAGGGAGGTATTGCCAAACAGAGGGATCTAGCACTACAAATGCAGAGTTCCCTGAAGTGATGTTGCAGAGAGAGAGAGAGAGATACATATATTGAAAAGAAGGCTTTAGGTACAGTGGTTTTCATTGGTCAGGCTCTTGAGTATCGAAGTTGAGACGGTGTGTTATAGTTGATAATGCTACACATTGTGTTAAGTTGGAAAAGCTGCAGAGAAGATTTAGGAGGATGTTGACAAGGCTCAAGGACCTGACCTACAGGGAGAGGTTGGGCAGGTGAGGACCACTTTACAGAACACGAGGCTGAGAAGTGATCTAATGAGAGGTGTATAAATCATCAGGGGAATAGATGAAAGAAGGAACTGCAGATGCTGGAAAATCAAAGGTAGACAAAAATGCTGGAGAAACTCAGCGGGTAAGGCAGCATCTATGGAGCGAAGGAAATAGGCAACGATTCGGGTTGAAACCCTTCTTCAGACTGATGTGAGGGTGGGGGGGGGGGGGGGGGGGGGGGGGGGGGAGGAAGAAAGGAAGAGGTGGTGCCAGAGAATTGAGGGAGAGCTGAGAAGGGGAGGAGAAAGTAAGAACTACCTGAAATTAGAGAAGTTGATGTTCATCGCTGGGGTGCAAACTGCCCAAGCGAAATATGAGGTGCTATTCCTCCAATTTACGGTGGTCCTCATTCTGGCCATGGAGGAGGCCCAGGACGGAAAGGTCGGATTCGGAATGGGAGGGGGAGTTGAAGTGCTGAGCCACCGGGAGATCAGGTTGGTTATTGCGAACCGAGCAGAGGTGTTCGGCGAAGCGATCGCCAAGCCTATGCTTGGTCTCACCGATATAGAGCAACTGACATCTAGAGCAGCGGATGCAATAGATGAGGTTGGAGGAGGTGCAGGTGAACCTCTGCCGCACCTGGAAAGACTGCTTGGGTCCTTGAATGGAGTCAAGGGGGGAGGTAAAGCTACAGGGTATATGTTTAACGTGAAAGGGGTGGGGATTTCATCGGATTCTGGGAGCAACTTTGGTGGGTAGATGTAACGAGCTAATAGATGGTTGATGAGAGAGTTACAATAACAACATTTAAAAGGCATTTGGGCAGCTACATGGATTGGAAAGGTTTTAAGTGAAATGGGCGAGCAAATTAGTTTAATTTAAAGATAGAGCATGGAAACAGGCCCTTTGACCCATGCTGACTGTCGATCACCCATTCATATTAGTTCTACGTTATCCCACTTTTTCATCCACTCCCTACATACTGGGGGGCAATTTATAGAGACCAATTAACCTTTAAAACTGGAGTACCCGGAGATAACTCACGTGGTCACAGAGAGAACATGCAAACTCCACACAGATAGCAACGCAGGTTACTAGCTTGAAATGGGCATCTCAATTGACATGAATGAATTTTGCCAAAAGGCCTTTTTCCATGCTGTTTGACTCTATGACTCTGCCTCAGGGTAGGGTACGTACTTCATAGTCAGTGGCTGTATAAATCACTGCAAACTTTGTATGAGGATCCTTCCAGACTGGTAATATTTGTGAAAACCCATGGTCTCCATTCACTAAAGCACTGATGTTCTCTTATTAAAGACATTACAGTTTTCTTGATGGTTAATTTGATCATTTACTCCTGGTGTGTAAGCGAGTGTTAGAATTTAAAAGCAGTCGATGGGAATATTGGAAGGGTAGATTAGGTTCGGGTAGTTTTGTGTGTAGATGTTTGTTTGATGGTCAGTGCAGTCTCAGCGGGCCAAGACTTGTGCTGTATTTCGCTGTAAATTTGTGAGCACCAGGTGGAGCTATCATGTGGTTTTACAGACATACCAGACCCTCACTGGTGCAGTGGGCCATTGATTGTTAGCTCACCACTATGCAGGCACCACATGTCAACCTCCAGATATACTAGAATTGAGAGCGTCTCTGCCAGTGTATGTTCAAACTAACCAAATTCTTTAAGTTAATTATTTGGGTTTTTATTTAGGCAGCGGTTCTGAGATGTCTTAGGCAGCGGTTCTGAGATGTTTATTGTCACGAGGTACAGTGAGAAGCTTTTTGTTGCGTGCTAACCAGTCAGCAGAAATACAATACGTGATTACAACCAATCCATTTACAGTGTATAGATACATGATAAGGGAATAACGTTTAGTGTAAGGTAAAGCCAACAAAGTCCGGTCAAGGATAGTCCGAGTGACATCAGGGCTAGATAGTAGTTCATCACTGCTCTCTGGTTGTGGTGGGATGATTCAGTTGTCCTGATAACAGCTTGGAAGAAACTGTCCCTGAATCTGATGGTGCACATTCTGGGTATTGGTGACTCAAATGTTGATGGCAAAGGGTGGTTTATTCATCGCACCACAACACCTGCTCCAGCCATCTATTGGTCATTTAGTTTAGTTTAGTTTAGTTTATTGATACATGTACCAAGGTACAGTGGAAAACTTTTTGTTGCGTGCTATCCAGTCAGCGGAAAGACTATACATTAATCCATGATTACATTCGATTTGAAGCAAATGAGAAAATCTTGTTCGCTTGTGTTGGTGGATCAGAGTCAGGTCTTGGATTTAAGTTCTGGGTGAGAAGTTGCCTCCTAACAGTCACTTTGTCATGTCAATGGAGTCACAGTAGAAACAAGGAACTACAGATGCTGGTTTACTTATAAAGACACAAAGTGCTCGAGTGACTCAGCAGGTCAGGCAGCATCTCTGGAGAACGTGGACAGGTGACATTTCGGTCAGGACCCTTCTTCAGACTAACAGAGAGCAGCTCTCTACTGGAGACTCACCTTGTTACCTTCTCCCAGCTAACAATGATCTATTCTACATTTTCCTGGATCTCCATTCCCTTTGCCCTGTTTTCACACTTCACACCTCCTTATCTATGTATCTCCCTCTCTCCTAACATCAGTCTGAAGAAGGATCTCGACCCCGAAACATCACCCATTGCTGCTTGTCCCGTTGAGTTACTTCAGCTTTTTGTGTCTATCTTCAATGAGAATTGTAGACCTGCAGATTAGGAGGCAGTGGGGAGAGTAAATATTGTTACCTTAGTTTAATGTTGGACATATTAAAAATACATTAAACTGCCTCACAGTGCGAACACATCTCTGCTCTAGTGTTGTGAACAGTCCAGGTCTGTCGAGATGTTCTGAGAATGGGGCCTGTATTGTGCTGAAGCCTTGTTGGCCAACTCCAAGACTGATCCGGTGCATCAAGACCTGGCGAATGGGGATGGGTAGAGGCCGCAGGCAAAGACGCGAGGCTGCCAGCCAGCTGCAGCAGGATTTGCCCCAATGCCCCTGTTGCCTTGAACGGACTGGGGGCAGCCTCACAGCAACTGGAGCAGCAGATGCCAGGACTCATGGAGATCTGCTGCAGCTACACATCTTCAGCATTAGGTGGACCCAGTCTCTACCACAGGGAATAGTTGCCAAGCAGGGTGAGGGAGGTGGGAAGGGGGCCAGTACAAACTGGTGGAATTGGCATCAGGCTTTCATTAGTTGTACTATCCTCGCACATTAAATATTCTGCTGTAATCGCTGTGTTTAGTGGCTCAGGGGAGCATGGTATTATTGAAGGTGATTTATAAATTTAGATGGAGCTTGCAGTTCTTGCTGTTATTTGTTTTATTAAATACGCACTAAATTAATGATTTCACACCACAGCCCAATTTCACTATCCAAATGCTAACTATTAAGCCCAGTCCAGTATTAACTATGCACTGAGCTAAATATTTATGTTTCATGTTTTGTCGCCACAAAGGAGGCCATTCGATCCAGTTATCTATGCAGACTTTGAAAGCAAACTACACTTCCCCTCCTGCAACTCAAACTTGCCCTTTAAACCTGCCCTTGATTCTAGCCCCAGCTACATGCATCAGGGGTAAGTAAGTGACAATAGCCAATTCATCTATCAATCAGCACACTTTTGGGAAGTAACTGGAGATCCTAAGGGAAACCTACAAGGAGAATGTGAAACTTAAGGGCCTGTCCCACTTGGGCGTCATCTGCGCGTCACGCAGGTAGCGCGCGAAGATTTTGTGAATCCCTAAATCCTGGGGCGTCACTGCCTACGCCACCACGCCTCACCATGCTCCAAGCGCGCGTAATGCACGCCATGCACGCATCACGTGCACGTCACGATGACGCGTCGTGCATCGTGACGCGTAAATGATGTCGCGTAAATGATGCGCAAATTACGCCCACGTGGGACAGGCCCTTTAACACATACACAAATACACACAGACACACACACAGACACTCAGAACACAAACATACAGAACACAGAAACAGACGCATGGATCAAACCCCAGTTGTCACGGTTGTGAGGCAGCTGCATTACCTGACTGATACTACCCAGTCCTGCCCATGACTTATTATTTCACTTGTGGTCAACCACTAACTACAAGTCCTTGTGCCTGCGTTTCTTGATCCCCACCTGCCTGCATTGACATTTCCCCAATGTGCAGAGCAGAGCAAGCTGATCCTACTCACCCACCCAGCTCCGGGCCGACGCAGGATCTTCAATTGTTTGTACATGTGGAAGGTCTTATAAACGTGGATGATCACATATAAAAAAAATATATAAAATTAATTTACAGAAGTTTTTAATTTTAAAAAGTCATTTAAACATTACAGTAATTGTAAAATACCAATGTTTTAAAAACCCATTAAAGTGAAGGAAATGAAATCAACCGCTAACCCGAACTTACCATTTCCAAAGAAGCCCTTTGAAATGAATGGGGTTGTTGTTCATGCCACAGTCTTGCCAGGCCTGGAGCTGAAGGGCAGACTTGTAGTGTGGGGTGTCACCACTGATCAACTGCGAGTCTGGCAGCAAAGCCGGCAGATGAGAGCTAAGGCACGGTCAGCTGAAACCCAGCAATTCCCTTCAGCGCCGTCAGCTATCAGTCAGTGTGATACAGCCCAATAGTTATGAGAGGAATAGATCGGGTAGATGCACAGAGTCTCTTGCCCAGAGTAGGTGAATGGGGGACCATAGGACATAGGTTTAAGGTGAAGGGGAAAAGATTTAATAGGAATCTGAGGGGTAATGTTTTCACACAAAGGGTGGTGGGTGAATGGAACAAGTTGCCAGAGGAGGTAGTTGAGGCATGGGCTATTCCAACGTTTAAGAAACAGCTAGACAGATACATGGATAGGACAGGTTTGGAGGGATATGTATCAAATGGAGGCAGGTGGGACTAGAGTAGCTGGGACATGTTGGCCTGTGTGGGCAAATGGGGCCAAAGGGCCTGTTTCCATACTGTATCACCCTATAATTCTATGACTCATTGATAGCACCAGAACTTCATTGTATTCATTGACTTATTGCTTCATTTGCATAATAATAACACACAAGATTTTTATTTGCTCTTTCCAGAGACATTGCATATATGTTTAAGTACTATCCCTCAGTCCCAGTGTTCATTATGCACTGCTAATTATTATTCCCAGTCCCAGTATTATTTAGACTCATTTAGTTATTATTTCCCAGTTCTCGCTTTGATTAAGAAACTGCTAATTATTATTCCTCAGTTCTTGTGTATAAGAACTGAGGAATAGTGTCTCTAGTATAAACCCAGTCGCTGTACTAGTCATGTTTTGTCAATTATTATTGCTCAGACCTTGTATCAATCTACAATGAGTTATCGACAACTGACAGTTATGTAGGGAACCGTCAGCTGTCAGCTGAAGATAGACACCAATTCTGGAGTGCCTGAGTGGGTCAGGCAGCATCTCTGGAGAAAATAAATAGGTGACATAGAAACATTAAAACACAGAAGCAGAAAATAGGTGCAGGAGTAGGCCATTTGGCCCGTCGAGCCAGCACCGCCATTCAATATGATCAAGGCTGATCATCCAAAATTAGTACCCCATTCCTGCTTTCTCCCCATATCCCTTGATTCTGTTAGTCCTAAGAGCTATCTTTTCGGGTAGACCCTTCATCAGACTAAGAGTGAGGGAGGGGGGGTCACTGGAGGTATGGGAACGTTCAGAATCACAGAGCCTGCATCGATGATTCAGGAGAGGTGGAGCCCACAACGGTCCATTGTTGGCTGGGTACGAGGTGTAAACGAAGGATCGCAAATGGTGAAATTAGCAAGAGGAGTAATCGCAGAGGGGGTGCAGCGAGACAGGGTGTTGCAGATCTCTCGTCGGAGAGGGGGAGTACTTCTTCAAAGTTGGCATACCTTGAGGAGATTTTGCAGTGGAGCAGACAAAATGTGCAGATGCGGGTTTTCAGCCCATGGCTGAATTAGTGTCAGACCTCCGCCCTAGTCAGCCAACCACTGCTATCTGAGTGGAGGTCACCATCATCACCTTCATCATCGTTGAAAACATTAGCAATGCAGTTGATCTGGTTTCCAACGGGAACGGTGACGGACGCACTACACATCTCTGTTCTCCAGCTCCTGCGGACCTCCGCCACTGGAAGTATAGAATTTTGGCGTGTGTACTTTATCATCATCCTTTACAATGCTATGTCCGACAGTGATCGCAACTTCTACTGAAGTGTGGATGGCGGCCGTTGGCTCACTAGAAGCACATCTGCCCTTTGACAGGTCTTGATTTTGGTCCTGCTGGGAGCCCGCAGCCCCCTCTTCACCTGGCAAACCAGGTGGGGGAGGATCTATCCAACCATGGAGCAGGTAGCACGGTACCCGTGGTGGGGGGAGGACTCCTGACCTGACCTGAGTGGATTGTCTGATCTGGTTCTCTGCTGCTGCACTCACCCTTGAGCATGCTGGAAAGAGAGTATCCAGCCCTGGATAAGAATTCTGTTTGAGATATTTAACCTCAAAGTAAAGCCAACATATTGCAGATTTAGGTTTTATATCCGTCAGGCCTATTTAAAACAGTTTAAAGGCCTTTGGCAGCAGTGATCTCTCCGCTGCTGAAGATTATCATGGCATTCCAGGAGTGGGACCTTTCGACACACTGCCTGAGGCTGCCTCACTGATCAGAGCACAATCCTCCTCGATGCCGCCTCTCCGATGCAGAGGGTCGGTCCGTTTGCCCCTCCACGTCCAGTAATCAGTAAATCTGGGCAAGCAGAGACTGGGTAGTGGGTCAAGTACAGCTCTGTCAGTACTAAGTAAACACACAGTTAATTAGAATTCCCAATTTCCAGTGCTAATTGCCAATTGAGTTACTTTTTATTCCCAAGGCGAGTTATTACACCCAATCTTGACTGTTAAGTATTAACCACTGGTCTTCATGATAGTAAACACACTGGTAGCCAATTTCTAGCCCCTGTCTTAATAACACAAAATAATGATTATTATCTCCAAGATAGACACAAAATGCTGGAGTAACTCAGCAGGACAGGCAGCATCTCTGGAGAGAAGGAATGGTTGACGTTTTGGGTCGAGACCCTTCATCAGACTGAGCGGGACAGGCAGCATCTCTGGAGAGAAGGAATGGCTGACGTTTCGGGTCGAGACCCATCCTCAGTCACCTCTTCCTTCTCTCCAGAGATGCTGCCTGCCCCGCTGAGTTACTCAAGCAATTTGTGTCTACCTTTGATTTAAATAAGCATCTGCAGTTCTTTTCTAATGATATTTATCTCGCTTGGTAGTCTAATAATAATCTCCACCATAGGTATGATTACACTCAGTTAATTATTAATCCCAGTTTAGTATTAATTACACGTTGAGATCATTATTATTTCCTCTTTCCTATATTAAATGCATATGGTTATTTATTTTCTTTAATCCATTACTCAATTACACAGCAGTACTTATTTATAGGCTGAACATAACTAACTATGTACACTTAATTATTAATCCTCAGTTCAAAAATAATTATATACTATAAGAATAATAAAAAGTAATAACAAGTAAGCTCTGAGCTCTGAACTGCAAAAGACTATATTATTATTTGTTATTTGCACTATATTCGTTATTTATTGAATTTTTTTCTTTTTTTCCCGTTATGTACAATGTTTACATATTCACATATTCTTTTGTGCTGTAAGAATTTCATTGTCCCATCTGGGACATATGACAATAAAACACTCTTGGCTCCTGAAGTAAATTTCTATATGTATGAGACACCGTATTAATCGCAACTCAAGAATTCATTATATATTAATATAATATTGACTGGCCTTGAGGGGGATACGACATATATTGCCTGAAGTAGATTCATATTGCCCGAGTCGAAGACGAGGGCAATATGGATCTAGTGAGGGCAATATATGTCGTATCTCCCGAAAGAGGACAGTCAATATTGTTATTATTACCCATTATCAGACATCTAGAGGAAAATCTGAAATCTCATATGATATGAATGTATCTATACATTTTGCAATATGCATTGCAACATTGTAAATAAGGGTACTAAAACCATTGCAACATTGTAAATAAGGGTACTAAAACAATGTAACATTTATGTTTCATTTATGTAATTTATGTCATTCATTTATGTGACAATGTGAAGGTCGAAGTTTTAAAACGGGAACCTTTTCTCGCAACCGGCAGCCATTTTTTTTTTTTGAGAATAAATTTTAAATTTCCCACGCAGCGTCACGTTGCCGTCACGCAGCGTCACGTTCCCGGATGTGAGACCAGGGGAATTAAGGTTATATTCCCCGCTGTTTAAACAGGTAAACTCCATAGGGGTTGGCTAGAAAGGGGAATATAAGAAAATATTCCCCTGTTAGCCCTGCTGGCAGTAAAAAGGAAGGGAATATAATTTGGTAAAACCATACCTCAGATGGCTGATATGGGTAATAATAAGTAATATTTCTGTCTCTTTATTAATTCCAGAATATTACATTACTCTCCAAACATGGTAACAATTACATAGTATTAATAATTAATTAATATTCACAAATTAAATTCCTAAATTCCCATATTTACATATTCCCACTAACAGAATTTAATACAAAATTCATATTAATTACACAATGTTCATTATTCATCCTTAATAGTCTAATTACATGATTCAAATGTGTCTAAATATACTTTGTGTAATTATTAATCCCCAGTCTCTGTATTAATAATGTAATGTGAACCGTTATGCCCAATCTCTACACCAATTGAACAATTATCTCATTTAAAATCGTGTTTATTACACACTGGTAATCAATACCTACCTCCTGTATTAGGTACAATGTCAATTGTTACTCCCAGTCCTGATTTAACTATTAATTTCAAGTAAAATATTTATTGCATGTTAATTATTAGAGCCAGATCCAATTATGATATAATGGTGTTAGTTATGAAACTCCAAATGAGAATTAAATGATGTACAAAAATAAATAATAAATTGCCTAGAAATAACTAGCTGTTGTTAATGTGAATTTTATCACATGAGTACCTCCATTAATTAATTTTAGTTAATTAATATGCTCATCGTGTACTAATTACAGACTGAGTTCATTATTAACTTCCAGTTCCTGTATTAAATACATTGTTCAGTTAATCCCACACGATTAATATTAATTGCACATGCTTACTTATTATTTCACAGACCTTGTACTAATGGCAGCCCAGATATTGATTACTCTCCAATGCTAATAATAATGATTCTGTTACTTTATTATTCACCACTCCCCACGTTATTGCACTCCAAATGCATTGCAGTCTTGATTAATTGCCCATTTCTACAATTATTAACAAGCCCAGTGTTAATTACAATAACCATTTCTGAACAAAATGCAAACTATGTTAATGGCAAGACCTGTTCTCTTATTTGCATTATTAATCCTTCCTCATATTAATTTCACATTGTTAATTATTTTTCACAAATCTTTATTAGTGGCCATTTTTAATTATTATCATAATCATAATCATACTTTATTAGCCAAGTATGTTTGCAACATACGAGGAATTTGATTTGCCCAGTCCAATGTCAATTAAATAATGTTCATTATTAATGCATGAAATAAATAATGCTTATTAGTTCTCTATTCCTATAGTAATTACATTTGAAGGAGGTAGGAGACACCTTAAACCTCGACCATCACTTAAAACATAGACTATTACAGCACAAGAACAGGCCCTTTCGCCACAATGTCTGCACCAAACACAATGCCAAGGCCAACTCTTTATTGCTTGCACTTAATCCATATCCCTCTTTTTCCATGTGTCTATTCAAATGTTTTTTGAATGCCACTCCATCATAACCACCATCCCTGGCAGCACGTTGCAGTTACACAGCACCCTTTGTGTAAAAAAACTTGCCTCACAAGTTTTAATAAGAGCCTGAATGATATGATGTCTGAAGAAGGGTCTCGACCCGAAACATTGCGTATTTCCTTCGCTCCATAGATGCTGCCTCACCTGCTGACTTTCTCCAGCATTTTTGATAATCTTTCATTCCCTTGCTTTGCAAGAACACACCTGCCTCTGCCTTCAACATATTTAAGAATCTGTTCCCATTGGTTTTTGAGGAAGAATTCCAAAGTCTTTCAACTCTCTCAAAGGCAAATTAAAAACTCATATTTGTGTTAAATGGGTGACGTGCATTTTTAGATGATTACACCCGCTTCTAAATTCTCCCAAAAGATGCGGCGTGCTCTTCAAGCGGTGGCACAGATGTTGCTTTACAGTGCCAGAGACCAAGGTTTGGATCCTGACTATACGAGCTGTCTGCCAGGAATTTGCACGTTCTCCCTGAGATCAGGTGCATTTTCTCCGGGTGCTCCGGTTTCCTCCAACATTCCAAAGAGGTGCATGTTTGTAAGTTAATTGGCTTCTGTAAGTTGTCCCTAGTGCATGGGATGAAAATACAGTATATGGGTGATTGTTGGTGCGGACTCAGTGGGCCGAAGGGCCTGTTTCTATGCCAAATCTCTAAACTAAACTAAACTAATCAAAGCCCCTCAGGGCCTTAGTGTAACTTTTCCCCTCCTGTACTAATTAGACCGTGCATAATTTATTGACCCCCCCATTCCAGGTACAATACACCTGAAAATTATTATTAATAGATAGTGGCTGTATTAAAACATAAGAAATAGGATCAAGAAAAAGGCTATTTGGTGAATTGAGCCAGTTCCTCCATTGAACAAGATGTTAGCTGATCTTCTGCATTAACACTATGTCCTGATCATCACCGATATCCCATGATTTGTCTAATATCCAGAAATCTATCAAACTAGGTTTTAAATGCTACCAACTCTTATATACAATATATCAAAGATTCTTTTGGGAACAGTCGGCGAGAATTGGCTTGGCGCCAATGAGCATAGCTTGACTTCTCCTGATGTAGGTGCTGTCGCAGGTTGTCGCCAGGATGACGTAGGTTGTCACCAGGATGACGTAGGTTGTCGCCGGTGCTGACTTTGGTGAATTCCATTGGCGACAACCTACGTCAACCTATGTCCACCAGCATCGGGTACTGGCGACTGAATTGTCTTACCTTGTTGTAGCTGGTCGCGGAAGGACGTAGGTGTGGTCGTAGGTGTACATCCTAATGGGTCATCGATTGTCGGTAGCTTGCCATAGCTTGACGTCGACTAGGTGATAGGTTGTTGGAGACATTATCGTAGACATTGTCGTGGGAGGTCCAGTCGACGTTTTTTTGGCGACCTGCTACGACTATGACAGTCAGTCGCCGAAAAAAACGCCTAAGTGGGAAAGGCCCATAACTGACCCAACTCTTATTTTGGGACTGGGAACCTAGTTCTCGACTCCTCAGCTAGGGGAAACATCCTCCCCATGTACACTTAGTGAACATTGGTAGATCATCCACTATCTCCATCTCCATCGCCATCACTTTCAAACCCTTGGATGTAGACAATCAAGTCCCTCAGATTTATCCTTTTTAGACACATTTACTTCTGTCATAGCATTTTTAAACTAATATTAATTGTCTCTTACTATCTAATTTCCCCAATATTTCTGAGTCTCAAAAAAAACCTTGGGCGGTTTTAACTTTGAGTTGATAATGAATCCCCAATAACTGTACTAATTACAAACTAAATTAGTAATTATTTGCAGGACCATACTTAATTATACACTAAATTTGTTATCAATGACTCTCTTGTATTAATTGCATACAATTAATTATTACTCCCTAGTCCCTGAATTAATTGCACACATTGTTCATAATTACTGCCTGATCCATGGCACAGTGTGTTGTAAAATGCTCTGGCCTCTGTCATAATTACACACTGAGTTAGATGTTATTTCCCACTCCAGAACTGCACACTATTAATTATTAATGGTTCCTTTATTAATCATTGTTTTTTGTTAAATATTTTTATTCGAAGTAAGTACATATTAAAAGAAGAATATACATGTCACATACATTCTTAATATTATTAATATTAACAATTATATCTTATTTGTACTTCTACGTATTTTTTTATTTTTAATACAGGTAGGAAATAATAGAGAAACATAAAGTAAAAATAGAAAATCAAAAAGATTAATGAATTTATATATCATTGGAGATATATCTATGGTTTATTATATGGGATTCTTCGTCTATTCTTTCATTCAGGCTTCAGTCAGGTTCTCGCACCGAGCCATTTTGACCCTTTAAATATTCAATAAATGGTGACCATATCCCTCTGAAATGATCCAGCTTGTCCAGTAGGACAAGTCTTCATCTTTCCAGGTGAAGTGTCTCCGACATTCCTGTAATCCACATTTTGATTGTGGGGGATGTGGGCCCTTTCTAAAATTTCAATATTAATTTTTTCCCAATTATTAAACTGTAATCGATAAAAATTCTTTGATTCGTTGTTATTAATTGATTTGTTTCTAATATTCGTAATATTATTAATTTTGTGTCAGGAACCAAATTCGTATTAACAATGTTCGAAATTATCTTAAATATTTTGTCCAAAGTTAGTAATTTTTATACAGTTTGTGAATGAGTGCGTTAAATTAGCTTCTAAGTGCTGACATTTATCACATATGGCAGATACATTTGAAAAAAATTCTATGTAATTTGGATTTTGAATAATGCAATCTATGTAATAATCTAAAGCATACGGCATTAGGGTTCAGTATTGATGTGGATAGAGAACTGGCTGGCAAACAGGAAGCAAAGAGTAGGAGTAAACGGGTCCTTTTCACAATGGCAGGCAGTGACTAGTGGGGTACCGCAGGGCTCAGTGCTGGGACCCCAGCTATTTACAATATATATTAATGATCTGGATGAGGGAATTGAAGGCAATATCTCCACGTTTGCGGATGACACTAAGCTGGGGGGGCAGTGTTAGCTGTGAGGAGGATACTAGGAGACTGCAAGGTGACTTGGATAGGCTGGGTGAGTGGGCAAATGTTTGGCAGATGCAGTATAATGTGGATAAATGTGAGGTTATCCACTTTGGTGGCAAAAACAAGAAAGCAGACTATTATTTAAATGGTGGCCGATTAGGAAAAGGGGAGATGCAGCGAGACCTGGGTGTCATGGTACACCAGTCATTGAAAGTAGGCATGCAGGTGCAGCAGGCAGTGAAAAAAGCGAATGGTATGTTAGCTTTCATAGCAAAAGGATTTGAGTATAGCAGGGAGGTTCTACTTCAGTTGTACAGGGTCTTGGTGAGACCACACCTGGAGTATTGTGTACAGTTTTGGTCTCCAAATCTGAGGAAGGATATTATTGCCATAGAGGGAGTGCAGAGAAGGTTCACCAGACTAATTCCTGGGATGTCAGGACTGTCTTATGAAGAAAGACTGGATAGACTCGGTTTATACTTTCTAGAATTTAGGAGATTGAGAGGGGATCTTATAGAAACTTACAAAATTTTTAAGGGGTTGGACAGGCTAGATGCAGGAAGATTGTTCCCGATGTTTGGCAAGTCCAGGACAAGGGGTCACAGCTTAAGGATAAGGGGGAAATCCTTTAAGATCGAGATGAGAAATACTTTTTTCACACAGAGAGTGGTGAGTCTCTGGAACTCTCTGCCACAGAGGGTAGTTGAGGCCAGTTCATTGGCTATATTTAAGAGGGAGTTAGATGTGGCCCTTGTGGCTAAGGGGATCAATGGGTATGGAGAGAAGGCAGGTACGGGATACTGAGTTGGATGAGCAGCCATGATCATATTGAATGGCGGTGCAGGCTCGAAGGGCCGAATGGCATACTCCTGCACCTAATTTCTATGTTTCTATGTTTCTATGTAATACTTTAAATTGTATCAAAGAGTGTCTAGCATTTAACGAAGAGTGGTGCATATGTTGTAAACTTTCATCCCATACTTCTGGTCTGATTATCTGACCTAATTCATTTTCCCATAATTGCCTATATATTTCTGTCATAGGTACATCGTTTTCCAATAAAATGTTATAAATATATGATATCAATTTTTCTGTGTTCAGGTGTTTATTTAGACATTCATCTAAAATTTCTGTCTTTCTATTTCTAAATTCCTGTGTATTTGATTTTACATAGTCTCTGATTTGTAAATATCTAAAGTAATCCTTTGAATGTAATCCATAAATTTGTTGTAGTTCTTGAAATGAAAGAAAGGAGTTTTCCCTGTAGAGATCGCCCATCTTATTAATGCCATTGTTTTTCCATTGTAAAAAACCTTTGTCCATCATTGAGGGTTTAAATGTAACATTGTTTACAATGGAGAGAGCTAGTGGTATACATTCCAATTTTAATGTTTTATTTAGTTGTTTCCAGATACGTATCCCACTTTCTATTATAGGGTTTTCTCTATAGGTTTTCTTACCTAGTTTAGTATTGGCAAATAAAATCGAGCTAATTTCAAAAGGTGAACAATCTTCTTTTTCCATTTTTAACTAATTTGGTTGTTTATCTATTTCTTCCACCCAAAAGTTCATATTTTTAATATTAACTGCCCAGTAATAAAACATAAAATTTGGCAGTGCTAGACCTCCATTTATTTTTGATTTACATAAATGTTTTTTATTTATTCTATGGCTCTTATAATTCCACATAAAGTTGGTGACTATGGAGTCAACCTTCTTAAAACATTTTTTAGGAAGGTATATCGGAATCAATTGGAAAAGATATAGTAATTGCGGGAGAAAAATCATTTTTATTGCATTAATTCTACCTAGCATTGAAATAGGTAATGTTTTCCAATATAAGATATTCTTATGTAATTTATTCAGTAAGAGTGGGAAATTAGATTTAAATAAAGAATCAAATCTTTTTGTTACATAAATTCCAAGATATTTGTTTTTTTCATTTGCTATCTTAAAAGGAAATTGTTGCAATATATGTGGGTTATTTACCATTATTGACATAAGTTCACTTTTATTCCAATGAATGCTATATCCTGAGAATGAGCCAAATTCAGTTATTAAATTTAATAAATTTGAAATACTAATTTCCGGCTTTGTAATATAAAGTAATACATCATCTGCATATAAGGAGATTTTATTTTCAGTTTCTCTAGTTTCATACCCATATATTTCAGGATGTAATCTCACGCTTTGAGCTAATGGCTCAATTGCGAGTGCAAACAATAGTGGGGATAAGGGACAACCTTGTCCACAGCCTCGAAATAAATTAAATTTAGTTGATAACATTTGTTAGTATTCTAGCTGTTGGATTAGTGTATTATAATTTAACGTATGTAATAAACTTCTCTTCCAACTAAAAAGTTTCCATGACCGAAAACAGATAAGACCATTCCACCTGGTCAAAGGCTTTCTCCGCATCTAACGAGATGATTACTAGGTCTTTATTAATACCTCTTTTGGAAAATATAATATTGAATAATCGTCTCAAGTTATATGAGGAATATTGTTTCGGTATAAATCCTGTTTGATCCGGATGAATTAATTTATTGATCACTATGCTTAGTCTTTGTGCTAGTATTTTGGTTAATATTTTTTGATCAGTGTTTAAAAGAGCTTTTGCTCTATATGATCCTTGATCATCCAGATCCTTGTCTATATTAGGTATAAGTGTTATAATAGATTCATTTAACGTTTCTGGTAGTTTCTGTTGGGTATAAATGTATTCATAGAGTGTCTTCAAACGTGGTGCAATCAGATCATAGAATGTTTTATAAAATTCCGAACCAATACCATCTGGTCCCGGAGTTTTACCGTGTTTTAATGATCTGATAGATTCTTCGATTTCTTTTGCTGTTATTTCAGCGTTTAGTGATTCTCTATTTTCTAAATCCAACCCTTTTAGATTACATTTTTTTTAAATGCCTCTATTCCTATCTGGTTTTCTGTCATTTTGACTGAGTATAACTTTTTATAATATTGCAAAAATCTCTCATTAATATCTTTAAGTTGTACTAGTGGTTCACCATTGTGTGATTTAATCCTATGGATTATTTTTTCTCCCTCCAATTTCCGTAATTGACGAGCCAACAATTTTTGGGGTTTATCTCCGAATTCAAATTGTAATTGTTTAGTATATTGATAGAGTTTTACAACTTGATCTGAATATATTTTATTTAATTTATATTTCAATGCAGCGATTTTATTATGTTTTATCATGGTTGGATTTGCAGCGTTCTCTGTATCGAATTGTTTAACATCCTTTTCCAATGCCTGTTGTTGCCTCCGATTCTCTTTATTATAAAATGCTTGAGAAGAAATCATAATTCCACGGGCATATGCTTTGAAAGTTTCCCATAATAGGGAAGAAGATATTTCCGGCTTATCATTTATTTCAAAGAAAATCTTGATCTGTTCTGTATTGTATTTGTCCTTTAAAATTTATGGGTTAAGTCTCCATTGTCCCTGTTTTTCTGTTTTACCATTTATTTTGATCATAAATGTTAAAGGTGCATGATCTGAGATTGTAATATTATGGTATTTTGAATTGTAAGTGAGTGAGATAAGTTTAGAATCTACCAAAAAATAATCTATTCTTGAATACGTTTTGTGTACTGGTGAATAAAATGAGTATTCTCGTCCAGTTGGGTTTTCTATTCTCCAAACGTCTTTAATGTTACTAGTATCCATGTATGCATTTAATAAGTCACTAGAATGCGATTTGATTTTCCGTTGTCTTGATGATCTGTCTAAATAAGAATCTAGGGTACAATTTAAATCGCCTCCAATTATTAGGTTATGTTGTGCTAATTCCGGGATGGTATTAAATATTTTCTTAAAGAACAATGGGCTGTCAAAGTTTGGTCCGTAAACATTAACAAAGATCATTTTTTGTGTGTTTAATTCTCCTATTACAATAATATCTACCATCACTGTCAGTTAGTTGATGTGTGTTTAAATAAAGTACCTTTACGAAATAATATTGCTACACCTCTGGATTTGTGTGTAAAAAAAGAATGATATGCTTTATCTATCCATTTAGCTTTCAATCTATGCTCTGCATCTTTTTTGTAAGTGTGTTTCTTGGATAAAAATTACATCTACTTTAAGTGCTTTTAAATGTGCTAATACTTTACCTCTTAATTGGTTCATTAATACCTTTAATGTTCCAGCTACAAAACGTTATTCCTTCATTCCCCGTATTCATTTTTAAGTCTTGCATCTTTAGTTTAGGGAGGTCTATAATAAAGCAAATGGTTCAGTTAAACAGGCCCGACCTTACACCCGAACTCCAAATAGACGAATTTCAAGACCCTTGGATGTCTCTCACATATATATCTCCTTTGATCTAATTTATAACTCCATTCAAACTTAAAATAATAATGATAGATTATAATATAAGAAATAAAGGGATAGATTAAGAAGTTAGTGATGTGCACAAAGAAGGAAAAAACTACATCTAGTATTAGTGTAGTTAGTGATAGCCATACTAACATGGCTAACCATCTACCGACTTCCGTAGTTGATGTTACAAACTTAACCAGCTCTATGGTTTCTTAAAATTATTATTCCATAACAGTATTTTACCGGGGATATTAAATTCTGAAGTATTCGGGTTCCATTGGTCGGGATTGTGAGGATACATATATTTAAAACATATTAAATAATATAATGAAAAAAAGAAAGAAAAGGGAGGAAAAAAAATTTAAAAAAGGGTTCCAAGGAGGACAAATGAAATCAAACTTTATATTCAGCGCAATTATAATTACTATTTATCTGATTCTAAATAATTCAGTTATAATTAAGTATTAGTCATTAATGATAATTATTAACTAATTAGTAATGGTACCACGCTATAGTTTCAGTATTTATTAGTTATTTGTATTAATAGTGCTATTATTCTAATTATTAGTATCCATGGGAGAGTTTCCAATCCGCATCGTTCTCCAGCATCTTTCTCCAGCTTCCTTAGACAAGTCCTTAGTTCCATCCAATCCTGCAAAGTCAGTTTATTCCTTGATGTAGTTCAATTTTAAAGATATTATTCAATCTTCCACTTGATCCTTAGTCTTCTGGGCAAAGTTCAGTGTTTCCACAGGGTTGGTGAAAAAATGTTGTTTCTGATTGTAAGTGGCTCTTAGGGTAGCTGGATACCTCAGACCATACTTCAAATTCTTCACTTCCTTCAAAATTCTTTTGGTCTCGTTAAACGTGTTTCGTTTCCTGGAGACCTCTGCTGGATAGTCTCAATAAATACTGATCTTATCTCCTTCATATATAACATTTCTGCTTCTGACAATTTTTTCCATCATCTCCTCCAGAACATAGTCATACTGGACTTTTATTATCATTTGTCTTGGAAGGGCATCATGTCTTGTCTGACGTCTCATCACTCTGTGTGCTCGAGCAAGTAAAGGCTTTTGATCCAGAGATAAAACTTGTTGCAGTAAGTTTGCAGTAAATTCTCGGGGATCTTGATTCGCCTCTCTCCCTTCTTGAATACCCACAATTATTAGGTTCTGTCTTCTCTGGCGTCCTTCCAATTCAGTGCATTTATCAGTTATTTTGCCCAGTAGTTCAGATAGACGTTGATTTTCTCTGATGAGTTTTTCCGCAGTCCGAGCACTTGTTTCGGCTATCTCCTCAAGGTTCTTTATGCCTGTCGTCTGTTGATTCAGTGTTTGTTCCACTGGATCCAGCTTTTCCTCAAGATCTGTTACCAACTTTTTGATTTTAACATTTGTCTCTTTTGTCATGACTGCAGCTTGTCGTTTTCTCCCCGGTTTTTTCAGCATTTTCTCAAGGAGCTGGCTGGCGTTGCTCCCTAGCCCTCCATGGCGCCACCGGAAGTCTATTAATCATTGTTAATTCCTAATCCCAATTACCTGTATCAATTACACACTGATTCAAACATTATTCCCCTTTCTCTATATTAATTGCACACTGTGCTAATTATTATTTCTAGTGCGGATTATTTGCAGGTGAGATTAATTATTAATAAACTCTCCCAGTATTAACTACAAATTTATAATTTCCCAATCCTCAATTCCTCCATTAATTCCACATGGTTAGTTATTTTTCTCCAATCCCTATATTAATTAATGTTGATCATTTTTCCTAGTCCTATACTAATTGTGCATGCAATTAATTACAATTCCACAGTTCCAATCTAAATAATAATTATTACACCCCAATTCCTGAATGAATTTCTTGTCGTTAGTTATTGCATAGTAGCCTATAATAATTATTTAAATACTTCTAATTCTCCACTCAAGCAATGTATCCAGTGTTAATGACCTATGCCTATTCCATGTATTAATTACAAAGTGTCAATTATTATTCCCCCACTCTTTGTATTATTTTCACGTTGTTGCTTTTCACTTAATTATCACTCAATCCTTTCTTCCATATCCACTAAATGATTATTTCATCGTGCCGCTCCAAATGACATACTGTGTTAATTATTAATACCCAATTCACAGTGCTGCTAACATGTTGTTAGTTATTGTTACTCTGTCCATAACTCCTATGTAGTTAGTAATAGTGCTCCTCGGTAATAGCATTAGTTAAATAGTGCTAATTATTATTACCTTGTTTCAGTTACACGTAGATATAATTATGCCCATATCCCTGTACTAATTACACATTTAGTGATTTATTACTCCTCCATTCAGAATTAATTAAATGCTGTCAATTATTAATGCTGTATAATTTATTATATTATTTAAAATTTCCTATATTATTTGCAGTAGGTATTAATTTAATTTCCCCGTATTGTTATTCATTGCATTAATTACTCTTATTCATTAGTCAATTATTAATTCCCAGTCACTGTACCAATGAAAGGCTATTATTCATCAGTAGCGTCTGTTTTAATCATCCTTAGGAATTAAATCAGCAAACCATCATCACGCCATCACTAATTTAACAATTATAACATTATGATTCCCCAGCCAATAACTAATTGCATAACATGTTAATTATTGAAGCTACCTCCTCATGCAGACAGTCCCCAGATTATGTTAGGGTTCTGTCCCTGAAAACTGTCCATAAGCCAAAAATGTTCATTTTCTATGATAACACATATTGTGCTATAATTCTTTCATTTCATTGAATAATCAGCCTAATTCTACACATTATTAAACTAAGGTTGTTAGTGAATATCGTGAGACATTATATTATTAATGTTACTAGCTTGAAAAATGCTTGGAGAAATACTGAAAATTGTATTGGAGAGTAAAGATCGATTTCCATAAATTAGATTATTTGTAATGTGGGGGGGGGGGGGGGGGGTAGGGGTTATTGCAGAATAATAAGTAATGTACACTTGACATTACTTACTACTCTGTAATTCCTATATTAGCATTGAATACCAATTCTAATCTAATCTCTGGTACCTGCATTCATTTCACAAAGTACTAATTGTTACTTCACAATGCCAGTATTAATTGCGTAGACATTTATTATTAATCCCCTCATTCCTTGTTAATCATATTCCATTTATTATTATTATTATTAGCCAAAGGCAGATTGAATTAATCTGCTACGTGTATCAATTATTCATTGAGTCATTGAAACTTCTTCATCATTCACTAATTATAAACCAAGATCATTTTCATTGCTCATTCAAGGCATTGTATGTATTATCGACAGTGTTCATTATCACTTCCCAGTCCTTGCATTAAGTGCAGATTGAATGTATTATTCATCAGTTTCTACATTAATTACATAAGTAAATCATTCGTCCCATAGCCATATTACACAGCAAATTGATTATTAATATTATTAATTATTAAAAATTCGCACATAGAGTAATGATGAATCTCCAGTCCATCTTCTAATTGCATACTTTAAATTATTACTTCACAGATTTTGTATTAATGGTATAACTGGGTTAATAATTACTGTATGTTCCTGTTCCTTTATTTATTAAACACTATTCATTATTAGTCTCTGTGTTAATGTTGTGCCGAGTTAACCATTTTGCCATAGTCTCTTCGGGTTTAATTATTATTACTCAGTCTCTGAGTTAATGGCAAAGTATTATTACCCAGTCTACAATTTCTTGCATAGTATAATTTTTAATTCCAAATGCAAAAATTGTGCACTTTTTTTTTTAACAATTTCACACTATATTTAATTAGTAATTCACAATTACTGCGCAGTAAATTAATTATACTGGGAATAAAATTAATCCAAAAGTAATTGTGCAAAAGTTATACTGTTAATTATTATTCCACACCTAATGGTTAATTATAGTGCATTAATTATTGTCCCCCATCTCTGTATTAGTTATGCACTTAATTACCCATTATTTGCCAAACTAACATTATTTGCACATTGTTAATTATTGTCGCCCAACACCAGATTTAAGTACAGTGTTAATCATTAGTACCTAGTTACGGTACTAATTATATGCAACAGTAATGCCATACAGATTAGTTAGGCTCTACGGTAATTATTAATATCCAGTCAGAGAATTGACTGCATGCCGTTATTGTCTTATTGTTACATGGATTTAATTATTGTTCACTGTTATCGATATTCTGTAATCATTGGACTGAAGTATTATTAATCCCCAATCTAGAATTATTTATTGTTAATAATTAGTCCAATACTTGGAAGTAATAATAGTGTTATAATTAGTAATTATTAATCCAGAGCACCTTTGTTAATTATATATTGATTTCGTTATTTTCCTTCATTAATGACAAACAGACTTATTTCTCACTGTAATTAATATAGTGCTAATTACACATACATTTAATGTCTATTAATGCACATTATGTATTCAATGTATTGTTCATTATTAATCTCCTGATTTAATCATATGCCACATTAAATATTATTTCTCAGTCCATATTACAGGCAAGTTCCAATAATTCTCTATCTCCCTGAATTTGAATAGCTCACCAGCATCTATCTCACCTGCTGATGCTTTAGTCATAGAGTTATAGAGTGATACAGCATGAAAACAGGCCCTTTGGCCCAACTTGCCTACACCAGCCAACATGTCCCAGTTACACTAGACCTACCTACCCTCATCAACTTTAGGCTGTGCACGCCATATGCAAAAAGAAGAAGACCTGCCTCATATCTCTCCAAACCTGTCCTACCCATGTACCAATCTAACTGTTTATTAAATGTTAGGATAGTCTCTGCCTCAACTACCTCCTCTGGCAGCTGGTTCCAGACACCCACCACCCACTGTGTGAAAAAGTTACTCTCAGATTCATATTAAATCTTTTCCCCTTCACCTTAAACCTATTTCCCCTGATCCTTGATTCACCTACTCTGGGCAAGAGACTTGTTCCCTCTTTTCTTTTCCAGTTATCAGGGCTCTGGTTCACATTCTTATGTTAAAATGTTCTCATTTACTGGAAGGTTCACCTAAATACTGTGTAATATCTAAATAAACTGAATTCAAAGTGTGTTGAGATATTAATAGTAATAGCACTCAATAGTGTGGACCACTGAACTACCGAGTGTACCGGATTAATGGAGGTTTATGTATTTACTCACAAAGTACCAACCCTGCACTGTTAATCAGTAGTTTCCATTCACATTATTAACTATGATGAATCCTAGTCACAGTTATAAAACAATTCCTACTATTGTACTATCCCGGTATTACTATTCACCAGTGCATAACTCTTACCTGTTAATCACACATTGTCAATTATTAATTAGCTGTCCCAAATTTAACTACCATTTATTCATTATTTCCCCCACCAGAATTATTTCAACACTGTGCATTATTAATACTAAATTCCTCTACAATTTAAATTATTATTCTCCAGGTTTTCAATTAATTACAAGGTGAGTTATACTGTGATTGCATACGGTGTTAGTTATTAATGCCCTGACTCTATGGTAGTTAGTGTTAATTATTATTTCCTTGTCCTGTACTAATTACATATCATTAATCAAGTCCCCGGTCCTATATTAAATGAATAATTAGTTATTTATTGTTACCCAGCCTCAGTATTGATTGCAAACTGAGTTAATTACATTCCTCCTATCTAGTATTAAATGCACAGTTTTAATTATCATTATATTAATAGTGCACTATGTTAATTCACTTTTTTTTTGCTCCAGGATTAATTGCAACTAAATTAATGATTGATTACTAATGCTATTATGAATTACACACTTGGGTTAAATATTAACCTAAGTAACTAATCTCTAAATCAATTATTATTTCTGGAATGAAATTGAATGCAACTGCTTTAATTATTAAACCCCACACCCTATATTAGTAGTAGTATATATTCATTTCGAACATGTAAAACAAAAAAAGTTAAAAACAAAGCAAAATAACAATAAAATGAAATGAACAAGAAATCTATACACAACTCATTGAATAACCTCTCATAAACATCACAAATATACATTTATATATAAATATCTTACATATTCAAAATGGAGTAGGATGAAGTATACACTTATTTATTCCTACCCCTTCTCGGCTACTCATCAGTTAATTCACAAACTGTATCTCATCTACATATATATGTATATATACTAGACCAAGTGGGACCCATCGGGTCCCTGTCACACGAGAGGGCTCGTCCCCGAACACAATATTCCACCACTCACCCGTAGCCCCCAACTGCGCAGGTGCGGCTGACAGGTTCCCATTGCCAGAGATTGCCATTGTGACACGAGTCACAGCCACCCTCCCCAAGTGCGCCTCGCCATCCCTCTTCCTACCCTTATCCTCCTTCATTCCCCCTCATCCCCAGCATTTTCACCCCCTCCTCTTCACCCTCTTCTTTCCCCTCTCCTCAGACCCTCCCCACTCCCACACTCACCTCTCAGTCCCTCTCCTTTCCCCTACCCACATTCCCTCCCTCCATAATCCTTCTCCCCCCCCTACCCCCCTGACATCATTGTGAGGTGGAACACTGTGCTGCTGTGTTTTTGATGTAAATGAGATCCCATTGTGATGTCATTGTGGGGTGGAACACTGCTGATGGGCAGTTTATGTAAATGAGGTCCCATTGTGATGTCATACGCTACTAACTGCCAGTGCAAGTTCAAGTTATTTTTGTCAAACTGGATTTTGTAAAGTTTATAATGTGAATAACTTGTAAAATATATCATCAATCTGAATGAAACTTGATACAACACACCACAGGACAATGGTGAGTAAAGTGGGCCAAAAATTCTAGCACTATCTTGTATTGTTTTGGTGTAATTCTAGGACATCACAGACACGCACAGACAAACATAGAAACAAACATGATGAGAGTTTTAGTAATATATAGATATGACTAAATATATATATACACATACACAAACATATACATACATACATATATCCATACATAAGTCACATACATATATACATGCATATGCACGCACGGAAACATACATATATACAGTTTATAAACAATTATCCAAATTCAATGTACAATGTGAATATCACACACTGTCAATAAACTAAAACTTAACCATCATCACAGCCCTTCCTCATTCTTATCCCTCTGGAAAAAAAATGTTTTGCACTTCTTCTTAATGTTTGTGCTTTGCTTGAGTTCCACATCCAAATCCTTCCACAATTTCACCCCACAGATTGAAATACACATACTCTTCATAGTTGTACGAACACAAAGTTTCTTTAAATTAAACTTTCATCTCAAATTGTAACCACCTTTTTTCTTTTTGCAGACTTAGCAATCCCTTTGTAATCTATGGAATATCTATATATTTTTGTTTTCTACTGCATTGTTTTATTAGACAGTTTTTGTCATACAGTGTTGTGAATTTTTTTAAGAATGTTTCATATGCTTTGTCAATGTCTTCGTCCTTGTATATCATTCTCCGAGCTTGTGATAGTAATTCATTTCTAAATGCATTCATAAATTCTTCCGTCCTCACTCATTTGTATTTCAGGTTATCGACATTCTTATCCTTCTTATAGTTACTGTCATAGATTGCAAAAACTGGAAAATGGTCATTGATGTCACTTAATTATAACCCGCTCACTGTATTACCTTCCATAACATTTGTGAATATATTATCTATTAGCGTGGCACAGCGAGATGTGATCCTGCTAGGTCTAGTGATTTTTGAATATAAGATGCTAAACATTGCATTAATAAACTCTTCTGACATGTTATGCTCATTTGTAATTAACAGTTCTCTGTTGAAATCCTCTCCGATTAACATAACCTTTTGGAAGGTTTTACCAAATATTTATTTAATCCAATCCTTAAATATTTCATTATTAGATCCCGGTACTGTAAATATACAGCTCACAATTACATTTTTCTTCTTTTCCATACAGATTTCTATTGTGATGCATTCTAGCATGTTATCAACCGCCATTGTCATGCTTTCCACCACCTTATATTTGAAGTTTTTATCCACGTACAAAGCCACGCACCATCCATTCTTGTTCTTCCTGTTCATATAATTCAATTCATATCCAATCAACTCAAAGTCCACATCTTTCTCAGGGCTGATCCAAGTCTCTGATATAGCTATTATATTGAATGGTTTCTTGAATTGACATATATTCTTTGCTGTTTTGGAAGTTGTCATACAGGTTTCTGCTGTGAAAGTGGATAATTGATATTTTATGATCTGATTTAACCTTCATGTTAAACTATTCATCGGTGTCGTAGCAGCAATTGTTGTTGATATTGTTGGAGAAATTATTTTCTGGATCATAATCATTTTCCAGATGTTGTGATTTATGCTCGGTATATTCAAAAGTTTTCCAAACCCAGTTTATCACATTCTGTCATCCTTGTTGTTTGTGGTTCATCATTATCTCTACCGATGGAGATAAATGACTTCTTTCAGAACTTGTCATGGTAGTATGTAGTGTATTTATTTAGTCCCTCCTTTGTGCATTACCTTGTTGCGTTGTTCTTTTGGTCTCACTGGTATTTGCCCAATTCCTCCAACACTTTGGCCTCTTCAGGTGCTCAGGTATTATTTTTGATACCTATTATGCCCTGATCACAATGTTCAAAATCCGCGGAGCTGAATGTTTTCCATTCCTGGTTAAACACTGAGGTCATTATTATGCAACTGGACAGAATTTATTGTTATAAGTGTCCAGACCCAGTATTAATTTAATTCTGTAATTAGTTAACTGTTAACACGTTTCATATTTCATCAATGACTATCACCCAATCACTGTTTTACTTATATCAATTACATTCTTCTTTATTATTTACCAGACTCAATATGAATTACTTCCTCTAAATTAATTATAAATTAGTTGTCATTTCTAAGTCCAGATACGATCTGTTAGGTATTGTGTCCAAAATGTATTAATGGCAGATAGAGTTTAGCAACATTTTCTTATCCAGATTTATTTTCACACAATCAATTACTAATCTTCAGTCATTGTATAAATTGCAGATTGTTAATTATTAATTCATAGCCCTACCGTAGTTACACATTGTATTACCTATTACTCTTCCGTCCCTGTAACGATTATACACCAAATTAACTAGCATTGTCTGGACTGTTACCACCCAGTCTATAGTCCACTGATAGCAATTAACCCCGTCCTTGTATGGATATGACACGATTAATTATCATCCCTCAGTTCCTGTAGTGATTAACAAAGAATTCATATTATTTCCCATTCAAAATTATGTAGTCTTAACTATTATTATACAGGCCCTGTATTAAACATCCATTTACATATGTATTAAAATAATTAAGCACTAATTATGAACATTTTCCCAAGTATTATTCACACATTACTAATTACGCATCAATGGTCCTCAGAAGTAATCATATGGTGATAATGCAGGAATGACTATACCAACATTTTGTTATTAGTTGCCAGTTAGCATTAATTATTGATATCCTTGTGCCACTTTATACTTTTGTGTTAATTATTACTTCGTTCCTAATTTTATTTTTCTTTGATGATGAACTTGCAGTTCCTTCTTTAAATAAACTCTGTTAATTAGAATATAGAAATATTAGGATAACAGGGACTTAAGAGCAATAAGTAATTCAATGAGTAACTACTGCAGGATCATGGATTAATAATTAACAATGAATCAATAATTGCTCATTGTTAATTATTACATCTCTATCACTATCTACTCTGTAATAGTGCACACTTTAGTATTTTTAAATAGTTATAATACTTATTCATTATCTCCAGTCCCATTATTAATGAGCAATTATTAATACATTGCTTCAGTGTTCATTTCACCATTTTATTTCCCAGGATAGCAGTAACTATGTGTTAATTAGCAGGGGCCTTTTATTAGTAATTATGCACTGTTAATTTTTTATTCTGTTTTCCTAATTAATTAATAATCACTGGTCCAGGAGATTTAGAACTAATTACAGACTGTTAATTACTATTCTCCTGGTCTGTTTTGGGTTAATTATTAACCCCCAATCCCAATGTTAATTAAATATTGCATTAGTTATTATTCCCCAATCCTATTTTAAAACACAGATTTAATTATTAACCACCAAGCCAAAATCAATTGCAAACTAAATTAATAGCTATTCCCCGAGTCATCGCATGATTTATACATTATTAATTATTAATCAAATGTTGGAACTATTAAAACTTGGGTGAATCATTATTCTCCTGTTCCAATATTAATCTTAAATGGTTAATTCATCCCATTCCTAGATTAACAAAAATCTATAATGATTATTATTGTCCAATTTCTGTAGTAATTCAATTTGGAGATCATTATTATTCCCTTGTCCACAATTAATTACAGTCAATTATTAATGTCCAGTGGCTGTGAAAATTATGCACTGTAACTATAGCACCTCAGTGTTTGTATTGGAAGTGTCTGTGGGAGTTTTAATTATGCTATTCCTTATGCAAATAACACCAAGATATGGCAAATATGATGAAGAAACATTGTTATTGAAGACCGTACACTCTCAACGAACTGCGGTGACAGGAAGAGTATTTCATAAGTCATAGTATACAATATGCTCAGTTCTCAAGGAAAACCCAAACAAATCATCATCTTTCTACAAACATATAATTATACTATATGTTGACTATTTACAAATAGAAAATTATACAATTAACTAATTATTTTCAGGGACATAGCTATAAGTTTAGCAAAACATAAATTCACTCAATCACTCAGTCTTTTCAACTGCAAAACTCTTCATTTTCACTTGCACATAACCTCCACCGTAGACACTGATAATCGCTTCCCCAAATAGGCTTCCTAACATTTGGTCTCGCTTGTCGTTCTGCAGTTGCTACCTTATCGTATTTGGACTTCATAACAGTGATCACATTGTGCTACATATTCTATACAGCAACAGCAAACAGTAAGCATAAAACAGTCTTATGCTTATCAACCATAACAAAAGCTACAATTATAAATGCGTTTTGTACATCACTGAATACCACAAGTTCAATATCAATTGCTACTTTGATTGCTTCTCGTGCTTTGGCTTTCGAATCACATTGGACCCTGAGTGTATTAATCAACTCAGTGCCTGATTAATACAGGACTTGGGATTTGAAATTGCTTCTCAGAACACTGTATGGGTTTCTAGCTTACTTGATCAGTAAGTTAACCACTAGGCATTTAAGTTATGACATCGGATGGATGTTGCAAACCAAATCTCGTTGCACTTATGTGCAATGACAATAAAATATATTATTATTATTATTATTATTATTATTATTATTATTATTATTATTATTATTATTATTATTATTATTATTTCCAATAGCAACTGCTTGCAGGTATGGGGTGTGTGAAGGAGGATTAGGTATTAGGACTGTGGGCTTTTGTGTACTTCCATCCCATTGCTGGGTTCAGTTCATTCCAATTAAATCATCTTTCATGCCATCACATTTTTAAGAGGCTTCAAGGTAACTGTGAAAATGGATGTTTCTCCGGCTGTAATGTCTAGGTCCAAAGGTGTGGTCTGGTCTCAAGCAATTAAATCGACTATTGAAGAATGAGATGGAAAGGAACTTCTTCACCCAGAGGGTAGTGAATCTTTGGATTTCTCTACCCAAGAGAGCTTTGGAGCCTCAGTCATTGAACATATTTGAGACAGAGATCAATGGATTTTTAGATAGAAGGGAATCAAGGGATGTGGAATGAGTGCAGGAAAGAGACACTGAGGTAAACAAAACATGATCCGATTGAAAATTGGAGAAGACACAAGGTCTGAATGACTTACTGCTGCTTCGGGGTCTCATGTGATGCAGCCATGCCTAGTCCCCACTGGTTAATTATTGTTGTGAGCAATCTTGCATCACCATTTCCTGCTGGAGAAAAGAAAGCAAAGGATGTCTTCAGGTGAAGAAAGACACAAAAAGCTGGATTAACTCAGCGGGTCAGACAACATTTCTGGAGAGAAGGAATTGGTGACATTTCAGGCCAAGACCATTCTTTTAGTGTCCATCTGCAGTCCCTGCCTGCACATGTCATCAGGTGATGTGCTTGTTATTCCTGAATAGCTTAGAGGATATGCAAGTACATGCTGATAGTTGGAGGGGATAACACGGTATATTATTTTAGATGTTGGGAGGTGAGTGATGAGCGCGTGTTGCTTTAAAGTAGCATTGAGACTACTGATGCAGCTGCTTGAAAGGCCATTAGTTATCATGACCTCGACTAAAATCAGACCATAATTTGTGACAATGATCACCACATCCACCGACTCCCATTGCCTCAAGGATTGTGACTGGAGGGTCTTCATCCATTCCACATGTATCTCTCCCACCTTTCCTCAAGCCCCACCACCTATCAAACCAGTGTGATGTCTAAAAGCTGGAAACACTCTATCTGGCTTAGTGCATTTTCTTGCTGTTTCACCAGTCATCTCCTGCTGCTGTTTGCCTCCAGCATCTGCGGCAGTCAACAGGTACCTCTCCTGTGATGATGATCACAGGAGAGGTGCAGATGAGCGTTACTTGGCTGTAGCACAGGCATGAAAGTGTGCAGTGTTGACCAGCCTGGTTCAAACTAACTGCGGCAGAATTATCTAAACGAGCAGGCAGCATAAGATTGGTGTCCTGCTGGCATCAAGAGCAATGGACTGAGCCCAATCTTTCATTAGGACTGAGGCGCCTGCTTTCAGGGGCTATCTAATTTAGCCCTGCTCATGTTATTAACATGAGCCCAAGTCCTGCACAAGCTAAACAGAGCTAATTATAATTAGCTTCAATCAACATTAGCAGCAGACTCAATTAATTGCATAGACTGTCATCAGTACACTCATCTAAATTATATTACTGTCCTGATGTAAGATCCCTCACCTGAAGCACGTTCTCGTGTCTTTATCCACAGACATTGCCTGATCTTCTGAGAATTGCTCGCATTTTCTGTTCTAATTTCTACTTTCCAGCATACAGCGTTTTTTCCCTTTTATCTCATATGTATTACACCTGCTATCTCCATTAGTTGTCTGACCCAATCCCATATAAGCCACACATTTGCAAAATTAAGCTCCTAATGCAGTCTCTGGATTCTGTAAAGATTCGGATCTGGTAGCTGATACTTTGGTGTGAGCATCTGGGTTGCTTACCTTGCTGGCCGTCATAGAGCATAAAAGCAGGGCCTTCAGCCCAACTCATCCATACAAACCAAGAGCCTATCCAAGGTAGTTTACATGCATTTCACCCATATACCTCGAAAACTTTCATATCCCTCTAAACTTAAAAATGTATTCACCGCTGGGCCTCTTGCCATCAAAACCATCAGTTCCTCACCTCAAACTCCTTTTTTTAAACATACTCTCATAATATTTCAGGAACGTATAGATGAGTGTCTGAATCACCAAAGCTGGACCACCTGCTAGTAACTGGGATTAGTACAGATGATCCCTGATGATTAACATGAACATAGCGAACGGAGCAACAGTACAGCACCGGAGACCTGTGTTCGATCCTGACCGCGGGTACAGTCTCTATGGAGTTTGTATGTTCTCCCCGTGACCTGCATGGGTTTTCTCTGGGTGCTCCGGTTTCCTCTGACTTTCCAAAGATGTACAGGTTTGTAGGCTAGTTGGCTTCATAAAATTGTAAATTGTTCCTAGTGTGTGCAGTATAGTGCTAGTGAACTGGGGCGATTACTGGTCAGCGCTGACTCGGTGGGCCGAAGGGCCTGTTTCCGCGCTGTATCTCTAAACCAAACTAAACTAAACAAAACTCTTTCACTCCCCTTTGCCAAAGGGAGTGTGTGGCAGAGTAGCTTTAGGAGGAGCATGTGTACTGCAGTGTACCGTTAATTGAACTTGCAGTCTTGTTGCAAGTGCAAGTGCCAGTTGTCAACTCAGCAAGATATTGCAGCTAGATAGGATAGCACATTGTCAATGTCCAGGGGCTGCATGACTGCGACACCACTCAGATCTGGGGCTAATATTTTGTCAGAAGCAAGGCTGCATTGATTCCGTGCAGTCCACTGTGCATTTCAGCGAACTTGACAAATCAATTAGCTGGTCACTAACGGAAGGATTTTGCTGGTAATCAAAGAACTCCAGATGTTGAGAATCTCATATAAAAACAGATATTGCTGGAAACACTCAGTGGGTCAGGTACCATCCATGGAAAGAGGAACAAGAGTAACGTTTAAACTCAATAACCTCAACTAAAGAAATATTGTACTCACTATATTCCTGTGTGCAGGAGCCCTGCAGTGTACATTAGGTAAAATCCATAGTGTCTGCTGCATGCAACAGCTTCACCATAAAGAGAGCCAAACCCAGGGTTTGTAGTACAGGGAGCAACTGAGCATGACGAGGTGGGGCTAGATAAGGAAGGAGGAGGAAGTGGAGCAGGAAGAGGAAGGAGGAAATAGGGCAAAGAAGAGGGAGGAGAAAGAGGTGGGGCACTATAGCCGCATTAGAAATATCAACATCCAAAAAAATAACTGCAGATTCATGTTCCACTGAGGCCCCGACTCCTTCCCAGGGCAGCGCTCTGGGAATCGTAGTCATTGAGTGATACGGCATGAAAACAGGCCCTTCAGGCGTACATGCTCACACCGGCAAACGTGTTCCAGCTACACTAGCCCCACCGGCCTGTTTTTGGCCCCTATCCCTCCAAACCTGGGTGCAAGGTGCAAGTTTAAGATTGTGTTGAGGAGAGGAGGGAAGTACAAAGTGCATGCTCATCCCACCTGCAATTTATACACCATAAGATATTGTGGCACAATGGAAAAGTGGGATTATAAGAGGTGGCTCTACCTTCTCCTATGTTTTTAGCAACAGGGCTGTTTGGTTTTAACTGGTTTTAGTTATAGGTAGCACTTCTTCCTTCCTGGTTCAAGATGGTGAGGGTTGTCCAATCCATCAATTGTAGTCAGGCAGGACTAGCAAAGAAGGACATTTTGATCAGCATCCCCTGTGATTGAGCAGGTGGGACCAGTGTAGATGGGAAATGTTGGTCGGTGTGGGCCGAAGGGCCTGTTTCCATGCAGTATGTCTCTGTGACTATATCGAGTATACTGACAGTTGGTTGGCACGAATCCATTTGGCTGAAGGGCCTGTTTCTGCAGTGTGTCTCAAAAAAAAAAATCAATTGTGTCCATTAATTAGAAAACACATTAAATTACTTGATAAGGTAACCATGCCGCTGTGGTATTCAAATGAATGGTGTACGTGAGGACACATTGGCATTAATTTATTGCCTTCCCATGCCTAGTGACAATGGTAAACTGCTGGTGGTGGCAGTGGAGGTGGTTGGCATTTAAGAGGCATTTGGATAGGCACATGGATATGCAGGGAATGTTGCTGAGGGACCTGTTTCTGTACTGCAATGTGTTCTACGTAGAGAATCAGGATGTCCCACGATTAACGGCAAGTTTTAATGGACTTAAAGTATCAGTAGTTTTTATATTGTTCAATTGATTATCGTTGGACAAATGTCCATAGAAGCCATTTCTAAACCAACTCTCTTCTGAGGCTTCCCGGGGTGAAACCGGTAGCTTGTGTTTTTAAGCGACAATAGTGTCTGATTGTTACGGGGAAATGATTTGTAAACTGTTTTTCTCCAAGACTGGTTCTCGTTTAAATTTGAGAATATTCATGTGAGCACATATGTATGTACAGTTTGTCCATAATTCAGGCATTGCAACCCCAGATGCAGAGGGAGGGTGGGGGCTGTGAAGGCTAATGCACATTTGATGTGGTATACATTGATTTCAGCAGGTTGTTTGACAAAATCCCATTGGGCAGATTGATCAAGAAAAAGTCACTCATGGGATCTAAAGGAAAGTGACAAGTTATGGGGAAAGAAAATGATTAAGTTGGAGAAAGCACAGTGCAGGGTAGGCCAGCAGAGTGGCGCAGTGGTAGGATTGCTGCCTAACATTGCCAGTGACCCAGGTTCTATCCAAACTATGGGTGCCGCCTGTATGGAGTTTGTACGTTCTTCCTGTGTGCGCGGTTTTAGTTTAGTTTAGGGATACAGCGTGGAAACAGGTCCTTCGGCCCACCAAGTCCGCACCGACCAGCGATCCACGCACATTAACATTATCCTACACCCACTAGGGACAAATTTACTCATGCACCAAGCCAATTAACCTACATACCTGTACGTCTTTGGAGTGTGGGAGAAAACAGAAGATCCCGTCGAAAACCCACGCGTATCACGGGGAGAGCGTACAAACTCCGTACAGAGAGCACCTGTAGACAGGATCGAACCCGGGTCTCAGGCACTGCAAATGCTGTAAGGCAGCATCTCTACCGCTGTACCACTGCGTTGCACTCTGGGTTCTTCGGTTTCCTCCCACATTCCAAAGGCAGCAATTTGCATTCCCTGGGTATGCAAACAGAGAGTTTCACTGTGCCTTGTCACATGTGACAATAAAGTGTTCCATTCCATTTCGAGAGGAAAGGTTGGACAAGCTGGGCTTGAAATCATTGGAGTTTACAAGAATGAGATCTGGAAAAGATATTTCGTTTTGTGAAAGAATCTGGAACGTTAGAAATAAGTGGGCATCCATTTAAGACAACGATGGTATAATTTTTCTCTCTCAGTCTTTAGAACATTCTTCATCAAAGGGCAGTGAAAGCAGAATCTTTGGATATTTTTAAGGAAGAACCATGAGGAGTTAAAATACATTGAGAACTGCCAAGATCTTACTAATTGGAAGATCAAGCTCAAGGATCCTGTTTTACTCCTGCTCCTAAATTGTGTGTGCTTATGTATCCCTGAAGAAGTGATAGATAAGACGAATAAGCTGGAAAGCTGGATATTTACATTTATTGACTGCTGCACAGCAATACTTGAGCAAGGAGGTCAAACGGGATCTGCACAAACCACAGCAAAGTATGTGCACATCCAGGTCATCACATAAGGATGGGCTGCCACCCATTCCTTCTCTCCAGAGATGCTGCCTGTCCCAATGAATTACTCCAGTATTTTGTGTCCACCTTCGATTTAAACCAGCATCCGCAGTTCTTTCCCACACAGAATGTGTCAGGAGGTACCCGGACGTGGCGTCAAAGGACGAGAAGCCGACGCAAAGTGGAAGCCAAATAACCGAATGGAAACAAAGCCGAAACGCCAAATAACCGAAAGCGTACGAAGCTGAAACGCAAACTAACCGAAAGGCTGCTCTGCCAAAACGTCAACTCACCGAAAGGCTGCGTTACCTACAAGCCAACTCACCGAACGGTCGCTCTGCCGATAAGTCAAATAACGGACATGACGTCGCCGGGGGGGAGGGGTGAGACTTGTCAGCGATTGGTCCAGACCCCCGAGTCCATCACATCACTGGCCAATGGAGACGGGAGGGTGGGGGTCATTTTCCCACACAATTTCTGGACCAATTGTAAGCTGACAAGTCCCCCCCCCCCCCCACAGCGACGTCATGGCCGTTATTTGAATTTTCAGCAGAGCTGCCATTCGGTGAGTTGGCTTTTCGTCAGAGCGACCTTTCGGTGAGTTTGCTTTTAGGCGTCCCACCCTTCGGTTAGTTGGCTTTTAGGCGTCCCACCCTTTCGGTTAGTTTGCTTTTAGGCGTCCCACTCTTTCGGTTAGTTGGCGTTTCGGCTTCGTACGCTGTTGGTTATTTGGCGTTTCGGCTTCTTTGCTTCAGCTTCTCGTCCTTCGACGCCACGTCCGCACACCGTGTCAGGGTGTGATGGACACAAAATGCTGGAGTAACGCAGCGGGACAGGCAGCATCTCTGGAGAGAAGGAATGGGTGACGTTTCGGGTCGAGACCGCTCTTCAGACTGTCAGGATATGTTGTGTGGTTTTCATTGAAACCAAAGATACTGAGATGAGATTTGATTGTGGTGGATAGAAGGATACAGGCTGAAACAGGGTGAAAAGTAAGGACCCTGTCGGTTTCCCTACCAGAAAAGAATATGGCTAGGCAGCATAAGTTTAGGTTTATTAGAGGAAGGATTTGCGGAAAGTTAATTAAAAAAATCACCCAGTGTGCTTTGGGGATTTTGGAGCTAGAACAAGAGATTTTGGAGGTTGGAGTTTCTGGGATGCACCGGGATACAAGGTGGTAGAGCCAGAAAACCTTCAGTGTTTTTCTAAAGTGCCTGATGTGCATTGGAGCCATAGTCCTGCAGGTTTATGGATCCTGGAAATGGGATTAATCTGGAATCCATTTTATGATCGGCGTGTACAACAGGAACAAGGAAAACAGAAAACAGCATGCAAGTTGCCAATAGACGAAAGCTCTCAGTGTGAGGTCGTATGAAGCAAAGACCGTTCCACAGATTCAACAAGGAATTAGATATTTTAGCTTGGGCCGGGTGGGACAGAAATCAGCAGGTGCTGCAGTGTCTAATAGCAACCTCAAAGCACAGCAAAGATAGCATCGCCTGTGGTTCTGAATCTTTATTTGTCATAGGGTCATACAGCATGGGAACAGATCCTTTGGCTCAACTTGCCCCAACCAACCAAGCTATCCTATCTACACTCCTCCCACCTGTCCGCATTTAGCCCACATCAGTCTAAATCTTTCCTAACCATGTACCTGTCCAAATGTATTTTAAATTATGTTATAATATCGGCTTCAACGACCTCCTCTGGCAGCTCATTTCATATTACCACCACCATCTGTATGAATACGTTGCCCCTCAGATTCCTATTAAATCATTCCAGTCTCATCTTTTAAAACAATGTCCTCTGGTTCTTGATTCTCATACTCCGGGTAAAAGACTCTGTGCATCTACTCTATCTATTCCCCTCATGATCTTATACATCTCAATAAGATCGCCCCCTATCCTCCTGCAGTTCAAGGAACAAAGTCCATGCATGCCCAACCTCTCCCAATATTTCAGGTCCTCAAGCCTTGGCATAGAGTTATAGAGTTATACAGTGTGGAAACAGGCCTTTGTCCCAACTTGCCCACAAGGACCAACATGTCCCATCTACACTACTCCCATTTGCCTGCGTTTGGCCTATATCCTTCTAAACCTATCTTATCCATGTACCTGTCTAAATGTTTCTTAAACATTGCAATAGTACCTGCCTTAATGACCTCCTCCGGCAGCTCGTTCCATACACCCACCACCCTTTGTGTGAAAAAATTATTCCTCAGATTCTTATTAAATCGTTTCCCCTTCCCCTTAAACCTATGTCCTCTGGTCCTCGATTCCCCCATTCTGGATCAATTATTCTCATGATTTTGTACACCCCTATGAGATCACCCCTCATCCTCCTGTGCTCTAGGGTATAAAGTCCTAGCCTGCTCAATCTCCCCCTGTAGCTCAGTCCCTCACATCCTGGCAATATCCTCATTAATCTTCTCTGCACTCTTTCCAGCTTAACAGCTTCTTTCCTATAGCAAGGTGACCAAACCAAACACAATCCAGACACAATACTCCAAATGTGGCCTCAACGATGTTTTATACAACTAACATGACCTCCCAACTTCTATGCTCAATAATCTGACTGATGAAGGCCAATGTTCCGAATTGAGTTTTTGACCACTCAATCTACCTGTGATGCCATATTCAGTGAACTATGTATCTGCCCTCCTTGATCTCTCTGCACGACAACACTCCCCAGAGCCTTACTATTCTCAGTGTGGGTTCTGCCTGTTAGACCTGTTGAATCAAAATGCACGACTCTAATCCTCCCTCTGCAACAGAACACTAAAGACCGCGTCTTGCACTACCAGGGACTTATTTTCTGATTTTTTTTTCTCACATTAGTGTCTTGTTTACTGCACTGTTTTGACTAATTTATGAATAATTTAAATGTATGTGCATGGTCTTAGACAATGTGCCTGTGATGCTGCTGCAAAGAAGATTTTCATTGTACCTTTACCGACGTGACTACTTGTTCAAGTGATCCAGTGTGCAGTCGTTCAGTGAGCAGGACTTATAGCAGCGCAGGCTGTGGTTGTCATCCTGAGCATCACCTGGAGCACAGATGTTCGGCACAGACGGTCAGAAACATTTCCCCAGGGTGGAAATGTCAGACTCGTGGGCAGAGTTTTGAGGGTAAAGTTGAAAGGAGACTAATCAGGCAAGTTTTACACAGAGAGTGGTGGATGCCGGGAACGTGCTGTCAGGGGTGGTGGTGGAGGCAACTGCGATAGTGGTGTTTAGGATGCTTTTAAATAGGTACATGGGTTATGCAGGGAATGTAGGAATATAAAGGGCTTGTCCCACTGCGATTTATTTCGGCGACAGCGGAGCGTCAGTGACTGATGCACGTAAAACCGTCAAGTTGCACGACATACACGCTGACGTATGCTGTCATGCGGGTGATGCCCGGTTCGGGTTAGGGTTAAAATAGTCTTCCTCCAATGCAAGGATTTTAAACAATGATATATTAAAATTAATACAATAAAATCAATTGTGCAAATGAAAAGATGTCTGAGTCATTCAGTTTTAGTTATAGACGTATTGGTCCGCTTCCAGATCCAATCACCATCTCTATAACTTTTCACAGGGTTGGATTCAATGTGTGGGGGGGGATGGAGGTGGGGGGGGTGTTGTTCCCAGAGTCTGCATTTGGGAACATAGTCAATGTTACTAACACAGATAATGTGGCCTTTGTGCAGTACTATTAGTGGGATCTAGCTGTCACAGGCTGTGTCCACAAATAGGGGACGTCTGTGAAAGTGGGGAGGGGGGTTGGAGAATGGGAAAAGGGAGGGAGAGGGGGTGAAGGGGATGTGAGGGGAGGGGAGGAGTGGAGAAAGGGGAGAATGGAGGAAGAGAGGGGACGGGGAAAGGGTAAGGGAGAAGGGTGGGGGGGGAGTGGAGAAGGGGAGATGGGGGCTGGAGGGGGGGGTTGGAGGGTAGAGTGGAGTTCAATCTACACTCACTGAATCCATCCCTGTGAAAAGTTATAAAGACGATGATTGGATCTGGAAGCGGACCAATACGTCTGTAAATAAAACTGAACGACTCCGACATCTTTTCATTTACACAGTTCATTTTATTGTATTAATTTTAATATATTAATGTTTAAACTCCATGCATTGAAGGAAGAATATTTTACAGCCCATCTGTGGACCCTAGCCCTAACCCTAACTGGGCGTCACCCACAGGACAGCATACGTCAGCAGGTGACAGGTCGCACTACATGATGAGACACCCAAATGTCGCCCTGGATTTTGAACATTCCAAAATCCTGGGGTGACAGGGAGACACCACGCGTCACCTACGCGTCACCTGCGTGTCATCGCGCGTCACTATATCCGTCAACATGCGTCAAACCCCGACCACATAGCGACAACCTCTTTCCAGGCTGTCGCCAAAAATGTCGCCCAGGTGGGACAGGCCCTTAAGTCACTTACAGGTGAAGGAGATTCATTCGGCATGGACATTGTGGGCAGAAGAACCTGTTCCAACGCTGTACTGTTCTATCTTCCATGGGACAATAAACTCAATATAATCTAATAGTGAGCTATGTATGCTTTGCAATGATTACACAATGGAATATTTGTAAAGCTCCAAATATTCTTCAGGCTGAAATAAATAAAATTGTTAATTGGTTAAGTTTAATTGGTTAAGTGTTTAATTAAGTTTAAGTGTTCTTTGCATCCTAACCACGCATGCTGTCTGTATGGAGTTTGCATGTTCTCTCTGTGTCCGAGTGATCATAAGTGACAGGAGTAGAATTAGGCCATTTGGCCCATCAAGTCTACTCCGCCATTCAGTCATGGCTGATCTATCTCCCCCTCCTAAAGGGCCTGTCCCACTTGGCGACCTAATCCACGAGTTTAGAAGACCCTAGACAAGTTAAAAAAAATGTCAAGGTTGTGTTGACTCGCCAAAGTAAAAGACCTCCTACGACTATGTCTACAACCTCCTACGACTGTGTCTACGACCTCCTACGACCCCCCTCGACCTCAGTCTTCCACACCTAAGACCAACTGCGACTAGCTACAAGTGGAAAGTGATCACAGTATAAAATGATGTAATGTTTGCATATTTTTTCTGGGGCCAGTTACCGATCTACGACTGCCTACGACTACCCATGACTATCTATGACTATCTATGACTAACATCACGGCCTACTACGACCTACCTACGAGTAAAAAGTATACATTTTTTCCATGCCGACCTTTTATTTACTCGTGGACATTTTTTATCAGGCTGGAAAAAACACTGTGACCTACTTGAGGCCACGAGTACGTGGAGATCACTCACGAGCATGAGGAAGAGTTACGAAGACCTCCTACAACCTTGTGGCGACCATGCTGCGAGTATGAGTCAAGGGCAAACTCGGCAGAGGTCGCCAATTAGATCGTGAAAGTGGGACAGGGGCTTAACTCCATTCTCCTGCCCTCCCCATAACCTCTGACACCCAGTGGTCCATTTTCTTCCCATATCCCCAAACACATGCAGTTTTGTAGGTTCATTGGTTACGTGGATGCAAAAATGGAATAACATAGAACTAGTATCAAGGCAAGATCATTGGTTGGTGTGGACTCAATGGGCCGAAGGGCCTGTTTCCACACTGTACCTTTCAATCAACCGATCAGAATCCAGTTGGGGTTGGAGCTGCATTTGTTTTTTCTTTAACGTCTCGGTTGGCATTTTGAGTTTGTCTGTTGTGATTCTCCGGGATGCACACATAGATATGCAGGAACGGAGGGATGTGGATCACGTGGTCCATTCACTACATTCACTACAGTCTGAAGAAGGGTCTCGACCCAAAACGTCACCCATTCCTTGTCTCCTGAGATGCTGCCTGTCCCCGCTGAATTACTCCAGCTTACTGTGACTATCTTCGGTTTAAACAAGCATCAGCAGTTCCTTCCTACCCATTAGTTTATCTTGGCATCATGGTTTTCAAGGACATTGTGGACCAAAGGGCATGTTCCTGTGCTGTGCTGTTCTATGACTCAGTGAATCAAAGTTGCACCAACTGAAAGGTTTTCTCTGCGGATCATTTCATTGTCAAAGAGAAGTAAAAGTAGCAAAACAATTGGAGTGAGATTCCAGTGAGTAGTTGGTGAAGTTGGGGTGATCTGTGGTCTCCCAGAACCTCCTGCATCCCCTGATCGAGAAGGTTTCCAAGAAATGCAAGAGAATTTTATTCTTAGTCATTGGAGGATTATTATTCATTTTTATTTATTATGCATGAAAATAATCTGTAACAAAAGCAAATAACCTAGATCGCACAATAGCCCTGCGGAGGTTTTTGTCTGATGCTTGTTACTTGATAGGTTAAGATCAAAGTGACCATTCACTGACTGCAATAACATCTCTTGCTTATTTTAGCTCTTGTAAATATTTCAATAAAAGCATGCGTTTTGCAAAATGGGATTTAGTGCCAAATCCAGGGATACAATGTGCCAAAAAGGATGTTTTCTCCATTCATTCCTCATTAGGGGAACTAACTAATGAATTGAAGCATGGTGAGTTCATTGCTCGATAACCTGGCAATGCAGCGAGGAGCTGCGTTTAAATGGGGAGCAAAGTGCATTTTCACTGAGGCTGCCCCTGAGGGTGAACACTCAGGATGCAGAAATTATTTTGTGGAACCGGTTGGATAAGTTGGGTGAGTTTTGTAATTTCAAAGCCTGATCCATTCAAACAGAACTCAACAGTGACACTACCAGTGAGCACAGGATTGAAAGCTTAGCTATTACTGTGTTGATCCTCGCCTGTGTGAATATAAAAATGAAATAAATTGATAATGTCTCCCTATTTGTAATTGTCTCTCTGGCTAATAATTTAAGAGCAGTCTTCCATTAGCTGCAGAGTGAGCTATTTTGCATTCACTCCACAGAGCTGGATTAACTCCACATCATTAATAGTAACGGAAAGCTGGAGTAATTATTACTTGTATCCTTCCTCTTCTAGCCCTAAATTCAGGTAGTACAGATCTCGGGTGACTACAAACTGGGTTATTACTTATTGACCACAGTCCTGTTTTAAAATTCCACCTAGGTTATTAGTACCCAGGGTGTTGTGTTAAATAATATCACTAATTACTCGCTGAGAAAATTTGCAATTGTTTCCATATGCATGTCAGAAATGCAGAAGAAAACCAACACGAGGTGGAAGATACCTGCAGCAGCTGGCAAATCCATACCACTGCTCTCCCAAAAGCTTCTTTGTTCATATGTGAATAATTAATTGTTATCCGCCTTGTTTAAATTCAAATTCAGTTAAGTATTAACTGTTCCATATTAACTCAATTTTCATTTAATTGCTATTAGTCCTCAGTCTTGGATTAACTAAACACACAATTAATGACACTTCAGTCCAGTGCTCTATTATATACATGTTGTGTTCATTATTAATGGCCCCAATCATGTATTAACGAATCTGTGAGTGAAATGTTGTCAGACACATTAACCAATCATGGGGTTAATTATTATTATTAGCCTTCGTCCTCCATTAGATACATATTGTCTTCATTATCCATTCAGCATTTTCTGATTAAAGAGCATTGCCAATGCTTGCCTTCTACTTATGCACTTTGCTGTTGGCCAGTGGAGAGGTGAAGCGTGTCTGCTCTTTAATTATTCAATTACCTACCACCATTCCAATAATGCAGCAGGACTGAAGAGCTTTGATCTGGTCCATTGAGTGCGAGTTCACTTAATACATTTCATAAGGTCATAAGTGATAGGAGCGGAATTAGGCCATTCAGCCCATCAAGCTTACTCCGCCATTCAATCATGGCTGATCGATCTTTCCCTCTCAACCCCATTCTCCTGCCTTCTCCTCATAACCCTGACACCTTTACCAATCAAGCATCTGTCAATCTCCGCCTTAAAAATATCCATTGACTTGGCCTCCACAGCCATCCGTGGCAATACATTCCATAAATCATCTTCAGTACTTTTAAGCACACCTGCGGATCAGTTTTGTAATTCACCAGGGTGACGCCTTGCTGTTAAGTACACCTGATGTTGTTTCTGCACACCACTTCCATACTCCTCATTGAACTAGGACTTGTTCCACAGCTTCATGGCAATGTTAAACAGAAGATAGTAAACCATAAAATTATTAACGCTGCTAGAATTAAATTCCACTGCTTATGAAAGCTCACTGAGCCTCTCTGGCTGAGCTGATGGATATTTTCTGAAGATAATACTGTGTCAGAGGCACATAACACCGAGTTCCCCAATGTGAAGTTGGACTTTTTCTGTAAGGACTGTACTGTGGTGACTCTTCCCGTTAGTGCTACAGACAGATGCATGTGTGACACGAAGGTTGGTGGGCACGTGATCTAAGCAAGCTTTTTTTCTCCTCGAGTTGGTTCACTCACCACCTGCCATATATCCAGAATGTCAATGACGGCAATGACAGCGACGAAGTAGAGATGGATGAAAACTTCAAATTCCTAAGGGTCAATGTCATCAACGACTTCTCCTGGACCACCCATATTGAAGTAATGACCAGGAAAGCACCCCAGCACCTTTTACTTCCTTACAAGGCTTAGGAAGTTTGGCATGTCCCCTACAACTCTCATCAACGTCTGCAGGTGCACTATAGAAAGCATTTTATCAGGATGCAACACAGCTTGGTTTGGGAACAGATCCATCCAAGACCGCAAGGAATTGCAGCGAATTGCGGACACAGCTCAGATCATCACACAAAATCAATCTCCCTTTCGTTGACTCCATTTATACCTCACGCTGCGGCGGCAAGGCCAGCAGCATAATCAAGGGCGAGTTGCACCCTGGCCTCTCTCTTCTCCCATCAGGCAAAAGGTGCACAGTGTGAAAACGCACAACTCCAGCTTCTGGGACAGTTTCTTCCCAGTTGTTATCAGGCAACTGAATCATCCTACCACAACCAGAGAGCAGTGCTGAACTACCATCTACCTTATTGGTGACCCTCGGACCATCCTTGATTGGACTTTGCTTCTTCTTCTTCTTGCGTTTGAGGCAGCAGAAGTCCGCAGCAGGTTGATGCCATCCGGTTCGACATCCGTAGGTGCCCGCCCTAAAAAGGGCGCATGCCCTTGGTTGGCGTCAAGCTGCGGCGCTGCTGCTGTCACTGTTTGTTGTCGTTCGCCTGACTGAGGTCAGTTGACAGGGCTCACCACGGGGAGGTCGACAACATGAGCCCCTGGACCTTCTACTAAACGTTATTCCCTTATCATGTATCTATACACTGCCAATGGCTCGATTATAATCATATACTATCTTTCCACTGACTGGATAGCACGCAACAAAAGCTGTGCACCGTACCTCGGTACACGTGACAACAAACAAAACTGTATTCCTCAGGATCACACGTACTGTTGAAGCCATAGACTGAGTACGTTTAGTCTCGAACAATTCTCGGTGCTTATTCAAAGTTTCCATGCGCTCGTGTGCACGATACCGTGTGGTTTCGCAGGGCCTTGAATCAATGCAGATGTCTCCCTGAATCACTGCCTTTTCACTACATATTGCACTTGCTGCCATCTCAGATGAGTTTGTCGACTGACAGGACAGGAACTGCCCAGGGATAGTGTCTGAAAGTTTTGGCCATGAACTTTACTCCTTAAATTAAAAGCACTAGAAATAAAGTAACCCCAGGCATCCCTCTCTCTCCATCCCTCCCCCACCCAAGATGCACCAGCTTCTCCCTTTGACCCAATGAACAGCTGACAATGACCTGTTTCCTTTATCATCATTACTTTTTTGCATATCTTTCATTCATTGTCCTATATCTCTCTACACCATCGTCTATATCTCTCGTTTTCCTTTCCTATGCCTTTCAGTCTGAAGAAGGGTCTTGACCCGAAACGTCACCCATTCCTTCTCTCCAGAGATGCTGTGTCTTACTGAGTTACTCCAGCTTTTTGTGTCAAGAGTCAAGATTCAAGAGTGTTTTATTGTTATATGTCCCGAACGGGACAATGGAATTCTTACTTGCTATCTTCGGTTATGAAAAAAACAGCATCTGCAGTTCCTTCATGCACAAAAATGAAGTTTTATTCACTTCAGCCTTGTATTACATATTGACCAAAGTATTATTAATCCCAGCCCTGTCAGAGCTGCAAAGATTTAACTGTTACTAATTGCAGCAAAATATATCTAAACATATTTTAAATATTAATAGCCACTTTGCAGCAGAAACTGCAAAGAATGTGAATTAAATTAATCTCCTAGCCCGAACAGGGGATCATCTTCTGGTGATTCCTGGCAGCTTCTCCCATAACTGCCATAACAGCTGTGTGATGCTGAGTGGAAAATGTTTAACCCATGGTCTGATCATGGAAACATAGAACAGTGCAGCACAGCAACAGGCCCTTTGGCTCACAATGTCTGTGCTGAGCATGGTGGCAAGACCAAATCTTATCTGCCAGCACATGATCTGTATCTCTCCATTCCTTGCATATCCATGTGCCTATCCAATCTCTTATATGCCACTATCATATCCGCCTCCAACACTGCCCCCGGCAGCATGTTCCAGGCTTTCACCACCTTTCCCCACACTGAGTTGGATGATCAGTCTTGATCATATTGAATGGCGGTGCAGGCTCGAAGGGCCGAATGGTCTACTCCTGCACCTATTTTCTATGTTTCTATGTTTCTATTTCCTTTAAGCTTTGCCACTCTCGCCTTTAAGCTATGCCCTTTACATAGAAACATAGAAACATAGAAAATATGTGCAGCAGGAGGCCATTCGGCCCTTCGAGCCAGCGCTGCCATTCATTGTGATCATGGCTGATCGTCCCCTATCAATAACCCATGCCTGCCTTCTCCCCATATCCCTTGATTCCACTAGCCCCTAGAGCTCTATCTAACTCTCTCTTAAATCCATCCAGTGACTTGGCCTCCACTGCCCTCTGTGGCAGGGAATTCCATAAATTCACAACTCTCTAGGTGAAAAAATATTTTCTCACCTCATTCTTAAATGACCTCCCCTTTATTCTAAGACTGTGGCCCCTGGTTCTGGACTCGCACAACATTGGGAACATTTTTCCTGCATCTAGCTTGTCCAGTCCTTTAACACTTGATTTTTCCATCCTGGGTTAAAGGGTTCTGACTGTCTACCCTATCTATGCCTCTTGTAATTTTAGAAACTTTTATTCAGGTCTCTTGCAGCCCCTGTTGTTTCAAAGAAAGCAATCTAAGTCTGTCCAACCCTGTTGCTAATATCCCCCAATGCAAGCATCGTTCTGCTAAATCTCCTTTGCACCCTTTCCCAATACTTCCACAATCTCACTGTAATGAGGCAACCAGAAATGCCGCTGTACTCTAAATACGGCATAATCCAAGTCCTATATAGCTGCATCAAGAATTCCTGACTTTTATATTCAATGTCCAACCAATGAAGGCAAGCAAATCACATACCATATTTACCACTCTATTTGCTTGTGTTGCCACTTTCAGGGAGTCATGAACTTGGACCCCAAGATCTCTCTCAAAGTCAGTAGATATATTTAAGGCAGAGATAGATAGATTCTTGATTAGTACAGGTTTCAGAGGTTATGGGGAGAAGGCAGGGGAATGGACTTAGGAGGGAGAGATAGATCAGCCATGATTGAATGGCGGAGTAGACTTGATGTGCCAAATGGCCTAATTCTATCACATGATCTTATCACTTATAATCTTATGAACCATCTGTTTGACCTTATGTTGATCCCATAGAGTTCCCATCATGATGCTGAGGTCTTCACTGTGTCTTAGAGTAGAATCGACTGACCTTTACATGCGCGGGTTACCACACCATTGGTGGGCCAGCTTTTGCTGAGCCGAGTTGGCCCATTTTGATGAATGGAATGGCAAGAGACAGGAAGACTTTCAACCACCTGCATTGTAATTCACCTGAAGGTGTTGCTGGTTCATGTCATTCCCCTAAAGATGTATTGAATTAAATTGCTTTAAGAGGTTCTTTTTGCTGAACACCTCCTGTATATACCTGAGTTATGCAAGGGAAAAACTGTTTGTTCGTGTTGGTACGTTGCTCTTAAAGCAGCTGAGTATTATTTTCACCTGCTTTAATGGCGTTTTGTTTTTAGTTGATTGGCTGTTTTTGTAAAAGAAAAACTTACCAACAGTTTTTAGATAAATTCCAATTTCTGGGGCCGATTATCTTGTCAGAGCTATTTGACTGAGTGCTGCTATTATGAATATGTTTTTTGGCATCATTTTGCACTTAAAAATTGGAGGAAGAGTATTGTCAAATGAGGCAAATATATTAACCTCTGGGTAAATAAGGATCCGTTCGCCGAGCTGTGCCCAGTTTTTCAAGCATATGGGGACATCACTCCAATAACAATGTTATTGGTCAGTCGAGATGAGTTTAAAACAGAAAGTTGAACTTATTTGCCATATGCTCTTCTTAATCAGCTGCAGGACATGCCTCCAAATCACTCAGCTTGATAGATGAATACTTCATTCAGGTCACGGACTCTCGGCTTGATGGCCCTGCCAATTTTTGTGCAGTAATTTGGAAAACATTCAGAAGCATTAAAGTAGCTTAACCTTTCACCATCTGTTTGTATTCTGAATTGTAAGTTATGGACTGACCGTTTGTCAAATAAGATTGGGAAATGTCCTCCATCAAGTGGTGGGACATATAATCAGAAAGGCCCGGTGATGTTCAGGGCCTCATTAACCAGCCTGGAGTCAGTCTTCCTTTGGTACAATGCTCCAGAGATGCTGGGAGAACCAGTGTGCCATGACCGGTGTGTTTCTGGTCAGGCTGGTTGACTCGGTCATCAGATCTGCCCCAATGACGACCAAATCTAACAAGATGACTTACAAAATGGCGGCCAACCCAGGTGACAATTTGTGTGCTAACCACAGAAGCTGATCTACAATCACATATTACAATCGCTCCACATTTTGGAATATCTACTCCGTTGGGAACATTTCTTACTTTATTCCCTCCAAATCTTCAAGTGCAAAATCATGGCCAAAAACATATTCATAATAGCAGCATTCAGTCAAATCCATTTATTCGCATTTATCTGTACACTGTGAATGGATCGATTGTAATCATGAATGGTCTTTCCACTGGCTGATTAGCACGCAACAAAAGCTTTTCACTGTACCTCGGTACAGGTGATAATAAATTAAATTTAACTAATCTAATTTTCGGAATTGTTTCCTATCTGGATTTCCATTCCTTTGAAACTCTTGACTGCACCAGCACAAATTAAATTAGATTTTAAATTGGTTGCTCTTCTAACCAATCCCTAGATCCATTTTCCTACTGTCTTTTCCTGACAACTTTGTCTGGTTGCGGAACTGGGCATTGTTTGATGAATGGATCTTTACTTACCAAGACGCTAATATATTTGCCTTCTTTGTCAATCAAAGGTTTTGGGGAGAACGGGGTTGAGGGAGAAAATAGATCAGCCATGATTGAATGGCGGAATAGACTCGATGGGCAAAATTATGCTCCTGTGACTTATGAAGTTACGAATTTTGCGAGGTGTATCAGAAATCAAAGATTTAGAAGATTGTGCAATTAGCCCGTGAAATGATCACTGTATGGATATTATGGGTGCTGATTTGCTTCCAATATTTTATTTCAGTTCCTTCAGCAGTTTTTTTGTAGAACCCATGACATTCGACCATTGAGGTGCAGTGGCATGTGGGTCATTTACGTTTCCTGAAAGTGTGCAGGGTGGAGAGGCTATTATGTTGAACCCAGCACTGTCAAGCTGAGCTGTAATGTTCCTGCTGACACCCAGTGTTAATTATGCGTGGAGGTGCCAATATTTAGCAAAACAGTCTAGTTCCATCTAGTTGCCAACCTATTTTAAAAAATCCTCCAGGACGTGCACGTTGTTGGTGATTGATTGGAAAAAGTTGGGGGTAGGAAGCACTTCTGCATGTTTTTCACAGTGAAGTCATAGAGCATGCTGTGGCCTAAGATATAATTTTACTTGAATGTACCCACATGGAGCTTTGGTGGGACTCCACTTGCAACGTAGATCCACAGGGTCCTTTGGTTTTGATGGTATGCACATGTCGAAGCCATGAGTGAGTTTGCCAAAAGATATCAATATTATCATTGTGATTGACAGTGAAGTAGACACCTTTCTGAAACTCGGACCTTACTATCAATGGACATAAAATGGCAGGGTGGGAGGTTACAAATGAAATTTACTCTGAAGAAATGTGGGCAGGGCAAAGAAGGTACACATATATAATAAATAATAATCATTCATTTAAGATATGAAGGGAAATAGAAATATCTTGGTGAGTACATTCACAAATCCTGGTAGGCGGGTGGATTGAAAGTTTGATTGTGGGTATTTGATGAGACATAGCATATCAGAGCAAGAGGTCGGTGGAACTTGGTTAGAACGCATCCAGAGTACGATGTACAGACTTGTTTCCCACATTACAGAAACAATCTGATTTTACCAGAGAAGGTTTAGAAGAGATTTATAAGGATGTTAGGACTGTAGAATTTCATTTCTGAATGGGGTCATAGAGTCATAGCATGATAAGTTGTGGAAACAGGCCCTTCAGCCCAACTTGCCCACACCAGCCAACATGTCCCAGCCACACTAGTCCCACTTGCCTGCATTTGGTCTATATCCCTCCAAACCTGTCCTATCCATGTACCTGTCTAACCTTCTTAAATATTGGGATAGTCCCTGCCCCAACCGCCTCCCCCAACAGCTTGTTCCATGCACCCACCACCCTTTATGTGAAAAAGTTACCACTCAGATTCTTATTAAATCTTTTCCCCTTCACCTTAAACCTATGTCCTTTGGTCCTCGATTCACCTCCTCTGGGCAAGAGACTCTGTGCATCTAAATTGGGATTAGTTAAATAGGGGTTAGTTAAATTGGGATTGTTTTCAATAGAATATAGAAGGTGAGATTTTATCTAAATACTAAACTAAGTGGGACCCAACGGGTCCCATTCTCACATGGGAGGCCTGGTCCTCCATGCAATATTCCATCTCTCCACCAATTCCAATATTCCACCACTCACGCATAGCCCAAAACTGCGCAGGCGCGGCTGACGGGTTCCCGTTGTGATGCCCCTGATCCCCCCTCCACCCCTCAACCCCCCCACTCTGCCCCTTGCCCTTCCCCCACTCCACGCACTCACTCCATCCCCCCCTCAAACTCACAGTTCACTCAGCCATGGCTTGTGGACTCACACTTCACTCAGCCACGGCTTGTGGACTCACAGTTCACTCACTCGCGGCTTGTGGACTCATAGTTCACTCACTCACGGCTTGTGGACTCACAGTTCAGTCACTCATGCCTTGTGCACTCACAGTTCACTCACTCACGGCTTGTGGACTCACAGTTCACTTACTCATGACTTGTGGACTCGCAGTTCACTCATTAATGGCTTGTGGATTCACAGTTCAGTCACTCATGGCTTGTGCACTCACTGTTCACTCACTCACGGCTTGTGGACTCACAGTTTACTTACTCATGACTTGTGGACTCACTGTTTACTCATTAATGGCTTGTGGACTCACATTTCTGGACTCAACTCTCACTCATGGCTTCTGGGCTGACTGACATAGAAACATAGAAAGTAGGTGCAGGAGTAGGGCCTTTGGACCTTTGTGCCAGCACTATCATTCAATATGATCATGGCTGATCATCCAGAATCAGTACCCTGTTCCTGCTTTTTACCCATATCCATTGATTCCTTTAGGCCCAATAGCGATATCCAACTATCTCTTGAATACATCCAGTGAATTGGCCTCCACTGCCTGTGGCAGAGAATTCCACAGATTTACAACTCTCTGGGTGAAATAGTTTTTCCTCATCTCAGTCCTAAATGGCCTATCCCTTATTCTTAAACTGTAACCCCTGGTTCTGGATCCCCCCCAACATCGGGAACATTTTTCCTGCATCTAGCCTGTCCAATCCCTTAAGAATTTTATATGTTTCTATAAGATCCCCTCTCACCCTTCTAAATTCCAGTGAATATAAGCCCAGTACCTCCATTCCTTCATCATATGTCAGTCCCGCCATCCCGGGATTTAACCTGGTACAAGTAGTCAAAGTGAAAAAAACAGGAACAATGACCAAATAATAGTTTAGATTTGAAGCTCGTTGTTTGAACGATTGGTGGATACAGAAACCCTCATCAGTGTCCTTGAATGGTCATCTTAAGAGCCCCGAGCTGCAAGAGTACTGAGACCTGGGATACAAAACCTTTGTAGGCTACAAAACCTTTATTTTGTATGGCATGGACACAATGGATTGAATGTACTCCCTGTGCTGTTCAATTGTGAATCTACAAAGATGAGCTGACAGTGTTACTAACATTAGTTCCACATCGGAATCGAGTATCTATTTAGGAGCATATTGATTTTTTTTTTTTGCTCCAGTTTTAATAATCCTGCTCTTTCATGCCGGTAGCTAATAGTTAAATGGATAACATTATGTGTAATGTTCCTGCAGCAAATTCTCCATGTTTCACATGCATAATGATGTGTCTTTCAAACAGGCCAGCATTGTTCAACAGCTTCTCACATGATGTTCACAGATATAGTCTGCGACTGTTTGGGACAAATGACACTATTTCATGCCATGTTTGCGGGACCTTTTGGCTCTGCTTTATGCTCCCTGTCTCCATTTCCACTCGCTGAATTTCCAATCGCCCAACTGTTTTATTCCTTCCTTTTGTACTAGATTTATTAATATTCATTGAATGCAACTGGTATCTCTAACCAACACCAGTTAACTCACGTTACCATGGTAACACAGAGTGGCAGCTATTTGCACTCGGCCTCACAATCTATATGCACATAACAGGGATTACATAACTAAAGAGAATTTCACAAAAATTCAGAAAGAGCCCGAGTTCAACGCCACAACAGATCACCTGTACATGGTTGGCTGTGAAACTGGGGCAGGGTATCGAGACAGCTGAAATGTCAGTTTTACTGACTTCATGCAGATCTGCTTCAAACCTCAGTCTTGAAGGAAAATTCAGTAATTTATTTTCAGAAGGATCTATAAACTGCATTTCATTTGTGTGGTGCCTTTCACTTGGCAAGATATCCCAGGGCACTTCAAAGATGCACTTGCAGACCAGACTTGTCAATGATCTATGTAAAGGATGAAAGACTTTCCGCTTTACTAACAGCATTATCTAGCAATGTTACAAAATGTTGAGATTTTAAAAATCAAGCCTGCAATATATCACATCGGATAAAGCATAAAAAGAAGTTTAATTTGACACCAAATTCACTTTTATATCTTCAGTATTAAAAAAGTTATGGCCATTTTCATTTGGAAATTAACATATTGTTCCCTATTGCTTTTCCATTGACTTAACGCAAAAGCTGTGATCAAGGACAGTCAAAAGCCCATATCTTTCTTAAAGATTAAGAGAACTGAAAGAAATTTTCAGTTATTATAGATTGAAGCATTCTGAAACAAATATGAAACAATCTTACTTGGATGACCTGAAATTAAAGCATATAATTAGTTAGTTACCTAATTGTAGCTAATTACAAAATTCAATTACTAGATCTAAACATTTCTTAACATTTTTAAATAGCCTAAGTGTCCAAATAACATTCACACAAGAATTCACAATATAACATGATTTTTAAATCTCATTGTCATGAATTTATAGGCCAAATGGAAGGAATTTAATGTTTAATTCCCGTAAATTAATGGACATTTGAATCATCTTGCGAGTGGGTTTTTGTGGAACGTGATCGATTGGAACATTGCAGTTGCAGTGAATTTGAACCCCCATATCGGCAGGTTCGTATGGAGCCAAAATCACATTTTCGCCAAGGAAATTTTGATTAAAGTAATCCTAAGAAGCAAGTTTATATGTAAAATAAACGACTTACCTTATATTATTTCACTCCAGCGATTAAATTGCCCCGCGATTTTTTTTTTAAACTTACGAGAACGGAAGTCGGAACGATTTTTCAGCATCAGCTAGCAGCCCGAGAAAATATATCTCGGACTGGCAGGAGAAAACGGCATTTTAATCCCGCCCCCCCACCTCCCAAAGGCGCCAAAGTCGCGCACACGTCCAGTGGCAGATCTGCTGCGCCGCTGAAGGTAAGTATTGTAACATAGCTACATTATGAAGTGTCATCTCTGTAGAAACATCAAAATGCAGCAGCCAATTTCCACACAGCAAAGTTCTACAAAGAGCAGTGCACAGAAACAGGCCCTTCGTCCAATAGAATCGCGCCGACCAGCGATCCCCGCACATCAACAATTTACAATTTTAAAACCCAATTAGCCTACAGAACTGTATGTCTTTGGAGTGTGGGAGGAAACCGGAGCCACTGGGGAAAACCCCCGCAGGTCACAGGGTGAACGTACAAACTCCATACAGACAAGCACCCAGTCAGATTTGAACCCAGGTCTCTGCCACTATAAAGCAGCAACTCTATCGTTGCGCCACTGTGCTGTGGGATAATTTGTTTTGATGATGCTGTTAAATGCCAGCAGGAACACAGAGGAGAAAATTGAGATGGTCTCGATTCACATCGACCACCGAAGGCAGATAAACCCTCAGATTTACATTGCATCCAAAATGCCCACTCTGGCCATTCATAGAGCAGGCCTTGAACTGCCAGGCCATTTGCAGAGAAGGTCGCGCCACTGAGTTTCATTGCTGTGTATTCCATGAAAGCTGCAGCTGCAAACTTTGTACAAGATCTACAATTTGGTTTGCACTGCGGCATGAGCGAGGTCGTTGAAGTTGTACTTCAGGAGACTGGAGGAAGCGTTTGAGAGCAGATGTCAATGTTGGCAACATGTTTGTAAATGGGCAATAGAGAGTCTATCAATTCTGTTGCATTCCCCACGGAAATTCTCCTGAAATGATGCGCATTCTCGGTCCCTTTTGACCGTCTCATTGCGCGTGGGGACCTTCACATTCCCTGCTGTCGCACATCATCCAGGTGTGGAAATATATCCATGTTCCTTCACAGACACTGGGGCTAAATCCAGGACCTCCCTCCCTGGTAGGAATAACTTCATCAGAAGGACTGAATGACAACTCACCGCCATCTCCTCAAAAGCAATTAGGGGAATTGCTATAAAATGCTGACAATGTCAGCAACAACCATCTTCCACCCTGGAAAGATAAATAAATAAATAAAAACTGTTTCTCTTCGACTAATAGGACATAATACACATTACCTCATTTCAAACCCTTATTTATAGCTTCATAAATCGTAATAATAAAAATACAAACTGAAGCGACACCAACTGTCCATGTTTGTGCATGTTCCACTGCTGGCTGCTAGACGCATGCTTCTTGGCTGTCCTAACACTATGTCTCCCAGAGGCAGCAGTGCAGTCAGGGAAGATGGGACAGAGGGGGTCATCTGCAGCCACCTTAGACCCAGAGCTTCAGGCTACACAATCTTGCCATTAGCGATAGCAATCTGGGCTGGCAGGTGGCAAGTAACAGCAAAGTGGCCAGAGGGCAGAGAGGATGAATTCTGCAATCCTGAGGATGTTGTGTTCCCAGTGGCCTCTGCCACTCCCCTGATTGATTGAATGAAAGACACAGCATGGAATCAGGCCCTTCGGCCCACAAACTCCATGCCAAACATCGATCACCTATTCACATTAGTGCTAAATTATCCCACTTTCGCATCTACTCCCCTCATACTGGAGAGTGCCAGTTTGCAGAGGCCAATTAACTTCCAGGCCCGCACATATTTGGGACGTGGAAGGAAACTGGAGCACCTGGAGGAAACCCACGTGGTCACAGAGAAAACATGAAAACTCCATACAGACACCACCCGAGTTCAAGATCGAACCTTGGTCTCTGGCGCTGTGAAGCAACAGATCTACCAGCTGTGTCACTGTGCTGCCCTTGTGTTAAACCCCTGTCCCACGGTACGAGTTAATTCCAAGAGGACTCCCGAGTTTGCCCTGATTCGAACTCGGAGATTTACGGTAATAGCCACTCGTCAGTACTCGGGGCTCTCGTGGACAATTTTCATCATGCTGAAAAGTCTTCACGAGTCTTCCCGTGCTTACCTGCCGTTAGCGAGTCTTCCCGAGTACCTGCCGTTAGTGGTAAGAGACGACCCCGAGCACCGACGTACCTGCCATGTTCATTCTCCGTGCGTACCACGAGTTTGATTTTTTTTTAAATTTGGGAGAACTCTTGGAATGAACTCGCACCGTGGGACAGGGCTATTACTGTGCCAACCCATTAGAATGATACCTTTGCATTTCGTGGGCACTTTCAGGTAGACCAGGCAGTACACCATGCATTTCACTGTGCACACCCATCAGGGTGTTTATGCATTTGCGGTGTTTAACATAAATCCCTCTAAATCCTTCTTATCAATGTACGGACATTTAAATGTCTTTATGACATTATTAAGAAGATGGAGATATTGTGTCTTATTTAAGATGGGCAACAGGAATAATCAAGGTAACTACACGCCAATGAACCTGATGCAAATAGTGGGGAAATTACTGGAGAAAATTCGAAGGGACAGGATTATGTACATTTAGAAGGACAGAGGCTCATCAAAGGACGGCTTTGTGCAGGGGAAATACTGTCTCACTAATCTGGCTGAGTTTTTTTGAGGAGGTAACTATGGAGACAAATTGGTAGATGTTGTCTCAATAGAAGATTGACACAAAATGCTGGAGTAACTCTGATGTTCATGCTCATTTGGAGACAGTCACACATTATTTGGAGACAGTTATGCATTATTTAAAAAAATCAACATACTGTATAAAGCACTATTAATTGATTAAATAAAATAAACAAAGATTTAGCCTTGTTAATGAAGAGCAGTTGTCAAATATTTGTCTCCATATTAAAGCCAAAAAACCTGGATCAATGTGCCAGCTATGAAGTATTGTATTTTCTTTATTTTTCATCAATGTACAGAAGACCTTTGGTGAGTCCAGTGCAGAGGGAGAGGTCAAATGTGTGCACGTATTATCTCCGGCTTTTTCCCAATTTGCGTGCTATGGTACATGGTACACAAGGTGCTGATGCCCACATTGCAATGAACTGTCACGTTGCTACAGAATCACCAGCTGGTGCCAGTCCCATATGGGTCACCCTTTATCAGGGCCTGCCTAAATGTGTGCACGGCTCTTGCATGCTGTTCTTTGATTGGAAAATAATAATGATGCATTCGTTTCTAAGTACTGGGAATACTTACCAGAGACTGACCCCAGGTAAGGAGGATCAGTGAGCACATAAACATCTTTCTAAAATAATTGGAGCAAAAGTGGTTCACCTGAATCTGGATTATTTAATTTGGATCTTGTTGTGGACTGGAGTTTATGAACTGAAAACATGAGAAGCGTTTGATCAAGATTTAAAGAGCTTTTCTTGTGCTTTGATGGATACCGCTAAAGCGAGCAATGCTTTATCGAGTAACTCTGGCCTAGGGCCACACTTCAGAGCATCTTGTAACTGCTGGAGATCCTGAAACAGGTAACAAATGAAACTGTGGGCAAAGTACGAAGGAAATGGAAAGCACATACATAGCTCCTTGTGTGACCTCACAACTTCAAGACATCCCAAAATTATTCTTGGAAATTTGCTATCTCTTGAACCTGCTTAGTTGTGAAATCTTGAGACAACCTTATTTAATATCATTGGCTCAGGGATCCATTATGCCAAGACAGGCAGTTGGGAGGTCATGCTGCAGTGATATAAGATATTGGTGAGGCCGCATTTACAGTATTGTGTTCAGTGACTCCAGGAATCGTTGACACTCAGAGCACTTCCGACTCTTTTGTGTTCTCTGCAATCTTACACATCAATGCAGTCGATCCATTCAACTGACAAGACCTTTGTGGTACAGTACCCTACAGCACTGTGATGGGTCATGCAGCAGTTCCTGGAGTTGTGTGCAAACTGCCAATATTTCAATCTGAAGAAGGGTCTTGACCCAAAACATCACCCATTCCTTCTCTCCAGAGATGCTGCCTGTCCCGCTGAGTTACACCAGCATTTAGAGTCTATCTAATATTTTGCCTAGTGTGGGCTAAAACTTATAATGTTGACAGAGGCAAATATCATGCATAATCAGCTATGGATTAAAAGTTCTATGTATGCAGTTTACCTCAGCACACACTGCTCATTGCCCAGAATCAGCCATGGTTGATGGAATGCTCGTTCATGGATATCGTTCCATTGTTTACAGTTGTTGCCTCGGGTAGTGATGCAGATAGCTTTTGCTAATTATATATTGATGTTGCATTCTCATGGAGATTTCGAATCATATAGCCGTTGAAGTTTCAAATTTTTCCTTGTTAGTTTATGTCCCACTCCTGTTTTTTTCTCAAGCCCATTTGATGTGTGTGTCTGTGTGTGTGTGGTGGGGGGGTGTGGAAGCAGATAATTGAGAATGCTCTGCTCTGTTCACCCTGCTGAGTGGCCATCTGCCTATTAAGAGAAAGGAGACTTAGTTTTAGATCTCAAGAACTTTGCCTCTTGCATGCTGCACTTGAGCACCAGTGGACACAGTCCAAAGGTACCAATTCAAAACAAAAGCAGCAGGAAGGAGATGGAAACATACTGCCAACAGGAATAGATTCAACAAGGACTGAATTAATCCCTCTTTGTGTTTAAGACTCTGGGCTTTTTTCTTTGAGAATCTCTGTCTGGAGCCTGATGGGAAATTGGGAAGAGCAGGCGATTGTACAATTTTACTTTATTGCTTTTCCCACAGAAGCAGCTGGAACAAAGGCCTTGCCTCAGTTGTGAGACACGGGTCTTACTCAGAAAGTAATAGGGTCAAATCTTGCGTTTGGACTGGAGCGCATTGCTAAAGTGTAAAAAAAAACCCAGCGTGGTATGAAATGTATACTCAGAAGAATCATAGTTCAGATAAGATGTTAAACTAAATGCTTATCTGTTAGTTCAAGTGACGATAAAATTTCCCAGAACACCTTTTCAAGGCAATATTGGGAAATCCTGACTAATATTTATCCCTCATTTATCACCAGCAGACAAATCAAGAAATTCAATTGCATAAAGCTTTTTTTTTTAGCATAATAAAATTGAAAGTATTTTTTCCCTGAGTGCAATGCCATTATGGGCAATTTTGTTGTTCCACTTGATTTCCTGTGCAATGCATTTGGAGTGGACAAATGAGGTAGAGAATATGAATTAAATGACAGAATACTAAGAGGCTAAGAGAAACAAAGTACATATTCATAGGATCCTGCAGGAAGCAGGACTAAGTATATAATATGGTTGAGAGAGGATGTGTGATACTTGCCACAATTGGGTGAAGTGTAGAATAATAGAAGAGCAGGGTTAACAATGGTAGAACTGCAGAAGATGTGAGTGCACCACTGCTAGATTGCGATGTACATAATATTTCACGTTCAGCTGGGTCTATTTTCTTTGGAACCGAAGACGAAGAAATGAGATGGATTAAAAGGGAACTAAGGAAATTGTTTCCATGCAATGAGTGGTGGAGATCTGCAACCTCATTCTTAGAAGCCTGATGAAGGCAGAAACTATATTAAAAATGGTTTCAGTCATAGCCCGTAGGGCTATCGATCAGGTGAAGGCATATTGAATTGGTCTAAAGTCTATTTTTAGTCAGGAAGGGCATGATGGTCTGAATGGCCTTCTGTGTCACATACATCATTTTTTTAAATGTTATTTGTTATACAACTTATTTATAGTCATAGAGCTGTACAGTTTGGAACAGGCACTTTGGCCCACTTTGTCTATACTGACCCAGTCCCAATTGTCTAAATTTCACCTAAACCCTATCCATATATATGTTCAAATGTCTTTTGAAAATTGTGATTGTATCCGCTTCTATAGCTTCTACGGATAGCTTTCAGATGTGAACTACCCTCTGAGTGAAAACATTCCCCCTTAAGCATATTCCCTCTAGTTTTAGAATCCTTTACTCAGGGAAAAAGACTTTTGAGTGTTCACTTTATGCATGTTCCTCATATTCTCATATACTTCAATAAGGTCACCCTTCAGCCTCCTATGTACCAAAGAAAATAGTCCCAGCCAATCCAACCTCTCCCTATAACTCATGCCTGCAAGTAGCTTTCCTCCACCAGTTCCTCCACCACAATCAGTCTGCAGAAGGGTCTTCACTCAAAACATTAACTATCCATATTCTCCAGAGGTGTTGCCTGACTCTCTGAATTACTCTAACACTTTATGTCTATTTTTTTAAACCACCATCTGCCCGACATCCACAAACCATTCTGCTAATTCCCACACTCATTAATATAGTTGGTCCCTGATTTCCTCTTTGACTTCAAACTGATTCTGCTCTCTAGCACAGGCCCCCTGATTCTCATATCTTATCCTTCCCCCCCCCCCCCCACCCCACAGCTACCCCCCCCCCCCCCCCCCCCCCCCCCCCCCCCCCCCCCCCCCCCCCCCTACGCACACACAATCCTGCACAACATCCCATATGCTGGTAGCTTTGTTATTTCCCACAATTCTCTTCTCCAAGAGTGCTGGCTAACGACAGGGCTCAGTGGGGTCCATGGCTGCCCCAAAACATCCACAACCAAATATGTGGTGTCCTCGATTACATGTCCCTGACCTTCAGACACCATGGGAATTTTAACTTGGAGGCTCCTGACTTTAATGTCCTTTCGTGATCCATTAAATGAGCCCTTTATAATGGAGGGCTTCAGTTCCAAGGAGAGATTGTATCAGCTGTGTTTGTTGTCACTGGAGTGTAGGTGAGTGAGAAGTGATAGAATCATAGAATTATGCAGTAGGGCAACAGGCCCTTTGGCCCAACTCCTCCAAGACGGCTAAGATGCCCCATCTAAGCTAGTCCCATTTGCCTGCATTTGGCCTATATCCCACCAAACCCTTCCTATCCATGCACCTGTCTGTATCTTTTAAATACTTTTATAGTACCTGCCTCAACTACTTCCTCTGGCAGCTCAATCCATACACCTACAACACTCTGAGTGGAAAAGTTGCCCCTCAGGTTCCTATTAATTCTTGACTCTCTCACCTTAAACCTATGCCTCCTGGATCTTGATTTCCCGACCTTGCGTAAAAGACCCTATCCCCCTCATGATTTTATACACCTCTACAAATTCACCCTTCAGCTTCCTGTGCTCCAAAGCTTGATCTATCTTTCCCTACAGCTCAGGTCCTTGAGTTCTGGCAACAATCTCGTAAATCTTCACGGCACTCTTTCCAGTTTAAACACATCCTTCCTGTATCACAGGTGCCAAAACTGAACACAGTGCTTCAAATGCGGCCTCATCGATGCCTTGTACATTTGTAACATAACAACCCAATTTCTATACTCAACACCCTGAGTGATGAAAACCAATGTACCAAAAGCCTACTTTACCACTCCATCTATCCGTGACACTACTTTCATGGAATGGTGTACCGATACTCCTAGATCACTCTGCTCACCACCACCTTTTGGACAGTAATTGCAGGTGGGAAATAAAGGTTGGCACTGCAAGTTCAAAACCCAATCCTGAAATATTGATTTTTTAAAATGTGGATGAATGTCATATCATTGTGTTAGTGAGAGAATCTTTTGCTGCTGACTTTTCCAATTACTAAAATGGAGTTCTTTTGATATCTATGAAATCCCAGTGATGGAGAGAGCAGATTTGCCTGTCTGTGGCTATAATGTGGGGGTGGATATCAATTCCACTGTGGAACAAAGGAGATAGAGTTAATGCAAGTCAAATCTTGTTTGGAACCACAAATTAAAGGAAACGTAATAAAACAGGTTTAAAGAATATATTGTAACAACCTCTCAAATCGGTTTACGTCTTTTTAAGAAATTCCTCAAGGATTAAGAAATTAAATGGTTATGCAGGAATATAAAAATCATGTTGTTAAAAAGGCTCTTATGCCATTAATTATCAGTCTTAACTTTAGGCAATGTTTATGCAATAAAATAAATTCACATCTAGCAATACTGAAAACTTACTGAGCTGACAGTAAGTGTCAGGTTCTGGAAGACCTCCAGTGGCAAATGTTGTCTAAGTATTTGTAGTGATTTGCAACGCAAGTTGTATCTCTTCCTTGCCACATGTTAATAAATTATTCACGCCAAGTAATGACATGCACTTTAATCTCCCATTCATTTACTTAAACAATTTCAAGGCTAAGTGGAATTAATCAATTAAATCATTTAATTTGCGAATTCTGAGCTGATATGGCTAGGTGTGAACAGAAGAAAATTTCTCAGTTTTGAAACATTTCAGCGTTCCTTGGTAACATCTCTTCAAAATTACTCAGTTAGTTAAAATGCGCCATTCTTGTAAATTTATTTCATTGCAATAACCTGTAAGCTATAACCCAAAGAAAAGCTAGGATTCAAGAATATTGAGAATTTTTAGTTACCATATCCACTGGGGCTGGAGCAATGAAATTCTTACTTGCTGTAGCTTTATGAGTAACTTGTAATAAATATGGATAACTTGTAATAAAAATAATTGTAGTTTGAGAATTTGGATGTGGCAATAAATGTTTCCATCTGAGATAGCACCAAGCTACTATAGATAAAAAAGTTCCCTTCCACCCAATGTAGAGCGTAGACTCGGCGGCCATTTTGCCGACACTTGTGCCTGGTCCACCAAGATCTGCTGGATCTCCCGGTTGCTAACTATTTTAACTCCTCTAACCATTCCTGTACTGACCTTTCCATCCTGGGCCTTTATCATTGCCGCATGCAAACTCGAGGAACAGCACCTCATATTCCACTTGGAAGCTAAAAAGGCCCAGGGTGGAAAGGTCAGTACGGGAATGGTTAGAGGAGCTAAAATAGTTTGCAACTGGGAGATTTTTGGTAACTAACCTTCAAACCTTCAACTTCCTCTCGTTCCTTCCACCTATATTCCTTCTTCTGGCATCATATTTCATGCCTCTTCTATCCATATCTCATCTCACACGTTTTGTTTTTTTATCTCTGGCCTTTGTCGAACCATCTGCCAACATGTTTTCTCCCCCCCTCCCCAACTACAATCAGTCTGAAGAAGAGTCCCATCATGAAACATCCTCTATCCATGTTCTCCAGAGTTGCTGCCAACACTGCTGAGTTAGTCCAGCGCTGTGTTTTTTTGGTAAACCAACATCTGCAATTCTTTGTGTCTATATTTTCCTTTCATATTCTCATCTAATGTTGAAAGATCAGATTAAACGGGATTGCCTCAATCAGCTCTTCAAAATAAACCATGATTGGGAGACAAGAAAGTTCATTCTATTTCACAACCAGAAAGCAAAAAATATTGATAATTCACATTTTAACATTTCAATGCTACTTTTTTTACTGAACTGTCAGTAGAATTGTTATCCTCTAAACTGGAAAGCCAAATTAAAAATCTTTATCAGTCAGATCTTAAAGTAATCTCGAGAAATGCCTTATTTCTTCCTTTTGAGTGATTATCTATAATTCCCTTCGGAAATTGAGCAGTCCTGTTCAAGGAATATCAAAACTGAGCACCTGGATTCTGTTAATTTTATCATCTCTTGCGCATCTCTGATTTTCAGTGATCCACCACCCATCATCAACCCTTCAGATGCTACAGACATTGGAGTTTCCTCACTAAACTTCTCTGCAATGTGACTACTTTCTCCTTTGGAAGGTCCCAAAGATGTAGTTATTTAGCCAAGGGTTTTATCATTTGTCTCCCCTTATGAGAAGTGGTGTATCAAATTTTGTTGATGGCAGTCATATTGCAGCACCTTTAGACTTTAGAGATACAGCGTGGAAACATACCCTTCGGCCTACCGAGTCCGCGCCAACCACTGATCACCCCATATACTAGTAACAGTTCCTGCACAGTAGGGACAGTTTACAATTAACCAATTAACCCACAGACCTGTACGTCTTTGGAGTGTGGGAGGAAAGTGGAGCACCCGGAGAAAACCCACGCAGTCACAGGAAGAACCTACGAACTCCATACAGACAGCACCCATTGTCAGGGTTGAAACTGGGTCTCCGGTGCTGTAAGGCAGCATCTCTACCTCTGCACTACTGTACGTTTTGTTTACTGACGTAAACAAGCTACATAAATCCACACTGTTGTACAGATATGACCACAGACCATAGGTTCGATCTCATTATTCATCGTGTGCTATTGACATTAGATCCTGATGGTTCTGGTTGGAATAAAATGGTTTCAAATGGGTGGAGCATTTAAAGTCTCATGGCATTATATGAGACAGAGCTGGAGAAGTTCTTCCAATGTCCTCAATGTCACGTGTTTTAGGCACCCATCACTCTCTCTTACACAGAAGAGGGGTGGGGTGTCTGGAACACTCCTGGTGCTGTCGGGGTAGTGGTGGAGGCAGATATGATAGTGATGTTTAAGAGGCTACTAGACCAAGTGGGACCCGTTGGGTCCCTGTCACACGGGAGGCCTGGTCCCCCAATGCAACCCGTTCCCACAATGCAATATTCCACCACTCACCTATAGCCCCACACGGGAGGCCTGGTCCCCCAATGTAACCCGTTCCCCAACACAATATTCCACCATTCACCCGTTCCCCCAACACAACCCGTTCCCCCAACACAACCCGTTTCCCCAACACAATATTCCACCACTCACCCATAACCCCCAACTGTGCTGGGGTGGCTCATTTCCCCTTATCCCCAGCACTCCCTCCCTCCTTTTAAACTTTAAGAAATTGACTTTTCACTTCAAAAAATCCAATTGCACTTGCTGCTAGGACTCAGTGTCCTGTGATTTGCAACATTGTAATGGGCAGGGCCAGCAAGTGCAATTGGATTTTTTACAGTGAAGTTGGCAGTTTATGTAAATGAGATCCCACTGTGATGTCATAACTGCTAACTGCCACTGCAACTTCAAGTGATTTTTCTCAAACTGAATTTTACAAAGTTAAAAATGTGAATAACTTGTAAAATATAACATCAATCTGAATGCAACTTGATACACCACACCACAGGACAATTGTGAGTAAGGTGGTCCAAACATTGTAGTGCTATATGTTGTACCATTTTTGCGTAATTTCAGGATCACATACACAGACATCCACACACACACGCAGACATAATCACACAAATAGAAACAAACAAGATGAGACTTTTAGTAATATACTAGACTAAGTGGGACCCATTGAGTACCCTGTTCACACTGGAGTGCTAGTCACCCAATGAAATATTCCACTTCTCCACCAATTCCAATATTGGTGGCCAGTCTGGAGCGCTGGTATGGGTGTTGTTGGCTGCATGAACTACTGGTCTCCAGAGGGCTAGTATGGACATTGTGGACCAATTGGATTCTTGGGGTGGTAGCTCAGTCCCTCAAGCCTGATGTGCTGGCAGTGTTTTAAACACTAATAACACTTTTATTTTTCATTGATGGGAAGAATCCTCTGCACCTGATGAGCAGAGGGGGACTAAGATGGCCAAAAATCACAGCCATAAGTGTTAGCGCTTTATCTAAAATCAATATAGTGCAAACAGTAAGTTGTCAAGTTTAGACAAACAACCATTTGCACTGCCTTTTCACTTCAACCCAAAACCCCCAAACAACCCTTTGCAGTGCCTTTTCACTTCAACCTAAAACCCCCAAACAACTATCTGCAGTGCCTTTTCACTTCAACCCAAAACCCCCAAACAACCATCTGCAGTGCCTTTTCACTTCAACCCAAAACCCCCAAACAACCCTTTGCAGTACCTTTTCACTTAAACCCAAATCCCCCAAACAATCCTTAGCAGTGCCTTTCCACTTCAACCCAAAACCCCAAACAACCCTTTGCACTGTCTTTCCACTTCAACCCAAAACCCCCAAACAATGCTTTGCAGTGCCTTTTCTCTTCAACCCAAACCCCCCAAACAACCATTTGCAGTGCCTTTCTACGTCAACCCAAACCCCCCAAATAACCATTTGCAGTGCCATTTTACTTCAACCCAAAACCCCCAAACAAACATTTGCAGTGTCTTTTTACTTCAATCCAAAACCCCCAAACAAGCATTTGTTCAAGTTTGTTCAAGTGAGTTTATTGTCATGGGTCCCTGATAGGACAATGAAATTCTTGCTTGGCTTCAGCACAACAGAACATAGTAGGCATTGACTACAAAACAGATCAGTGTGTCCATATATCATTATATACGTAAATACACACATGAATAAATAAACTGATAAAGTGCAAATAATAGACAATGGATTATTAATGTTCAGAGTTTTGTCCGAGCCAGGTTTAATAACCTGATGGCTGTGGGGAAGTAGCTATTCCTGAACCTTGTCGTTGCGGTCTTCTGGCTCCTGTACCTTCTACCTGATGGCAGCAGGGAGATATGCGTGTGGCCAGGATGGTGTGGGTCCTTGATGATGCTGCCAGCCTTTTTTAGGCAGCGACTGCGATAAATCCCCTTGATGGAAGGAAGGTCAGAGCCGATGATGGACTGGGCAGTGTTTACTACTTTTTGTAGTCTTTTCCTCTCCAGAGCGCTCAAGTTGCCGAACCAAGCCACGATGCAACTGGTCAGAAAGCTCTCTACTGTGCACCTGTAGAAGTTAGAGAGCGTCCTCCTTGACAAACCGACTCTCCGTAATCTTCTCAGGAAGTAGAGGCGCTGATGTGCTTTCTTGATAATTACATCAGTGTTCTCGGACCTGGAAAGATCTTCAGAGATGTGCACGCCCAGGAATTTGAAGCTCTTGACCCCTTCAACCATCGACCCATTGATATAAACGGGACTGTGGGTCCCCATCCTACTCCTTCCAAAGTCCTTTTGCAGTGCCTTTTTACTTCAAACCAACCATATTTTCATTTTCAAACCACATTAAGGACACTCACAGTTGAGTAGACATGTGTTCAGTGTTATTCAGAGCTCAGAGATGTGACCCTCTCGCTTCCTCCATCTTGCAGAGACTGAATGAGGCACACCACTTCCGGGTTTTATAGTCCCTCCCCCTCCCACCAGCAGGGGCAGCAGAGAGAATGGCATAACATTTTAAAACATTAATATTTCTCTGATTTTCCATCAATGGGAAAAATCCTCCAGTCCAGTCCAGCGGAGGGGGGCTCTGTGTGAGGTGGCCAAAAATAACAGCCGTAAGTGGCGGCGTTCTCTCGGAAATCACATCGCAGTGAGTCAAAAGTGGTCAAGATCTTACTTTTAGTAATATAGATAGATAGATTGGATAGGCACATTGATATGCAAGGAATGGAGGGCTATGGATCATGTGCAGGCAGTTAAGTGTTCGACTTGGCATCATGGTCTATGTTCTATCCACAGGTGGTTCTGCTACAACATGATAGTTGTTCCTAAGAAACCTTGAATGATAGAAAATCATATTGGAGAAACAATTGTGCCAATTGGAAAATAACGTTAGCGGTTAAAGGGTTTCAGACTTGCAATAACAAAGTTATTCTCCCACAGGATTATTAAAACATAAAGTATTTTTAACAGGTGTTAGTTTAATAGAGTATCATTGTGGCACAATGGTACAACTGTTAGAGCTGCTGCCTCACAGAACCAGAGACACAGGTTTGTTTATGACCTTGGATGTGTCTGTATGCAATTTGCTTGTTCTCCCTGTGACCATGTGGGTTTCCTCTGGGTTCTCGGGTTCTCTGGTTCCCTCCCACATCCCACATGTGTAGACTTGTAGGTTAATTAACTACTGTAAAATTGCCCCGAATATGCAGTGAGTGGACGAGAAAGTGGTATTATATATAACTCGTGTGAATGGGTGATCATATCGTCAGCGTGGACTTGATGGGCCGAATGGCCTGTTTCCAAGATGTATCTCGAAACTAAACTAAAGTGTCAATCTAAGCTGTAGGACAACTTGTTTTATTTGATCTTATTTGATTGTGCATTCAATCTTGGTTGATTGCATTCGTCGAAACAGGGCGGACCATGTGAAGGTTGCAATCTTCCAGCCCTCACAACGACTTTGCTATTGAAGGAGTGCAGCGTAGGTTCACAAGGTTTCTTCCCGGGATGACGGGACTGTTATATGCTGAGAGAATGGAGCGACTGGGCTTATTTAGGAGTTTAGAAGGATGAATTTAGAAGGATGAGAGGGTATCTTTTTGAAACTGCCTGTCCCATCAGCATGCGACTGCATGCGGCGAGCGCGACCAAACGTTGTGGCTTGAGGCATAAGGCCTCGCGGGGCCGGTCCCACTTCCAACCGCAGAGCTATATGGAGCTGGTCCCGACATTCATACTCACCAATCAGCTGGGCAGGAGGCGGGCCGACTGAATTTGGACGTCGCACGGTGTCAGGCGGTGACGTCATCACACAACGCCACGCCGGGCGGTGATGTCATCGCGCAATGCCACGTGCTCGGCATACGCATCAAGACGCTGCGTACGACGTCGAGGCGTTGCATGCGGCCTCAATGCGGCTGCGGGCCGACAGGCTGACAGGCCGAACAGGCCTACAGGCCGTTGCCGTGCGGGATTTGTGAACAGTGTCAGTTTTGCGGAGCCCCGCGCGATGTCAGGACCAGCTCCGCACAACTCCATGCGGCTCTGGCGATCGAAGTGGGACCGGCCCCGCGAGGCCGTACGACTCAAGCGACCACGTTTGGCCGCGCTCGTCGCATGCAGTCGCATGCTGGTGGGACAGGCCCTTAAGAGTTTGGACACGCTAGAGGCAGGAAACCTGATGTTCCCGATGTTGGGGGAGTCCAGAACCAGGGGCCATAGTTTAAGAATAAGGGGTAAGCCATTTTGAACGGAGACACTTTATCTCACAGAGAGTTGTGAGCTGTGAAAATTTCACCCTCAGATGGGTGGATGCCAGTGCTACAGACACTTTCAAGAGAAAGCTAGATAGAGCTCTTAAAGATAGCGGAGTTAAGGGATATGGGGAGAAGGAAGAAATGGGGTACTGATTGTGGATGATCAGCCATGATCACATTGAATGGCGTACTCCTGCACCTATTGTCTAAGCAATCGCCACAATCCCAATAGCCACATGTGGAAAGATTAACGGACTCGTGCATGATTACAGCGGGGAGGCTCCATGAAACACATTTTTTTCCCTTGAACTTTTTCTGCAGGACAGACATTTTTCTGCTTCTCAAATTCCAAAGTAAGCTTTAAGTGGTTTACCAGTTTTCGATTGAAGTGAATAGCACGCAATAAAAGCTTAGCACGCAACAAAAACTTTTCTCTGTTCCTCGGTACACGTGACAATTGACTAAACTACATCAAAGTAAACTAAACTAAAAATCCCATTATTACTATTTTATCCACCTAATACAAATTGTGTTCCCTTATTTATCAATACTCTGTTCCCTTGTGTCACTGCTGCACTGCCTCGAATATACATACATTTATGAACTGAATGTAGTACATGGTATGACTCTTGATACACTTGTGGCAGTGCGAGCTAATGCTTGAATAAACAAGATTCCATTTATAGCTCTACCCCTGTTTATTTGCTACACGAACATCAACACAAAGGAACTTGCAGTGGCTACATGTGTATGAAGGAACTGCAGATGCTGGTTTCAACCGAAGATAGACACAAAAAGCTGGAGTAACTTAGCGGGCCAGACAGCATCTCTGGAGAAACGAAGTGGGCGACGTTTTGGGTCGAGACCCTCCTTCAGACTGAGAGTCAGTGGAAAGGGAAATGAGAGTGATATAGAAAGATGTAGAACAAATGAATGAAAGACATGCAAAAAAGTAACAATGATAAAGGAAACAGGCTATTGTTAGCTGTGGGCTAGGTGAAAACGAGCTACAGTTATCTTGTGAGAGTGCTCGTAACCTGTTTAGTTTAGATTAGAGATACAGCGCAGAAACAGGCCCTTCGGTCCACAGAGTCCGCACCAACCAGCGATCCCAGTACATTAACACTATCTTACAGGCACCAGGGACAATTTACACTTGTAACCATGCCAAATAACCTACAAACCTGTACGTCTTTGGAGTGTGGGAGGAAACCGAAGATCTCGGAGAAAACCCACATGGACACGGGGAGAATGTACCAACTCCGTACAGACAGCACCGTAGTCAGGATCGAACCTGGGTCTCTAGCGCTGCGAGCGCTGTAAGGCAGCAACTCTACCACTGCACCACTGTGCCACCCTGTATTTTGATTGTTTTCTTTTTTGCATTACATCAGTGACTACACTCAAAATTCTTAGTGCCAAAAAAGCACCTTTGGACAACCTCTTATGAGAAAAAGAAATTTGACTGCAAAATCTTCTTCACAATTAATTTTCTTTCCCCCTTTAGATTTTACATCCTGTGAGGTATGATACACCCTCATATCAGAGGGCCAGGTGCTCAAAGATTTTCTGTGTGCAACAGCAGCCTCAGCATCAGGTCAAGTCAGAACAAGTTGAATTGATTGCAATGGGCGCAACTTGCAGTAGCTTCATAGACTGAAAAGAAAACAAGATACTGTATTAATGCAAACATACAGGTCCCCGGTGGTGCATGAAGTAGTCTGTAGGATTCCATTATTGAGAGAGTATTAGGATTGAGCATAGATAGACCGAAAATGCAGGAATAATTCAGCGAGTCAGGCAGCATCTCCAGAGAAAAGGAATAGGTGACGTTTCGGATCGAGAATGTATGCTGGGCTGGTCTCGACCTGAAACATCACCTATTCCTTTTCTTCAGAGATGCTGCCTGACCCACTGAGTTACTCCACCATTTTGTGTCGATCTTTAGTGTAAACCAACATCTGCAGTTCTATCTTACGTATTAGGATTGAGTGGGTTGATTCAAGGACCTGAGTTGCTATTCCTGAACCTGTTGGTGTGGGACTTAGGGCTTCCATACTTCCATACCCAGTGGAAGCAACACAAGAAGAGGGCATGCCCCAGTTGCTTTCTGATGGTGCAGAGAGAGGAAAGTGCATCTGTACTTTCAAATTGTACACTAAGTCTATCAACACAGTAGATGTGGAGAGGATGTTTCCACTAGTGTGTGAATCTTGGACGAGAGGTCATAGCCTCAGAATAAAAGGACGTCCCTTTTGGAAGGAGATGAGGAGGGTGGTGAATCTGTGGAATTATATCTCTCCACATCACCATCTACTGTATATCTCTCATTTCCCTTTCGCGACACTCAGTCTGTAGAAGGGTCTCGACCCGAAACGTCACCTATTCCTTTTCTCTAGGCTGCGGAGGCTAAGTCAATTGATATTTTTAAGCAGGAGATAGATTCTTGATTACTATTGGTGTCAGGGGTTATGGAGAGAAGGCAGGAGAATGTGTTTCGGAGGGAGAGATGGATCAGCCCTGATTGAATGGTGGAGTAGACTTGATGGGGCGAATGGCCTAATTCTGCTATCACTATCACTTATGACCTTATGAACATAGGCAGCTCAACACCCTGGATGTCGGGTGTGGACTGTGACTTTAGCTGCTGAATTTCAATTATGAAGCACTGAAATCAAACCAGCAGCAACTAGCTATGGGAGACCACGCCACGATGTTTTACCTTTAAAAAAATGATTTTTTTAAACGAAATTTAGTCCCAATCAATGTTTGATTTGTTATGATCAAATTTTAAAAACAAAACTGCCTTTGCGAAGAGCAATTAGCGATTAATTAACTGCAGGGGAAATACAAAATGCAGCCTATCTTTCAGTCAACTGGTAGATAATTGATCTCTGTATAAACGGCAATGTGCAAAGACTGGATTCTCACTGCCTTTATTCAGGTTTCATTACCTGATAATGAGTTCAGTGGAAAAAGGGATACATTTTAGATATCTGGAAGTTCAGTTGCAGGACATGTACCCCACATATTTCGTTTTAGTTTAGTTTAGTTTATTGTCACGTGTAATGAGGTACAGTGAGAAGCTTTTGTTGTGTGCTAACCATATACTGATCTTCCATCTCCAGTTGCTGGCATATACGTTCCCGAGCATTTTGTTCGATCTTTGAGTTGTTTGGCTTCTCCTTCACTATCCCTTCGTTATACTGTATTTGCTTGTTTTTGTTTCACTTTGCCTTTAATTATCTTTCGCTAGGATTGCTCTTAAGTTTTAGTTTTCGGATACAGCACGGAAATAGGCCCTTTGGCCCACTGAGTCCATGCCGACCAGAGATCATCTCATACACTAGCAATATCCTACACACTTGGAACAATTTACAATTTCACCAAAGCCAATTAACTTACAAACCTGCACGTCTTTGGAGTGTGGAAGGAAACTGGAGCACTCGGAGAAAACCCACGCAACCAGGGAGAACGCACGGCTAGAGTTGCTGCCTCACAGCGCTTACAACGCCAGAGGCCCAGGTTCAATCACGACTACGGGTGCTGTCTGTACGGAGTTTGTACGTTCTCCCCGTGGGTTTTCTCCAAGAGCTTCGGTTTCCTCTCACACTTCAAAGATGTACAGGTTTGTAGGTTAATTGGCTTGGTATGAATGTAAAAAAAAAAGTCCCAAGTATGTGTAGGGTGGTGTTAATGTGCAGGGATCGCTGGTCGGTGCGGACCCGGTGGCCCGAAGGGCCTGGTTCCGCGCAGTATCTCGAAAGTAAACTAAACGTACAAACTCTGTAATCAGGATCGAAGACGGGTCTCTGGCACTACAAAGTAGCGACTCTGCAGTTGCGACACTGTGCCACCCACAGTGTTCCTATTCCCGTTCATTATTGAAGCAATTCTGCTTTTCTGCTTTGCAATGTCTGTCCCAGAAAGAAAGTGCAGCCGCTGCGACGTGCTGGAATCTGTTTGTATGTTTGTATCAGATCTGCAGACTGATGCTGGGGTCAGAATGAAGCCCTTCACCTTTTCAAATGGTGCTCAGTGACGAGATGGATGATTTGCACATGATTCTTTGGCAATTGCAAAAATTGTGCAGACTTATGCAAAGTTCTCGCACAGGACTTTTATCAGATCCAACGGGATTGGAAGCAACATAACCATGAGTCCACTTGCAAGCACACAAAATAATCTCACAGATAGCTTTTATTGATCTTGATTTCAGCCGCAGGTTGTTATAATATTTCTAAAGATTTTAATGAAAAAGGGTATTGTTTGCAAAATCATTTTCCCCATTTAAGTACTGTTAGGCTTTAGCCAATGCCGACCACGCTGCAGGAAAAATGTTCCCGATGTTGAGGGAGTCCAGAACCAGAGAGGTCACATTTTAAGAATAAGGGGTAGGCCATTTAGGACTGAGATGAGGAAAATCGTTTTCACCCAGAGTTGTGAATCTCTGGAATTCTCTGCCACAGAAGGCAGTGGAAGCCAATTCACTATATGTTTTTAAGAGAGAATTAGATTTAGCTCTTAGGGCTAAAGGAATCAAGGGATATGTGGGAAAAAGCAGGAATGGGGAACTGATTTTGGGTGATCAGACATTGAATGGTGGTGCTGGCTCAAGGGACCCAATGGTCTACTCGTACACCTATTTTCTATGTTTCTGTGTTGATTGCATTTGCACGTCACACTGGCTACCACCAGTTTACACTGTGTCTCTGTCTTTATTTTGAAGGAAAGGTTAATTTGCATGCTTTACTTTGCACTACATTTTTTTCCCATATGAAGAAGGGTCTCAACCCGAAACATCACCTTTTCCTTCGCTCCTTAGATGCTGCCTCACCCGATGAGTTTCTCCAGCATTTTTATCTACCTTTAATTTTTCCAGCATCTGCAGTTCCTTCTTAAACATTATTCCCATATCATGTATCTTTACACTGTAAGTGGCTCTATTGAAATCATGTATTGTCTTTCTACTGACTGGATAGCACACAACAAATAGCTTTTCATTGTCGCAATGTTACAAAATTTTGAGATTAAAATAATCAAGTCTGCAATTTATCCCATCAGATAAAGCATGAAAAGAAGTTTAATTTGACACCTAATTCACTTTCATATCTTCAGTAATAAAAACGTTATGGCCATTTTCATACTCGGAAATTAGCATCTTGTTCCCTATTGCTTTTCCATTGACTTAACACAAAAGTTGTGATCGAGGACAGTCAAAAACCCATAACTTTCTTAAAAATTAAGAGAACTGAAAAAAAATTTCAGTTATTATAGATTGAAGCATTCTGAAACAAATATGAAACAATCCTACTTGGATGACCTGAAATTAAAGCATTTAATTAGTTAGTTACCCGATTGTAGCTAATTACAAAATTCAATAACTATATCTAAACATCTATCCATTTCTTAAGAAAATTGTAACATTTTTTAAAAAGCCTGTGTCCAAATAACATTCACACAAGGTTTCACAATATAACATGATTTTTAATTCTCATTGTCATGAATTTATAGGCCAAATTGAAGGAATTTAGTGTTTAATGCCCGTAAATTAATGGCCATTTAAATCAGCTTGCGAGTGGGTTTTTGTGGAACGCGATGGATTGGAACGTTGGGGTTGTGGTGAATTTAAACCCCATATCGGCAGGAAAAATACTGCCGGTTCGTATGGGGAATAAATCACCGTTTCGTAACATGAAATTTTGATTATGGTCATCGGAACAAGCAAGTTTATATGTAAAAATAAACAGCTTTTCCTTTACCTGTCCCCTACTTAAAATCTGTCCCCGTTGTCGGCGTTCACGGCATTAGAAGCTAATTTTTATTTTACTCCAGCGCTGAAATTGTCGGGCGATTAAAAAAAAAATTCACATACCAGCAGTCGGAACAAATCTTTAGCAAAAGCTCGCACCCCGAGAAAATATAACTCCGGAAGGCATTGGGAAAACTGCATTTTAACCCCCGCCACCCCCATGCTGTATGGCTCGATGTGCATTGTGGGAGCCACGGTAGTACCACCGATTACAAGTGGAAAGAGACAGTCAATTGCTCGCTTGAATTGCCACAACAACATGGCGGCACGGTGGCGTAGCAGTAGAGTTGCTGCCTTACAGCGTTTACAGCACTTACAGTGCCAGAGATCCGGGTTCGATCCCGATTCCGAGTGCTGTCCGTACGGAGTTTGTACTTTCTCCCCATGACCGCATGGGTTTTCTCCGAGATCTTCGGTTTCCTCCTACGCTCGCAAAGACGTACAGTTTGTAGGTTAATTGGCTTAGTATAAATGTAAATTGTCCCTTGTGTGTGTAGGATAGTTTTAGTGTGCGGGGATCGCTGGGCAGCACGGACTCGGTGGGCCGAAGGGCCTGTTTCCGCAGTGTAAACTAAACTAAACTAAACGCGTGCTCTCCACCTCTGCTGCCTCCTAGCAAGTTGAATGAAATGAATTTGTCTCTCCAGCAGGAGAGACGGCCGGTGACCTCGCTTCTGCAGCAGTGTTCTGTACACAGGAACATTTGCAGGAACCTCCAGCTCCAGCCTGGAAAGACCCTGACATCTCAAAGCCAATGGTCACCTTAATCTCAACAGCATTGGCCAAGCAGTTCCAGCTCTGCTTGGCAACTGGTATAGGAGTCATAGAGTCATAGGTACAGTGTGTAAACAGGCCCTTTGGCCTAACCTGCCCACACTGGCCAACAATGTCCCAGCTACACTAGTCCCACTTGCCTGTGTTGGTCCATATCCCTCCAAACCAGTCCTATCCATGTACCTGTCTAACTGTTTATTAAACGTTGGGATAGTTCCAGCCTCAACTACCTCATCTGCCAGCTTGTTCCATACACCCACTACTCTTTGTGTGAAAAAGTTTCCCCTAAGATTCCTACTATATCTTTACGCTTCATGCTAAACCTACGTCCTCTGGTCCTTGTTTCATGTACTCTGGGCAAGAGACTCTGTGCATCTACCCGATCTATTCCTCTCGTGATTTTATACACCTCTATAATATTCCCCCACATCCTCCTGCGCTCCAAGGAATAGAGACCCAGTCTACTCAATCTCTCCCTATAGCTCACACCCTCTAGTCCTGGCAACATCCTCATAAATCATTTCTGAACCCTTTTAAGCTTGACAATATCTTTCCTATAACATGGTGGCCAGAACTGACCACAATACTCTAAATGTTTTTTAGAATATTGTCTCTACCAATGTCTTATACAACTGCAACATGACCTCCAAACTTCTATACTCAGTTGCTATGTATAGGGCAGGAGGACAGGATTCACAGGAGGCTCCTTATTGAATCAGAATTGTTTGGTGCATTTCTTGTTTCTGCCGTGGTAATGGGAATTGCTTCCTAGAAAATTCATGGTGGGAATGGTCTCCTATTAGGTGTTTTACACCCTTTCTCCTCCTCCTCCTCCCACATCCAGCAGGTTTTCCTGCCCTGTCTGGCCTTTCCTCACTCTTTCAGTATGATGAAAGGAATGTCACCTAAGTACCCATGTCTGGGAGCAACTGGTTAGGCCTTGAGGTGAAGATAAAATCCTGGCATCTAGCACATTGTAGAAACGTTCTAAATCACAATCACAGTCTGGAAACATTAAGCAGTGACTTCCCCCTCTCCAAAACTAAAACTAGGCACAAATTAATTGATAGTTAACATATTATTGAGGTTCCTTTAACGACTGTGGCATGGTACTCTCTGGAGATGTCAGAGGCAGCCGACCAAGGCAGTACGTGGATATGGTGGAAAAGAAATAGTGTCAGTTGGGGGCAGAAAGGAAATGGATAACATGGCATATGTGTATTTCTTGATAAGTGTATTCTGTGTAAGTGTAACCCCGTTTTATGCAAGGTTGGTATTTGTGGCGTCACGAGTTTAATGATGGGTTAGGATGAGTGGAAGATAGGATGCGACTGATAAATATTTGCTAGAGTGAATTTCCTTTATTTAGTAGATACTGGTAGCGTAGGTGGTGAGAGCAGGTATTGAGGCGGGTTGTTCTGGGATGCCAGAACTAACTGTTGAGCCTTCCTGAGGTGCCGTGGGTCTAACTCAATGAAACACCAGTGAAGGGAGGAGCCCACTTGATAATCCCAATGATATACTTGCATACTTTTAAAAATGTGCTTGTTAACATGTAGGTGGCTGATATTTGTCCTTAGCATAAGTTGGTATGATCAGTTTAGATAGTACTTTGGTTTTGGGCTGGGTTGAGCGCTGATCCTGGTGTTATAGCACAAATACTTTGTGTTTTAGTTGTAATGTTGATAATCCTGAGCATTTAAGCGGTTGAGAATCAGCAGCGTTGGTGTGGTGTAATATGAAGGCACCGCAAACTGTTTCTTATACTGTAACTGTTTACTTTGCACACTTTCCCCAGCACTCACACGCACACATTTGCACTCTTGCCTGAAAGGGATCAGCAGATATTTTAATTGTGTGTGTGTGCCAGGACATGTTTCATTAAGTTAGATACTAATTGCCGCCCCGTACAAACTCTATAATGCTATATTTAGAATCAATGCTTGGGATCATTAACCCTGTCGCATTTGGTCCGCTTCCTTCCTCAGCTCCTCACACAGATCCTTTTATGAGCTTCCTTTTCAGCCGTTTATCCAAATCTATTTGAAATCCTATTTCACACAAAGGGTGGTGGGTTTATGTAACGAGCTGCCGGAGGAGGTAGTTGACTTCCCCAACATTGAAGAAACAGTTAGACAGATACATGGATAGGACAGGCCTGGAGGGATGTGGACCAAATGCAGGCAGGTGGGACTAGTGTTGGCCAGTGTGGGCAAGTTGGACCAAAGGGCCTGTCTCCACACTGTATCACTCTATGACTCTAAATGATTTTATTACTTTGTCTACAGAAACCATAATTTAAACCATGTCATTTTTTTAAAATATTTTGTGGGATTGGAGAAGAAAAAGACTAACTTTGTAAGATTCAACTGTTCTAAAAATAAGACTCTATCTAGGTTCTCGTGAAATGGTTTTAAAGAAGGAACTGCTGACTCACTGAGTTACTCCAGGACTTTGAGGAAGGGCCATCCCACCATGCAGACTAAGCGGAAGCTTGCTGGCCGTGGAACCGACTCGGGTCCCGTAACAGTGGAACTAGGGACAATTTTCAATTTTGGTTTGCGACCAGTGTTGCGGGGTAAGCTGGTGCGAATTAACCCCGTTCTCTGAGCCAAAGCAGGGCAGCTCTACTGCCACGGACACAGGTCCCACATGACAGAAGAAGCCTGCAGCCCTACAGCAGCTGGCAAATCCATTCCGCTGTTCCCCCAAACATTTGATCGTATGTACGAGATGTACACAAATTGGAGGGCCTGGGGAGGGCCTGTACTTTCTTTGAAGGCTGCTAGTGTGCTTAAGCGGGAACTCACATTTATGTTGCTGTTTCTTGATCATGGTGCTTTAGAGCTAATGACATTCTGCTCCTTTTAAAATTTAGTTATTAATAAATAAAAATAAAACGGCAGCCAATCTGCACATGACCCGCTTCCAGAAAAGTTTAGTTTAGATTGGTTTAGAGATACAGCACGGAAACAGGCCCTTCGGCCCACCGAGTCCGCACCGACCAGCGATCCCCGCACATTAACACTACCCTACGCGCACTAGGAACAATTTATTATTAACATTTATACAAGGGCAATTAAGGCCTTTGGAGTGTGGGAGGAATTCAAAGATCGCAGAGAAAACCGACGCAGGTCACGGGTAGAAGGTGCAAACAGACAAGCACCCATAGTCAGGATTGAACCCGTGTCTCTGGCGCATGTAAGCTAGTAGCTCTACTGCTACGCCACTGTGCCACCCTGTTTGATGCACAACATCAAAGTTGTGATGCTGGTTGTGTGAAGTTGATTGAGGGGGCAGGCATTGCCCACTGTGATGTACCAGGATAATTCCCATGTTCAGATAGTCATAGAAAGACACAGCATGGAATGGACCCTTTATTCCTCCGAGTCCATGTCAACCATCATGTACTCTACCTTTACGCAAACTCCTACACTAAACAAATGTATTCTCCCCATATCCCCCCTCTCAACCCAATTTCCACCTCTCACCTAAACACAAGGGACAGTTTACAGCACCCATCCTGTCACAGGGAGGACCTGCAAACTCCACAAGAGACAGAACTGGAGATGAGGACTGAACTCTTTAGTGCGGCATGGTAGCAGCTTTATGTGCAGCACACCTGCACTGCCGTTTAACCATATAACCATATAACCATATAACAATTACAGCACGGAGACAGGCCCTCTCGGCCCTTCCAGTCCGTGCCGACCATTTGTTTTCCCCTAGTCCCTCTACCTGCACTCAGACCATACCCCTCCATTCCCTTCCCGTCCATATACCTATTCACTTTACTTTTAAATGTTAAAATCGATCACCACCTCTGCTGGAAGCTCATTCCACACAGCCACCACCCTCTGACCCCCTCACGTTACCCCTAAACTTCTGTCCCTTAATTCTCATGTCATGCCCTCTTGTTTGAATCTTCCCTACCCTCAATGGGAAAAGCTTATCCACGTCAACCCTGTCTATCCCTTTCATCATTTTAAAGACCTCAATCAAGTCACCCCTTAACCTTCTGCCTCCAAAGAATAAAGACCTAACTTGTTCAACCTTTCTCTGTAACATAGTTGCTGGAACCCTGGCAACATTCTAGTAAATCTCCTCTGTACTCTCTCTATTTTGTTGACATCCTTCCTATAACTAGGCGACCAAAATTGTGCACCATACTCCAGAATTGGTCTTACCAATGCCTTGTACAATTTTAACATTACTTCCCTACTCCTATATTCAATGCTCTGATTTATAAAGGCCAGCACACCAAAGGCTTTCTTTACCACCCTATCTACATGCGATTCCACCTTCAGGGAACTATGCACAGTTATTCCTAGATCCCTCTGTTCCACAGCATTCCTCAATTCCCTACCATTTACCATGTACGTCCTATTTTGATTTGTCCTGCCAAGATGTAGCACTTCACACTTATCAGCATTAAACTCCATCTGCCATCTTTCAGCCCACTTTTCCAAATGGCCCAAATCTCTCTGTAGACTTTGAGAATCTACTTCATTATCCACAATACCACCTATCTTAGTATCATCTGCATACTTACTTATCCAATTTTCCACCCCATCATCCAGATCATTGATGTACATGACAAACAACAGTGGACCCAACACAGATCCCTGAGGCACCCCACTGGTCACAACTTGACAAACAGCCATCCACCATTACTCTCTGACATCTCCCATTCAGCCACTGTTGAATCCATCTTGCTACTCCGCCATTAACACCCAAAGATTGAACCTTCTGAACCAACCTTCCATGGGGAACCTTGTCAAAGGCCTTACTGAAATCCATATAGACAACATCCACTGCTTTACCCTCATCAATTTCCCTAGTTACCGCTTCAAAAAATTCAAGAAGGTTTGTCAAACATGACCTTCCACAAATCCATGTTGACTGTTCCTGATCAGACCCTGTTTATCCAGATGCTTATATATATTATCTCTAAGTATCCTTTCCATTAATTTGCCCACCACTGACGTCAAACTAATAGGTCTATAATTGCTAGGTTTATTCTTTGAACCTTTTAAACAATGGAACAACATGCGCAGTACGCCAATCCTCCGGCACTATTCCCGTTTCTAATGACATTTGAAATATTCTGTCATAGCTCCTGCTATTTCTACACTAACTTCCCTCAATGTCCTAGGGAATATCCTGTCAGGACCTGGAGACTTATCCACCTTTATATTTTTCAAAAGTGTCAGTACTTCCTCCTCTTTGAATCTCATAGTTTCCATAGCTACTCTACTTTTTTCCCTTACCTCACAGAGTTCAATATCCTTCTCCTTGGTGAATACCGAAGAAAAGAAATTGTTCAATATCTCCCCCATCTCTTTTGGCTCTGCAGATAGCTGTCCATTCTGGTTCTCTAATGGTCCAATTTTATCCCTCGTTATCCTTTTGCTATTAATATAGCTGTAGAAAACCCTTTGGATTTACTTTCACCTTTCTTGCCAAAGCAACCTCATATCTTCTTTTAGCCTTCCTAATTTCTTTCTTGAGATTGAGCCGTTTAACATATAACGGATGCCATGGGGTATTTTATAATCATCTGAGAGAGGAACCATCCCTTCCAAAAGCAGCATCTAGTCCAGTGTCACACCCCCTCAGCACTGCACTGGAGGGTCAGTGAGTTTGCACTTGGAATGAAACGTGAAGTTGACAAAGCTCGGACCCAGTCATTGAGCCACAGCTCCTCTCAGATGGGCTTTATTATGAAAATTGAACCAAATGTTATATCCCATCATAGGTGTTTGTCACTCACTGCTAGTGGTCAACATGGGGAAATGTATTATGGTACACCGTGCATATTTTTAATTTATTATTTATGTAACAGGTCGGCAGTGATGCGACTGCAGCCCAAATGACCATCATTGAATGATTTGTGTCTGAACAAATATCCTTGAATTTTCCATCTGCTGTGTATGTAGAGGCAACAACTCAATTAATATGGAGGAAAGAAATTTCAAATGAATGGAGGAAACATTTGCTCAATGCTGTTTATTATTTGTCCTTGAGAATGCGAGTGAAACTGGCAAGGCAGTTTCTATTCTATGTCCTTGGATACCCTGGAGGCAGTGAGTCAATTTCAGATTGCGGATTGGGTTTAATGGTGGGGACCTGTTAGGTCATTAATTTTGGATCGGAGGTAGAAAAATCAGGCGGTGTGCCGGGTTGAGAGACAAAAGGTGCAGTGGAGAAGCAAAGAGGCTTGAATGTTGCTAGAAACAAATCACAAAGGTTAGTGAACAAATTCAAAACATTGTCAGAAAGGAAAATTAAGTTTTAATATGAATGGGGTTAAAATGAAGAAAGTGAGAAAATAATTCTTCAGGCTAGACTCAGCTTATAACCCAGCAGTATGAACATTGATTTATCTAATTTGACATAACACCTGCGTCTCTCTCCTCGCCTCTCTCCCTTCCTCTCCCACCCCAGTCACCCTACCAGTTCCACTGTTCACATCCTGGTATCCTTTTTCGTTATCACACCTTCCCCAGCCAACAATGGGCCATTATGGGCTCCATCCATCCTGAGGTCGCCTGTTGCCAGTCCTGATATGTTCCGGCCTTTTCTCACCTCCAGTTTTATCCCTCTCACCCACCCTCCCCACTTCTACTTTCAGTCTGAAGAAGAGTTCCGACCCGAAACGTCCCACATTTTACTTCTCCAGAGCACCCCCATGTGTAACTGGCTACTGGACTTCCTCACTGACAGACCCCAGTCAGTGCGGGTTGGAAACAACACCTCTAACATCATGTCTCTGAGCACCGGCTCCCCTCAGGGCTGTGTCCTGAGTCCACTGCTATTTACCCTGATTACCCATGACTGTTGTGCCAGGTTTAGTACAAACCACATCATGAAGTACGCAGATGACACAACAGTGGTGGGCCTCATCCGGGACGACATGAGCTGGCTTACAGGGAGGAGGTGAAAACAACTGGTGGACTGGTGCAATACGAAAATTTTATCCATTTTATCCTTCTGTTTATTATTGTGTTGCACGGGGAGCAAAATGCAACGGAATTTCGTTTGGAATTGCATATATCGGTGTATTTCTAAATGACAATAAAGTTTGATTGATTGATTGATGTTGCCTGACCCGCTGAGTTACTCCAGCATTTTGTGGCTATCTCTGTCTCCGGTGCTATGTTCAGTGCTATAGAGACCAGGTTGGACCCTGTCACAAATGTTGCATTCCACAGGCCTGCTACAGTGAAATGCTAGGCAGCCGTGGTCGGGCCTGCATACAATCACAGCCTATAAGCTGAAATTGAGGGCAATCCTTATCAACCACACGTACAGTATCTACTGAATGAACTCAATTCCTCGATTACTCATTTTGAACATGCAAACAAAGTTCCACCTAAGCACATTTCCCCATCGCATTTGGCTCTGTCCCATACATTTTGGTGGCAAAAGTCAGATCAGATGAAGTCACTGGATGAGTTCTGAACTGATGCACTAATCAAATGGCCGCAATCTTCACCGACATCTTTAGCCTCTTACTTCAACAGTTTTCTATCCCAATTTGCTTCAAGGACTTTAGACTTTAGAGATACAGCGCGGAAACAGACCCCTCAGCCCACCATGTCTGCACTGAACAGTGATCACTTCAGATGCTAACACTATCCTACACACTAGGGACAATTTTACTGAAGCCAAGTCAAACCTGATCATCTTTGGAGTGTGGGAGGATACTGGAACACCCAGAGAAAACCCACATGGTCACAGGGAGAACGTACAAATTCCATACAGACATCACCCGTAGTCAGGTTTGAACCCGGGTCCCTGGCGCTGCTCCACTGCTGAGCCACTGTGCCACCCTCTTAAAATTCCCATCACTCCAGTCCCCAAGAAAAGTAAAGTGACCTCCCTCAATGATCACAGGTTCGTAGCTCAGACAGCAGCATTAATAAAGTACTTTGAAAGATTGGTAATAGTCCACATCAGTGCCAGTCTCCCGGCCAGGGGCGGCCTTAGGAGGTGCGGGGCCCAATTGGGAAAATTTTACCATAGGAATATAAATAAATAATTATAAATGAGTCATGTGTTGTGAGTGACAAGACAATTTGGGGGAGAGTTCCTTTCACAGCGTGTGGGGAGTCTAGCCAGGGGTAAAGTTGCGGGAGCGTTGAGAGGGAGAGGGTCGGGTTCATGCCAGTAACACTCACTCACCGCTTCCGCGGAGCTCCGGGCGCTGAGCCACCACATTGTGGCCGGGGAGCTTGCGTGGCTACGAGCGGCCTCCATCACCGGACAGCGGAACCGACTGCCATCTCAGCGCCTTCTACCGGCCCGCTCACCTCTGGCAGTGCTCTCCGTCTGAACAGTGAGGGGACCAGCTCAAGAGCAAAGGTCATAGAGCGGAGTGGGTCAGCGGGTGATGGATAACATCACAGCGGGCGGTGAAGCTCACTCCTGTGTCAGCGCGAACAAGGGATCAATTGAGGTTACTCGCACTGACATATGGAGTAAGCTCCATATCCATCGTCCTGTTATCCATCGCCCGCTGACCCGCTCTTGAGCTGGATGATCCCCGGCCGACCCCCTCCTTCTCAACCCTCCTGACCTCCCCACAACTTTACCCATGGATAGACTATCTACACGCTCTGAAAGGAACTGGAAAAAGCGTTGACCTTTTACAGCCGCTTCCCACTTTACAGCCGCTTCCCATCAGCTGCTAGCAATGAGGGATAGACTTGGCTATATCTCAGTACAGCAACAATGGAGTAGCTCAGCAGGACAGGCTGCGCAGCGACTCTGGAGAGAAGACCCTTCTTCAGACTGAACTGAACTCTCGTCGGTGAGAGTACTTGTGATTGTCTGAAGAAGGGACTTGACCAGAACCGCAACCCTCTCTCCAGAGCCCCTGCCCGTCCCGTCCCGCTGAGCCACCACAGACAGGGAGTTGAAGGTAGACACAGGGGGGTCCACCTTCAACTTCAGAGCCAAACAAAAAACACAGAGTGCTGGAGGAACTCAGCAGGCAAGGCAGCACCCGCGGAGGGAATGGACCAGGAGCCGCCACGGGCCAGGACCCTTCCCTTCCCTCCCCCACCCCAACAGAAAGGAACCGCAGATGCAGCCATCACCGCAAAACGTCTAAGAATGAACTGCAGATGTTGGGAAATCGAAGGTAGACAAAAATGCTGGAGAAACTCAGCGGGTGTGAAGCCCTGTCCCACTGTGCGAGTTCACTCAAGAGCTCTCCCGAGTTTAAAAAAAATCAAAACTTGCGGTAAACACGTACGATGAACGTAGCGGGTATGTCGGAGCTCGGGAAGTTTCAATAGACAATAAACAATAGGTTCAGGAGTAGGCCATTTGGCCCTTCGAGCCAGCTGACCATACACAATCAGTACCCCGTTCCTGCCTTCTCCCCATATCCCCTGACTCAGCTATTTTTAAGAGCCCTATCTAGCTCGCTCTTGAAAGCATCCAGAGAGCAGGCCTCCCCGTCCTCTGAGGCAGAGAATTCCACAGATTCACAACTCTCTGTGAGGAAATGTGTTTCCTCGTTTCCGTTCTAAATGGCTTACTCCTTATTCTTAAACTATTGTTCCTGGTTCTGGACTCCCCCAACATCGGGAACGTGTTTCCTGCCTCTAGCGTGTCCGAGCCCTTAACAATCTTATATGTTTCAATGAGATCCCCTCTCATCCTAAACTCCAGAGTGTACAAGCCCAGCTGCTCCATTCTCTCAGCATATGACAATCCCGCCATCCCGAGAATTAACCTTGTAAACCTACGCTGCACTCCCTCAATAGCAGGAATGTCCTTCCTCAAATTAGGGGACCAAAACTGCACACAATACTCCAGGTGCGGTCTCACTAGAACTCTGTACAACTGCAGAAGGACCTCTTTGCTCCTATATTTGATTCCTCTTGTTATAAAGGCCAACATGCCATTTCTTAGCGCCAACGGCAGGTACTCGGGAAACGTGGTAACTCGTGAAGATTTTTCAACATGTTGAAAACGTCCACATGTAAATGTAAATGTCCACACTCAGGATGTAAAAATTTGATACTTTTTAACATGTAGTCAAACCTTAGTAGCTCGTGAGTTTACCGTAGTAGGACCTGGTGTGCTATATCACTATTGCATGTTCGTGATGGAAATAAGAATACTCAGTATATTCATTACCTTTGAATTGTAGTTTTATGTAATACTCCCATAATTTCGGAGTCCCATTTCACAATATCTATCAGACATACAGAATGTTGCAAGGTAATATCTTGCCCAAACCTAGTTGTACCTTTCTATCTCAATAAATATCACAAAATATGCCATTGTTTCAGCCACATTATGACAAAATATAGAATGTAGGTTATTTGTTATCAGGAATCCCATCCCAGAAACAACAATACTTAAAGAACATTTGTTTTACTAATTTACGAGCATGTACCATAGGTTTATCCATATCCAAAAAAAATGTTGTGATAATTGCATAAAATATATTTTTGTCTAGGAATTGTGGTGTGGAATGATAATCCATCTCAGTACTCATTTAGGCAGGTCCCAAACTATAGATACTTTTCCCCCACCCCCAATCCCCCTCGCCCGATCTTCATTGAACCTACCAATTGACCGATCTTTTACTCAGCTGCTGTAACTTTTCCTTCCTATCAAAATCTCTGTGTAGCATCTCTGTCCCTATCTTCCAATTCTCACTTTGAAATAAAATACAACTTTCGACAATAATTTTGCAGCAGGATCGTTATATAAATGCAAATATATGGTATATTATCCTAGCATCCCCGCCCCCCACCACCACACAAGAAGCGTAACTTGAAGCATTTACATTTATTACTATTCATCACTATTTATTGTAATGTACTGTATCTTTAAAAATAAATTACATCAACCATGTGTGAAAATTACACTGAATCGAACGATGATTGAAAATGCGTGGGAATCGACTAATCGCGATCCTGCTGCGAAATTTTAAAGTCGAAAACTGTATTTTATTTCAAAGTGGGAATTTGAAGAGATGCTACACAGAGGTTTTAAGCTCTTGGGTGAACTCGCACAGTGGGACAGGGCTTGAGGCAGCATCTATGGAGCGAAGGAAATAGCCGGGTCTGAAGAAGGGTTTCGACCCGAAACGTTGCATATTTCCTTCGCTCCATAGATGCTGTCTCACCCACTAAGTTTCTCCAGCATTTTTGTATACCCGCAAAACATCAATGATTCTGCGAATGCCGAGAGAACTAGAGAGAGAGATGGGGAACGGGAGAGAGAGAACGCGCGCGAGAGAGAGAGGGAGGGAGAGAGCGAAAGATGGGGAGACACAACGTGGGTCGGTAGGTAAATTGAATGACTAACCTGCAGACCACGAATGACACCAAGAAGAAGTTCTCACTCATGATGGTGAGTTTTAAGAAATTCTCAATGTGTCATCAGTACATCAATCTACATTCCTCAGTCAAATGTAATTATGTTTTGAAGAAGTGTTAATGACACCGCGTGAATTGTATTCAAAGGAACGCAGCATCATTAATACTTTGTCTGAAACACAATTACACATTTACTGAGGAATGTGTATCAATGCATTGATGACGCATTGGATAACTACTTGTTAACTACTAACAGTTAACACATCTAACACATCGTTTGCGTCTGATGACCGTGCAGCGCTTGTATTCCATGTACAAAACCATGTAAGTTTTGTAAAATGTTTTTTTTTTAATCTTTATTTAACAAAGCGAATTTGTATTTCCATATTAAATACGGAAAATTAACGCGGGGCCCCATTGGGAGCGGGGCCCAATTTGGAAAAATCGGTCCCATCAGCCTAGGGCCGGCCCTGCTCCCGGCTAACCTCGACCTCTTGCAATTTGCGTGCAAGAAACATAGATCTATGTAGGATGGCATCTCCCTTGCACTGCAGTCAGCTCTGGTTCACCCTGCTAACAACAACACCTATGTCAGGATGATATTCATTGAGTAAAGCTCAGCCTTCAACACCAGAAAGAGAATACACTCAACCTCAAACTCCTGGACTTTGTGCTTGGCACCTTCATCTACATTTGGCTTCTGACCTTCCGGCCACTAATTCAGTGGTCAGAGGTAGCCGTAGCATTTCCTCCACACTGAACCTCAACTCTGATGCTCCTCAGGGTTGCGCTCTCACCCAACTTACTCTACTCGCTGTACACCCATGCGCCTGAGGCCAAACACAATGCCCACTTGATCTTTACATTCACTGATGATACGACTGCTGCGGTCCAGGCTGACAGCAATGGCGAGACGGAGTACGTGAAAGAGATTGAGAACATAGAAACATAGAAACATAGAAACATAGAAACATAGAAAATAGGTGCAGGAGTAGGCCATTCGGCCCTTCGAGCCTGCACCACCATTCAATATGATCATGGCTGATCATCCAACTCAGTATCCTATACCTGCCTTCTCTCCATACCCCCTGATCCCTTTAGCCACAAGGGCCACATCCAACTTCCTCTTAAATATAGCCAATGAACTGGCCTCAACTACCTTCTGTGGCAGATAATTCCAGAGACTCACCACTCTCTGTGTGAAAAATGTTTTCCTCATCTCGGTCCTAAAGGAATTCCCCCTTATCCTTAGACTGTGACCCCTTGTTCTGGAACCTTGTGTCATGGTGTCAGATGAACAAAATAGCTCATAAGACAGACAAAAAAAGCTGGAGTAATTCAGCGGGACAGGCAGCGTTTTTTAGATTTTTACTGATTTGGACTAACTCATGCTGTTATGTCGAGACCATGTTGGACGGTTTGGGTGACAACGCCCATGGAATGCCTTGGAGACTGTAAAAGCTGGACTGCTTTAGGGAAAGGTATTAAGTTATAAGAATTCACAATTTTGCATCAAAGGTAACAAGTGAGGAGGAGAATCAAAAATCAAAGATTGCAAATGCTACTATTCTGAAATTAAAATAGAAGATGCTGGAGGAACTCAGCAGATTGGGCAGCATCAGGCGTCAGAGAAACCGGGTTAACATTTTGGGTCAATGACCTGAATGCCACATAATTATTTTAAAATTCCTTTTTAATCTGGAACAGGGAACATAAAACAGTACAGCACAGGGACACTATATTCAGCCCACAATGACTGTACCGAACATGACACTGTGATGTTTGGTGGACTTTGCGGGATGGGAGGACCCGTTGCTCCTACCGTGCAGCAGGTGGCGCTGCGCAGGACAAAGAGGGATGTTTTGTATATAGTTTATCCTGTCCAAAGATACTAGAGGAGCTTTGCTCCTGTCTGTCTGTCTGTGTGTGTGTGTGTGTGTGTGTGTGCAGCCATTTTGAGTGTCTTGCTGCCAGCATTGAGTAATATAATAAAGACTTCTGTTGTACGTTGAAGACTCTCAAGTTTCATGCAGACCTAGAAAACGAACACGAAAGTGGTGTCAGATGTGGGATACTTCAGATTGTGTCCAAAGACCCAGATAAGAGCCTATTTTTTTATTTAAAAAAAAACAGAAATCAAACTAACATGTCTTGGCAATTCGATCGTTTCGATCCCGAGCGAGAAAGGTGGACATCGCATTTAATGCGTGCTGAGTATTATTTTGAAAGTATGACAATTACGACTGATCAGAGGAAGAAGGCTCTCTTGTGTTCGTCGATGTCTCCAGAAACTTTTGCACTGCTTCAAAATTTACTTCCAGAAGAAGTAACTGAAGCCTCATATGCTGAAATCACAACGGCTCTGCAGCTGCATTTCGAAGAAAGTCGAAATTTCCTCACTTTGATTTCTACCGGACGATGCAACAGGAAGGGCAATCGATTATCGAATTACTTGCCAAACTTCACACCAAGGCAAAGGCATGTGATTTTAAAACACAATGCTGTGAAAAGTGCCAAGAGAATGCGTTGCAGGATAGACTGGTCATGGGCTGCAGGCACGCATTCATCTAGCAGGCGATTCTCAAAGAATCAGATGCATCATTGAAGAATGTGCTGCAGTGTGATGAGATGGCCAAGCTGCTGAGTAAAGAACTGCACAAAATGGCCGGCAAAACAGCGTAGAAGCTCCCTCAGGAGGTGCATACAGTTCGTCAGACTCGTCCGCAATGCCAGAAACCACATGATCGACCCAGAGCAAATCCAGAGAAGGTGGGACAGTTTCAGAAGAACCGTCCTCCTGTGGGGGGAGGATCGAAACCCTGCTACCGGTGTAGCTCGACTGCTCATCATCACCGTGAGTGCCCGTATATCAAGTCCATTTGCTACGCCTGTTACCGAAAAAGTAATCTCCAGGCACTGTGTCAATCCGTTGGAAAGCTGAGAAAGGGCAAGAAAGCGCAAAACACAGTCGACCAAATCGCGGAGACCATTTCTATTGAAGTGCTCGGTGTGTCTACGATCACCGACAAGACGAGGATTTCGCTGCGGGTCTCAAACCCAATCTACAGTTCCAGGTGGACACTGGTGCGGCTGTGTCGCTAGTGGGTCAGGACATCTGGGAGAGGATCGGATCTCCGAAGCTGAAACCGGCCAACATCCGCCTTTTCGGATACTGACGACAGCCCATTCCCATGAAAGGCAAATGCACTGTCGCCGTTTCCTGTAATGGCATGACACAAATGTTGCCGCTGGTAAATCGTCGTTGGTAAAGAAGGTACATCCCTGTGCACCATCGACTGGATCCATGCTTTCAAGCTTGACATGAACGCCTCGATCTACGATGGATCAACAATGGCATTGTCATCGACCATGGATTGCAACATGGTCAGCAAGTGCAAGAATAACCTGCGTAAAGAGGACGTCAAATGGCACTGGTCCAAAGAGTGTGACCATGCTTTCACCAGGTTGAAGAAGATGCTCGCCCAGAAGAAGCGTTTGGTCCACTATGACCCATCGAAGCCGATCTCGCTGGCCGCCGATGCATCACTGTCTGGCCTTGGAACAGTAATTTCACAGACGGCGATGAACGGCAAGGGAGAACCAATCGCGTTCGCATCCAAAACGCTGACGACCGCCGAGAAAAACTCCAGCCAAGTGGAGAAAGAACAGCATACAGATAAAGCAAATACTGATTTCTCTTCAAAAGAGAAAACTGAGGAAAACTCTGTTGATTCTGAGCCTTTAGCAAGAGTTGTGAAATGCAAAAAAGCTGGAAAAAAAGAGTGAAGGAAGGTTCAGCTAAATGGAGACGTTCAAACTGGATAGGGGGAATGTGATGTCTGGTGAACTGTGTGGGGTGGGGGACCCATTGCTCCTCCCGTGCAGCAGGTAGTGCTAGACAGGACATAGGGGGATGTTTTGTATATAGTTCTCTCCTGTCCAAAGATACTAGAGGAGCTTGCTCCTGTCCTGTGTGTGTGTGTGTGTGTGCAGCCATTTTGAGTTGTCTTGCTGCCAGTATTGAGTAATATGATAAAGACTTCTGTTGTACCTAGAAGACTCCCAAGTTTCATGCAGACCTAGAAAACGAATTGGAAATACACCAAATTAAACTAATCCCTTCTGCCCTACATGAGATGAATCTTGTTGATAAAATGCAGCACCCATTGAAAATGTAGAAAATATCTTATTTTGCACTTAGTTACTGAAGAGTAGCAATGTTACAAAATTTTGAGATTTAAAAAATCAAGTCTGCAATTTATCCCATCAGATAAAGAATAAAAATAAGTTTAATTTGACACCTAATTCACTTTCATATCTTCAGTATTAAAAAGGTTATGGCCATTTTCATACTCAGAAATTAGCATTCCATTGACTTAACACAAAAGCTGTGATCAAGGACAGTCAAAAGCCCATAACTTTCTTAAAAATTAAGAGAACTGAATGAAATTTTCAGTTATTATAGATTGAAGCATTCTGAAACAAATATGAAACACTCTTACTTGGATGACCTGAAATTAAAGCATATAATTAGTTAGTTACCTAATTGTAGGTAATTACAAAATTCAATTACTAGACTTAAACATCTATCCATTTCTTAAGAAAAGATTAACATTTTTAAAAAGCCTAAGTGTCCAAATAACATTCACACAAGAATTCACAATATAACATGATTTTGAAATCCCATTGTCATGAATTTATAGGCCAAATGGAAGGAATTTAGTGTTTAATTCCCGTAAATTAATGGTCATTTAAATTATGTTGCGAGTGGGTTTCTGTGGAACGCGATCGTTTGGAACTTTGTGGTTTGCGGTGAATTTAACCCCCAGTCGGCAGGAAAAATACTGCCGGTTCGTATATTTTCGAAGTCACCTTTTCGCAACATGAAATTTTGATTAAAAGCATCCTAAGAAGCATGTTTATATGTAAAAATAAACTGTGCACCTTGTTTTGTCCCCTACGTGAGACCCGTCCCGTTGTCGACGTTCACGGCTTTAGAAGATGATTTTTAATTTACTCATGCTAATAAATGATCCAGCGTAGTTTAAAAATAACTCCATAAAACAAATGTCGGAGCGATTTCTCTTCAGCAACTAAACCCCCTGAGATTAATCGATACGAATAGTCTGAAGTAAACGGCATTTTAAACCCGCCCCCCTCTCAAAGGCGCCAAAGTCGCGCACACGGGCAGTGGCAGAACTGCAGCGCCGCTAAAGGTAAGTTTTGTAACATACCTATGAAGAGTAGCCAAGTTTGCTCTGTATCTTGTGGTTGAGAGCTGACTGTCTAAAAGCAAGTCATAGAGTCATAGAACCATAGGAGTGATACAGTGTGGAAACAGGCCCTTCGGCCCAATATGCCCACACCGGCCAACGTGTCCCAGCTACACTAGTCCGACCTGCCTGCGTTTGGTCCATAACCCACCAAACTTGTCCTATCCATGTACTTGTCGAACTGTTTCTTAAACGTTGGGATAGTCCCTGCCCCTACCTCCTCTGGCAGCTTGTTCCATATACCCACCACCCATTGTGTGAAAAAGTTACCCCTCAGATTCCTATTAAATCTTTTCCCTTTTACCATGAACCTATGTCCTCTGGTCCTCGATTCCCCGACTCGGGGCAAGAGATTCTGTTGCATCTACCCAATTTATTCCTCTCATGATCTTATATACCTCTATTGGATCACCCCTCATCCTCCTGCACTCCAAGGAATAGAGACCCAGCCTACTCAACCTCTCTCTATAGCTCAGACCCTCTAGTCCTTGCAACATCCTCGTAAATCTTCTCTGAACCCTTTCAAGCTTGACAATATCTTTCCTATAACATGGTGCCCAGAACTGAACACAGTGAACACAGTGACTGAAAGGAGGCAAGATCCGAGTTCACTTAATGGTCACCACAACTACTGATATCTTTCCAAAGCAGGAGACTTCTCATGCATGGAAACATCCTGCTGTCGTACTGCGTGGGACAGGAATCTTGTCGAGTGGTGTTTTTGCTCTTTGTTACTTGTCTCTTTCTAATAAGATACACTAGGAGGCCCATCAGATCCATGCTGGCCCCCACCAGTCCAACTTCCCCTCACTGATCTGACTGGCCTTTGATACTCATCAAAGCTGCTTATGTGTTGTGACAGCGCCTCCTCACTCAATGTAGCACTCCGATCCCCGTCACCGGCAGACGGGCCAGAAGAAGCCAACAATCAGCCGACAGGCCGTTAGCGCGCAAAATATTTCGGACAGTGCGGGATGATCCGAGCCCCACGTGATGTCGGGACCAGCCCCGCACAACTCCATACGCCTCCGCGCTTCGAAGTGGGACCGGCCCCGTGCGGCCCATATGCCTCAAGCGACCACGTTTGGTCACGCCAGACACATGCAATCGCATGCAAGTGGGACAGGCCCTTTAGTCACCAGGACAAGCCCAAGACAGCCACCTCCTACTTATCAAGGCCAAAGCTAATACCATGATAAGTCCGTGAATGCCAGAGTCCCGTCCGGGATTGAGCCGCCAGGACAAGCCAAAGGCAGCCATTGCCTCCTTTGAGGCCATGATTCAGTTGCTGGGACAAACCCAAGATGACCTTGGGCTCCTCCTATGCACACTGATGCGTCCCCATGCGGACTCGGACCTTCTCGACACTATTATCATTCACTATAAATGAAGCGTATCACGTGAGCTTACTGTGGGTGCCAGTGTCATTGTCAACCCAGCATCACCCCTGGCCCCACAATGTCCAGAGTTTATCAGTCGAGTTGGTTGGAGATTTACAATTTAGCAATTAAGTCTTTGGTACTGCACTGCAGGTCCAGTGCTGCAACACTTTATAATGTCTTCCTGAGCCTTTACTCCACTTTTGGCTCAGACTTGAGTCAAGATAAAAGATCCATCTATTGAGTGACTGACTCTATCCGAGGCACAACATAAATCCAAAGTGATGTATCACCCGCTGAGAGTGCAAACTAAATGGAGTGTTTTTAAAAGAAAACAAATGTTTCATGTGGTTCTGCCTCCCGAGATTTCACAGTCCAAACACAGCTTTTGCCAGAAACATCACTGTGATATTTTTCAGTAAAATAGCTCTGGTTGTACTGGTAGAGTACACTGTATCATCTAAATCTGAAGGTCAATTTAATATACGCTTCAAGTCTCTATTGAGTCCAGGCTTCCTTTTGATTATGCTATGTTACAATACAAAATCAAATTTTCTTTTATTTTCAGGCTGGTTATAAAGAACGAAGTGATGCTGTGAACTCTGCCATTGAAAACATGTGCAAGAAGACGAGGCAACTTCGCAGACAGGTACACTAACACCTACTACCTCAATGTGATCGATAGTGTAAGGTCCTTAAAAGCAAGCTCTACTCAATGGCCAAAAATCTGTAGCCTCCCTTTGATCTGGTATTTTGGTGGTTCACATGCTTGATCAATGGTGTTTCATCATTAATGTTTTATTATTATTAATGTTTAGTGTTTCCTGAGTCATTCGTAACTGTCACTGTATGTCATGTTGTTACTTGTGGGCGGAGCACCAAGGCAAATTCCTTGTATGTGAATACTTGGCCATTACTTACTTGATGTACAGAGGGATCTTACGGTCCAAGTCCATTGCACTTTGAAAGTTGCAATGGAGGTAGATAGAGTGGTTAAGAAGACGTATGATTGTTTGCCTTCATCTGTCAGGGCATTAAGTATAAGGATCCGGAAGTCATGTCGCAACTTTATAGGACTTATGTTTGGCCACATTTTGAGTATTGTGTGCAGTTCTGGTCACCCCATTACAGGAAGGATATGGAGGTTTTATAGGGTGCACAAGAGATTTACCAGAATGCTGCCTAGATTAGAAGTGGGTATTAGCTATAAGCAGTGGTTGGAAAAATATGGTTTGTTTTCTCTGGAACATTGGAGATTGAGGCGAGTCCTGAAAGAGATATATAAAATTATCAGAGGCACAGTACGATAGGCTATCAGATCATTTTTCCCAGGGTAGAAATGTCAGATTCCCTTATTGAGATGGATTTAAAGCTGAAGAAGGGTCCCAAGCCAAAACGTCCTCTATCCTCTGTCTCCACAGATGCTACCTGTGTCGCTGAACTACTCCAGTAGTTTTCCACTAGGGCCTGGAGTGGAGAACTTCAGTTAGGGGAGAGATTAGATCGGCTGGTTTTGTTTTCCCTGGAATGAACGAGGATGAGGGATGACCTGATAGAATAAGATCATGAGAGGCAAAGATAAGGTGGATAGTCAAAATATTTTTCCATATATTTTTCCATAACTTTATCAATAATAAGGGAGCAAAGGCATAGGATGAGAGGAATGAGTTTTAACTTGAGGGGTACGTTTTTCACACAGAGAGAGGTTGATATTTGGAACTCGCTGCCTGAGAAGGTGGTGGCATCAGAAACAATTGTTATGTTTAAGAAGCATTTTGACAAACACAAATGGGCAAGGCATAGAAGGAATATGGAGGAAGGAACAGCAGGTGCTGGTTTACACTGAAGATAGACAAAAAATGCTGGAGTAACTCAATGGGACAGGCAGCATCTCTGGAGAGAAGAGATGGGTGACGTTTCAGGCGAGACCCTTCTTCAGAAGGATACTGCCCAATTACAGGCAAATATGATCAGTGAAAATGGGCAAAAAGCTCAGTATGGGCATGCTGGGGCAAGGAGTCGAATTCTGTGCTGTCCCATTTATATAATTAAGTGTCTTATTTATTTTAACATTCATTCTGAGGATCTGGCAATATGGGTTTTCCAAAGTAATAGTGAAGCACTTGCTCATTAAGTCTCTGAAGAGGGCAGCTAATAGGGGTCACAAATAGGGCAGTCCGCAAAGAGTGGTAAGTTTATTTGAGACCTTAAGAGCTGCGGCTTTGTCACACTCCAATAATTTTATGGCAGCCTTTTGTGGTATCGTCATTTAATTTACCAGTCAGTTATTAAAAAGATGAATTAAAATTTTTCAAGAATTGAACTCTGGTTCTCTGGATAATTAATTCAGGCTTCTGAATTAAAATCGACCAAAATAAGATGCCATACATGCTGGAAAATACTCAACAAGGCCGATTTCAATGGTCGAAAATTTTGGGGTTTAATTTTAGCTTTAGAGATACAGCACAGAAACAGGCCCTTCGGCCCACCGAGTCCATACCGACCAGCAATCCCTGCGCTTTAACAATATCTACACACACAAGGGACAATTAACACTTATACCAAGTCAATTAACCTACAAACCTGTACATCTTTGGAGTGTGGAAGGAAACCGAAGATCTTGGAGAAAACCATCGCGGTCACATACAGACAGCATCCGTGGTCGGGATCGAACCCGGGTCTCTGGCGCTGCTTGCGTTGTAATGCAGCAACTCTACCACTGCGTGTAGTGGGCTGAATGCACTTTCATCAGAACTTTAAGAAGTTGGAAATAAACAGGTTTTAGTCAAGTCTGGATTATTACTCCAGCATTACACCTGCAGTGCATTATATTATCCTCAGGTTGAAAAATTCTAAACATTGTATTCACTCAGCCGACAGTTCACCCACGTTATATTCGGTGTGTTGAATGGAAGGCATTTTCAGCCACATAACACTTGTAACTAACTTTCCGTGTAAGCCATGATTACTTTGTCAAACCTTCAGTGTACAAGAGTGCGTGGCTACATTATCAGTGAACAAAACAGGTATTTTAATTGTCTTGTTGATATAGTTCTTTCAATAGGTGCTAACTTGATATGCCTCGTCATGCAGATCTGACTGTCAAATGAAAATCTCAAACTTGATTGTGATGGTATTATATGATAGATTGAAAAATAAAGATTCTTAAATTGTGGGAGGATTCAGCAGATTTATTTTACAATGTGAATCTGGCACTTTAAGTAGATATGATGCCTTCTATTGTGATCTCTTGCAGTCTCAGTCAAAAGTTGATTAAGAAGAATTTGCTTCTGTCCTGACAGAATATTCTCAGTGAAGCAAGAGTTCCAAGTGTGAGCTAATGTTTGTGTGAATGTTTTTTTTCCTACACACTTGGAAGGTTTTTATAATACACTAGCCAAGTGGGACCCATTGGGCCCCGTTCCTCCAACGCAATATTCCACCACTCACCCGTTCCCCCAACGCAACCCGTTCCCCCAACGCAATACTCCACCACTCACCCAAAGCCCCCAACTGCGCAGACGCGGCTCATTTCCCCTCATTCCCCCGCACTCCCTCCCCCCCTCTTCACCCTCCCTTTTCTTTCCCCTCTCCTCCTTTTTTCTTTCCCCTCTCCTCCTCCCCTCTCCACTCCCTCACCTCTCCCTCCCTCTACTTTCCCTGCCCTCAGTCACTCCCCTCCCTCCCTCCCCTCCCTCTATCTCCCTGCTCCCCCACTCCTCATCTCTCCCCATCCCACTCCCCCACTAAACACAATATTTAAATAACATTTCTCCTCCTCCCCCCCGCCCCCACTCCCTCTCTCTCCTTAAAACAATGTAACGAATCTCTCATTGCACTGACATTACCCTGTCATTTGTTAATATTGTAATGGGCAGGGCAAGTTTTAAAGTGAAAATTTTGATTTTTTAGTGAAAAATGTATTTGTTTTTAAGTTTAAAATGTGAATGACTTGTAAAATATAACATCAATCTTAATGGAACACTGCTGTGTTTTGAAAACAGAGTTTTTTCTTTTATGTAAATTAGATCCCATTGTGATGTAATTGTGGGGTGGAACACTGCTGATGGGCAGTTTATGTAAATTAGATCCCATTGTGATGTCATATGCTGCTAACTGCAGTTTATGTAAATGAGATCTCACTGTGGCATCATATGCTGCTATCTGCCAGTGCAAGTTCAAGTGATTTTTGTGAAACTGGATTTTATAAAGTTTAAAATGTGAATAACTTGTAAAATATACCATCAATCTAAACAAAACGTGATATACCCCAGGACAATGGCGAGTAAGGTGAGCCAAAAATTGTAGCACTATCGTGTACCGTTTTGGCGTAATATTAGGATCATCCAGACAGACAGACAGATATAGACACAAACAATAGGAGAGTATTAGTAATGTATAGATATTCATTTATTCACAAGATATGTAAGAAAGGACGAGAATTAATTGACTTATCTATGATATCAGCCAAATTAATTTATTGGATGTCAGCATGTATTTCTTCGCTCTGAAGATCAATAACACAGAGTATAGTGATGTATTCCACTAATTAGCAGCCCTGCTTTTCTTGACGAGGTTCTGCAACAGGGCATACAAGTGATGAAGAACTCCTGTGTCTGCATTTGTTATAAATACAGTTCATACAGAAATCCTCTCCCTGCTTTTGATTCACAAGATATACACAATCATAAATTCATCAAAAATTTACACCAGAGGCCATTCAGCCTCTCATCTGTATGCTGATCAGCATAGGACTCCCTAACTAAATCCCGCCTTTTGGCATTGGATGGTAGCTTACAGGCCTTGAATTTTCAAGTCCGAATCCAGGCACTTTTAACGTGCACTGAGGATTTCCGCCTCTTCCACTCTTTCATGCAGTGAGTTCCACATCCCCAGCACCCTCTGGATGAAAAACAAAATCCTGGGTAGGGGAGAAGAGAGAGTGACAGGGGTAGATCTGGTCCTTGATCATGTTGGCAGCCTTGCTGAGGCAGTGTGAAGTGTAGATAGAGTCTTCTTCTTCTTCTTGCGTTTGAGGCAACAGAGGTCCGCAGCAGGGTGATGCCATCCGGTTCGACATCCGTAGGTGCCCGCCTTAAAAAGGGCGCGTGCTTCGGGTTGGCGCCAAGCTACGGCGCTGCTGCTGTCTCCGTTTGTTGTCGTTCGCCTGACTGAAGTCAGTTGACAGGGCTCACCACAGGGAGGTCGACAACATGAGCCCCTAGATAGAGTCAATGGAAGGGAGGCTTGTTTTGTGTGATGGTCTGGGCTATGTCCAAAATCTCTGCAATTTGTTGTGGTTTTGCATGGAGCTGTTCCCCAACCAGGTTGCGATGCATCCCGTTAGAATGCTTGAAAAGGCACATCTGTGACAGTTGTTGGTGTGATGCCGAACTTCCGAAGCCTTTTTGGGAAGTTGATGCATTGATGTGCTTTCTTGCCCGTGGTTCCAATATGGCTGGTCCAGGACAAATTGCTGGCGATATTTATTCCGAGGATCTTGAAGCTTCCAACCATCTCTACTTTGGCGCCATCAATGTAGACTGGGGTGTGTGTACTGCTCCACTTCCTGGAGTCAATACTCCATCCTGGGCTCTCATAATTTTATACACTTCACATAAGTCTCCTCTCCATAGTTCTTTAAAGCTCCTTTCATAAAATAAACACTTTTGCTATTGTTCTTGCTCCCTTGCACGATCACAATCACGATCAAAACAGCTCTCACTCAAAATGAGGAAGAAACGGTGACAAGATGGGCGGCAGGGTGGCACATCAGTAGAGCTACTGCCTCACAGCGCCAGAGACCCGGGTTCGATCCCGTCTACGGGTGCTTGTCTGTCCGGAGTTTGTACGTTCTCCCTGTGGCCTGCGTGGGTTTTCTCTGAGATCATTGGTTTCCTCCCACAGGCCAAAGACGTACAGGTTTGTAGGTTAATTGGCTTGGTTTAAATGTAAACTATCCCTAGTGTGTTAGGTAGTGTTGGTGTGCTGAGGTCGCTGGTCAGCGTGGACTCAGTGGGCCGAAGGGCCTGTTTCCACGCTGTATCTCTAAATTAAACATCAACTGGCAGCAAGGAAGGGCCCCTTGGACATCATCCACAAAGCAGACATTTACATCCCATTCTTTAGTACAAATGAGAGCCTTTCTGGCCCTCTTCAGGGGACAGTTGAGTCAATGGTGTGCAGGCTACTGGAGTCACCCAGAGCCAAACCGACAGAGATGGCTTGACAAATTGAGGTAGAGAACCAGCTCATTGTTCACCATTCTGACACTTTTTTCTCTCCTTTGAACACATATTAAAAGCAATAGAGTTTCATCTAAAGACACAAGGAAGTGCAGATGCTGGTTTACAAAGAAAGACATAAAGTGTTGGAGTAACTCAGAGGGTCAGGCAGCATCTCTGCACAACATGGAAAGGTGACATTTCGCATCTGGACCCTTCTTCAGATTGATTGTGGTGGGGCAGGTGGGAGAAAGCTGGAAGAGAGATGTGGGCAGGTGATGAGTGGATACTGGTGAGGGGGAGAGGGTGGGGGGGGGGGGGGGTGGGGGGAGTGATTGTCAGATGGTTGGACAAAAGCCAGAGAGGAAAAGACAAAATATGTGTGAGATACAGATAGAAGAGGCGCAAATTGCGAAACCAGAGGAAGGAATATTGGTGGAAGAGGATGGGGGAGGGGAAAAAAGGAGTAATGGATGCAAATCCAGGTGGAGCACCAGAAAGAGTGTGGGGGGAAGGGTGGGGGGAGGAGGGGGGGGGGTGATGATTTGTAGGTTAGTCACCAAAAATTGGAGAACTCAACATTCATGCTGTTAGGTTGTAAGCAACCCAAGTGGAATATAGGGTGCCGTTCCTCTAGTTTGTGTGTTGCCTCACTGTAAAAATGGAGGAGGCCCAGGACAGAAAGGTCAGTTTGGGAATGGGCAGGGGAGTTAAAATGGTCAGCACCAGGAGATCCACACACAGTGTGCGGGGGCACAGTGGCACAGCGATAGAGTTGTTGCCTTACAGCAGCTGAGACCCAGATTCGAACCTGACTATCCATACTGTCTGTATGGAGTGTTAATCTCCCTGTCACCACGTGTGTTTTCTCTGGGTGCTCCAGTTTCCTCTCACACTCCAAAGACTTGCAGGTTTGTTGGTTAATTAGCTTCAGTAAAATCTGTAAATTGTCCCTAATGTGTAGTGTGCAGGGTGATCGCTGGTTGGCACGGACTTGGTGGGCCGAAGGGGCTCTTTCTGTGCTGTATTTCTAAAGTAAAATCCGGCAGCCTTGGTGGACCGAGTGCAAGCGTTCGGCAAAATGGTCGCTTAATCCACACTTGGTCTCGCCAATGGAAAGGAGGCCACGCTCGGAACGTTGAATGCAGTAGTTGAGGTCGGAGTTTAATCTAGTTTGCCCAGCTTTATATTTAAGGTCAAGTTGAGGGGTCAGATGTTCGTGGGACAGTGGAAGAGAGGAAAATATATCTTGCTTGCACTGTCAAATATTAACAAGTAATCCTTTATATTTGCCATAAGTGTAGAGTTTAGAGAAAGCGATGATGTGTATGTCTAATTAACCACCATTGTCTAATTATATCTCTGAAAGAGGCTTAAGAAAGAAGAGTATTAAAGTATGCAGGGACTGATCACTTCAGTGGGCTTAATGTCGTGTTTTTGATTGGTTCACTTCTGTTTATTTCATTCTCCCTTTCTGAGGGATTACAACTAAGACATTGAGATGTTTCCATTAAAAAAAGTTAATTCAAAGATTCATAATGTTATCTCAAAAAATGAACAATACAAATTTTGAAAAATGTTTTTGTTTTATTTGTGGTAATTGAAGGCAAAGTGAAATGTATATGTTCTACCGTGTTTGGAAGAATTGAAGCAATGTAATTGGGAGCATGAATAAATGTGGTGTTGTGAATGACAAGTGGATCGCAGCTCATTCTATAACAGGGAGGCTGTTCTGAGTTACAGAGGAGACATTATTTTACCTGCAAGGTAAAACTTTAATATTTTTCCCTCTTAAGGTAACAACATTCAATGGATATAATTATCAGCCTGAAATCAAGTAGCGTTATAATTGCAATGTGAAGGAAGATGAAAATTAGAGAGTTGCTGTTCTACCTTGAGAGAAAAGAGCTTCCACTTATTGACCTACTTTCTTGTCTTTGTACATATTGAAGTATGAACCACATAATCGAAGATTCCCATTCATAGGGCTAGAATGTAGAAAGTAGAACAGTGCACCACAGGAACAGCGGCACGGTGGTGTGGTGGGAGAGCTACTGCCTCAGCGACCCGGGTTGAATCCTGACCAGGGGTGCTTGTCTGTACAGAGTTTACAGTACGTTCTCCCTGTGACCTACATGTGTTTTCTCCGAGATCTTTGGTTTCTTCCCACACTCCAAAGATGTACAGGTTTGTAGATTAATTGGCTTGTTATAAATGTAAAAATACTTGTCCCCATTGTGTGTCGAGTTGTGTTAATAGGAGGGGATCGCTGGTTGGTGCGGTCTCCATGGGCCGTGTTATATCTCTAAACTAAGCGAAACTAAATTAAACAGGCCCTTCAGCCCATGATGTCTGTGTGGACTATGATGCATAATTTTACTTCGGAGTCACGTGAGTGACTTCGTGTAGACCCCACCAGCACGCATGCGCGACATATCGTCGAACACATGCGAAGCGACAGGCAGGGAGGAGGGTCGCTCCTCCACCGGAATGGAGCTACAGGTAAGGTAAAACTAACCTGAGGTCGGTTTTTCTTTCAGGGACTCTGTGGCACAGAGTACCCCACCAACGGGCCGCCTCGAGGGACTGACTGCGGAGGACCGTGGAAACGCGGGCAGTCAGCGGCGGAAGACTCCTCCACAGACCCGGAAGTCGGGCAAGCCCATTGACCCGGCAGGGTCCGGGCTCGGAGACTCGCCGTTTGTGGGTAGCGACGGCAGAGCGGCAGCCCTGACTTAACGCCGCAGCCCGCAGGGGCACCGCGGACTGGCGGCAAAGCTACCGGGAAGTTGGGCAAGCCCGTTGACCTGGCAGGGTCCGGGCTCGGAGACTCGCCGTTCGCGGGTAGCAACGGCAGAGCGGCAGCCCCGACTTAAAGCCACAACAGCCCGCAGGAACACGTCGGACTGGCGGCAAAACTACCCGGAAGTTGGGCAAGCCCGTTGACTCGGCAGGTTCCGGGCTCAGAGACTCGCCAATTCGCAGGTAGCGACGGCAGTCGATAATCCCGCATGGAGCGGATGGGGAGCACTTGCTTCAACGTGACCCACTCCAGCTGGAGTCTGGTCACCGTGGGTCTCCTAGCAGACCCACGGCAGTACCCTTTACAGGACTGCAAAATGCTCACCCTCTTCGCAGGGGAGCATAAGGAGTCAGGTCTGGGCTGAAGAGGGGGTGTTGGCAGAAGAATACAACATGCTAGGGGTGCAAGAAGAGGAGCTACTCGGGATGGCATCCAAGTTGTGATGTCCTCACAAAAGGGGCTACCATTGTCAGCAGGCAGCCAGTATAAATTACTTAACAACTCACCTAGCTCCAGGAATCTGTATTTCCCTCAATGTGCCTGCGGTAAATCCTCAAACTACTGACCTCGGGTATTACAGCTTTGCCAGATCAGTAGACGGAAGATCTGTCAGAGGAGCAACAGGAAGCTCTGGCACTCTCCTCAATTAAGATCAACTGTTTCAGGAAGAATGTCATCCGACCAACACTAAACCCCAAGTTTGCAGGGTTGTGTAGAACCAGCAGTGCACAGCCGCCTACTCTGTTGTTCGGGGACAACCTGCCCAAACAGGTAAAAGACCGCGACAAAGAGGCAAAAGCCGTCGGCATGATTAAGGTGCCGGCTGCTACCAGGTCCTCACATATTTGGCGGCAGCACCCCTACGCATCCACCAGCAGACCGCGTTATCACACCGAAAGAAAAGCTCGAAGGCCGTACAACCTACACAAAGGTCTTTTCAGGCCATGTCCCAGAACGGCCTTCCTGGAAGATGAGCCAACCCCACACCACAGCGCCTCCACCTCCCAGCAACCAAGGAAGGAGAAAACCAACACAGCATCACCGGTAACCATGGAGGTAGGTGGGTCTGGTTGCCTTCGGAACATAGCATGTGTAACTTCTTCACAGGTTGGGGGAAGGCTACACTTGATCAGGGAATAACTTCTGATCTTTTCATACTGCACAGTATTCAGCGATACAAAATTGAATTTGCTGACAAACTCCTCCTTTTCGGTTCAACATGCACCTAGCCGAAAGTTTGTGCTTTCACAAAAAAGATAAAGTGGAAGGTCATACGGAACTGTTGAGACTATATACAAAAGGAGTAATAGAGGAAACCAAACATGAATCTCTTGAGTGAATAATCATCGCGGCATCATGCAGAGAGTCCACCAGGAAACAGTACCTCACCTATATCAAAAAATGGGAGGTATTTTGTACCAGGACAGGCACAACTTACAACACAGCCACCATCACGGTTTTGCTGGAGTTCCTGGCAATTCTACACTTTGATGAAGGCTTGAGTTATAGTGCCATCAATTGTGCAAAAGTGCCCTATCCTCATACCTGAGACAGGAGCTAAAACACCATGAAGGAGTATCTCACCCTCTGGTGTCAAAACTCATGAGGGGATTCTAACACAAATTTCCCCAGGCCTCAATATTCCCAGACCTGGGATATTGGCATTGTCCTGACCTGTTCAGAGATTGGGCACCAGCCACGTCCCTCTCACTAACACGTATAAAATAGTGATGCTGATGACACTTGTAACGGAGCAGCGGGTCCAGTCTCTGCACAAACTAGACTGGACGCCATGGTAATATCCCAAAATAAGGTAACCTTTCACATTTATGAGTTACCTAAACAAAACAGGCCTGGCTCATCTGGCCTCAAATTGGAGTTCCTGGCTTATCCCGTAGATAGACGCCTATGCATAGTGACCCACCCTCTACATTAACTGGAGGTCACCAAAAGTCTCAGGGGAACGGATATGGCTCTATTGATAAGTTCAAATGTCCTCATCACAGAGTATCGTGCAGACCATATCAAGATGGCTCAGGGTGGTATTAGGTGCAGCAGGGGTGGACACTGATATTTTAAATCTCATTCCACCAGGGCTGCAGCTATATCATGCTGCAAGGATGATGGAAATCCTTATGGGCCACGCCCTTGCAACGGCGGGTTGGTCTAATGAAACAACTTCCAGCGGTTATAACAAACCTGTGGCCATGCCTGAGATATTTGCAGACACTATTTTTAAGTTCTGTATTATAATTTTCCCTGAAATTAGGGGTTATTATTATTGTTAAATAATACATTGTTGTTTTTCAGCACTGTACAAGCCTGAAATACGTGAACATACTTCCTCCATTGGTTATTAGGGCAGTGTGTGAGCATGGACTCATTTCCAGGGCATGAAATCACAGAGCTTTGAAATCTTCACAAAGTCACTCACGTGACTCTGAAGTAAAATAGTAAGATTAAATGAGAACTTACCAGTTCGAAGTTTGATCCTTATTTTATCTGCTCCCAACCCTCTATTATGAGGTCAACTGGTATGTTAGTTCTCTTATCTTATTATCTTCAGTCAACTCTACTATCTGTGATTGCACACCGCTGCTTTGAAGAATGTCGCGCATGCGTGCTGGCGGGGTCTTTACGAAATCCCTCATCGTAACTGCTCATAAAATAAGGATCAAACTTTGAACTGGTAAGTTCTCATTTAATCGTACTATTAGTGCCTCTTCTATCCTATCAACACAGTCAACATCCCTCTATTTCCTCCCTGTTTATGGGCCCATCTAAATACATCTAAAACAACACTATCATATCTGCTTCAAGCACTTCTCCTGGCAGCACATTTCAGCACCTACTACTTTCCATGTATAAAGACTTGCCTCACAAATTTCCTTTTATACATTCCCCCTCTCAACTTAAATCTATGCCCTTGAGTATATAACATTTCCACCCTGGGAAAACGACTTTGACAGATTACGCTATCTATGTGTCTCATAATTTTATAAACCGCTATTAGGTCACCCATCTGCCTCTGATGCTTCAGGGAAAACAATTCAAGTTTGTCCAACCTCTCCCTATAGCCAATACTGTCTAATCCAAGCAACATCCACCCTCTGCGGCGTCTCCAAAGTCCCCACATCCTTCATGTAATGGGGTGCCCAGAACTGCACACAATACTACAAATGTGACCTGACAAAGGTGACTTCTGCACATCGGCGAGACCAAGTGCAGGCTCGGCAATCATTTCGCTGAACACCTCTGCTCAGTCTGCCTTAACCTACCTGATCTCCCGGTTGCTCAGCATTGTAACTCCCCCTCCCATTCCCAATCTGACCTTTCTGTCAGAGAGCCTCCTCCATTGTTAGAGTGAGGATTTAATTGGAGCAGATTGGAGGAACAGCACCTCATATTTCGCTCGGGTAGCTTACATCCCAGCGGTATGAACATTGACTTCTCTAACTTCAAATAGCCCTTGCTTTCCCTCTCTCTCCATCCCCTCTCCTTCCCAGTTCTCCCACCAGTCTTACTATCAACGACTACATTCTATCTCTGTCCCGCCCACTCCCCTGACATCAGTTTGAAGAAAGGTCTCAACCTGAAACATCACTCATTCCTTCTCTCCAGAGATGCTGCGTTTCCCGCTGAGTTATTCCAGCATTTTGTGTCTATCTGTGACCTGACAAAGTTTTATAAAGCTGTAACATGGCCCATTTTTTCTACTCAATGCCCCAGTTTATTAACAACAAGACTAGGGGGGGGGGGGGGGGCAGTGATAGAGGGTCTGAATGAAGAACTTAAAAGTGGGAATACCTCTGCCGCTTTGAGGTATTAGGTAGAGCTACTACTGCCTTACAGCACCAGAGATCTGGGTTTGATCCTGACCTTGGGTGCTGTATGAGTGGAGTTTGAATGTTTTCCCTGTGACCGTGTAGGTTTTCTCCGGGTGCCCCTGTTTGCTGCCATGTTCAAAGATGTGTGGGCTTGAAGATTAATTGGCCTCTGCAAAATTGCCCCTAGTGTATAAAGAATCGATGAGAAAATGGGATAATATAAAACTCATGTGAATGGATAATTAGTGGTCAGCGTGGGCTTGGTGGGCTTGTTTCCAAGCCGTGGGCTCGGAAAAGGGCCCGTTTCCAAGCTGTATCTCTAAACTAAACCTTGAAGAGACTTTGCAGTGGAGCAGTAAAATGGAGGCACAGGAGACTGAAGGTCCTGGAATCTGAAGCATAAACCGAGCCACTGGAGAAACCCCGCGAATCAGGCCGCATCTGTGGAGAGCAACGGGAAGACAACATCTAGGGCTCAGAGCTTTCACCACGACTGAAAGAGAGAGGGAGATAGCCAGTTGCAAGTGGGGGGGGGGAAGGGAACTCTTTAATGGGCCTGTCCCACGTAGACGATATTTCAGTGGACTGCCGCCGACTGTCGAGTTGCCGGCAGTCGCATGAAAAACCGGTCACTGTCAGAGTGGAACACACACACAAACACATCGCTTCCTTCACCAGCCTGTGTAAAATTTTGTAGACAGCACTCCCCCTGCTTGCCCTGTCTAAAAAATTCACATGGTGCAAAGCCAATGTGATACAGACACACATCGTGATGAACAGGAGGGTTGGCGCTGTAATTAAGACGGCTAAAGCACAGTGTACGGTAAGTCCTTTAAAAGAGGGGGGGAGAAAGAATGGAGACAACTTTTAAGAAGCCAGAGAAACACGGCTGTGAAGCTCGGCGGACATTTTACGTATCCTTGGTTCTGAGATCTACTGCTTACCTTTTATTTTCCCAAATGAGCCAATGGAATTCACCAGTCAGCATTGGCTACAACCTATGAGAACCTCCGAGAACCTTCGACCTCCTGGCAACCCATTAGGACCTCCTGGCAACATGTTGAAAATTTTGCGGTGACCATAATGAGGCCGCGACTAGTTCCCAGAATGCTGGAACTCCTCACGGCCATGAAGGCGACTCCCTGGCAACTACGCGCGAACATGTGGCGACCACATAGTCTCCTGCAGTCGCCTAAAAAATTGTCTAAGTGGGACAGGCCCTTAAGTGAATCCTTCCAGCCTCTGCTCCAGTGCAGTGTTCTTATCTGGTGTAAGTGAGAGTGCTGCACTTACCCACAGGGATACTGGCACTGCCTGAAGAGGGGAATGCAGGAAGATCAGAGCCTTGTGCCCAGCCACTCTGCTGAGCATGGAGAAAATTAGCCATTTAAATGCATTCCACCATATTCACAATTTACAATAAAATAAAAAGAACAGCACGGAGGTAGGACATTGCACCCACTATGGCATAGTCATAGAGAGATACAGCATGGAAACAGGCCCTTTGGCACACTGTCAACAACCTAGTTACACCAATGCTACACTAATCTCATTGTTTATTTCATAAGTTACAGGAGCAGATTTAGGCCTTCCGGCCCATCGAGTCTACTCTGCCATTCAATCATAGCTGATCTATCTTTCCCTCAAACCCATTCTCCTGCCTTCTCCCCATAACCCCTGATACCCGTACTAATCAAGAATCTATCAATCTCCACCTTAAAGATATCCATGGACTTGGCCTCCTAGACTCTCCCACAAGTGGAAACATCCTCTCCATATCCACTCCATCCAGTCGGGAACTTTCTTCAGACTATCCATTTTCTCCAGAGGTGCTGCCTGATCCGATGAGTTACTCCAGCACTGTGTCCTTTTGTGTAAATCAGCATCTGCAGTTCCTTCCTACACCCTTCTTTAGTCTGATGGAGTAGAGGGGAGGCGGTTGGTAGAAAGAGCTGAGGGGAAAGGATGGGGCAAGTGCTGTTAAGTGTTCATGTTCGAACTAAGTTGATGAGGTGGTAAGTGACTGATTTCCCTCACGTCTAACTGTTTGTGTGGTTGTAAGCCAGTAGGCAGCCCAATTCCTTATCCACCCAGCCAGTGAACAAACTAACCAGAGTTACAGCTGCTGCAGACACCAAGAGGTGGCCCTTTCAGTGGTGCAGACGCAGACAGCGTTTGTTATGCTTGCTCAATTTTACACCTGGTGCTTTGTTAAGGCACTGATTATTATTCTGGAACACTTAGTTCGAACCTGAACACTAATTTAGAGCTGAAATTGTAAGCTCATTAGATAATTTAATTGTAGCGTAACAGGATAATTTATGCAAATGTGTGAAATGAGACAGCAATCTGCATTAAAGTTCAGTTCCGCGCTAACAATCCATAAAATAATGGCGTAAGTGGTGTTTTTTGAAAAATATTATTATCAAGATAAGAGCAATGGTGGAATTGAACTCCCTTGTCTGTTCTGAAATGTGCTTTGGTTCTCTGTATTTTCCAAAATGCCCATTGTTCGAACAGAGCTAATTTAAATCAACTGCTGTGGACACAGTGGAAAGGACTGAAAACTATGGAAAGCAATAAAAATCTCCAGGACATCTATTTCCTACCAATCTTACCGGCCTATGCTCTGGAAGTTACAGTAGTTTCATCTTGCCTACTTTTCACACCAGATGTAAAATTGTGCGACCAAAACAAATGCCGCCTGCATCTGAAAGTATACATCAGTTGTTGAATCCTGAACTGCTAGCACGTGAAGATTGATGTTTAGCACCTTGATTGCACCAAACCGAGGCCTCAGTCCTCTCTCGGGATCCTAACACCGAGTTGGATGAATGCTGAAGGTTATGTGGACAACACCCACAATGTCCCGGGGATTCCCCTCCCCCACTATAGATGAGGCTCGCACCTGGGTCTCCTCCATACCCCGCAACACTGCCCTCTCTCCCCATTCCCCTACTCGCAACAAGGGCAGAGTCCCCCTGGTCCTCACCTTTCACCCCACCAGCCGGCACATACAACACATAGTCCTCCGCCAGTTTCGCCACCTCCAACGTGACCCCTCCACTCGCCACATCTTCCCACCTCCCCCCCCCTGTCTGCCTTCCACAAAGACCGCTCCTTCCACAACTCCCTTGTCAATTCTTCCCTTCCCTCCCGCTCCACCCCTTTCCTGGGCACTTTCCCTTGCAACCGCAAGAGATGCTACACTTGTCCCTTTACCTCCCCCCTCCACTCCTTTCAGGGACCCAAGCAGTCCTTCCAGGTCCGACAGAGGTTCACCTGCACCTCCTCCAACCTCATCTACTGCATCCGCTGCTCTAGATGCCAGCTGATCTATATCGGTGAGACCAAGCGGAGGCTTGGTGATCGTTTCGCGAACACCTCTGCTCGATCCGCAATAACCAACCCGCCCTCCCGGTGGCTCAGCACTTCAACTCCTCCTCCCATTCCGTATCCGACCTCTCTGTTCTGGGCCTCCTCCACGGCCAGAGTGAGCAACACCGCAAATTGGAGGAACAGCACCTCATATTCCGCTTGGGGAGTCTGTATCCTCTGGGCTTGAACATTGAATTTTCTCAATTCTGTTAACCCTTGCTGTCTCCTCCCCGTCCCACCTCTCCCTCAGCCCTCGGGCTCCTCCTCCTTTTTCCTTTCTTCTCCCCGCCCCCCCTCCCCCACCTCCCATCAGTCTGAAGAAGGGTTTTGGCCCGAAATGTTGCCTATCTCCTTTGTTCCTTAGATGCTGCTGCACCCGCTGAGTTTCTCCAGCCTTTTGTGTACCCACAATGTCCGTATGCTCGTTAAAGAGAAAGCAGCGAAGTTTCACTCATTTGCAACCACTTCCGTTTATAATCCTCAAGCATATATGTTACATTAGATGCTGCACACCATTCTGTGCTAATGTCAGACCAGTCAAAAAGTCATACAGCTCAGAAATAGGCCCATCGGCCTACTAAGTCTCTATAGAACATCAACCCCCAGTTACACTAATCCAACACGAGTCCCATTTTTTATTATCTATAAATTTTTACCCATGTACTGCGGCAATTTTGCAGGTGCAGGCTGCTGGATGCACAATTAATCGCTACTGTGAAGTTGAGGTGTACAGTGGCACAGCTAACACAGCTATCCAACAGAGTCATAGAACGTTTCCGTTCAAAGAACAAGCCCTGCAACTGAATTCGTCCATGTTGACCAAACTGTCGACAGTCCCATTTGTCGGCGCTTGGCCCGTATCCCTTCAAAACGTTTCCATCCATCTACGCGACCAGGTGTCTTTTAAATGTCGTAATTGTACCTGCCTCTACCACTTAATTTGACAGTTTGTTCTATATATGAACCACCATCTGTGTGAAAACGTCGTCCCTCAGGTCTTCTCTCAATCTTTCTTTTCTCATATTAAATTCAGGTCTCACTAGTTTTAGACTCTCCTACCGTGGGGAAACGACTGCAGCCAGTCGCCTGATCTTAATCCACATGATTTTATATATCTCTATAAGGTCACCCCTCAGCCTTTTATGCTCCAGAGAAAAAAGTCTGAGCACCATCTGGCGTATTTTTATAACTCAAGATATCCAATCGCAGTGACACCCTCACAATTTTTTTTTGCACCCTTTCCGTTTTAATGACATCCTTCGCACAAATCCGATAGAATTTTATGAAGTGGTTTCCAAGAGGATTGATTGGGACAGTGCAGAGGACATTATCTTATTGGACTTTAGCCAGGCCTCTGACAAGGTCCCGTAAAGTAGGTTTGTCTGCAAGCTTAGATCGCATGGAATCCAAGGTGAGTTCAAAATTGACTTGGAGGGACATCAAAGTGCAGTTGTGTGACAATAACTGCGCACAGGTGTGTTCTCACCAACGACTTGTACAGTTGCATCATAACAAGGCCTTACCTTATCTTTCTGTCACTTTCTGCTCTCCCTCATGGCCGCACCCTCTCGTGTCCAAGCCTCTAGACTTACTCTCAAAACACAGCGCCTCTACACACAGCCACTTCAGTGAACCTTTGCTTCTTCTTTATGGCTGCTCTGCCTCTCAAAGCCAATCAAGTAGTGCTCATTTAAACATTCCCCTACTGCTCTGTTGTGCTTCCTGGCTTGAAACTTACTCATTCTGGCTTTAAATTCACAGTAAGATTAAACGAGAACTTACCAGTTTGAAGTTTGATCTTTATTTTATGAGGAGTCGAGTTGAGGGACTACGTGAATAGAAGCCCGTACAGCTGTTGGTGCGTCAATCTTCAAAGCAGCGGAATGAATTCACAGCTAACAATGACCGAAGTATAACGGTAAGATGATAAAACTAGAACTACCAGATGAGATCTATGAGGGTGGGAGCGGAGGGCACGTAGTCCCTCAACTCGACTCCTCATAAAATAAAGATCAAACTTCAAACTGGTAAGTTCTCATTTAATCTTACTATTTTACTTCGGAGTCACGTGAGTGACTACGTGAAGACTTCAAAGCACTGTGAATTCACGCCGCAGACTCAAATCCGACGTTCACACTGCCTGGATTGACTCAAAAGTCGTTAACAATCAATCATGCATCAGTAGTACATTTGTTAAATGAACTAACAGTTTATTTACAAACAAATCATAACAAACCCCTCTAACTCAGGGGAAAAATGTAACAGTACTGACACCAGATTCAGCAAACACCCCGAGCCTTGAAATCGGCTTGGATAAAACCTCTGAAAAGTTAGCTTACTGGACCATCCTGCGGCCGCGAGGACCTTGAAATCGTTTGCACCGACACCTTACTGTGTGGTTTTTTGTGACTAATAAACAAAGCCAACTCTGTTCCTCTCAGAGGTTTAGTAATCTCAATGTAACGAGATAAATGTGAGACTATACAGAAGCGATCATCTGCGGGGTATGCTGAAAACACAATCTTACATCCTGTCATGCCTCTTTTATTATGTTTAAGCAAATCATAGACATAAAATATAATGGCATCTGCCGACACATGCATTCTATCTAGCCGTAGCTTTTGCAATGTTTGTACACGTTGGGCTGAAACCAACACCATAAGCATGACCACCTTCATAGTTAATTTGGCTACTGATAGGCTTGTAACCGGAGCCCACTGGCGAAGAAGCATAAGAACCTCACTCACATTCCAAATACCAGCATACCAGGGTTTAGGAGGATTAGAATTGAAAACTCCCTTCATGAATCGTGAACTAACGGGTGTGTCCCTACTGTATGCAATTCTGCATTCATAGGTAAATAAGAAGACAGAGCACTTCTGGCTGAATTAATCGCACTGTAACTTAATGTTTTGGTCAAAATAAAGAGTTGACAAACTCCAATACATCCGTGATCCCTGCAGTGTGATATACAATATCCTGCTGTAGGCAGAATTGCTCCCACTTCCTTATATAGGTGATATATTGCTGCTGTGTACTATCCCTGCAGGCCGACGTGAGAACATCCACCGTCCGATGAGACAGTCCTCTCCCCAGGTATGGCCTCCTTAAAATCTGCAAATTAACAGATCAATACGATCCTATAAAGGTTGTTGATCCCCAGTGACTGGATTTACCAGTAGATTTTTATTCTTGGGCATAAGCATGTAAGGCTCCCTAGCCATTTGTAATACAACGGGAAACCATGCTCGTGTAGGCCAATCTGGCACTACCAATACCCCTGAAGCGGAGTCCTCCTTGATCTTTTGCAAACATCTGCTGATGAGACAGAATGAAGGAAATACATACACAAACATTCCTCCCCCAATGCAGCGAAAATGCATCCACTGCTACTGCCGCAGGATCTGGTTACCATGAAACATATCTAGGTAACTGATGATTTAATCGAGATGCAAACAAGTCAATATCTGGCAATGCATACTGATCAATCATTTGGTTAAATACATCCTGATTTAACATCCATTCAATGTTGTCATTAAACTGACGTGACCTCTTCCTGGCAAATAAAGTGCTGAAAGCCAGATATTTTGGTCAATACACCAGCTCCAAATCTGGTTAGCCAGTCTATCACAAGACTGTGACTTAACTCCACCCATGTGGTTTACATATGCCACTGCTGTGGTGTTGTCAATCTGACCTGCACATGCAGATCCCTCCTTGTAGAACAATAAGCTTTGAGCCCATACCAGGTGCCCAACAACTCTAAATAATTAATCCCTCTTAATTGAGGAAGCGATGTCTCATCCACATTCCATCTGCCTCCACAACTAGAAGACATATCTGTTGCACCCAACCCAGTGCACTTACATCAGTCTGTAATATCAGTGACGGTGATTCCACCAAACCTTCCTTAAATTTTTTGAAACATGTACTATCCACCATTGTATGTCAGCAATCGCCCCAGCTGACAACTGCATAGGCCTATCAAAAATGGCCCCTTTGTATTCTCAGTGCCTATTCCTTTGATGGTTGTAATTGTTGATAATGCAGAGGACCATACTGCACAGCTGGAAAGGCTGCAACAACTTCCCAATAAAACTGGCTACTTGTCTAATCGAAGGCCGTTGTTCTCCAACGAGATTAACACAGTCCTCAATTAACTGATTCAATTTATCCCTGGGCAAAGTTACCAACATGTGATTGGAATTAATGGTAAATCCCAGATAATCAATAATTTGGACTGGTGATAAATTTAGATTTATCTGGGTGAATAACAAATCCCATTTGTTCAAAAGTGATTTTAACAACTGAAACTGATGATTGAGTTTCAGCATGAGTCTTTCCAACAATCAGAATATCATCTAAATAGGCCATTACCACATGCCCCTGAGCTCTAAGTAATGCTAACACAGGTTTTACCAATTTAGTAAATAACCTAGGAGCTGAAGTTAATCCATTCGGCAATGTCCTGAATTGCCACAGCTCAGTCATCCAAATAAATTTCAAATATCTTCTATCATCACCATGAATAGACACTGCGTAATACGCATTCTTTAAATCAATGGTTCCCCGTGGTAAAGGTCTCCATTTTGAAATGCCTATAACAAACAAATTTGTTCGATAAATCCAGAATAATTCTACATCCCCCAGTCTTTTTAGATCTGGGAAATATACTTGACAGAAATTGTTGACTTTGATAGACAGAAGGCTCAATTACCCCTTTCTTATGTAACGACTGAATCTCTGCTTGAATAAGCACATTTTCCTCATCTGAAAAATAAGTTTATGACTAGGAAAATGTTGATTAGGTAGACTGTCCTTATAGTAAAATCCAATTTTTCACCCCTTCAATACACTAAGTATGAACAAATCTGATGTCAACTGCTGCCATTGTTTGAGAACAATTTTAACCTTCCCCAATTTGAACAGGAACATCAGTTAATTCATCGTCTGTCAATGTTATATTCCTTACCAGCATCTTTCTTTGCGGCCTTGTTGTCCTCGACTTCTTGTAGAGAACCTTTTTTGCCTTGCTTCCAGCTGGCTTAATGAGGGCCATGGTTATAACAACCTCATAACAGTCTTTGACCCTTTTTGCAAGGTTACCACCAAACAACAGATTTCGTGGTGGTACACTGGTCGGTTTGCACAACTCGCCAAATTCGGGTTAGCACTGGCCTAATAGCGGCCCTCCCGATATTATTAATTTCAAAATGCATTACAAAGGAGTCCCAGTTCATCCTGGTGTGCTTCAACCATATCATTTGTATCAATAACTTTCACCACAGCTGTAATACCTGCTGACAACAGTTTAAGCACTTTTTTAAAACTTCATCTCCTGGGCCCTAGCAGGCAAACCCATCTATGCAAATTTGGTGATTAACCACCGGTACCTTCAGGAGATCACAATTAACAGGAGCTTTATAGTTCTTTGCTACTTCATCCATAGCTAGCTCCTGTAACTGATGGGAGAGCATATACTGAATGGCTTCAGCCAATTCTACATCAATCGCCTTTCCTGCCTCTACACTCAGCAAACTTCCCAGCAATGTTCGGAATTACCTCCAACCGAACACCTTTACTGCTCTCCCCCAGCATAGAAACAGTGTCAGCAAACTGCCCTGATAGAACATCCTCCTCACAGGCAGGATAGTTCTGCAGCCCTGAAACAGGTGCTGCTAGCACAAGCTCTCCATCAGCCTGGCTTGGGCACCACTCCTCCCCACGGAGCTGGTCCCTGTCGAAATAGAATCTCGACGTGGGAGAGCCGTGAGCAAACGGACTCTCCTATGGAGGGTATAACCTCCAGGCCCGACTCATTTACGGGCCACAGAGACTTGCCAGTGGCCTTCCACCCTACTGACAAGCCTCCACTGCCCCCGGCAGTGGGTCCGCAACCACTGGCTGTGTAGCCAGCACGGACCAGGTGTACCAGAACGGGCCTCCATTCTCAACACTCTCCTGCCACTTTTCCTTTCTACCCCCGGAGCGCCTCGCCGACACCTTCTTCCCTTTCTGCAACATTCTCTACCCAAACCGTCGCAGAAGCTGAACATGCGGTAAAATTAAAAAAAAAAAAAAAAAAAACCTTACCTCTTTAAACTTGTTTAAACGAAGAACTGCAAATGCTGGAGAATCGAGGGTGAAGTATGAAGAAGGGTCTCGACCCGCAACGTCGCCCATCTCCTTCGCTCCTTAGATGCTGCTGCACCCGCTGAATTCTCCAGCTCTTCGTATAACCCCGCGGTTTAAACTTACCGCTCGGAGGAGCGCTGCTGCTCCAACTGCACCAGCGTCTGACGTCATGACGCACCAACGGCTGTACGGGGCTTCTATTTCACGTAGTCACTCACGTGACTCCGAATTTAAATTCACAGTTTTAGTTTAGTTTAGAGATACAGCGTGGAAACAGGCTCGTCGGCCCACCAAGTCTGCGCTGACCAACGATCCCTGCACATTAACACTATCCCACACTCACTAGGGACAATTTATGTTTATACCAAACCAATTCATCAACAAACCTGTACACCTTTGGGAAACCAAAGATCTCGGAGAAAAGCCATTGCAGGTCATGGGGAGAACGTACAAACTCCGTACAGACAGCACCCGTAGTCAGGTTCGAACCTGGGTCTCTGGCGCTGTAAGGCAGCAACTCTACTGCTGCACCACTGTGCCATCCTCTATTTTATTTAAATTGTAGATCTCTGGTATATCTTGTTTTAGTTTAAAGTGCACTCATTGATGCTTGGAACATGGATACCCTTTCTTCAATCACTCCGAGGTTGGGTTTATACTGCCTGTGTGGTGCTTGGAGCACTGGACTGACTCCAGTGAGACTGACAGCTCCTCGTAGCCTCGAGCAGTGTTTGCTGAGGTTCTGCTTCTGGAGTCCTCCAATGGCCTTGGACAGCCTGCTTAAATTCTTGTGTAGAAAGGAAATGCAGATGCTGGTTTATACCAAAGATGGACACAAAGTGCTGGAGCAACTCAGCGACTGAAGATGGACACAAAGTGCTGGAGTAACTCAGCGACAAAAGATCGACAAAAATATGCTGGAGTAATTGAGTAACAAAAATACCCACCACTTTGTGTCTATCTTTTGAAATTCTTAACTATCTTTGATTATCAAAACTATACTAAACATAACTAATTACCAAAATTAAAAGAAGTTTATGGTAACAAAGAATTTAAAACATTCAATTAACACTAACACTAACATGCATTTAACTTTTCCACAGGTTTGGGGACCCCATCCAAATCTGTTTCGCCCTCAGTCCTCTGGCATTAAAATGGAGGGCCAGATGTGCAGGGCAAATGGAGCCTTGGTTCTGCCTGAGACTGCCCACTACTGGGCTTCCAGTGGTGGAGCAGACTACGGCTTCCAGGTGTTGGTGTGCTTTCACCTTTCACTGTGCACGAGCAGCAATCTAATATATGGTGAGCTGTGAATGGCCGGTAGCCAGTGGTTCACTTTGTAGCAGTCAGCACAAATCTGTGATTGTGTTAATTAGGATTGCTTTCTGTCTGTCATCCCACTTGTTTGTCTGCTGCCCTGAAAGTGAAGCAGCTGGATTGGTACCTATTAAGAATCGCCCTTAGGGCCAAAATGTCTTTGACCAGGCTGGTATTTATGGTGTATCAATAATGGTGTAAAGTTAAGTTGGCAACCAATTTAATGTTGTAAAGTGGTTCACTGTCAGGGAAAATCTGTCACTCACCCACATCAGGGGCAAATGGCTGAAAGCTTGTACATTGAGGAAACAGAGGGGCCAACATAGAGCGCTAGAGATGTTTCGGAGAGGAACCTGTGAGCTTAGAGCCCCTGGAAGGTGAAGGTATGGCTGTCAACCGTGGAAGAGGATAAATTGATTGAATACAATAAAGCAGACTTAAAGGACTGCAGAGACCAGGAATTTCTGGAAGATGTTACCAATAATGCAAGTATAATATAAATAAGGGGAGAATTATAGTATTGAGGTGATATTGGCCCAAGAGCCAGCAAATTAGTTCATAGGTTTCAGTAGGACTTGGGGTTTGGAAAGCAGGATTTTTGATTTATTGAGTGTTGAAGGTGAGAGGTCATCTTGATTGGATATAGCGAATAGTTTAGTTTAGGTTTAGTTTGGTTTAGCGACACAGCACAGAAGCAGGCCCCTTTGGGCCACCGGGTCCGTGCTGACCAGCAATCTCCAACCATTAACACTATCCTACACACTCTAGGGACAATTTACAATGACACCAAGCTATATCAGTTACCCTATATAGCTGTACATCTTTGTCGTGTATGAGGAAAGCAGAGATCCCGGTGAAAGCACACACAGGTCATGGGAAGAACGTACAAACTCACTAGGGATCATTTATGTTTATACCAAACCAATTCACCAACAAACCTGTATGTCATTGGGAAACCGAAGATCTCAGAGAAAAGCCATGCAGGTCATGGGGAGAACGTACAAACTCCATACAGACAGCACCCGTAGTCAGGATCTCACCTGGGTCTTTGCGCTCTAAGGCAGCAACTCCACCGCTGCATCACTGTCCCACCCTCTATTTTCTTTTTTAAATTGTAGATTTCAGGTAAAGCTTGTTTTAGTTTAAAATGCACTAATTGATGCTTGGGACACGGATACCCTTTCTTCAATCTCTCCGAGGTTGGGTTTATACTGCCTGTGTGGTGCTTGGAGCACTGGACTGACTCCAGTGAGACAGACAGCTCCTCGTAGCCTCGAGCAGTGTTTGCTGAGGTTCTGCTTCTGGAGTCCTCCAATGGCCTTGGACAGCCTGCTTAAATTCTTGTGTAGAAAGGAAATGCAGATGCTGGTTTATACTAAAGATGGACACAAAGTGCTGGAGCAACTCAGCGACAGAAGATGGACACAAAGTGCTGGAGTATCGCAACGCCAAAGATAGACACAAAATAGCCAGCACTTTGTGTCTATCTTTTGAAATTCTTAACTATCTTTGATTATCAAAACTACACGCAGGACATGGGAAGAACGTGTAAATTCTGTACAGACAAGCACCTGTAGTCAGGATCGAACCCGGGTCTCTGGCAAAGTTAGGCAGCAAGTCTACCACAGCACCACCATACCGACCAATATCCAGAAAAGTCCATCACCAGCAAAGTCTCATGACTGCTGAATTAAGAGAGTTTTACCACAGGTTGTTCTCTCTCTTTCCCAGTGAAAGTTTCCAGAACCTTCTGCCCTTGTAATATCCCAGGGTGCCTTGAGATAACCCAAGCTTTGTGACACGTGTAAGAAGGAACTGCAGATGCTGGTTTAAACCGAAGATAGACACAAAAAGCTCAGTAACTCAGCGGGACAGACAGCATCTCTGGAGTGAAGCAATGGGTGACGTTTCGGGTCGAGACCCTTCTTCAGCCATCTTTGTGAAATGTACAGGCTCTGGAACTGTGGGGTGTGGAGGAGAAGCAGGGAGGGGGGGGGGGGCTCCTGTGGTTTTGGATGTCCACAAACCTGTGGTATTCAGTATACTTCACAACAAAAGCTTTTCGCTGTACCTTGCTACATGTGACAATAAACTAAACTAAACCAAACTGTTGTAAGATGATGGCATCATGTCCTACTGTTTATCCTCAGAAACCTTTTAAAACGCTGACATAGAGAAGATGTAGGTTTACAGTTGGCACGGATTTAGGTTGGTTCAAAAGCAAAAAGCAGATGCTGCGTAGAGTTTAGATTTTTCAGTATCTCCATCCACATACATCTCTTTAGGAAAGGATAATCGATTGAGACAATTTCATACCTGAAATATCATTAAAGTGAAATAACTCCAATTTAACGACTGAAATTATTTAATCACTTGGAATGTATTTGAGACTTTGCAACATCAAGCATTATGTCAAACAGCTGATACAGGTACCAGATAGAAGTAATGCTAGCAGAGGCTGGGGAGAGTGAAAAGAACATTAGATTTAATCAGATGCTGTGAAGTTTTACTTTCAAAGTAAAACTTCTCAGCCACAAAGTTATTGGGAAGGATGAACTGGTCATTCATCAGATGTTATGCCTCAGGTGAATAATTGATGGTTTGACGCAGTTGCAAGGCAAGGCAAGGCAAATTTATTTATATAGCACCACCTCGTACAATTCATAGTTGCGAGGATACAAGGGATTCAGCTCATAGCAGAAGGAATAGAGAGGGAGGGAAAAGTATCATTTAAGTTTAGTTTAAGGATGCAGCACAGAAACAGGCACTTCAGCCCACCAATTCCATGCCATCCATCAATCACCAGTTTCCGATTTTTTAACAAGCCCTTGCCTGATGAGCCAAACAGGATAATTTACATAGACCAATTAATCGACAAAGCACATGTCTTTGAGGTGTGGGGGAAAAAACAAAGCACCCAGAGGAAGATTACATAGTCACAGGGAGAACATGCAAACTCCACACAGACAGCACTCTTGGTCAGGATGGAACCCTCATCTCTGGTGCTGTGAGGCAGTAGCCCGACCAGCTGCACCACTGTGCTGTCCATATTGTAGCATCGGCCTAACCCTCAACTTCAATCAAAACCTTGATTCAGGTCCTTAGTCCTGAATGAGGACTACCTTATTCTGTATTCAGGATAAGGAATTATCTTGTAATTTTCTAAAAACTATAACCATGTACTTTTGGTACAGTTGGCTACAATCAGAATTCTGGCCGATCATGGGACATCATAATAAGACATCAGTCCTCCAGGCGTGATGAGCCCACACTGTGAAAGACTCCAAATTTTGCAATGTGTGATGGGAATTTGCCGTGTGACGACTTGTTTTATTTGCATTGCAGCTGCAGAAGGCAATAATCGACCACGTGTCGGACTCTTTCCTGGACACCACCGTCCCTCTCCTGGTCCTGATTGAAGCTGCAAAAAGTGGGAATGAAAAGGATATCAATGAATATGCGGCTATATTCAGAGAGCACGCCAGTAAACTGGTGGAGGTAAGAGCCGGAACATTAGACTCCTTACATCTTGTATTACACGTTTTCATTTTGAATCAAGACGACAATTGATGGTGCTCTGAGGGGTGTTTCCAAACATTACATATATTTGAAATCTTATACTCCTCGGAGAAGTTCTTAGAGTCAAGAGTATTTATTTGTCAAATGCAATAGCACTGGAACAATGAAATACTTACTTGCTCCAGCTTTACAGACATGTTAAATGAAACAACACAACAAATAGATATACAATATCTGGGTGGCGTCTCGACGGCAGCCTTGCCTGCAGTTTGTCTGTCCTTTTCATCTTTTTTTTGTTATTTTTATTGTGTTTAAAAAGTTTGTGTTAATGTTCTCTGGTATGTTTTATGTGGGGGGTTGGGGGAATCTTTTTTTCAATCTCTTACCCTGCCGGAGATGCGATTGTTTTCCGGGTCGTATCTCCAGTCGCTCTGCGCCCTAAAATCGTAGAGCTGGAGGCCTGCTCGGGACTGACTTTGAGGCCCATCGCTGGGCGTGGACTTACCATCAAGAGCCGATCCCTTGCCTGGGATCGATGCTCCAACTGCGGCCTGCGGACTTTAACATCAGGAGCTCGCAGTCTCGGGAGAGACCGTGTCGGGAGCTCCAAAAGCCGCACAACGTTCGACAAGCCCCAACCCGGGGTCAGATCGCCCGGCGCGGGGAGCTGACATCCCCCTGATGCAGGAGCTTGATCGCCCCGACAAGGAGGCCCGCGGCCAGCTATGGGAGTAAGATAGTCCCATCAACGGAAGGTTAGAGGCCCCCGACCGCTGGAGTACAAAGAAGAGAGGAGATTGAACTTTTTTATGCCTTCCATCACAGTGAGGAATGTGGAGGAGTCACTGTGGTGGATGTTTATGTTAAAATGTATTTTGTGTGTTCTGTAGCTTTTTATTAGTATGACTGAATGGCAAATCAAATTCCTCGTATGTTGCAAAACATACTTGGCTAATAAAGTATGATTATGATTATTATGATTATGATTATAAAATATCAGTTATTCTTGGTAAAACATATCATGATAGTGCAAGGGTCAAGACCCTTCTTCAGACCCATCTTGACAGGTACCGACAGTCAATCCACCGTTTTTCACAACAGTTCTCCTTCCGTGCCCTGCATTGCACACTGGGTGGCATGCGTCAGGCCCTCGCTCTGACTCTCCCACAGCTCCGGGCCTCGTTCACCCAGATCTGCAATGGACCCCAACTTTACTTCATGCCAAGCCCTCAACAAATGCTTCATTGCTTACCTGGACTCTACTTAAGATCACAAGCTTGCCTGTCTCCAGACCGGTCTCTCCACCGACACTCCTCGACTCGATTGCCCGCAGGCCCAGGGCTCCACCGCCACACCGCACCACCTGCCCGATCACCACGGGGCCGAGACCCGGGATGCCATCGCCGCCAGGAGGAGTCTGAAGGAGGGTCACGACCCGAAACGTCACCCATTCCTTCTCTCCAGAGATGCTGCTGGTCCGTACTTGTTTGGAAGATCTTTGAGGAATGTCAGGTGCAGTTGGATTTACTTGGAGAGGAGATGGGTGCCATCAACGCGCACAAAGCATGGATCCAAATCAAATAGAATTAGACAGCTGGATAAACAGTCTACTGGAGGAACTCAAGTGGTAAGGCAGCATTTGTGAAGGGAAATTGATAGCCAACGTTTGGGGTCAAGATCCTTTCCACAGGACGGAATGCTCAAGATTCCAGCATCTGCAGTCCCTTTTGGCTCCTTTAGACAGCTGAATCGTTTGTGAAAGGTTTCCTGGGCAAATTTCTATAGAGGTAATGAGCAGGTTCTGTTTTTACATACATCCATAAGTTGATTTTGTCAAAAGTTAAGACTCAAAATCATTCAATACGGTAACCATACCTCAATGTATTATAATGAATGGTTTTGAAGACAGCTAATCAACATGATTATTTTATTGTCTTCCCCTACCCAGCTAGTAAGGTATCGAGTCAGTAGGTCCCACACTCAATGACTGATTTTGATGGGCATGAAGTATCAGGAGATGCTACATTTGATTGTATTGTTGCACAGGTATCAATAGACGTGATTGCTTGTCAATTTACAAAGCAACTCTCTTAAGGAGCATCCAATATGAAAGTGGGAGCATGTACTCTTTTGATTCAGTGAGGTCTGATCACTGGAAATAGGGCTTTTTCTCTAGACTGGTTCTTATTTGAAGTTAATAATATTTATCAGAGCTCATTATATGTGGAGTGCCCGTAAGTCGGGCACTCATAAGCTAGGAGGTCCCGTGAGTAAAGTGCTGTGGCAGTATCCTGATAATATCTAAATGAAAATAAAAAACGCTGGAAAGTCCTCAGCAGATCCAGTAGCGACTGTGAAAAAATCGGCGGGGTCTTTATCCACAGTTGCTGCCATACTGGTGCGGCACAGTGGCGCTTCTGGTTGAGACGCTGCCTCACACTGCCAGAAATCGATCCCGACCCTGGATGCTGTCTGGAGTTTGTATGTTCTCCCCGTGACTGCATGTTTTCCTCTGGGTACTCCGGTTTATTCCCACATCCCAAAGATGTGTGGGTTTGTAATCGCCCTCTGTAAATTGTCCCTAATGTGTAGGGGAAGTGGGATTGCATAGAACTAGTGCGCACGGGTGATCAATGGCCGATGTGGATTCGGTGGGCCAAAGGATCTGTTTCCGTGCTGTATCTCAAGCTGTACAGCAGTAGAGATGTTGCCTTACAGCGCCAGAGACCTGTTTTCGATTGTAACTATGGGTGCTGTCTGTACGGAGTTTATACATTCTCCCTGAGACTGCAGGGGTTTAGAAACATAGAAACATAAAAAATAGGTGCAGGAGCAGGCCATTCGGCCCTTCGAGCGTGCACCGCCATTCAATATGATCATGGCTCATGTTTTCTTCGGAGTTCTGGTTTCTATAAAGTTCGTAAGTCATAGGAGCAGAATTAGGCCAATCGGCCCATCGTGTCTACTCCGCAATTCAATCAAGGATGATCTATTTTTCCCACTCAGCTCCATTCTCCTGCCTCCTCCCCAGAACCTCGGGCGCCTTCAATAATAAAGAACCTGGCAATCTCTGTTTAAAAAAATACCCAATGAATTGGCTTCCACAGATTCACCACCCTCTGACTAAAGGGCCTGTTCCACTTGCCGATTTTTTTCCGCGACGTATCAGGTCACCGAAAAATTTTGCGGCGTAATGCGGCATGATATGGTGGTGATGCTGCATTACGCCATGATACGGCGTGATGACATATGACGTGCAGTGTTTTTTCAAGTGTCGTAACATTTTTTTTGTCGCCGCTGGATTTTGAATTTTCAACATCTTTTGGTGACATTGATATGACACCGGCAGTCGCCGAGAAAATCGCCAAGTGAGACAGGCCCTTAAAAAAATTCTTCTTCAACTCCTTTTCCTCCCACATTCCAAAGACGTGTGGGTTTGTAGGTAAATTGGCTTCTGTAAATTGTCTCCAGTGTATAGAATAGTACTAGTGTACGGGTGATTGCAGGTTGGCATAGACGCGGTGGGCCGAAGGGCTTGTTTCCACGCTGTACCTCTAAACTAAACCAACCTAAACTAAACCCAACTAAACTAACTAAACTATCTAAACTTGCTGTGTACTTCCAATCTTTTCTGCTTTTATTCCAAATTCCCAGCATATGCAATTACTTAGAGATTCATTTATTTATAATACTGGAGCTAACAACAAGAAAGTAAGGGCATTTAGAGTGTTGGCAATTTATTCTGAAGAAAACCAGAAACCTTACTGGAAAAACTATTTGTTTAATGTTGATTTTCTTGTCTGTAGCAATAAATAGTCATAAAAATGTCACATCAAAAGATGAGGACATTGCCAATCAGGAGTTGTTTTCTCTTGAAAATCCTTTCTTCTGCCCTCCTGAACTCTCAGCAGCTGAAAGATGTGGGCATTGGGAAAATTACACCAAGACAGAAGCTCCAAAAACAATTCATTGCAACAAAAGACACAAAGTGCTGGAGCAACTCAGCAGGGCAAGCAGCCTCTCTTGAGAACATGGATAGATGACGTTTCGGGTTGGGACGCTTCTTCAGACTGAAGGGCCCTGATCTAAAACATCACCTGTCCATGTTCTCCGGAGATGCTGCTGACCCGCTGAGTTACTCCTGCACTTTGTGTCCTTTCCTGTAAACCAGCATCTGCAATTCCTTATGTGTCAATCCAATATATATCAAGTCTCTGCTGTTGTTAATGCTTTGCGGAGCAGAGCCCTTCTAACATGATTAAAAAGACACTTGGCTGTGGGACAATTTCATCCCCATTTCGGACATGAGCACATCCAAACCTTACCTCCTGTTTATTCTTAGACTGGTAAAAGTTCTGTCTGTCGGGTTCCATTTCTCCAACTGTCAGCTGGGATGATGAAGGGTGGAACACTTGGCAAACAACTGCGGATTATCAACTAGTAGGTTGAAAATAATAAGGAATGGAAAAAGAGAACAGAAAATTCAGTGAAAATTGTACCATGATGGGATGCCCACCATAACTGCATGAGGAACATTCCAAAGTCCCATTTGTAATGGAAAGGACCTCTTCAAAAATTGACTTCTTGCTTTCAATTATGCTTAACTTAATTATCAATACTATTGTTCAATGTGTGATGTGGTGATATTCACTGACGACCTTTGTTTGAAAGTGGCAAGATACCATTACAAAGAAAATTATGCTTCAAGTTTTGTCAAATGTAACAGAACTGATGTTTGAAGTGATGAGAAGGAAAGAATATAGTCATCAAAACAACAGCATGGTAAGTAATATAAATCAGACCTCATAGGGGGAACACTGGCTTCTCCAACTTCAAGTAATCCTTGCTTTCCTTCTCTCTCCATTCCTTCCCCTTCCCAGTTCTCTGACCAGTCTTACTGCCTCTGGCTACATTTTATCTCTGTTTGCTTTGTTGTTCCCTTCTCCCAGCTAACAATGATCTATTCCACATTTTCCTTGATCTCCATTCCCTTGACCCTGTTTTCACACCTTCACACTTCCTTATCTATCTATCTCCTCCCCTGACGTCAGTCTGAAGAAGGGTCTCGACCCAAGACGTCACCCATTCCTTCTCCCCAGAGATGCTGCCTGTCCCGCTAAGTTACTCCAGCATTTTGTGTCTATCTGATAGGGAGAAGATTGATACAGAGAGCCAACTGTACAAAAGATTTCATGCTGTTCCCTAGAATAGTAAGATTAAACGAGAACTTACCAGTTTGAAGTTTGATCTTTATTTTATGAGGAGTCGAGTTGAGGGACTACGTGAATAGAAGCCCGTACAGCCGTTGGTGCGTCAATCTTCAAAGCAGCGGAATGAATTCACAGCTAACAACGACCGAAGTATAACGGTAAGATGATAAAACTAGAACTACCAGATGAGATCTATGAGGGTGGGAGCGGAGGGCACGTAGTCCCTCAACTCGACTCCTCATAAAATAAATATCAAACTTCAAACTGGTAAGTTCTCGTTTAATCTTACTATTTTACTTCGGAGTCACATGAGTGACTACGTGAAGACTTCAAAGCACTGTGAATTCACGCCGCAGACCCAAATCCGACGTTCACACTGCCTGGATTGACTCAAAAGTCGTTAACAATCAATCATGCATCAGTAATACATTTGTTAAATGAAATAACAGTTTATTTACAAACAAATCATAACAAACCCCCTCTAACTCAGGGGAAAAGTGTAACAGTACTGAAACCAGAATCAGCAAACACCCCGAGCCTTGAAATCGGCTTGTGATAAAACCTCTGAAAAGTTAGCTCACTGGACCATCCTGCGGCCGCGAGGATATGGTCTATTGGCAAGTCCATCGCCCTTGCCGCGGAAGTTGATGCCGCCCTGGTGGAATGAGATTTGAATTTATCAGTATCAATTCCAGCACTTGCCAGGACCTGCTTTAGCCACCTTGAAATCGTTTGCACCGACACCTTACTGTGTGGTTTTTTGTGACTAATAAACAAAGCCAACTCTTTTCCTCTCAGAGGTTTAGTAATCTCAATGTAACGAGATAAATGTGAGACTACACACAAGCGATCATCTGCGGGGTATGCTGAAAACACAATCTTACATCCTGTCATGCCTCTTCTATTATGTTTCAGCAAATCATAGACATAAAATATAATGGCATCAGCCGACACATGCATTCTATCTAGCCGTAGCTTTTGCAACATTTGTACACGTTGAGCTGAAACCAACGCCATAAGCATGACCACCTTCACAGATAATTTGGCTACTGATAGGCTTGTAACCGGAGCCCACTGGCGAAGAACCATAAAAACCCCACTCACATTCCAAATACCGGCATACCTGGGTTTAGGAGGATTAGAATTGAAAAACTCCCTTCATGAATTGTGAAACTAACGGATGTGTCCCTACTGTATGCAATTCTGCATTCATAGGTAAATAAGAAGACAGCGCACTTCTGGCTGAATTAATCGCACTGTAACTTAATTTTTTGGTCAAAATAAAGAGTTGACAAACTCCAATATTGCTGCTGTGTACTATCCCTGCAGGCCGACGTGAGAACATCCACAGTCCGATGAGACAGTCCTCTCCCCAGGTATGGCCTCCTTAAAATCTGCAAATTAACAGATCAATACGATCATATAAAGGATGTTGATCCCCAGTGACTGGATTTACCAGTAGATTTTTATTCTTGGGCATAAGCATGTAAGGCTCCCTAGCCATTTGTAATACAACGGGAAACCATGCTTGTGTAGGCCAATCTGGCACTACCAATACCCCTGAAGCGGAGACCTCCTTGATCTTTTGCAAACATCTGCTGATGAGACAGAATGGAGGAAATACATACACAAACATTCCTCCCCAATGCAGCGAAAATGCATCCACTGCTACTGCCCCAGGATCTGGTTCCCATGAACATATCTAGGTAACTGATGATTTAATCGAGATGCAAACAAGTCAATATCTGGTAATCCATACTGATCAATCATTTGGTTAAATACATCCTGATTTAACATCCATTCAATGTTGTCATTAAACTGACGTGACCTCTTCCTGGCAAATAAAGTGCTGAAAGCCAGATATTTTGGTCAATACACCAGCTCCAAATCTGGTTAGCCAGTCTATCACAAGACTGTGACTTAACTGCACCCATGTGGTTTACATATGCCACTGCTGTGGTGTTGTCAATCTGACCTGCACATGCAGATCCCTCCTTGTAGAACAATAAGCTTTGAGCCCATACCAGGTGCCCAACAACTCTAAATAATTAATCCCTCTTAATTGAGGAAGCGATGTCTCATCCACATTCCATCTGCCTCCACAACTAGAAGACATATCTGTTGCACCCCAACCAAGTGCACTTACATCAGTCTGTAATATCAGTGACGGTGATTCCACCAAAACCTTCCTTAAACTTTTTGAAACATGTACTATCCACCATTGTATGTCAGCAATCGCCCCAGCTGACAACTGCATAGGCCTATCAAAAATGGCCCCTTTGTATTCTCAGTGCCTGTTCCTTTGATCGTTGTAATTGTTGATAATGCAGAGGACCATACTGCACAGCTGGAAAGGCTGCAACAACTTCCCAATTAAACTGGCTACTTGTCTAATCGAAGGCCGTTGTTCTCCAACGAGATTAACACAGTCCTCAATTAACTGATTCAATTTATCCCTGGGCAAAGTTACCAACATGCGATTAGAATTAATGGTAAATCCCAGATAATCAATAATTTGGACTGGTGATAATTTAGATTTATCTGGGTGAATAACAAATCCCAACTGATGATTGAGTTTCAGCATGAGTCTTTCCAACAATCAGAATATCATCTAAATAGGCCATTACCACATGCCCCTGAGCTCTAAGTAATGCTAACACAGGTTTTACCAATTTAGTAAATAATCTAGGAGCTGAAGTTAATCCATTCGGCAATGCCCTGAATTGCCACAGCTCAGTCAATCTTCTATCAACACCACGAATAGACACTGCGTAATACGCATTCTTTAAATCAATGGTTGCCATATAATACCCTTTGGACACTAGATGTTTGCCCGTGGTAAAGGTCTCCATTTTGAAATGCCTATAACAAACAAATTTGTTAAAATTCGATAAATCCAGAATAATTCTACATCCCCCAGTCTTTTTAGATCTGGGAAATATACGACAGAAATTGTTGACTTTGATAGACAGAAGGCTCAATTACCCCTTTCTTATGTAACGACTGAATCTCTGCTTGAATAAGCACATTTTCCTCATCTGAAAATAAGTTTACGACTAGGAAAATGTTGATTAGGTAGACTGTCCTTAGAGTAAAATTCAATTTTTCACCCCTTCAATACACTAAGTATGAACAAATCTGATGTCAACTGCTGCCATTGTTTGAGAAACAATTTTTAACCTTCCCCAATTTGAACAGGAACATCAGTTAATTCATCGTCTGTCAATATTATATTCCTTACCTGCATCTTTCCTTGCGGACCTTGTTGTCCTCGACTTCTTGTAGAGAACCTTTTTTGCCTTGCTTGCCAGCTGGCTTAATGAGGGCCATGGTTATAACAACCTCATGACAGTCTTTGACCCTTTTTGCAAGGTTACCACCAAACAACAGATTTTGTGGTGGTACACTGGTCGGTTTGCACAAACTCGCCAAATTCGGGTTAGCACTGGCCTAATAGCGGCCCTCCCGATATTATTAATTTAAAAATGCATTACAAAGGAATCCCAGTTCATCCTGGTGTGCTTCAACCATATCGTTTGTATCAATAACTTTCACCACAGCTGTAATACCTGCTGACAACAGTTTAAGCACTTTTTTAAACTTCATCTCCTGGGCCCTAGCAGGCATACCCATCTATGACCAAATTTGGTGATTAACCACCGGTACCTTCAGGTGACCACAATTAACAGGAGCTTTATAGTTTTTTGCTACTTCATCCATAGCTAGCTCCTGTAACTGATGGGAGAGCATATACTGAATTGCTTCGGCCAATTCTACATCAATCGCCTTTCCTGCCTCTCTACGCTCAGCAAACTTCCCAGCAATGTTCGGAATTACCTCCAACCGAACTCCTTTACTGCTCTCCCCCAGCATAGAATTAGTGTCAGCAAACTGCACTGATAGAACATCCTCCTCACAGGCAGGATAGTTCTGCAGCCATGAAACAGGTGCTGCTAGCACAAGCTCTCCATCAGCCTGGCTTGGGCACCACTCCTCCTCACGGAGCTGGAACATCCTCCTCACAGGCAGGATAGTTCTGCAGCCCTGAAACAGGTGCAGCACAAGCTCTCCATCAGCCTGGCTTGGGCACCACTCCTCCTCACGGAGCTGGTCCCTGTCGAGCATTCTTTTGTAATAGAATCTCGACGTGGGAGAGCCGTGAGCAAACGGACTCTCCTATGGAGGGTATAACCTCCAGGCCCGACTCATTTACGGGCCACAGAGACTTGCCAGTGGCCTTCCGCCCTACTGGCAAGCCTCCACTGCCCCCCGGCAGTGGGTCCGCAACCACTGGCTGTGTAGCCAGCACCGGACCAGGTGTACCAGACGGGCCTCCATCCTCAACACTCTCCTGCCACTTTTCCTTTCTACCCCCGGAGCGCCTCGCCGACACCTTCTTCACTTTCTGCACCATTCTCTAAGAACTCCAAACCGTCGCAGAAAATGACATGTGGTAAAAAAATTTAAAAACCTTACCTCCGTTTAAACTTGTTAACGAAGAACTGCAGATGCTGGAGAATCGAGGGTGAAGTCTGAAGAAGGGTCTCGACCCGAAACGTCGCCCATCTCCTTCGCTCCTTAGATGCTGCTGCACCCACTGAATTCTCCGGCTCTTCGTGTAACCCTCCGTTTAAACTTACCGCTCGGAGGAGCGCTGCTGCTCCAACCGGCCGACTGCACCAGCGTCTGACGTCATGACGCACCAACGGCTGTACGGGCTTCTATTCACGTAGTCACTCACGTGACTCCGAAGTAAAATTATAGGCAATGCAAACCACAATGTAACCACAATTTCAACAATTGTCAAAGTACTTTATATTCCTTTAAGTGCTTTGTGGCTATTTTCAACCCCCAATGTCAGCAATGGAGCTAATGTGAACAACCCACTAATTCCAGATAAACCACAGGGTCAGTTCATTGTTTTGAGATGTAAAATATCTGATGTTGCTTTCCATCTTCAATGTGCCACCACCATCACAGCCTTTGGTCATTTGATTAAGATGGAATTTGAAAATCAACACCTCATTCTCAGCACAAGACGCATGATCTACCTGGCAAATTGTGATCCCAGCCCTCCGAAATTGCTTCTGCGATCCGGGCCACCTACTGCAAGCATCTCAAAGCATTGGAAAAATACCACCAATGTTTCCTGTGCAAAATCCTCCAAATTTACTGGAAGGATAAGCAAAACAAGCGTCCTTTCCCAGGTCAATGTTCTGGATACGTCCTGAGTCTCTTTACACCGAGAGCTCGCAGTCTCGGGAGAGGCTAGACGGGAGCTCCAAAGACGAAGAAGCTGGACGCGGGGCTCGATCGCCTGGCGCGCGGGGGAGCTGACATCCCCCCGATGCAGGAGGTGATCGCCCCGATGCGGAGGGCCTGCCGCCGGCTATGGGAGTCAAGATCGTCCCGTTAACGGAGGCTCGAGGCCCCTGACCGCAGGATAGCAAAGGGAAGAGATTTGTACTTTTTTTGGCCTTCCATCACAATGAGGAGTCACTGTTGCGGATGTTTATGTTAAAATGTATTTTGTGTGTTCTGTTGCTTTTTATTTATGTGACTGACTTGGCAAATGAAATTCCTCGTATGTTGCAAAAACATAGTTGGCTAATAAAGTATTATTGTGATTATGATTGTGATTGATTGATTACCTTCAGCCGGCCAAGTTCGGCAGGCCTGACGCCATTGTCTTGAAATAAAATTTATTCTGTACTCTGTCAGGTAGAAACAATCAAAAATATTCAGGGATATGCTTGGCTTCTTGAAGAAGTGCACATTCCTGTGTGTCTGTGCATCATGACCAAAAAAAAAGGCATCAAGAACATTGAGGCTGTGCAGTAGAAGCACACAGAAGCTCTGTGTGGGCAATGGAAGAGTGCGCTACCTCACAAACTAACCACAAGCCTGTCCCACCTCCTGGTCCCATCAATGGGAGAACACACAGTTCCCACATTGGCCTCCTTTGCCACCTCAAAATCCAGGGAATCTGGAGTGGGAGGAATGATGACATGTTAATGTACTGTCATACTAACACATTCCCAAATGTAAATGTGCATTTGCAACATAGTTTTTTTTTAAATCAAGAGAAAAATTGCTGAGATAAGAGTGCTTGATAGGTTACTGAAAGAACTTAGTTTCAAATAATGTGAACGGGCATTGGTTTATTGACAATTAAACAGGCTAATTAATCAACTGGCAACATACCAGTCCCACAGGGATACATTAAAGAGTCTGACTAATTGGCTTTGTTCAACACTCACAGCCTTCAAATGTGGAGATGAAACACCTAACAACTGCAGCAAACACGTTTAGTGTTTGAGTTGTACGAGGCCAAGCAAATAACAAGGCCTCTCCGAGTGACAAACACATCAAGCGATAGCTGTTGGCTTATTTTATTGTGTAGGAAGGAACTGCAGATGCTGGTTTAAACCGAAGATAGACACAAAATGCTGGAGAAACTTCTTCAAAGAAGAAGTGTCTCTAACTTCAAGTAAATTTGGCATTCCCTCTCTATGCGTCAAGCATCTAATTCACAGAGAATTAGATTCATGAAAGGAATTCCTCAGAAGACCTGAATTGACACTGATTGAATTGTACCCCTACAAAATGTATTATTATGTAGGCTCCTTGCTAATTATGAAATTGATGATTTATTGTTGTTGTGTAGTAAAAAGAAAACAAAACAGCTTAACTTGGTTGGGTCTTTCATTTTATCACAGTGCCTGCAATAGTTGAAAATACACTTCAGCTACAAGAGAATGTTTCAGCTCATTTTGATGCATTTGTGTGGATGATGTCAGACAGGTACCCGAAGGAGGAGCCAAGGTACTCAATTTAAACACCAAATGTTGCATATATTTTTCAGCTTAGTAGATTCTCCCAAGGAAATGGTTATTTAAATTCCCTGAGACATATGATTGGTGTTGACCAACATTTTTTTTGGTCAGTTTGTACGTTTGGAGCCGAGGTTTCTCTGGATATTGGGAAAAAGAAACAAATTCTCTAAGATTAGCTTAGCAAATATATTAGTATAATTTTCAATTGCTTGAGGGCCTGGTTACGTTGAAGTACTATAAAATGATATGTTGTGTAGCTGCTATTTCTTAGATTCTTTACTGTTGTCTTGGTGGTTAAATTTAATGCCAAGGTCAATTGGAATGTATTTCTGCTGTTGTTTCTGGACAAGAATGGTCTCTTGAAGGTAAGAGATAAAGGTCTCTTATTCATTTCCAAAAACATGAACGGCAAAACCTAATGTTCACAGCTGCAGGATGTTTGAAAGGGAAGAGAAGAAATTCAACAGAGGTGTCCCAGAGATGCAGGATTACGATTACGTTGTTACTTGGAGAAGCCAGGCTTTTTGTACTTAGGACGGTGATGCTGAAGAAGCAGTTGGTGGCAGTGCTTGGGATCAGGAAGGGGTTAGATGTAATAAATGAGGGGGTTGCATTTCCATTGAGGGAGATAATACCCAGAGACAATACCTAGATTTAACGGGATTCGATAAAGGACCAGAGATGACATGAGGAGAAATTTATTTGTACAAGTAGTTAGAAATTCAAAGTCAAAGTCAAAAGAGTTTATTGTCATGTGTCCCTGACAGGACAATGACATTCTTTCTTTGCATTGCACAACAGAACATAGTAGGCATTGACTACAGTTATATACTTAAATACACACATTAATTAATAAATTAATAAAGTGCAAATAACAGATGGAGGGGTATTAATGTTCAGATTGAAATGAATTGTCAGATAGATTGGTGGAAAGAGCTTTAATTCTTTAATTCTTTCTTCTTCAAGTACTTAAACAGTTAAAAAGATATATAATAAGGAAAGAGCAAGGAAAGTGCATTTCTGTCCAAAAGTTCAAGTACAGACCAGATGGGCCAAACAGTCTCCTTCTTTACTAGTAAGTGATTCCATGGTCTGTGTTGGACTGGATTCCTGTGCAAAAAAAAATGCTCTGCGATGCTGGGACCATGTTCCCCACAGTATTAACAAAAAGCACAGAACACAAATCTATTTAGCACAGTGAAATCTCAAAGTATAACACGGATCTAAAGAGCTGTGCAGCAGGCTCGGTGTCAGGTTCAGTATATTGCTGTTTTGACTGATTAGATTTCTGTGAATTAGATGCTTGATGGCACCCATGAGGATTGGTAAGTCGCTGAGTATGTGATGCCCTTGTCCCTTGCAGCACAGGTGCCAATGTGGAGGAGGTTTCAGTTTGAGCAACTGCACATCTGCCAGAAATTGATGATATTGCCTTGGTTGTAATCAACGGCTTGAAACTTGTTTCTCAGTTGCATCCAGTAAGCTCTCTTTGCCCATCATTTCCCCTTGTTACATTTTAGACGAGCATCCTATGTTCTGTGTACAATATTGACTCATTCCTGATAAACATGATCTTAGACATTGGCAAAGCATATCTCAGTTCAAGGGTTGGTTAATAAACTAATTTTCCGAATGAATCCATAATTCATTCTGTTTGCAATAAGTTTAGTTTAAGTTTAGGAATACAGCATGGAAACAAGCACTTCGGTCCCCGCCGAACATTGATCGCCCATACACTAGTTCGATGTTATCCCACTTTTGCATCCTACACACTAGGGGCAATTTACAGAAGCCATTTTACCTACAAAAATGCATATCTTTAGAAAATGGGAGGAAACGAGCGCCTGGAGAAAACCCACGTGGTTACAAGGAGAATGTAAAACTCTGCACTGACGGCATCAAACCCGGGTCTCTGGTGCTGTGAGGCAGCAGCTCTACCACTGCATCTCAGCTGTGGCGTACCTAGTGCTAGGGTGCAGCCAGTGGGAAGAATGCAGTTTGTGCTGAATGGACGCGTTGGACTTTCCTTTTGCTGCCTTTTTTCAAACCTCCCTCACAGTCCAAATAGGGCCTGTACTTTTCATTAGGAAGCAGGATTAAATTTTATACCGATTGCTCTGCATAAATTTCTCAATTTGCAATGGTGGCTGTTTGTGTGATAGATGTTGTTGACCCGGCAACCCATGGATCATTAAGATTTTCCATGATTCATCTGTCTTTAGAGTTAGTGAGATTCCACTAGTTGCTCTTGTAACCATTTAGCAGCTGTCCGTTACTGCGAAATAGTCTAATTCCAGCCGGCATTAGCTGAAATGGACCTATGGAAGATCTTTGCAGGCCATTTCCATGTCTGAGCTGGTATCCTTGGGCGTACAGTCTTGGTAAGTTGAACATGTGGATTCCAAGTCATTAAACAAATTCACATTTCAAGATGCCATACTTTCTTACAATTAAAACAGCAAGCTGTACTTAATGGATACGCACAAAGAGCTGGATTAACTCAGTGGGACAGGCAGCATCTCTGGAGAGAAGGAATGGGTGATGTTTCGGCTTGAGACCCTTCTTCAGACTAGTTAGGGATTAGGGCCTTTTCCTGTGCTCTACATTCTATGTAAGATGCTTTCATTACTGCGCACCTTGACTTATAAACAGCATTAAAGGGATCTTCCCTAGCTCTTTGATTCTATATCAAAGGCAATCATTAATCTTTTTAAATATGAGCTCCAGTGTATTAACATCCTTAGTATGAAAATGCTCATCTGTGAATTCACAAGCATATTGATCCCTCAATGCACAATGTATGAAAGTCCTCACATTTCAGTGTTATGATCCATGATCAATGATTTTGATGGTGGGGATGAATATTTTAGCATTTTAATGTTTCTAGGCTTTTGGGTTAAATTGGTTGCTCAATATTTGATAATGACTTTATAAGGTACTAATAATTTTACTGTTGCTGCGTAGGAATGAAAGCTACTATTTAAAGAATACATTTCTTCCACACATCATGGACGGTTATGATGGCGCGGCGGTAGATTTGCTGTCTTACAGCGAATGCAGGGCCAGAGACCCGGGTTCGATTCCCTCGACAGGTGCTGTCTGTACGGAGTTTGTACATTCTCCCCGTGACCTGCGGTGGTTTTCTCCAAGATCTTTGGTTTCCTCCCACACTCCAAAGACATACAGGTTTGTAGGTTAATTGGCTTGGTAAATGTAAAAATTGTCCCGAGTTGGTGTAGGATGGTGTTAATGTGCAGGGATCGCTGGATATCGCGGACCCGATGGGCCTAAGTGCCTGTTTCCGCGCTGTATTTCTAAACTAAAAGAATCAAGGAAAATGTAGAATAGATCATTGTTAGTTGGGAGAAGGTAACAACAAAGCAAACAGAGATAAAATGTTCTCAGAGGCAGTAAGACTGGTCGAAGAACTGGGAAGGGGGAGGGATGGAGAGAGAGGGAAAAAAGGATTACTTGAAGTTAGAGAAGTCAATGTTCATATCGCTGGGATATAAGCTGCCCAAGTGAAATATGAGGTGCTGTTTCTTCCTACTCACTTACAGTATATCAGTCTGAGTCTGATAAACCATTATTCCCAAATTCAGTTTGTGCTTAGAATTCCCACTGGTTTAAGCTGCCGTCTGTCCTTCAGACTGAACTTGCTTTTCTCGTGAATATTCATTTCAGGTCTCACAGTCTTTTATCTGATCTTTCATTGCTTCATAACCTCGTAACCAGTGTTGTATCAGTGCTCACTAATGCGTGAACTGCTCGATTCACGGTTCATAAACTTCATCGTGACTGTTCATTCAAATCCAAAACACAAAGTGCTGGAGCAACTCAGCGGGTCAGGGAGCATTTGTGGAGGGATATTTTGTGGTGGGGATCTTTTGGGTTGGGACCCTCTTCAAACTGATCTGACGACGGATCCCGATGCAAAACATTGCTTGTCCATTCTCCCCACAAATGCTGCCTGACCCACTGAGTTTCTCAAGCATTTCAAGAGTCAAGAGTATTTTATTGTCAAACATCCCTGACAGGACAATTACATTTTTCCAGCCTCAGCAGTTCCTTGGATCTCTGCATTCATTCAAATTAATCCACCGGATTAACTCTGGAAACTTCAACAAACAACAGGGCGGCACAGTGGCGCAGTTGTAGAGTTGCTTTACAGTTCGAGAGACCAGGGTTCGATCCTGACCAAGGATGCTGCCTGTACCGAGTTTGTACATTGTCCCTGAGACCGTGTGTGTTTTCTCCAGGTGCTCTTGTTTCTTTCCACATTCCAAAGACATGCAGGTTTCTAGATTAATCGGGTTCTGTAAATTGTCCCTGCAGTGCAGGGTTGAACTCGATGGTTGTAAGGGCCGTAGGACCTGTTGCCACGCTGTATCTCTAAGCTCAACAAAACTAAACATTGTAATCCGAAGAACAGGCACTCATCAGGGCACTGCTCTTAAAGTGATACCTGTCTCTTAGAACCCTTAAGCCAGGTATCCCTTTGGAAACCTTTTAGAACAAATATTTTTTTTTACGACATTCCAAAAAAAGACGTTGTGAATTGTGACTTCAAGCAAATCGACTGAACTGACTAGAGACACAAAGATTCAAGAGTGTTTTATTGTCATATGTCTCAGATAGAATAATGAAATTCTTACTTGCAGCAGCACAACAGAATATGTAAGCATAGTATATTGTAAACATACAATAAGCGAGATAGAAAAAAAGTTCAGTGTGTGTATGAACACACATACAAAAACACACACACACACACACATATATATATATATAGATCATATCATATCTATATTACTAAAAGTCTGATCTTGACCACTTCCTGTTGTTTTGTATTTTGATTTTAGAAAAAACGCTGCCACTTACAACTGTGATTTTTGGCCATCTTACTCAGAGTCCCCCTCCGCTGTGCAGGACAAGAGGATTTTTCCCATCGGTGAAAAATAAATAACCATATAACCATATAACCATATAACAATTACAGCACGGAAACAGGCCCTCTTGGCCCTTCCTGTCCATGCCGACCATTTATTTTCCCCTAGTCCTATCTACCTGCACTCAGACCATACCCCTCCATTCCCTTCCCATCCATATACCTATCCACTTTACTTTTAAATGTTAAAATCGATCCTGCCTCCACCACTTCTGCTGGAAGCTCATTCCACACAGCCACCACTCTCTGAGTAAATAAGTTCCCCCTCATGTTATTCCTAAACTTCTGTCCCTTAATTCTCATGTCATGCCCTCTTGTTTGAATCTTCCCTACCCTCATTGGGAAAAGCTTATCCACGTCAACTCTGTCTATCCCTTTCATCATTTTAAAGACCTCAATGAAGTCCCCCCTTAACCTTCTGCGCTCCACAGAATAAAGACCTAACTTGTTCAACCTTTCTCTGTAACTTAGTTGCTGGATCCCAGGCAACATTCTAGTAAATCTCCTCTGTACACTCTCTATTTTGTTGACATCCTTCCTATAATTAGGCGACCAAAATTGTACACCATACTCCAGAATTCGTCTTACCAATGCCTTGTACAATTTTAGCATTACTTCCCTACTCCTATATTCAATGCTCTGATTTATAAAGGCCAGCACACCAAAAGCTTTCTTTACCACCCTATCTACATGCGATTCCACCTTCAGGGAACTATGCACAGTTATTCCTAGATCCCTTTGTTCCACAGCATTCCTCAATTCCCTACCATTTACCATGTACATCCTATTTTGATTTGTCCTGCCAAGATGTAGCAGTTCACACATATCAGCATTAAACTCCATCTGCCATCTTTCAGCCCACTTTTCCAAATGGCCCAAATCTCTCTGTAGACTTTGAAAATCTACTTCATTATCCACAATACCACCTATCTTAGTATCATCTGCATACTTACTTATTCAATTTTCCACCCCATCATCCAGATCACAAACAACAGTGGACCCAGCACAGATCCCTGAGGCACCCCACTGGTCACCAGCTTCCAACCTGACAAACAGCCATCCACCATTACTCTCTGACATCTCCCATTCAGCCACTGTTGAATCCATCTTGCTGCTCGCCATTAACACCCAAAGATTGAACCTTCTTAACCAACCTTCCATGGGGAACCTTGTCAAAGGCCTAACTGAAATCCATATAGACAACATCCACTGCTTTAACCTCATCAATTTCCCTAGTAACCTCTTCAAAAAATTCAAAAAGGTTTGTCAAACATGACCTTCCAAGCACAAATCTATGTTGACTGTTCCTGATCAGACCCTGTTTATCCAGATACTTATATATTATCTCTAAGTATCCTTTCCATTAATTTGCCCACCACTTTACTCCAACTTGCAGTGTTGCTCACTCTGGCCGTGGAGGAGGCCCAGGACCGAGAGGTCGGATATGGAATGGGAGGAGGAGTTGAAGTGCTGAGCCACCGGGAGGTTGGGTGATCTATATCGGTGAGACCAAGCGGAGGCTTGGCGATCGTTTCGCCGAACACCTCCGCTCGGTCTGCATTAACCAACCCGACCTCCCGGTCCCCCTCCCCCTCCCATTCCGTATCCGACCTCTCGGTCCTGGCCCTCCACCACGGCCAGAGTGAGCAACACCGCAAGTTGGAGGAAAGTGGAGTGAGCAAGTTGGAGCAACAGCACCTCATATTCCACTTGGGGAGTCTGCATCCTCTGGGCTTGAACATTGAATTTTATCAATTCTGTTAACCCTTGCTGTCTCCTCCCCTTCCCACCTCTCCCTCAGCCCTCGGGCCCTGGCATTCCCTCTCTCTCTCTATCTCTCTCCACCACCCTAGTCGCACTAGCTTCTCATTTTCACACTACAAACAGCTTACAATGGCTTGTTCCCTTTATCATCGATACTTTTTTGCATATCTTTCATTCATTGTTCTTTATCTCTCCACATCACCATCTATATCTCTCGTTTCCCTGATCCCTGACCAGTCTGAAGAAGGGTCTCGACCCAAAATGTCACCTATCTCCTTTGCTCCTTAGATGCTGCTGCACTCACTGAGTTTCTCCAGCCTTTTGTGTATCCCTTATTCTCTGTCTATTATCTTTTTCCTCTTTCTCGCCTACATTTTGTGTCTGAGTGCTTCCCTTCGCTGCCTCTTGCCCCACACCCTGTCCCCTAGCCCCCTCTACCCGAGTCCTTCCCCCCAGCCTTTCTAGTTTATTGTCAACTATATAACAAATGAGTCATTAGTGTTTAAAAAATGTTGAGATTCTCTCTCATGAAGGCCCTGCCTCTTCCGGAGGGACTATAAAACCCATAAGTGCTGAGTGCCTCAGTCAGTCTCAGCAAGATGGGGGAGCGAGAGGGTCATGTCTCTCAGTCTGAGCTGTGAATAACACTGAACACATGTCTACTAAGCTGTGGGTGATTTTACTGATCTTAAGTGCCCTTAATGTGGTTTGTTTTAAATAAATCACAGCAAATGGTTGGTGGTGGTTAGTTTGAAATGACAAATGATAAAGTCTAAACTTGACAACTTCCTGTTTGGACTTCCTGTTTTAGATAAATTGCTACCACTTACGGCTGTGATTTTTGGCCATCTTACTCAGTCCCCCTCCGCTCATCAGGTGCAGAGGATTTTTCCCATCAGTGAAAAATAAAAGTGTTATTAGTGTTTAAAAATGTTGATAATCTCTCGCCTGTCAATCACACCATGCAGCCACGCCCCTTCCGGTGGGAGGGGGGAGAGATTATAAAACCCAAGAATCCATTTGGTCCACAATGTCCATACTAGCCCTCTGGAAACCAGTCCCTTTAGCCCACAACACCCATACTAACACTCCAGAAAGCCCAACCCCCCCCCCACCACTGGCCACCAATATTGGAAATGGTGGAGAGGTGGAATATTGCGTGAGGGACCAGCTCTAACTTATAAAACTCTGATCTTGGATGTGGGTGTGTGTGGGTGTGCCTTTTCATATGTGATTCCCATCTCCTCGAAAACCCGACGCAGTAACGGTGAAATTTTTACATATTCTGGTAAAGATTTACCCCATGATTTCAAAAATCCATGCATCTGAAAATTTGATTCATTATTTCCCGAGGTTTTTACTAAAATTGTCCACCAATCTGACAGATTTTAAAAATCTAACTGTTGAAGCGTGCTGATGACGTCACAATGCCTTTGCTTGTCGCGGCCTGCTGCGCAGAGTTTTCAATGCGCAGCCACGAGCTGTAAGTTACGTGGCCCAGCCACCCTGGGGGGGGAGGGGGTAGAGGGAGGGAGTGGGCTGGAGAGGGGGGGGTGGAGAGGGGGGGGTTGAGAGGTGGGGAGGAGAGGGGGAGGAGAGGGAGAGGAGAGGGGGAGAAGGTGGGAGAGGAGAGGGGGAGAGGGAGAGGATGCCCTCCCTCTCTGCCCCCTCTTCTCTGCCCCCCCTCTGCCCCTCCCTCTATGCCCCCTTCCTCTCTGCACCCCCTTCCTCTCTGCCACTCCCTCCCTGACCCGCTATGACACCGCGCCCCCCCACCTCTCAATCTCTACCCCCTCCCTCTCCCTCTCTACCCCCCTCCCCCTCCACCTCCCCCTCCTCTCTAGCCGCACCTGCGCAGTTGGGGGTTATGAGTAAGTGGATAGGGCGGGGATGGGGTAAAAGGAGCGAATGAATAATATTAACATACTATCAAGGGGAGGGGGTTAGTGTGTGTGGGGGGTGGTTAGTGTGTGCGTGTGACGCCAAAGGCTGCCTCCCCTCCCCTGCAACCCCCATATACTTGCTCTAGTATATACATATATGTGTGTGTATATATAAAGTATATATATAAAGTGCGTGTACACACATACGTATACACAAAAAACAAACAATGAACAATACTGCAGGTGCTGGAATCTTGAGCAAAACACAAAGTGCTGGAAGAACGCAGCAGATCAGACAGCATCTGGAGGGAATGGACAGGTGACCTTTCAGGTTGGGACGCATCTTCAGATTAATACGAAGAATGGCCCCCGACCAGAAAGATCACCTGTCCATTCCCTTCACAGATGCTCGTCCAGGACTTTATATTTTGGATGTGTTTAGTTTAGTTTAGTTTGGTTTTGCGATACATGGTGGAAACAGGCCCTTCAGCCCACCGGGTCCGCGCCGACCAGTAATCCCCGCACATTAACACTCTCCTACACCCACTAGGGACAATTTTCACGTTTATCAAGCCAATTAATCTTTGGAGTGTGCGAGGAAATCGAAGATCTCGGAGAAAACCCCTGACAGGTCACCGGGGGAACATACAAACTTCGTACAGACATCTCCCATGGTCGGGATGGAACCCGGGTTCTGGCGCTGTAAGGCAGCAACTCTACCGCTGCGCCACTGTGTGAATTAACAGTTATGTTGGAGCTTCTTCACGTTGCAGACTATCTGTTCCCTCTATGAACGTTGCTTGATGCGCTCAGTCCCACCAGCACTTTGCGTTTTAGACTGAACTGACTGAACAGTTATTCAAGAGAAGGACTAGCACTCATTGAATTGAAAAGGCAGGACTTGACCCAGGCAATGGAGGTATGAGGTCAATGTCTCCTAAATCCACTGGCCTTCCCAAATCTAATTAAATGGTTGGAGTAAATGAGTTTGATATTTGTGAAAGTGATAATTTTCAGATTTACAGTTAAGGTCAATTTTAATTGTGAGAGAGTCCTTCACCACGTTCACAATGATCCTCTTCAACAAATCCTGCAGCCAGAAACAAGGGTGCAATCAGACATTTCAGCATCTCCGTGTGTGAGGGAATTTATACATCTCTCTGAGTATAGGTTTTAAATCCTTTACCACAATGACCCTCAGAAACAAGATATATACTTATGCTGTGGATTGGAATTGGAGATAAAGTACCTTAAGCGGTAATTGTGAAAAGGTGAAAGTAGCAATAGAACCCATTAGTGGCTGATCTGTGAGCACAGTGAATGGCTGCTAATTATTATTTATCAGTGTGCTATTTCATTGACTATATAATTATCCCACCATTTTTGTTGATGCAACAGATTTATGATTGAGAAATGTTGCTTTGCATGAAACATGACTAGATTTTGCATGATGAATTGGTCGGATTACAAATAACTGCAGCGCCTTCTGAAGGAGCTGCAGTTCTGCTCCATGGAATTATCGAGTGCAAGACAATAGAGCAGAAGGCATGTCATTAGCAAGCAGCTCCTTCTGAACTTTAAGCAAATTAACTTTAAATGATATGCCAGGAATGCAGCAAACTAAATGGGGGGATGCTTGCGATATGCCGTGGTGTTTGCCCTCTCCAAGCGTTTCCTTTACTTGCCCTCCCCTCTGGCCTAATCATTCTTTTTAAACAGTCTGATTTCTCCGCAATATAGAATGGCCCTGAATGTACAATCAGCGCCGTCCTTATCTCCCACTGCAAATTTGGTGGGAATTCCTTAATATCCCAGGAGAAAATAATGCATTTTCCTTGGGGTGGTTCTCTTGCAGGAGCTTGGAAATATCCCAGTGGGAAAGCTTGATCTAGTAGCATTTTGCAGTACTGATCAATCAAAGCGAAACAAAAAATTGAATAGGAAGAGCTTACATTGCTTTAGTAAACCCTTGTTTTAACAGTCCCCTATATGACAGATTTTGGTTGCAGCGGATGGAGCTACCTATTTTGCCGACACTACCCCTGGCTCGCATGGTAGAATCATGGAATGGAGATGTTTCGGGTCGGGACCCTTCTTCAGACTGATTCAGTCTCCTGAGTTACTCCAGCACTTTGTGTCAGTTCACCTTAAAACTAGGCACCAATGCAGTTGCCTGCACCAGCGAGCCCTTCTTCACCAGCTGACGTAAGGTCCGATTGCTGCAGCTGTTGTTGCGGCTCACCTTGTAGCCCCTGGCCACAGGCCACTGCCAACCACAGGTCGCACTTCTTCCAGTCGGCCGTCGCTTTGTCCTTTCGACGTCTTCCCCATCCATCGTCGCCTCATTCCGCTCTTCTCCCCCGGAGTTGCTGACATACTCCACCTTGGAAGGTGTCAGCAACAGCGGGGGTGAAGAAGGAGGCGACATCGGTGGAGGGAGGGGGCAGTGGACACAGTGACAGGAGAATGAGGAGGAGGTGGAGGTGGGGGGGGGGGAGCGGACAAAGCGATGGGCGACAGGAGGCAACAGCAGCTGGTAGAGGGGAGGTGACTGAGTGCATCCTGTTGGTGGCAGCAGCCTGAAGAAAGCGCTGCCGACCAGGGATTACAACGTGAGCTGCAACAACAGCCACTTCAACTGGACCGCGCAGCAGCTGGTGAAGAAAGGCTCACAGGTGCAGACAATGGCATTGGTGCCTAGTTTAGAAGAATGATTCCAGGAATGACTAGGTTAACCTACGATGAGCATTTGTCGGCACTGGGCCTGTACTCGCTAGAGTTTAGAAGAATGAGGGGGGACCTCATTGAAACATACAGAATAGTGAAAGGCTTGGATATGGAGAGGATATTTCCACTAGTGGGAGAGTCTATGACTAGAGGTCATAGCTTCAGAATGAAAGGACTATCTATTATGTAAGTGATGAGGAGGAATTTCTTTCATCAGAGGATGGTGAATCCGTGGAATTCTTTGCCAGAGAAGACAGTAGAGGCCTAGTCAGTGGATATATTTAAGGCAGAGAGATGTTTGATGAGTACAGGTGTCAGAGGTTATGGGGAGAAGGCAGGAGGGAGGGAGGGTTAGGAGGGAGAGATAGATCAGCAACGATTGAATGGTAGAGTATACTTGTTTGGCCGAAAGGTCTAATTCCATTCCTATCATTTATGATCTTATGATCTAGTTGTAATGTGAACTGACACAAAGGGCTGGAGTAACTCAGCAGACAGAATCAGTCTGAAGAAACATCGCCATTCCATATTCTCCAGAGATGCTGCCTGACCTGCAGAGTTAAGGGCCTGCCCCACTTACGTGTCCTTGGCAGGCAAATTATGCGACCTCGTGGTCCGTTGTGGAGTACGGGCATCGTATGACCGCGCGGGGCTGGTCCCACTTAGAAACGCGGAGGGGTATGTAGTTGTGCTCGACATCGCTCGGGGCTCCGAAATTTTTGTATTGAACTAAATCTTTGCGTGCCAACGGCCTGTCTCAGAACTGACGGCCAAAGTGGGACAGGCCCAAGACCCTGGCGCGACGCAAGGTCTCACCTTCAACAGCAGCAGATGCAGGTGAATGATTGCCGAACTCGGCCTGGGGCTCATGGCTGTTGCGGTCCGGATCTGCCCCTACTTCTACTCCCAGAGTGGGGCCAAGAAAACTGAAGATAGACACAAAATGCAGGAGTAACTCAGCGGGACCGGCAGCATCTCTGGAGAGAAGCAATGGGTGAAGTTTCGGGTCAAGACCCTTCTTTTCAGACCAATGAAGAGTCTCGACACGAAACGTCACCCATTGCTTCTCTCCAGAGATGCTGCCGGTCCCGCTGAGTTACTACAGCTTTGTGTCCATCTTCAAATGATGTCACGCGCTCCAGATGGCTGTGCGTACGTCTTCGCAGGCCCATCGTGGCTCAACGCGACCATGAGGTCGCATAATTTACGTGCCAAGAACAAGTAAGTGGGACAGGCCCTTTACTCCAGCACTTTGTGTCCTTTTGTGTATTGGCCAGCAGCTGCAGTTCTTTGTTTCCACTACACACAATGACAATACTATACTTGGTTATAGCACCCAACAAAACCATTCGCTCACAGGGAGAACTTGCAATCTCTATGCAAACTTTACAGGAGGCCAGGATTGAACCTGCTTAAGACAACAGCTCTGCTCGCTGAACATAAAGTTATAAGGATTCTCATCAAGTCAGACAGCAGCTATGGGATGAAAAACTGAATTTATCACGGATGCAGCACGACCTGCATGACCAATCAATTTAGTGTAGAGATACAGCATGGAAACAGGCCCTTCGGCCCACCAGGCCCGCGATGCCCAGTGTGAGATATGAAAAAATCACAAAGCTGTTTGAGACAAAGTCAGGCAAAGAAGTGTTTATTAAGATAATATTCTGCAGAATAGGTGCCTCTGTTTTGCTGTCCCCTAGAGGCACACCGAGGGTCGGGATGTATTCCATCTTTATACATTTTATTACATTATAGCCACACCCTCTTTTCTCACCATTTTGCCTCTTTTTAATTATAACATAAAGCCCACATTCCCACGAGAAAGTCCAGGAACGTCTCGGAACATCTCCTGACGTCAAAGGCTTATACTGAAGTTTCTATCTGTTACTTTTTATCTCGAATTTCTCTCTGTTCTATATATCGTTACTTTCTATTCTACTAGCAGTCTGGTTTCTGCTGACACCTTATTTCTTTCTAAGCTATATTTTTCTATTCCTAGTTTAAATCAACTATGTCTGTTAACCCTTTTTCTCACACCAGCGATCCCCTCACATTAACACTAACCTCTCAATACAATAATGCAAATACAATGATTGCTATGCCTTATGATCAAGCAGTTATAAAAATCATGTAAATATTACATAGCCTGACATTAACAAAATCAGGGGGTAAAACATAGAATTGATAATTTATTGAGCTTCATTGCTAACTGCCATTAACAAAGGCATTGAGCAGTTGCGGACAACAAAAATCAACTTTTACCATGGTATTAAACTAGGGATAATTTTACATTTACACTAAGCCAATTAACGTACAAACCTGTACACCTTTGGAGTGTGGGAGGAAACTGAAGATTTCGGAGAAAACCCACGCAGGTCACGGGGAGAATGTACAAACTCCACACAGACAAGCACCCGTAGTCAGGATTGAACCCAGGTCTCTGGCGCTGTAAGGCAGTAGCTCTGCCGCTGCGCAGACCAAGTTTTTCTGCAGTGCTTCAAAAGAACATTGCAAAGGGAGAGACATCGCCCAGATGTTGTTTACATGGTGGTGGATTTTTTTAAGTGGAGTAAAAAGACACACAACTGTCTATTTTGGTTCATTCCTGAGTAAATTAATTTTCAATTCCACAATGCTGATAAAACCATTGATGTTCAATTATTTTTTCACTCACTGAAATCTATTTTTTCTGTTTTTATTGCTGCTGGAGAATTTTTAAATTTTATGTTTTTCAATGCCTCGAAGCTCGACATGGAAAATTTGGGCTGCAGGCTTCATAGGTCATCTTGTGCAAAGTTGGAATCGGATTGACCCATAGTCCCAGATATGTCAGGCTTTTGGACAGGCCAGATATGTCCAAGCAACCTCATCGCTCATCATCGTTTGACTCTGTGCTGACCCACCATTGGCTTCAAGGTTTCTCCAAGGAAGAACTGGTGCACAATCTCCTTCACCTGACATCCCTGGTGATCTCCCAACTAGCTCATACCTTTGGCTCAGCGGTGGGTAAGTCCATGTTTACCAGCACCCTCCCCTTCAACTCACTGAGCCCCAAAGGCATAGAAGAACTTCTCACCTGTCTTTTGCTAGTAGCCCAAAATTGCCAGCATTTTCTTGTCTGCAAAGGTCGAAGAAAATGTTTGTGATTAGATTCCAATAAGCCAACATGGTTGAATAGCCGGAAGCATGCATACATTTAGATGTGTGAGTAAGTATTACACTGGTGGGGGAGTGTTGAATTAATCGTTCCTACATTGGCGGAAAGGAATTTCCATTATTTTCATTGATCCCAGGAATGAGTAGGTTAACCTATGATGAGTGTTTGTCGGCACTGGGCTTATACGCGCTGGAGTTTAGAAGAATGAGGGAGGGGGGGGGGGTCTCACTAAAACATACAGAATAGGGAAAGGCTTGGGGAGAGCGGATGTGGAGAGAGCTCTAGTGGGAGAGTCTGTGACTAAAAACTCCCTTTAACTCATAGCCTCAGAATTAAAGGGCGTTCTTTTATGAAGGACATGAGGAGAAATGTCTTTAGTCAGAGGGTGGTGAATCTGTGAAATTCTTTGCCACACAAGGCTATGGAGGCAAAGAATTTCAAACATGGCAGTGGATATTTTTGAGGCAGAGATAGATAGATTCTTGATTAGCACAGGTGTCAGTGGTTATGGGGAGAAGGCGGGAGAATGGGGTTAGGAGGGAGAGATCGATCGGCCATGATTGGATGGCAGATTGAATGACTTGATGGGACAAATGGCCTCATTCTACGCCTATTCCTTATGACATGACTTTATGTCCTTTGTGATGTGTTAATGTGTTGATGAGCACTGTGCGTAGATGGGTGCGTAAGTATTCTCTTCGGTCCACTGGCTTTCTATCAAAAACTATGAATGCAAGTAAGGAGTACAAGGGCGCTCCAGCACTCTTCCAAATGTGGAAGAAATAACATTGGTGATAAATGCGAGGGAATCAAAAAAGTGTGACTGGAATGACAGTGCTGTGGTGCTGCTTTAAGAAACATAGAAAATAGGTGCAGGAGGAGGCCATTCGGCCCTTCGAGCCAGCACCGCCATTCATTGTGATCATGGCTGATCGTCCCCGATCAATAACCCGTGCCTGCCTTCTCCCCATATCCCTTGACTCCACTAGCCCCTAGAGCTCTATCTAACTCTCTCTTAAATCCATCCAATGACTTGGCCTCCACTGCCCTCTGTGGCAGGGAATTCCATAAATTCACAACTCTCTGGGTGAAAACGGTTTTTCTCACCTCAATCTTGAATGACCTCCCCTTTATTCTAAGACTGTGGACCCTGGTTCTGGACTCGCCCAACATTGGGATTTTTTTCCCTGCATCTAGCTTGTCCAGTCCTTTTATAATTGTATGTGTTTCTATAAGATCCCCCTCATCCTTCTAAACTCCAGTGAATACAAGCCTAGTCTTTTCAATCATTCCTCACATGACAGTCCCACCATCCGAGGGATCAATCTCGTGAACCTACGTTGCACTGCCTCAATCACAAGGATGTCCTTCCTCAAATTAGGAGACCAAAACTGTACACAATACTCCAGATGTGGTCTCACCAGAGCCCTATACAACTGCAGAAGAACCTCTTTACTCCTATACTGAAATTCTCTTGTTATGAAGACCACCATTCCATTACCTGTAAGCCAACTTTGAGTGACGGGTGTACAAGGACGCCCAGGTCTCGCTGCACCTCCCCCTTACCTAACCTAACCCCATTAGAATAATAATCTGCCCACTTGTTTTTGCCGCCAAAGATGGATAACCTCACATTTATCTATATTATACTGCATCTGCCATGCATCTGCCCACTCACTCAACCTGTCCAGATCACCCTGCAACCTCCTAACATCCTCTTCACAGTTCACACTTCCACCCAGCTTTGTGTCATCCGCAAACTTGCTAGTGTTGCTCCTAATTCCCTCTTCCAAATCATTAATATATATGGTAAACAGTTGCGACCCCAACACCGAGTATTGCGGCACTTCACTCGCCACTGCCTGCCATTCTGAAAAGGACCCGTTCACTCCTACTCTTTGCTTCCGGTCTGCCAACCAATTTTCTATCCATGTCAACACCCTACCCCCAATACCATGTGCTCTAATTTTAGTCACCAGTCTCCTGTGCGGGACCATATCAAAGGCTTTCTGAAAGTCTAGTTACACTACATCCACTGGCACCCCTTCATCCATGTTACTTGTCACTTCCTCAAAAAATTCCAGAAGAATAGTCAAGCATGACTTCCCTTTCATAAATCCATGTTGACTTGGACTAATCCTTTTACTGCTATCCAAATGCCCCATTATTACCTCTTTAATAATTTACTCCAGCATCTTTCCCACCACCGAAGTCAGGCTAACTGGTCTGTAATTCCCCGTTTACTCTCTCGAGTAAATGAGTGCATTATGTGATATGACCTTGATGCAATGTTGCATCAGACAGTTTTATTAGAGAATGGATGCTGTTAAGAAAGGATGTTCAGCTTTTAGTTCTATCCCTAGTCTGAGTGTTTAGTTTAACGATACAGAGCGGAAACAGGCCCTTTGGCCCACTGAGTCCGTGCCGACCAGCGATCCCCGCACACTAACACTATCCTACATACACCAGGGACAATTTTTACATTTACAACAACCTAATAAACCTGTACATCTTTAGAGAGTGGGAGGAAACCGAAGATCTCGAAGAAAACCCACGCAGAGAACGCACAAATTCCGTGTAGGCAGCACCCATAGTCGGGATCGAACCCGGGTCTCTGGCGCTGTGAGGCAGTAACTCTACCGCTGCGCCACCATGCTGCCCAACTGGTGATGTACGTTCAACACCAAAGTAACCCAGACCGCAGGCATCATGCAGCAGCCTGTCTGTGGTAACTTCAGGGTCCAGCAACCTTGTGTGCATCCTGTGTTGCTGTTTCGGAAAACCATTATTTGATGTGCAAGGGGTAATCAATAATAATAATGAAAAAGGTGGCAGCACACTCGTCGGACCATGAAATCCGGATTTTGTGTTGTTTCGCCGTGTGTTCGGATCAATTGAAAGGTGCTGTTTTGATAACACTGCAATTGAACGGAAGAATTTCATGCAGCCAGAGCTGATGCACATCCTGTGAGAGTCACATTAATGGAATGTAGCCCTCTTCCTTCAGCACCGCTCGTGCTTTTCGGAGTTTCCCAGTGGACTGAAACCATATTTCTTCCACAGCTGTACTGAGATCTTTGAAGTCATTTGCTGTGCCACCTGTTCCACAATTTGCCCTTCTGCTATGTGCCAATTTTTCATTACAGCATTAAACTTAATAAAGATTGGTGCAGGTACTGGGCCTGAGGGAATTCCTTCCTGCAGTATATTGCTTTCCCCCCCGACAGCGTGTAGGTTTAGTATCTTGATATGATTCATCTGTCAGTGTCACTGATATATAAAACCTACCTTCCATATAAAACCGACTTTCCCAGGCTTCCATCGACCTCACTTCTCCTTAGTCAGTCCCTCAGGACTGAGCAGGACTTGCTTTCTTTCTGCTCCTGTAGGTTCTGAGGTGGTTGACGATCCCCAGACTCTGCCACAGGGACTGTTGGGCAGGGCCTGAGTGGAGGTTGTGCTCTGTCCTCCACTATAGCTGGTATTCTACAGGCTCCTGAAGGAAAGGATTCGTTTTTTTCTGTAGTATCTTCCCAAAGGCTGCTTCTTCATTTGGAGCCAGTGTTGGCAGGAGCTCCCACTAGTTATCGAGGGAGCTACAATTTTTCTCAAGGAGGCTTTGAGAAGTGTTCCTTCTGTTGCCATGATGGACCTCGGATTAATGTGACTGTTCCAGTAATGAGCCGGAGGAGTGTAATTGGGGCCTAAGTGTTGTGGACATTGGTTTGCTTGTCCTGCCAGTGCATTTGGAGTCGTTTGCAGAGACAGCTTTGACGAACTACACAGCTACAATGAACGCTATGTGTAGCCCCTGCCTTTGAAGCATTAAAGATGTCAGGGACTATTCCTGCTCCTCAGGAATCCTCAGCAGTCCTTCCAGGTGAGACAGCGGTTCACGTGATATCACCTTCCTCACCTCCATCCAGGGACCCCATCAGTCCTTTCAAGTCAGACAAATGCTCACGTTCACCTCCTCCAACGTCATCCACTGCAGCTGGCGTTCCCAATGTAGCCTCCTGGCCAGACTACGTGTTCACTCGGCAGCCATTTTGCCGAACACTGGCACTCGGTCCGCCAAGGCCTACTGGATCTCCCAGTTGCTAACCATGTGAACTCCCACTTCCCATTCCCAGACAGACCTTTCTCTCCTGGGCCTTCCCTATTGCCAGAGAGAGGCCACACACAAATTGTAGGAGCAGCACTTCATATTCCACTTGGATATCTTACAACCCAATGGTATGAGCATTTATTTCTCCAATTTTAGGTAACTGCTCCTTTTCTTCCCCCACCATCCATTCTTACCCTATCCCCCTCTCTCCTCTGAGCCCCACCTGGACTCATACCTATTCCTCCCCTTCCCTTCCATCTACATTCCTTCATCTAGCTTCCCAATTCACAACTCTTCAATTATTTTCTTCTCACAACAGTCTTTTCATCTCTGGCTTTTGTTCAACCATCTGCCTTTCAAAACTCCATTCCCCTATATCCATCTATCACCAGCCAGGCTTTGTCCTCTCTCCTCCCTTCCAGCTTTCTTCTCCCCTCCTTCCCCCCATTCCCTTCATTCTCTCCCCCCTCCCCCCCGCAATCAGACTGAAGAATGGTCCCAGACCGAAATGTCACCTATCCGTGTTCTCCAGAGATGCTTTCTGACCCACCTAGTTACTCCAGAACTTGTTAGAGCAGAAGTGAAAGATTGTGACGTGACAGCCCCCCATAATTTGCATCTCCTGGCCTATCTGCTCTGGGATTTGTCCTTTTTTTGAGCAGTGGTGAATCTCAATTTATGCGAACAATTGCAGAAAAGGAACTGAGTTTAGTTTAGAGATACAGCGCGGAAACAGGCCCCAGCGATCCTTGCACATTAACACTATCCTACACACACAGCAGGGACAATTTACACATATTACCAAGCCAATTAACCTACAAAACCTATGTCTTTGGAAACCGAAGATCTCGGAGAAAGCCCACACCGGTCACGGGGAGAACGTACAAACTCTGTACAGAGTCAGACAGCACCCATAGTCTGGATCGAACCTGGGTCTCTCGGCCGCAAGTGCTGTAAGGCTGCAACGCTACCACTGCGCCACCGTGCCGCCCGGTTCCAGGTAATGTCAATAGATGCGTGTTTGACACTGGGAAAACATCAGTTGTGCTGAGCTGAATTGCCTGCGCTGATTCCCCAAAGGTCAGCGATCGACCTGGAAATGATAACTCGAATGGTTAAGGTGTACAAGATGAATTTTAATCACAAATCATGTTCGAAGAAGTATGCACATATGGATCCAATTTCAAAAGATAACTATCGAGTCAAGAGTTTTTTCCAATTCCTCAAATAATTGGCATGGATTGCCCTGTTTCACAGAAATATCCCCATGCTGTTATTAAAGTTACACATTCACTGCACTGACAGTGTTCTCTACTACAGAGTATAAATTTGTAGATTTGTGGACACAGCCCACACTATCTACAAATTGTCTATGGAGCTGACTGCAGTCTCCATCTGGGAGTACATAACAAGAGGATTGTTATCTGGGAATCTGGGAATTCATAACAAGAGGATTTCAGTAGAGGAGTAAAGAGGTTCTTCTACAGTTGTACAGGGCTCTGGTGAGACCACATCTGGAGTATTGTGTACAGTTTTGGTCTCCTAATTTGAGGAAACACATCCTTGTGATTGAGGCAGTGCAGCGTAGGTTCACGAGATTGATCGCTGGGATGGCAGGACTGTCATATGAGAAAAGATTGAAAAGACTAGGCTGCATTCACTGGAGTTTAGAAGGATGAGGGGATACCTTGTAGAAACATATAAAATTATAAAAGGACTGGACAAGCTAGATGCAGGAAAACATTTCCGAGTTCGGCGAGTCCAGAACCAGGGGCCACAGTCTTAGATTAAACGGGAGGTCATTTAGACTGAGGTGAGAAAAAACGTTTTCACCCAGAGAGTTGTGAATTTATGGCATTCCCTGGGACAGAGGGCAGTGGAGGCCAAGTCACTGGATGGATTTAAGAGAGAGTTAGATAGAGCTCGGGGGGCTAGTGGAGTCAAGGGATATGGGGAGAAGGCAGGCACGGGTTATTGTTTGGGGACGATCAGCCAAGATCGCAATGAATGGCGGTGCCGGCTCGAAGGTTCGACTGGCCTCCTCCTGCACCGATTTTCTATGTTTCTATGTTTCTAGTACACCACACAAATAATCATACACTCCTCTGGGTGCTGATGGTGCAGACCGCATAGACAAGAGTTAGATTTAGCTCTTAGGGCTAAGGGAATCAAGAGATATGGGGAGAAAGCCGGAACGGGGTACTGATTTTGGATGATCAGCCATGATCACATTGAATGTCGGTGCTGACTCGAAGGGCAGAATGGCCTAATCCTGCACCTATTTTCCATGTTTCGCATATCCCAGTGGACAGTACATAGTAATGACAACCTGTTTATGGAGCTGTCAACGGTCCATTACAGAGTGCACAATGCAATGGGGTGCAACCTGCCAGTGGCAAGGCAATTTACAGTGTTTGGAGTGGAAGAGCAGAGTACTCAGCCTACTTGTGGAGCTGACTGTGCTGCACGGTACAGAGCAAGAGCACTACGTATCCCGTAACCTACTCTTTGAAATCAGTTTTGAAGAGCTGGATCCTTCTCAATTTTCTGAAATATAAATTCCCCGTGAAGTAAAGCTATTTTTGACATTTGCGCAGATTAAGTGGACGTTATGTACTGCAGACACATGGAAGGATGTTCAGTGCTAATGTTCCATGATTTCCACCAATGTGCTTCAACCTTACAAAATTATTCTCTCAGGAAAATTCATTAAAAAAAAAAGTTCTTTTGATTTTTTTGGTTTCTTGTTCATGAGTTGTAAATTACAATGTAAAGCAGGTTTCTGTTCTGCAGAGATAAACTGAGCTCTGCTGACGGTAGGCAAAAAATGCTGGAGTAACTCAGCGGGCCAGGCAGCTTCTCTGGAGAGAAGGAATGGGTAATGTTTCGGGTTGAGACCCTTCTTCAGAGCTATGCTGATCTAGGAGTTAGTGATAGACCTGTCCATAAGGTGGCAGAGTGTGGTATTGCATAATCTAGGTCCATAGCATGTTGCATATAACTGAGTTGGGGTGGTTGATATGTCTCTGCTCTTGAATGAACTACGTGCTGGAGTCTCACAGAGACAAGACTCTGGTCTTGAACGCATTTTGGACTGTGCAATCTTTTTTCCATGGGCTGTATTAATTGGCATACACTTTCATAACTGTAGATTGTGATTATCGGTGTTGTGTTGTCAGTGCATTGTTTCATCCACAGAACTTCCACAGGGCCTCTTCTCATGTAAGGAATGTTGCTTTGCAAAGTGTAAGCCATTTATAAGAAAATAATCTTTTTCACATTAATTGTCAGCTATCATCCAAGTACCTTAAAGAGTGTGTTGGAAGGAACTGCAGTTGCATGTTTAAGCTGAAGATGAACACAAAATGCTGGAATAACTCAGCGGGACAGTCAGCGTCGCTGGATAGAACGAATGGGTGAAGTTTCGAGTTTCTTTGAAGAAGGGTCTCGACCCGAAACACCACCCACTCCTTCTCTCCAGAGATGCCGCCTGTCCCGCTGAGTTCCTCCAGCATTTTGTGTCTATCTTCGATTTAAACCAGCATCTGCAGTTCTTTTCCCACACCTCCCCATCTGGATCATTTGGTTGAAGGAAACATTGTTGCAAGGGCACGATTCCGTCCGGGATAACGTTAAGTGCCCGTGTCTCATTGCCGGCAGTTCCAGCCAACACGTGCAACTTATCCTGGAGACACACAAAGCCCTGCAGCAGCATTCCCTTTCACAGAATGTTCTCATTATTTGACCATTAGCTGACACATAACGGCTCTGCTGATTGTTGATGATACCCCAACTGCGACACATCTCCCTGGCACAAGGAAATATTTTCTGCTTAATTTAAGTCAGTATGGATAAATCACACTGGCTATAAAACATTCATTTTTTTCTCCAATATTTCCTTTCACAGTGAGCTACTGCCTCTTCTGATGAATAATAAGTTGCAGAAATGCGCAAGAAATTGTATTTCGGGCTCAGAGTCACAGCAGCAGGATAATAAATCAATGAAACACACACATTGTATCTGATTACGACTGAAGTTCAAGATTTCATAGACCACAGCATGCACGCAATTCCGAACGTCAAAGTCACAGTTTTGTCAAGAAACCTCCAACATTGAAATGTTTAGACCAGTCTGAAAAAGGGTCTCGACCCGAAACATCACCAATTCCATCTCTCCATAGATGCAGCCTCACCCGCTGAGTTTCTCCAGCATTTTTTTGTCTACCTCCAATGTTGAAATGTTTCTTTAGTTTTAAGTTTGGAGATACAGCGCGGAAACAGACCCTTTGGCCCAACGGGTCCGCATCAATCAGCGATCCCCGCACATTAACAACATCCTACACGCACCAGGAACAATTTACACTTATACCAAACCAATTAACCTAGACGTGCAACAAAGCAAACAGAGATAAAATGTACAACAAAGCAAACAGAGGTAAGGGAATGGATGATCAAGGAGGTTGTAAGCTTGGTCAGGAAGAGAAAAGGAAACAAATGTCAGGTAGCTTAGACAGGAATATAAAGCTGGTATGAAATAACTCGGGTGTTTGGAAGGGCCAAAAGGGGCCATGAAATGTCATTGGCAAGTTGGATTAGGGAAGAAGGTAGGATCTCCAAGGGATAAAGGAGATAATAACCATATAACCATATAACCATATAACAATTACAGCACGGAAACAGGCCCTCTCGGCCCTTCCAGTCCGTGCCGACCATTTGTTTTCCCCTAGTCCCATCTACCTGCACTCAGACCATACCCCTCCATTCCCTTCACATCCATATACCTATCCACTTTACTCTTAAATGTTAAAATCGATCCTGCCTCCACCACTTCTGCTGGAAGCTGATTCCACACAGCCACCACCCTCTGAGTAAAGAAGTTCCCCCTCACGTTACCCCAAAACCTCTGTCCCTTAATTCTCATGTCATAATCTATGGTTGGAGTCGGAGGATGGAGTTTAGAATTGAGAATTGAGTACTTTGCATCTGTAGTCACGAGAAGGTTGGTGAGTACACTGAAAGTAGACAAAAAATGCTGGAGAAACTCAGTGGGTGAGGCAGCATCTATGAAGAAAAGGAGTAGGCAAGGTTTAGGGTCGAGACCCTTCTTCAGACTGAAGAAGGTCACATTATGTGTCAGCTAATGTGTCAGTGTGATTAATGCAAATATGCTAGTGTAGTTTGAGATGGAGAAGGAGGGTGGTGTTGAGGCTTTAGAAGAGCATTAAAGGGCCTATCCCATTAGCTGACACATTAGCGGGCCTATCCAATCTAATTCGCGAGTTTAGAAGCGTTTGCCCTTGACTCTTACTCGCAGCATGGTCGACACGAGGTCCTAGGAAGTCTTTGTAACTCTCCTTCATGCTCGAGAGTAGTCCCCGTGTACTCGATGCCTCAGCTAGGTTTTTTTTAATATGCTGAAAAATGCCCATGATTATAAAAAGGTCGCCATGGAAAAAAATAGATATTTTTTTACTCGTAGGTTTAGTCGAGGTAGGTCGTAGTAGGTCAAAATGCTATCGTAGGTAATCGAAGGCAATCAAAGGTAATCAAGGGTAATCAAAGGTAAAGCTCGTTGAGAAAAAAAGGTAAGTAAACCGACCGGTGATGTTAAATGCCCGCTAAACTTTATTAAAATTTGCCTGGCTTGTTAAAAGTGTCTCCACTCCGTCTCCCCCCCTTCTCTCCTCTTCCCCCCCCCTTCGTCCCCTTCTTCCCCCTTCTCTCCTCCACCCCCCTCTCTCCGCGCTCTCTAAAGGACTTACCGTAACTGTGCCAGCCGTCTTTTACCTTCCTGTTCATCGCAGGTGAGAATTTCAGACAGTGCTCCCCCGCTTTCCCTGGCCCCCGCCTTTGCGATGTGTGTGTGTGTGTGTGCGTGTGCAGACGGTCGATCCGGCTCGCGGTTTCATCACTGACGGTCGATCCAGCTCGAGGTTTTTCAGGCGAGTGCCCTCGAGCTTGAAGGTCGAAGACAGTCGCTGAAAAGTCGTGTTAGTGGGACAGGCCCTTAAGGTGGATACGTTCCCAGGGCCCGCTGGGATCTATCCCAGATTATTGAGGGGACTAAGAGAGGAGATGGTAGGGGCCTTGACCAGGATCATTGTTTCTTCTGTAGCTACAGATGAAGTCCCCGTGGACTGGAGAGTGGCCAATGTTGTTCCTTTGATTAAGAAGGGAAGTAGAGAGAATCCCGGGAAATATAGGCCAGTGAACCTCACGTCAGTAGTGGGAACTAATGGAAAGAATTCTTACCTGTGACATAGAACAGTATAGAACAGTAGAGCACAGGAATGGGCCCTTCAGCCCATGGTGATTTATGCTGAACACGATGCCAAGCTGAACTGATCTCATCTGCCTGCACATGATCCATATTCCTCTATTCCCTGCACTTCCGTGTGCTATCTAAAAGCTTCTTAAACGCCACTGTCGTATCTATCTTCCAGGCCCCCACAGCTCTCTTTCTAAACACTTTTCCCACACATCTCCAATAAACTCAATGTCACACCCAGGTCACAAGCCCAGGTTGCTGCGTAACCTATTCGAGATCTGTACCATTTTACTCATTATCAACTTTCATTCTTTCTACCAAAATACATAATTTCGCACTTTGCTGCATTAAATGGTGGCAACACTGCCTATTCATCCACGTTTTCTTGTAATTCACTATTCTCCTCCCCTTCCTCTGACATTTCAAGACGTTTGAAAGATCACAGAGTGCTCCAGTACCAGTTGTCAGTGAAGGAGATTCGGAAGTTGTTAGTTCTGAGACACAACACATTAACCACTCTCTGTGCACTGAATATTGATTGAGGCACCGTATGGTACTCTAGCTAGCGCCTCACATGGAAGTAACTTAGTGAACATGCCCTGCTTGCCCTGGCCTTTCCTAACAAGCTAGAATACTTCTTTTCTCAAAGTTTAGCCCACAAACAAAACTCCCTCGGGAGACCTCAGATGGGACCAGACCTCCGGTGAAACAACTTGATGTGGCTGAAATGTATAGATTGTGTTAACATAGGGAATGACGACACGCAGAGAAGGGCAGGTGAAGAGGGTCAAGGCAGAGGTCAGCGAGGATCTTGTTCAATAGGAGAGGGCTTCATCACTCCATCACACATCTAAGTTCAGCCTTTAAAAATAATTGCCATGAGGACTCCCAGTTTCTCCCAATCAATCCAGGCCTAAACTCTTGTCACAAGATTGGTACAAACTCTGACGAGGGCAAACACAAACTGCAGGTTTTACAACCAATAAAGCTTTCTTGAGGGTACACAAAAAGCTGGAGAAACTCAGCGGGTGCAGCAGCATCTAAGGAGCGAAGGAGATAGGCGACGTTTCGGGTCGAGACCCTTCTAAAGCTTTCTTGAAGCTGGATAAAGAGATGAATGTCCAAATGACATTGTGTCATTTTTGCACATGCGTATGAGGTCCAATCCATTTAATTTAGTTTAGTTTAGTTTAGAGATACAGCGTGGAAACAGGCCCTTCAGCCCATCGAGTACACGCTGACCAGCGATTCCCCCACATTAACACTATCCTACACACACTAGGGACAAGTTACACTTACACCAAGCCAATTAACCTACATACCTGTCCGTCTTTGGAGTGTGGGAGGAATCTGAAGATCTCGGAGAAAACCCACGCGGTCACAGGGTGCAGACAGCACCTGTAGTCGGGATTGAACCCAGGCCTCCAGCGCTGCAAACGCTGTAATGCAACAACTCTACTGCTGCCCACCGTGCCACCAAAGCTTCTAAAAAGCTTCAAATTCAACTTGTTGAGTCTCATTGTATGTAACTCATTTTCACTTAGGCCGCAGCTAACAATGGCCTGTCTCCTTTATCATCATAACTTTTTTGCATATCTTTCAATCATTTGTTCTATATCTCTCTATATCACCATCTATATCTTTTGTTTCCCTTTCCCCTGACTCTCAGTCTGAAGAAGGGTCTCGACACGAAACGTCATCTATTCCTTTCCTCCAGAGATGCTGTCTGACCCACTGAGTTACTCCAGCTTTTTGTGTCTATCTTCAGTTTAAACCAGCACCTGCAGTTCCTTCCGACACATTTTCTGTACCTAATGGAAATCCAATCGATGGCATCCATTGTGTGCAAGGAGGGCAAAATGCCTGGGGCCTCACCCCTGTGGAGTCGCTGCTGACTGTGCTAACTGCGCATATCGGGCTGTGAAATCAAAGCTATCCATCAGGCATCAGTGTGTGATCTGCTGAGAAATCGTCTGAATTCCAGGTACATGCTTTCGATGAATGCATCTCTGCAGGGAGACAGAATTAATTAAACTTTGCCTCTATTTTAAGACCTTGGGCATTAAAAGGTGCAATCTATTTACTGTTCGAGAAAGAAGGTGTCCTTCTAATGATATTGAGCATTTACTGCGTTACGTTTCGTTCACGAAGTAACTTAAAGGTCAAAGTGTTGTATCAATAGGATGCAGGAAAACGATCATTACTGCTTCCAAGCTGCTCCATGGCTTTCAATCTCCACCGACGACACAACTCATCGAGATCTATTCTCACTCAGTCCTTGTGCATTCCCAAATATCATTTATCCAACATTGGCAACTATGCCTTCCATGTTCCTAAATTAAAGACATGTTATTAATGAAGGTGGGCGTTCTCATTTTTGTCTTGGAAATATATAGTACCTGAAAGTGCAGGCATGGTATGAGGGTGATTGTGCTTGATTATGCTACTGGCCTTGCAGAGGCAGTGTGAGGTATAAATGGAGTCAATAGAAGGGAGGTTGGTTTGTGTGATGGCCTGGGCTGCATCCACAATTCGCTACAATTTCTTGCAGTCCTGGATGGAGCTGTTCCCAAACTCGAAGATAGACACAAAAAGCTGGAGTAACTCATTGGGTCAGGTAGCATCTCTGGAGAAAAGAAATAGATGACGTTTCAGATGGAGACTCTTCTTCAGACTGACAGTCAGGGGAATGGGAAACAAGAGATATAGACGGCAGTGTGGAGAGATATAGCACAAATGAATGAAAGATAGACAAAAAAGTAATGATCATAAAGGAAACAAGCCATTGTTAGCTGTTTGTTAGGTGAGAACGAGTACAGATAATGAGACTCAACAAAAACGACTTTGAAGCTGGTACGACGGGTGGGGGAGGGATGTAGAGAGAGGGAATGCAGGGGTTACTTAAAGTTAGAGAAATCAAACCAATCAAAATGGGTTGTAAACTGTCCAAGTGAAATATGAGATGCTGTTCCTGCAATTTTCATTTGACCTCACTCTGGCGATGAAGGAGGCCTAGGACAGTCACTCTGACAATGGAAGAGGGCAAGACAAAATACTTACCATTTTTCCACACATAGAGACTCTTAAGGGGCTGTCCCACTGCGGCGACCTAATCCGCGAGTTAAAAAGAGCGCCTTCGACCTTCAAGCTCGCGGGCACTCGCCTGGAAAACCTCGAGCTGGATCGACCGTTCGCGTTGAAACCGCGAGCTGGATCGACCGACCGCACACACAAACACATCGCAAAGGCGGGGGCCAGGGAAAGCGGGGGAGCGCTGTCAGAAATTCACAACCGCGATGAAGAGGAAGGTAAACGGCTGCCACAGTGTACGATAAGTCCTTTAGAGATAACGGAGAGGGGGGGTGGGGGGGAGGGGGTGGAGAAGGGGAGAGAAGAGAAGAGAAGAGAAGAGAAATGGAGAGAAGGGAAGAGAAGTGGAGAGAAGGGGAGAGAATGGGGGCAGAAGGAGTGGAGACACTTTTAAGAAGTATAATAAAGTTTAGCGGGCATTTTACCTACCGGCCCTGGTCCTGAAAATTCCAATGAGCCAATCAAAATGCCCGGTCAGCGAAGGAGATTGCCTACGGCTGCCCTCGACTGCCTGTAACTAAATAGCGACCCCACTCCACTGCACTACGAGTCAAAAAGAACCACGCCGACCAAATTTTACTTGCAGAAAATTTTTCAACATGCTTTCAAAATTTTCCGCGACCTATCTGAGGCCACGAGTAGAGGGAACTTCTCTCGAGCATGAAGGAGAGTTCCAGTGACCTCATAGGACCACGTATCGACAATGCTGCGAGTTTGAGTCAAGGGCAATCTCGTCTAAACACGCAGATTAGGTCGCTGCAGTGGGCCAGCCCCTTTAATTTTCATTCCTCTTTATTGCTAGTTTACTTTGACATTGTATCTTCTTTGTCATTTTAGGCCAAAAGTGTCCCAATTCCAGAGCTCAGTATGCTTCCTACCTGCATTGTACTCCTCTTTTTGTATCATACTGTCTGTAACCTTCAAATTGTCTCAAGCCCACGTTTATTATCAGGGCTCCTGAGAGTTTTCAATGTTTGAAAGCTTGTCACAATTACAAAAGGCTGTGATGATAGAGCCTCAAGGTGACTATTTTAGTCAAAGAATGTGAGGCAGGGATAATGCTAACAGAGAATAAAAAGGAATTTGATCAAAGGAAAGATTTATAAGGGAATCAGGAAAATTGCAGTTCAATTAGCAGCTTTCAACACCTCTTTCTAACACTTCAGGATATCCCAGGATCCTACACAACAGATGAAGTACTTTTGAAAATAAGAACATAACATAAAAAAACAGAAGCAGTGGGAGGTCCTTTGACCCCTCGTGCCTGCTGAATAATTAATCCCACCATGGCTGATCTTTTACCTCATCATCACTTTCCTGCACCATTCCCACATCTCCCTGAATATCTGAAGACGTATCAATCTCCGAAGTTGTCAAGGCAGGAAACGTGGCAAGGAACAAGGAACAGCAAGAACAAGCCAAAGAAGAAAAGATCCCGAGCAGATTGGATAAACATAAACAGCGGTGGCATTAGCGTTGCGAGGTGAACACAACAAAGAGAGATCAATAAACAGCAAAACAACAACAGCCACATGTAAAACACTGAGAAAGAACAGTGAATATTGAAAAGGTATCAGGGGACCAATTAGTCAACCAGCTCAATGGAGTCACAAGGAACGGCAGATGCTGGTAGCATGTTTAACTACAAAGTGCTGAAGCAACTCGACATCTCTGGCGACATCTCTGGAAGACATGGATGGGCGACATTTCGGATTGGGACCCTGCTTCAGACTCTGACCCATTGACCCGATGAGTTACTCCAGCACTTTGCGTTCGACATAACCTACTAGTTCACATGTTCTTGAGAGGTAGGACGAAACCGGGGTACCTGAGGGATACCACATGGCCACAGGGAGAACATGCAAACACCCCACAGACAGCACCAGAGGTCAGAATTGAACTGGAGTTGCGAGGCAGCAGTTCCACTGGCTGTGCGACCATTCCATCTGGGCAATAACTGGAACAAGATGATGAAACCAAGAAAGGTACTGGTGGGTAGACACAAAATGCTTGAGTAACTCTTTAACTTGAGTAACTTGCGGGACAGACAGCATCTCTGGAGAGAAGAAATATGTGACGTTTCGGTTCGAGAAATGTACCAGTGGATCTGAACAAACTGGTATGATACTAATGGTGGGAGGATTTTAATGCATTGACACGTTCTTACTCTTTAACTGAGATCACATTTTACTTAAAATCATGAGGACCAAGCATTGATTATTGTAGCAAGGAATTTATTGTAGAATAAATGTGACAATTTCACAGGAAGATTAATATTTTATCCACAACCCAATAGGAGGAATCCTTCTTCGCAGCTGAAAGACTTTGTATTGAGTTTTGTGTGGTTAAAATTGTTTTGGGGGCAATTATATATTTTTGTGTGTGGTTAGCGGCTGAAGATTTATTTGAAGTTAGCTTCATCCTCTCCAGACATGCCAAAAGGAAGGCAGATGCAATGTTTCACAGTATAATAGATGTTTTTGGACCAGCTAATCTTCACAATCTTGATTACATTTATTGGTCCAAAACAGCTATGATACGATTGTTTTGGTGCAAAAACCTGAGGTTATGCCTTTGTGAACTAACGTGAATTTTTAGTATTTAGTGCCAGAATAATGGTCAGTAACCAAGGATCACATTCTACTAAAAGAGGATCAGTAGTGAAGCTTTAAACAAAAAAGCTTATTCTTATGGTTACTGCCCTTGACCTGGATCTCATGGTGGGGCCCACCTTCAGCCCATTTGCAACCTAGAATGCATAATTTCTATGGATCAGTGGGCCCAACATCTGTGGTAGGGAAGTTACTGGAGAGGATTCTGAGGGATAAGATATATATGCATTTGGATACACAGACGCTGATTAGGAACAGACAACATGGGTTTGTGCGTGGGAGATCGTTCCCATGAATTTGATTATGTTTTTTGAAGAAGTAACCAAGAAGGTTGACAAGTGGAAGGCCGAAGCTGTTGTCTATATAATCCACATCTACGACGTTTGAGAAGGTTCCGCATGATAGAATGGGCTGAAAGGTTAGATCGCATGGCATTCAAGGCGTACTAGCTGGCTGGATAAAGCATTTGCCCTGTGGAAGGAAGCAGAGGATGATAGTGGGAGGTTGCTTATTGGACTGGAGGCCTATGACTAGTGGTGTGCCTCAGGGATTGCTGAGCCCATTGCTGTTTATGGTTTATATCAATGATTGAGATGAGAATGTGCAACGCACGATTATTAAGTTTGCAGCTGACATTAAAGTAGGTGGTGTCATATACAGTAGGATCTTGAATAATTGGACAAGTGGGCTGAAGAATAGCTTATGTCATAAGTGATAGGAGTAAAATTAGGCCATTCGGCCCATCAAGTCTGCTCTGCCATTCAATCATTGCTGATCAATCTCTCCCTCCTAACACGAGTCTGGAGAAGGGTCTCGACCCAAAACATCACCCATTCCTTCTCTCCAGAGATGCTGCATGTCCTGCTGAGTTACTCCACCATTTTGGGTCTATCTTCAGTTTAAACCAGCATCTGCAGTTCCTTCCTACACCATTCTCCTGCCTTCTCCCCATAACCCCTGACACCTAGCTAATGGAATTCAATGCAGATAAGTATGAGGTGTTGCATTTTGGGAAGTCAAACCAGGGCAGGATCTTCACATTGGATGGTAAGTCATCCAATCCAACGCCATCATAAAATTTGCCGACGACACCACGGTGGTAGGACTGATCAGTGACAACGACGAGTCAGCCTACAGGGAGGAGGTCCAGCACCTGACAACCTGGTGTGCCAACAATAACCTCATCCTCAACTCCCAGAAGACGAAGGAAATCATTGTTGACTTTAGAAAGAACAGAGGGGGCAGACACACCCCCATCCATATAAACGGGACTGAGGTGGAGCGGGTCTCCAACTACAAATTCCTCGCGGTACACACCTCGGAGGATCTGTCCTGGTCCCTCAACACCTCCAAGCTGGTCAAAAAGGCGCAAGAGGTCCCGCACTAGTAGGATGAGGAACAGCTTCTATAACAACACCATCACATTGCTGAACTCGGAGTCCCGCCGATAGATTTCTCCAGTCTCTCCGTCCACATTGTCCGCATTCTGTATCTATTTATATATTGCTATTACTACGAACTGACGCTAAACTGCATTTCGTTGTACCCATACTTGTATCTGTGCAATGACATTAAAGTTGAATTGAATTGAATTGAATTGAAGGCCCTGGGGAGTGTTGTAGAGCAGAGGGATCCAGGAGTAAGGCTGCACAGTTCCCTCATAATGGCATCACAGATTGATAGGGTGGTAAATAAAAGCCTTTTGGTACATTGGTCATCAGCAGTCAGGGTATTGAGTACATAAAAAAGACACAAACTGCTGGAGTAACTAAGTAGGTCATATAAAGGTGTATAAAATCATGAGGGGAATTGATAATGCACAGATACCCAGGGAGGGGAATCAAGAATCAGAGGACACAGGTTTAAAGTGAGAGGGGAAAGATTTAATAGGAACCTGAGAGGCAACGTTTTCACTAAGAAGATGGTGGGAATATGGAAAGAGCTGCCAGAAGGTATTTGAGACAGGTACTATAAATGACATTTAAAAGTCACATGGACAGGTACCTTAGAAAAATTTAGTGGGATATGGACAAAATGTGGGCAGATATGACACACTCTGATGGTGCATCATGGTTGGCTACTGAGATGAATTATACACAAGTCTATTGGTTTCTGACTGAGCCAAATGGAGTGGGAAATCCAGGGTATCCTGGCACAGGGTATTTGTCCCTGACTCAAAATCCATGGTCTTGTATATTCAGTGAGAATGTAGGCTACCACAAGGCAGCAAGCTTGTAACACTAATATCAGTGAAGATCCAGATACCCGTCACACCAGCTTTCTGTTCTCATCTAGAAAGTCAACAATGGCCTGCTTCCTTTATCATTATTACTGTTTTGTATATCTTTCATTCATTTGTTCTATATGTCTCTATATCATCGTATTTCCTTTCCCTTTCCCATTACTTTCAGTCTGAAGAAGGGTCTTGATCCGAATTGTCACCCATTCCTTCTCTCCAGAGATGCTGCCTGTCCCGCTGAGTTACTCCAGTATTTTGTGGCTCTCTACAGGAATTACTACATTGGTTGAATGCCTCCACTAGACTATTATGGGTCCTACAAGGACGAGCAGGCAACTTAACTCACAAGATTTTTTGTGAAGGGAAGAGGTGGGGCAAGAGAAAGTTGGATTACAATGGATATAGTTTGGAGGGGGGTCGATTGGATGATAAATCAGATGGGGAGAGAAGGGTGGAGATAGTAACAAGGCTGGAATTGGAAAAGATAAAAAGAGAAAAACGTTGGAAGCTGATAAGAATGGAAGTCTGGGAGCGAAATGGAGGATCGGTGGATCGGGGATGGTGGGTCGAAGGGAATGGAGGATGGGTGAAGAAGAAAAATGTAGAGCCCATGGTAGAGAGGGGTTGGGAGACCCCATTTTTCATCCAAAAGTATTTGTAGTTATGCTATGGCAGGTAAGGATAGGTGACTATTGAGACCAGTTCATGATACTTGGCGTGGAGAACGGAGAGGAAAGGAAGAAATGACAATAAACAAACAAAATCAATGTTTGTCCCACATTGAAAATGAAAATGGACAGCTTAAAGTTGATCCAAATCCAGCGAAGAAACTGCACACAAGCAAATCAAATTCCCAGGAAAGGCTATTTTGGCAACCCATTCATTTTTTTTTTGAGCTGAAGAAGGGCACATCTGTCATCGTCGGGAGCTTGATGTCAAAACCCAAGCGCTTGCTGCAAGTTAATGTGAAATGGAAATCATCGCAGTCCAATTTATGCGAGAGACTGAACTAATTTAACCAGGTGGAGCCAGAAAGATGAAAAATTCTTGTAATGGTGGCCTGATTCCTATTCCCACTGGGATTCTCAGTGTCTGATCATGGTTACTGTTGTCAATTCCACAATGAGATGTGGCTGACTACTGTTGGCAAGGGTGTATTGTCGTTCAGTTTGGTGGCTGGAGGAAGATATCTGCTCAAACCCATGTTCTACTGGGCAATGTGCTCAGATGCTGGTTTAAACTGAAGATCAACACAAAAAAACTGGAGTAGCTCAGCGGGACAGGCAGCATCTCTGGTGAAAAGGAATGGGTGGCATTTCGGGTCGAGACCCTTCTGCTGGGCAATAACCTGCCGAAGGAACCACCATGATTTTACTGCCACCCTGTCTGGATTCATAGGGCTCAGCATCGTTCCAATTTTTAATTGAGTTCTCAGGCGGATAGTGTATTGCATGGGTGCTATACAGTGGAGGTATTAATCTAAC